>CM061353.1:3607500-4207500 GCA_030867105.1 Liasis olivaceus | reverse complement strand
CTCCCCTCGATAGATTCACAGTTTGTGCCAATGGCCTATATAAAGCCCAGTTTTTTTGCTTCCCACCATGTGACCACAGGGAGTGAAAAACTACTGAGGAACTATACAGTGTTTCCTAGAGGAGATTTCACAGAGCTTCTGTAGGTTATTATCTAATCCTGCAAAGGAGAAGAATCAGCTACACCCCTTGATAAGTACTTTGTAAGACATGAGAGAGGGCAGTGGGTCTGCTTGAGACTACTTCTGTTCTCATCTGAGTTAGTTAAGTTGGTCATCTGTGGGGGTTCGAGAGTGGGCAGAACATGCTTACCCTCCTTTTGACCCTGTTTTTTCAAAGACAGCCTTCTATGTAATTCTTGAAGCCAAACACTGTGAGGGTCTCCTCCAGCCCATTTATCTGAAGCAGGAATTTTTGACAGAGTAATGCCAAACTGAGACCATCTCAGGGTAAGGTGAACCCATCACTGTGAGTGTGTCTTTTTTGTAATTGGAGTTAGTTTTGTTTTTAGCTGCTAATACTTTTCTTATATTCCTTATCGCATACGTTTCTCTGGTTTTAAACCTATGTCTGCCACAGTTCTGAGATGAGCAGCTATATAAATAAGTAGTAATAAAATAGTAATAATAATATGGCAAGTTGGAGCCACACGTTGTAAGCCTCATGATCTTCACTGAAAATGATGTTCCTATTCTCTACTACCTTCTCCATTCTTCTTTCCTTTGCTTTTCTTTCCTTTTTTCACACTGTAAGATTTTATTTGGTACTTCCTTGTAGAAGAGACAGGCTTGTAAGGAGAACAGAGATGTTTAAGATGAAACTGGTTAGATTGGGCTATCAAGGATAATGGTAGTTCTCACTCCAGCACCTATCATAGTGCTGAAATCACAAGGGATAAAATCAACCCCCTCAAAGGAGCTGAGATTATGCATTTTTAAAAAAGTATTTCTTGTTGATGTTACTTCAGTCAAGTATGGCTTCAACTTTAGGTCCTTGGATGAGAGTCAGCTGGATAAACTCTTATGCAATTCTCTGAGTCAAAGTAAATAGTAACATAATGTGTTGTGTTGCTTTCAGACTCTTATAACACCCTTTCTTGCAAAAGGGATCCTGAAGCAAATTCTCTTGCACGGGGGACCGTTGCCTTTGAGTCAGTATTGACTCCTGGCAAGCACCTGGACTAGTCCCTGCAGTTTTCTTGGCAAGATTTCAGAAGTGCCCTTGCCTCTCTCCTAGGGCTGAGAGAAAGTGACTGGCCCAAGGTCACCCAGCTGGCTTCATGTCTAAGGTGGGACTAGAAGTCAAGGTCTCCCGGTTTCTAGCCTGTTGCCTTAACCACTACACCAAAGTGTCTCAAATTCTATGATGTCCCCCTTTTTTAAGTTAATTCAACATTAACTAATGTATTCACCTGTCTAGGAGAGAATTATATTTTAACCATGGATGCATCTGTTCATGCCTTAGCTTTCAGCTGCTCCTACTGGAATCTTCTCTACCCCTACGGTAATGCCCTGTACTATGTGTAGGAAAGCAAGGAATGCTTGAGTGGCAGGAAAAAAATGATGTGTTTGCATTAAGATTTATTGTGGTTCTTACATCTCATCTGTGTGCAGAAGCTTAGATGGGGTAGGGGGGTAATGAAGTGGGAGGGACCCTAAAAACAGGAGTGGAAAGCAACCTCAAACATGTCATATACTGTAGTCTGTATAAAGTTGAGAAATCACAAATTCAACAATAGATTGCTAATGCATCAATATTATTCTGCAGGCAAGATCAGCATATGCAGAAGTATAGGGGGAAATAGGAAGAATTTAGTGAGCATCCACATTGTAATGTGAAAACAGTACAATGACTGACCTCACAGAATTAAGAGGAATTAAGTAAATATTGTTCTGAGGCACGGGACAATATTTCAAAGCAAGAGTGCAATCCACTTAAATCTTCGTAAATGCTACAAAATGAATTAACATGGTAATCACATTTAAATGCACAAGCCCTGAACAGCGAAGCAGTATATAATTTCTGTTGGAGATCTGACTGCAGGAGAAACCCTCGTTAGAGGAAGTGCTCCTGAACATAAACAAACTGCTGAAACAATATTGGGTAATTAAGAATCAGAATGTCCCATTAAAAAGCAAAAATGTCATAATGTAGTAGATACAGAGTACGGGCTTAGCCCAGCTTTCAGTGAATGCTAACTGGCTCTCTTTGTTTTTCGAGTAAAAGCTAGAATTATTAAGCAATACGTGAGGCTAACTTCTATGTCAGCTAGATGTTGAAGAGAGAGAAGCACAGGCATTAGGCCAGGTAAAAAACAGATACAAAAGCAGCACGTGAAGACCTTTCCCCTCTCAGTCTTTGCTGCAGAGGTCAAAATAGGCTCAGAGGGATGATACAAACTCCAACAATTTCAGTTGGTTGTAAACTACATGGCGGTTGAAAAAAACTTCTCAGAAGACACTGGGAAATCACTTCTGTAACATTGCCAGGAAAGCAACACAATTCAATGTCAGCTTGAGAGCATCTTTCCTCAAATATTTTCTAGACTGCTTACTTTTTTGTCCCTTTATGGGCAAAAAGGAATGGAGCTGCTGATGAAATTATGTCAGTACCTCCCTGGTTATATTGTTTAAAACAGAGTGAATACCTCCCACCCCTTGAACCCTTCTGATATAAGGGCAGAAAGTGATGATACAGGAACCAGCAATTTTCAGGCCAGGAAGGACCATTAAGCAGACATTGAGCAGATGACTTTCAATCTCATAGCCAGGAAGAGAACAGCCATCTTCCATTGAATCGAAAAGGCAGGAGAAAAAGGCCTAGGATTTAACCCCTGGAGCAGGCACATAAATAAGGTTTGATTTCTATTACCCACCGTGGGCAGAACTTCTGCAAATATATGGGCTTCTAGCTTTTCTGCAGTAAAGCAGCTTATACAGCTGTATCATGTCTTTGAAGCTCCTGCTGTAAGCAAGTTTCTGAATCTCCAAGATACATTAACACTAAATACTGACATCCTCCAATATATTTAGGGGGAGAATAATTCCATTCTGATTGAAATAACAACAGTAACAACAACACTGAAATATGGACAGGCAGGCTACTGAAATCATTTTCTAGGTTTATTATTGTGTAGATAATAAATTGTTGCACAAGGCAAATGTAATTCTTGCTCATAATCTGTTATGTTTGTCAGATATGATAAAGGGAACAATGAGCAAATAGCCCAGGGTGGCTACTTCTGTTATTTAGAAATTCCCCTCCTAGAGTGGATGACATTTCTCCCTACACCCCTGCCCCTGAGGTGCATTTTATGTTAGCCAGATAAAAAAAACAAAAATGAAAAGAAGAAGAGAAAAGAAATGAAAAGAAACCCAGATGCCTTTCTTTGCTTTAAACAGTCCATTTGTGAGTTCTACTAAAAGGAGGGATATAACCAATTTTTGTCAACTCATTGCTGGCATTTAATGAAGAAAAATAGCTATTTCTTCATTTGGACATATGGTAAACCAGCAGCCCTTATAATCTGTGCCAAGACAAACCCAATCATTACTGGATTTGGACTTTGCAAGCAGGATTACTTAGTTCGGTGAGGGGGCTGGCCGGTGTGAATGCTCACTCAGCAGAAGTGTGAAATTTCTCATTTCTACTTGGAGAATGCAGAGTTCTTATCTTTGCCAATAATGCCACATGAGTGTGGCATTTGGATATATAGGAATCAAAACCTAAAACACTCCATTTTTGTTCAGTTGTTGAAAATGTTTCTTTCTAGCCAAAACAGGTTCAAGATGTCTTGCCCTCTGAGGTGACAGATAGGTTGTCTTCTTCTCAATCAGCAAAGTATGAATGGATGTAGAGGAATTTACAGCTGACCTTGGGGAAGGTATGAGATGTTAAGGAGGGAAGGAAGGAGTGACCCATTAAGGAAGGATTTGGAGAAGAGATTACACAATCCACAGATTGAAACAAGCATGAGGAAGGAAGTCAGAATTACCCCACCCTGATAAGATGGGACAAGGTTCTTGTGGGGTGGGGTGGGGTAACAATATTGTTGTTCTAGCACTCCTAGAATCCCCAGGATGTCTGCTTCTTGATCTGGCCTACCTCTGACATCGATCTTGAAAGCCTGCTCAAAATTCTCCCTGTCCCAAGTCCTTCCTTAATGGCTTATTCTTCCCTTCTCCCTTGAGGGCATTATTCTTCTACTCCTTAAAGCCAACACCATGATTTTGCTTTCTTTAAGGGTGCATCTTCGATGCAATTAGGAAATATTCCAATTTTAAAAAGGCAGAAGTCTAAAGCCTGCCATTTGCACCCTGTATGGCTTCTCCTTGCCTGTTCTCCATTATACTTGATGGGAAGTTCTTCTTATTTATTTACTAGGGCTACGTAGGGCTTCAGGCTTCACCTTCAAAAAATGCTTCAGAGTGTACAGGAGTTCAAAGCAAGTCCTAATCTGCAACAGCCTGAAGCAGCCATACTTTGATTCGGGATCATATGTTCCTGTTTATGTAATCTTGTCTTCCTAAGCACCCTTTGGAGATCCAGTCTGAAGTGCTACACAGCCCCACTTACTCTATTGTAACTTGGCCTGGGATCATCATTATTTGAATAAACAAACAAGGCACATAGAACTGTCTGTTTTAACACTTCTGTTTGTGTATATGTTCTGGAGGAATATATCTATTTGGAATTCAGCAATCAAAACCCTCCAACAGACAATTTATGTTGGGGTGGTGGCCAAACTGCATATCCTGAATATTTGGATGAGGGCAACGTTCTAACTCTTAAGACTGGAAGATCATATTTACAGAATTTCCAAAGCCCAGAACAGCAGGGAGATTGTACAGTGTTGTTTTGTCTTTGCTGATGAGTGGCAGAAACAGGTTACATTACACAACCTTCTCTCCACTTTCACTGCTTTGGTAGATTTGGAAAGTATTGGTTCTTCTCTGAAGTAATATTGTTCATGCACTGTATTCAAGCAATTAAATATATAAACGGTACATAAAGATGAAGTGATCACTAGGTAGGTTGTTAAGAAATCACATCAGACAATGGCCACAATAATTTATGCAGAAACCAACTTGACGTGGATTCGTCTTTGTTTTGGAGCCTACACCCTGAAACTCTAAAAGAAATATAACTGGTAATCTTCTATCAATGCAGTCCCTTACTGGCCCACCTGGAGACCTATGCAACATCCATAGAGCTGTGTGAAGCTTCAGTTCAGACATTTTATTTGAAGGCAATTCAACTGAATCTCTAAACTGAACAAGTGTCTGAATTGGGTCATCAAATCGAAGCATTGAATTGAAACGGATGCCTTCTAATTCATTGGATGATTCAAATCATTTCTCTTCATTCAATTGCATCAATAATATAGATTGGAGCTGATCTGCATATGCCCACACATACATCCTGCTAATTATCAGGAAAATCTCACCGCACTCAGTGTGATATAGTTTAGAGGAGACAAGGGGTAGCATTGTGCTGCGGAACATACTTTGACAACTTGGGGGGAACATTGTATTTTATTGTATTGCTGTTAGACAAAGAGTTTTTTTTGTTTTTGTTTTAATGTTTCTGCGTTGCACTGGGCATCCTTAACCAGCAAGGTGACACTAACAGCTGTAGCAGGAATTATCTTCTACCCTGATCTGACTATTGAGTACCATTGGTAATTTTATGGCAGAAGTTCTGTGTGGCATGAATTATATTGCTTCCAAAAGTTACCTTCAGGCTGTTTAGACATCCATGTCTTAAGCAGAAAATGCAACACTGGGAGCAATCAGTGCTTAGGTCATGCCTGCCCTAAATTTTGTGTGTTGCCAAATTGCATAGTTAAACTGTAGGCTGAATCCCTTCCCTACACCACCTTGAATATGAGTTTATTTCTTCCGTTACATAAAATGTCTGGTTATGGCTGTAGTTCATTGTTGGCAGTTTATGGGTTGACATTTAGACAATCTAATGATGTGGGAGGATGTTAGTCCATTCAACCCCTTGTGAAGCTGCATTCTAGAAAATTATATTGTACTTATCTCTTGCTTTTGATTCGCTGGATATTATCTGGAGATGTGAAATTCCATGTCTTCTGTTTGCTGACAACCAAATGTCTCTTCTATTTGTCTAGGCTAAGACTATGCCTGTAAAATGCCTGTAGATTAGTTAATCAAAGTTGTTTCCAGATAAAACTCAACTAATGGTTGGAATCACTGGGTTATGGAAGATTTCCTTAGTTCTGTCTGAATTTGGCTTCCTATGATTTTCACAAGGTTATCTTGGTTTGGTGTTAGAAGAGATTGGGGGGCTTGCTGGGAGATGGCTGCATCCATATTATGAAATATAAAGTGAAAGTAACTTAGAGAAATGAAGGAAACTTTTGGAATCCCTTATTTTCCAACCCAATCTGAAATTCTCTGATAGAGACCAAATCTAAGACTATAGTAGTTGATCACTCATGAATGGACAACTCTGAATTTCCCTGCCCTTGGTTACTAGCATCATCAAGGATTTCATTAAACCCCAGCTCACTAAAAATTGCTTGATTGTACTTTATTAAAGATAACTCTTGCTTATTGTTTACCAAAGAATAACACCAAGAATCCATTCCTTGTTTTTATAATAACCTTAGCAAAAAAAGTTAAATTGGTCTTAGGTTAAACTGTCTGAATGTTATAATGTTATTGGTGGCTTTGCTAATTAATGCCCTCACACATTATTTTGTTCTGAGAAATCTTGGGGTTTAAAAGAAAGTGGGTTTCCCCCCCCCCCCCCCCTTCTTGGGATTTCTACCAGAAAGTTGAGATGCAGCAGAGAAGTTTCCCTGGAACATAGATATCCCACATTACATTTTCCTGTAATGTAAACTTGCAAAAGGTTATTTCTGGATGCATGCAGATGTGCTTTTCAATGCTCATTAGCACAAGGACCACTTCAGCACTTCTCCCAACTGATTATATGGGTGCTCTTCTATAGCCCAAACCCACCTAGCTATCCACCACACTGAATGAAATCCTATATTGTTGGTCATGTGTGTAAAAATGGATGTGGGCCACATGTTTAATTAAAATAGGTCAATAGTAACATATGTGGAAACCTACTTGAACTGTGTGCCCCCTGGAACAACATATTGTGTTCTGCAACAAATGTGGGAAGGTCTGAAACTGAGTTATTGGAATAGAAAGCTGGGAAATCGTTCCCATTGAGATGTCAGCTAGTTATAAATGTGTTGACTCCCTTGACGCATTATGAGCAATATTTCCAGTCAACTGATGTCTTGAAATTAGCTTGTTATTTCCGCATGCATATGTTTGTCATTTCTCCCATTTTTCTCAGGTGCAAAGAAGGCTACCAAGGAGTCCGCTGTGACCAATTTTTGCCGAAAACCGACTCAATCTTGTCAGATCCAAGTATGTCATTCTTTTTTTCCCCTCTTCTGTCTTTATTACTTGCCAGAGATAACCTTTATCATGAGAATGTGACCTTTCACTTAATGTCAAAATTCCATCACATCTCATTCTAAGTCCTTGCAAAGCATTTGGTATAATCCAATAGACAGCTCTTGTTCCTCTTATTACGCTTCCTGGGAGAAGAAAGAGTTACAAGAGGTCTATTCTTCTGAGTCATTGTACACTGAATTGATGACAAAAGTTAAGTCACATTTGAAAGTTTGCAGCCTGTTTAAAGAAAATCAAGGACCAACTCTTTGAAATAGAAAAGAAAGAATCTTGATGCCATTGCTAAAGTATTTTTAAAAATGGATCACTGGTTAACTATAGTTTAGGATTCAGAGACCCCTAAAAGTGATTATTCGAAATAAAAATGACATCTGCAGTGGAAGAATCCACATCGTTTACCATCAAAACTGGGCCTGTGTCTTCACTGACAAGAGTCTACCATTGCTGAATGTTAAAAATTTCCTTGGGTAAAGTTTATTTGAACAGCGCCTGTGTTGGGATTGCTCCCTATCATGGAAACTGAGGATAGTATTTCAGGCCACTGAAATACAGATTTAATTTGCCCTAATGAAGTGTGTCTGCCCTCAGGCTCCCCTGGGGTCTTCAAAAACTTCTTTCAGTTTTTACAAGTGTTGGAGAAATGTGGGGAAGAGAATAGAGCATAGGTTTATTCCTAGATGTGAGGGGACCATGATGCTGGAGTAGCTGCTTTACTCAGAAGTTCATTAAAGTAACACCTCTTAAAATCTCTGTAGCCCTAGAATGCATGATTCTTACTCATAGCTCATAGGGAACTTGTCAGATGTCATAGGAAGATGAAAAAGGCTCTGTTGTCACCATATTGCACCAATATGTACCAGTGTTGTACCAATGTTGTCACTATTATACCAGTCCCTCCAAGAACATTGTTTTCCATAACCTCTCTGTCTCTCTCTCACACATGCACATGTACACACGTCTATCTGATATGTTGCAAATTGGCCAGATCAATTTATCCCTGCTGTGAGATTCTATAAAATACAGATATATAGTTTGAATGTCAGACCTCTTTTGTTTTTCAAAAGGCAATATTTGTTTCTTGTTCTTTGTGGTTTATTTTTAATACTGCCCTTTGCTGTGTTTGCAAGGATTATTGGGACAACAGTGATAAAGACACCTGGTTATTTTATTGCATTGTTATTTCTGTTGTGCTTTTTTCTTGTTCTTTTGGCATGGTTTTCATTTAGTCCTACATTAATAATTGTAACAAATGAGGATAAAACACATGAGCCTATTTTTCCATGCTTTTAAGAATGAACATATGTCTGACAACTAAGATAACTGAAAAGCATGTTTTCCTCAAGGCAGAACCATGTAATGATATCCCTGATCAATAAGCAACATTAGACCTACCTGGTTCCAGGTGTCACCATGTACTGTATGTGGTGATCCAAGCATTCAAAATATCAGAGTCTCACCTGAGAGCTCTCAAGTTTTAGAAGACTTTGACATTTCATTTTTTTAGGGTAGGTGTAACCCACACCCTTCAGGTCTTGTACAGCTTCTTGGAGACCACACCCTTCAGATCTAATTTTAGCCATGGCCTCCCACAACTTTGGCTTGAAGCTATATTCAGAACTGTGTCTGCATTATGGATAAAGGGAGTCTTTTAATAGCGTGGGGGAATTGGGGTACCTCAGGGTATCAAAGAGGGACATTCTCCAAGATGTGCAAGATTTTACTAATGTTGCTTTATCTGGACAAAATGGTGAAGCTTCCTCTCCATTTTCTTTATCCTGTGCTTGAGAAAGCACCGTTCAGTTGAATTGAAACTTAGCATGTTATATAGGAAATTAAGTAAAGCTTTTAAAGCTTTCTACTGAGACCAATTCCATTAAAGATGTAGCTTAGGGATTGCAATGTTTACACATTTTGGGAATGGCTGAAAATGTTTTCCTTTTTAAAAATGGGCAGATATCAAGTATGGCATCAGTGAAATATTATAAACATTCTCAAACAGTATTGTTGGGCTTATTAAAGAACAGATTCAGGACAAGTCCAGGAAAAGCATCCTCGGCTGAAGTCGTCTTCCATCTTGTTCCTTCCAGATGTCAATGGATTATAAAGCCCAGAATTCTCAGTTCAGCATGGTTTAGCTTGCCAGCTTTGGGATATACAAAGGCATTTTAGAAAAAGTTTATGATAAAAATGTTGTCTATCCTTCCCTCAGATAGGCATAGCAGACATTATTATGTAAGATTTTGACTGCAATCTCCTGCTGTCAGCCCTTCAAAATAGACCAGGTTTGGAAACAGACACCAATAGAAATACCAGAACTCTACTTTATTGATATGCATTATTAAATCTTGAAAGACTGACAGTATTTCTCCTTCTCTCCTTCTTATACCAAAGAAAGTCAAGGTGAGGCAATCTTGAGTTTCTTTCTTACCCCTTTCCTGTTTTTTGAGGCTAAGTTTGGGTTTTCCTAATGACTATCAATACCTTCTTCCAGGCTGTGTCTGTATTCCTCTACTCTTGCCTACCTTGCCCTATCTAGTTCATCTTGGATGGCCACCTCACTATTAAGCAGTGCAATGTGGAATCTCCTAAGGAAATTTTGGATTTATTTTTTCTTTGAGTTGTTTCTTCCTGGTGTCTTCTTTGTGTCAGTACAAACATATATATCCTACTGTCAGTCTTGTGCTCCCTGTCTTCAGTAAGGACTTCTCTTCTGCCCAGATGGACAAGGTAAAATTATTCCAAGAACTTGTCAGATCACATTTTCTGGCCTCAAGGCAAGGAAGTTGAACATTTAAGCAGCCATAATTTTTGATGACCCAGGAAATAAACACACATAATGGAGATCATTTGGGGATTACCATGAACATGCCCTGAATGGTCAATTAATGTGTAAATGGTTCTCACACAGTACATTATACCTGCCTTAAATAAGATTAGTTATTTTCATGCTCCAATTTTGAAAACAGCCATTTGAAAGAGTAGGCTTTTTATAAGTGCTTTGATGACCCCTTCCTAACAAATAAATGGAATTATTGCTGTTGCTGTCACCTAAACAGCTAATATATAAAATTGATAATGAAGTTGCATCACAGAATGGCTGGTCAACATCCTGTCTTGATACGACTTTGAAAAAATTAAGGTGGGTCACATACTTTTGTGTTTTCTGTGTTCTCTAAGTTTTCAGCAAGGAGTATGTGGCACAGTCAGTCAAATAGGCATTAAAAAAGAAAAACCTTGATGAATATTAACACTATATTTAAAGTTTCTATAGTACTAGAATTTAATAATTCATATGCCACTAGAGTTGTTCCTGAATGGGTAAGTACTACCTGTCAGGGAACAGGTTGATGACTTGGTGGTCCTTCTGGACTCATGGACTGTTGGTGGTCGGGTGGAAGCCATGACCACGGGGACTTATGCTCAGCTTCAGCTGGTGCATTAATTACAACCCTAACTGGGGCAGAAGGACCTAGCTACAGTAACTCATGCCCTTATCATCATCTGGTTGGACTACTGTAACACAATCTACTTGGGACTTCCATTAAAACTACTTGAGAACTACCGTTGGTCCAAAATGCAGTGGCCTGCATACTTTCTGGCTCCCATCATGGGAAGCGCATAACACTGGTTTTGCAGTTCCTTCATTGGCTGTATATCTGCAGGACTGCCTACTCCTACCAGTACCAGCCCAACCAAATAAATCAAGAGGTGAGGAGGTGCTGCTTTTCATGGCTGCTAATAGTTTGGAAGCTTTTAAACACTGAGTTGTTTTGGAGAGTTTTTTCCTGATTTTGTTAAGCCATCTGTATTCTCTATTTTAATTGTTTGCAATTTTGTTTGGGTGGGGTGGCTTTGTTGTTTATAATTGTATGGATTTTTATTTGGTTTTATACTTTATGTAAGCTGCTGGATTGCAGTGGGGTAGAAATGTTGTTAACGAATAAATAACATACTTAAACCATTTGATACTAATATGGCCAAAAGACTTGGAGCCTAGAGAAGGGGAAGTTGCTAAATCCTACCCCTTGATCCTACCACATGGTGGTAGCTAGGGGGATCTTCCTACTATAGTGGTAAACAGAGGAATCTGTTGCTATCCTAAACTGTCCTATAAAGATAGCCATTTCCTCATCTTTTGGGGGAAGAGGAAAGGAGGGAGAATCAAAATGCACTCTGAGTGGTATATTACTGGACACAAGAGTAAAGAAGATACATAAATAGAATTTAAAGATGATACACAAATAGATTAAAGGGGATTAAAAGGTACCTTTATTTGTAAAAAAAACTAAAAGATGAATAGAAGTACCCTTACTCTGTTATAAATACTCAAAGTGGGAAAGAGAGGGAGGAAAAGAGGATGATTGAAAATATGCCAGTCCTACTTAGTGTATAAGACAGACTCAATTCTTCTTCTTGGCCATCTGGAATTAGAATTTCCACAAAATTCTACCCGCAAAGCCCAGCTGTATCCTTCTAACATAACCACTGCCTGAGGTTATACTTTCTTGTTTAGTAAGAATGTTACAGTAATGCAGGTTGCTTGGTAGAACAGGTGGCTTGTTCATAGGAAGAGGTAGGTTGGTCACATAGATATCTGGCTACCTATTCAAAAAATTCATCTCTGCTGTCTCTCCAAAGTTCTGCCCAACTTACTGTGATAGAAGTGGTCTCAAATCACATTTCTTCCCTCACTGATATCAGCTCCTTTCCCCTAAGATGTATTCTTTCTCTCTCGATACTGCTTCTTCTGATCTGTTCTTTATGGGCTGCATCTCCTGGCTAGTTGCTACCCATTTTTCATTCAGTTTCTCCTCACCAAACCAGCTGTCAAATGATTAATGATACAACTTGAGAACTCTGTGGTTTAATTGGCCTTAACCTCAACCATTTTATTGGCCCTGAAGCTCACCGAAGCTGATAGTCAGCAGTCTTAGTTTTCTGAAACCAGATACTAATATTAAATGTGAAGATGCAATTCAAAGGGGAGTCAACTGAGTCTCACAATTGGAAGTGAATTCTGAATCAAATCCAGAAATCAATTCAAAACATGGAAGAGCGTCAGATGCCTCTGAATGGATTTGGTGGCTTGGATAATTCTGTACCTATCTAGAGAATATAACACGTTAGTTGAAAACATCCAAACCAAATTGATGCTTCAAATCAGATTTTGCCTGATTTTTGCAGTTCTAGTTTTCTGGATATCTTCCCATTGACTGAAAACAAATGTTTATCAAACCCCAGAATTTATATACAAGCCTGGAAACAGAACATTTCAGCTGCTACTTTCTGCCCCCAATGTAATTCCCTTCTAATTTAGTGATCCTAGCTCTGAGTCCTCTGAGGTATCTTGTTTCTCTACCCTCCTGTGTATGTATTTTTGAATGAGCACACAAAGTATGTCACTGATGTGGGAGTTTTTCTTCTTTTTATGTATTGCAATATTTGAGTTCTGTTGACAAAAGGAATCATTCATTGGTTTCCATGTTCAACCTGAGAGTTAAAGAAGGAGGAGTCCCTCCTTGTGGACTCTGTTTCCTAGAAGACTAAGAGGAAATGTCCAGAAGTAAATACTGGACCATCCTAACTCCCCAGAAACAAAAAAATTCATTTGCTGAGAAAGTTTATTTTTTACCTCTGTGACTACATCTTGCTTTTGATCTAGTCAGCCTACAGTCTATCAGCAAGAAAAACCTGTGCCAATTTCCCTTCTGTTAGTGAAACTCAGTGAAATTGTCTTCTTTGGGGGGGGAAAAAAAAAGAGCGTGAGGAGTCCCCTTGCCGTTGATGCCCATGAACAATAGTAAACATATTCTGGGATACTTTCCAGATTTTCTGTATTCGGTTTAGATTTAACATGATTGTCAATCAAGTTCTCTAACAAGAAAGTTGGCTAAGAAAGCCTGCCTGCCTGCCTGCCTGTCAGAGTCTGCACACTCATTTCCCACGTTCAGTAAATCCTCTGGACTCTAATTAGTTCCATTAAAGATTTCTTTATTGAGAGAAATGCACAGCATCTATAAGTTGTTGAGTCTAAGCATTGCTAAGCAAAACCTTTCCTTTTAACCCCTTCCTCCCCCCCCCTTCCTTTTCCCGCTTGAAATTCCTCGTGCCTTTCTCCTGGTCTCACGGTTGCTTGACCTTGTTGGCGCCTCTGCAGAGATAATGGCAGCACCTGGCTTGACAGCTTCCTCCCCTCTTCTCTCCTAACTTTGATGGCAGGAACAAGCAAGCAGGCCTTCAATTTAGAATTATAACATTTAACCCTGTCAACTATGCATCACTAGTCTACATTTAATTAAGCTTTAATTTCTAGCTTGCACAGATCCTGACCCACCCTTCCTTCCTTCCTTCCTTCCTTCCTTCCTTCCTTCCTTCCTTCCTTCCTTCCTTCCTTCCCTCCCATTTCTCAAATGAAACAGTAATGAGTCACCTATTTCTAAAACAAAACCATGTGCCAATATTGCCCCTACAACACACTCAAATTCACATTATAGGGGGAAGCCAGGGACACAGACCTTTTGTCGTTCACAGAATTGAAGCTACTTGTGGGGAGCTATAGGGAGTATTAATGGGACGCAAGCATAACTTGCTTGCTTGGCTTGAAGTGGCCTTCCACCTGCCCAGCAATTGCCTTAGAAGTCAGAAATATATAGCCATTTTATCTCCTGAAAGCCCTCTTTTGTTGTGTTTTCCTAGAACTTTGTTTTAGTGCTTTTACACCTGCTGCAGAGGTGGAAACCTTCCAGGGCGAATCTTTCTGCCTTTGTGGACTACTTCAAATAAGTCTCACATGTTCCACTGTTCATATCTGTCCATTCATGCTTTCAGAAATACATGGCGGATGAATTAATCAACTAGAAATCAATATTTATGGTGACATAGTAACGCGGGTACTGCACTGATAGATTGGGAGGGTATGAACTCTAGTTCAGAGGACTAGTCTAGATGTTGGGAAAAAAACACTGAAGGAAAATAATTAGGAATGTGCTGTTCAGTTTCCTACAATTCTAAGGAAGGAATTGTAGGAAACTTTCCATTGATCCACCTGCTCCCCTATGACTTTTCTGATTTTTAGTGGCTCCTTAACTTTCCAACAGATTTTTTAGGCCTTCCAGGGACTGAATCATAAGAGTTTTAGCATGGCAAAACATGTCATCTTCATGTTGCCTCCTAACTGCAGTGTTTAATGTTAATATATTTATTTATTTCTGTGTTATACTTGTGTCCTAGTTTCAGGTGACATATATAGTGTTCCCTGCTTTGGTATTCCACACACACATACACACACACACACACACACACAAACTCAGCAAAACTTGTGTAACAGGTTGGACAGTTGGCTCACGGTCATTTAGTGGCAGAGGGTAGATTTCAGCCTGGATCTCTATAGTCCTAGCCTAATATCCTAACCACTGAATCTCACTAGCTTCCCTAATGTTTTTTAAAATGTTGACACAGTCACAGTGCATGAACACACTATCAATGCCTTTATATCCCAAATCTTAATAGAAAGTTTAAGGGCAACTAGTAACAGTGCGTAAGAGAACTTGGCTTCTGTTCTTAAATCGTACTTCATACTTTGCCCTGCAATCTTAATTGAGGGCAAATCCTCGCCAGTTAAACATTTATCCTGGATCTTCATTCATAAATATTCTCTCAAAAATGTTTCCAGTTAACTTGTCCATAGTTCTGGGGAAGTTATCCATCTAGAGAAGAACATGGTCATGTATCAGGTTGGCTTTTCTACATTTTAAAAATCCTTTTTTCAAAACTTTCTTTCTGATCTACTTCCATGTATTTTTCTCCTTTTTAACAGCTTAAAAAATATCCCTTCAGTTTTCTGTAGAAATATATTTAATTACATAGCTATTTAATATATTTATATACTGTATTGTGTGTTTCTGGAAAATCTGGCCCATAGATACACACACACACACACACACATATATAAAATAGATATCAGTCACATCTGAAATATTAACTATAACAAATGATGTGCACTTAATAACCATAAATAAAACCATAATTAATCATATAATTAGAACAAGTTAAGGGAAGCATATTAACAAGGTCTCAGTATTAAAAACTGATATTAAATTGCAACTAAAACAACTATTTGTGTATGTACCTTTCCCCAATAGATAGTCTTCTTTAGACGCAACATTCTGAAATATCCTTTATTTTTTATTGCAGTGTTTTGAGCGTGGAGAGATAAACATCAGTAGCAGCATTTGAGCAGGGCATGGGGGGATTCATTCATGCTGTGATGGAGTTGGTTTCAATCAGTTGTGCCATTTTACTCCCATGGAGATTAGTGTCAGATTTCTTCTCCATTCCTGCTTGATGGCCCCAAATTCTGCCAACTCTCCACTTAAATATGGGTAGAAATGTTACAGAAACGGGAATGGGATATCTGCATTTGATAGAAACGTCCCTTCCTGTAGGTGGTAGGCAGGAAAAATATGTTTACTATGCATAGAAAATCACAGGCGTTTCAATCAGCTCAGTTAAATAGTGCAATAAACTTTTGATGGGTATAAAGTGCTGCTTACATGAATGAGTCTGAATGAATAAAAATAACATCAAAAACACATTTAGTAGCACATTGCTGTCAAATCATCTTATCCTCACAACAGTGAGATTATTATGATGAGAGATCTCCACTTCTGCAAAGCCTCTTAATGAGAGTCACAAAAGTCTGGAGATCTCAGCCTGCTTCTTTCATACGCTACTTGATTCCTCTCTTCACCTTAGTAGTGTTCTAATTTAAGATGAATTTGGAACTTTTGTTCAAGCAAAACCTTTGATAAATATGATGGTAGATGATGGATGGACGAAGAGAGAGACAGAGAGTCATTTTACTGGGAATAGAAATCAGAAGCAAACAGTAAAATGATAGATCACGTAATGAATACCAAGTAAGTGAAAATTAGTGAAAAAGGCCCAGATAAAAATATTACTCATGGAAACCAGAAATCAGTTGTTTGCAGGTATCCACAGCTGCTGTACAAAACTTTGCCAACATGATTCATAATAAGAATTTTCTTATCTGATAAAAGAAGTTTAACATTCATCAGACTGGCCTGGAACATGTGATAACATGGGAAAAAATAAGGTTTCTTTTAATGCCCCTGTAGAAGGAGCAATGTGACATGTGAAGGATAGATTCAGTTTTGCCAACAAAGAGGGACTTTATTAAACCCTCCATATAAAAGTGCTGAATGGAGGATGGCATATCTTACTCTGGTATCTCCAGGATATTGTAAACACACACACACACACACACACACACAAGCACACAAACAGAAGATTCATGGTGTTTGTTTTGCTTTGCTTTTAATATTCATACGCATTGAACTGAATTACCAAAAGGGAAAATGTATATATAGTGAAGTTAATGAAACAATGCAGTACCAAACTGGAAATGTATCTCATGAACAAAACTCAGCAGAGAAATTCCCTTTTACTGGGGGGTGGGGGGACATCAAATATTGACAGATCCCACAATGCAGGCGGTTCTTTCAAAGTTGTATAATAATTCTTGAAGTCAACTTCTATGTATGAACAATCCATAATGCTTGATATCTTGATAGATTCCAAAAGTTATTAGATGTCAGCAAAGTGATAAGCTGTAACCCTGCCACCTAGTGATTGTCAGGATTTTTGCAGTCCAGATATATAGGTAGCCCTAGATAATGCTAACAGAACATTTGAATCCCCCCAAATGATTTTTTTTTGGGGGGGGGGGTTTGGTTGATTGTTTGTTTAATTGTGTCTGAATTTGGAGTCTTAGTTTTGTTTTAACTCCATTAGCTGTCCTGTTCAGACTCTGAGTCGGAGAAGAAACTTCCTGTGTAGGAAATGCAGTTGAAGGCAACCTGGCAATACGGTTGCTACTGATTTTTGGCTTAAATTATATGTCAAGTTAAATTAAGCTTTTTTAGTTCTGAATAACATCAAAAGAATTCTGGGAGAAGCAAACAGGGAGAAGGCTAATTATATTTCTCAGAGGGATTCTGCACATCTGTACTATGACACCATTCTAAGTAGAAGAAGTAGCCAGCCCTGGGCTTCTGGGGGCATAAAACATGATCTCACAGTCTTTGATGTGCAGTTGAAGATGCATCCTCTTAAACCAAGTAGGTAGAGGCCTGACTTGGTTGGTGTGCTCAGTTCGATTCTTGTTTTGTGGTATGTGAAACCTATGAGCAGATCTTGGCTCATATGAAACCTGTAGGCATGGCAAAGACAAGCGCACGCCAGATTACTACCCCTTTCCAGTTTGTCATAAAAGCTGTGATAGAATCTATCCTATAGGTGCCATAATTATCCTAATATTTTACTGCTCAAAGGTCCTCAAACACAAAGATGGCTGTAAAGGACATATATACATACACACATACATACATATGGAAAACCCTACAATATTGAGTAAAGTAGTGAATAAAGGAGCATATGTCTCTATTGAGGAAAGTGTATCAGAGCAACACGCATTTTGTCGGTTTTAAAGCCATATTCAAATTCAGGATGGAACACATCTAGATGGTTGCAGGTTGATTAATAGCAGCACACATACACACATACCGAAGCGTGCAACACCGTAGCCCCTAGTCTCTCATTTCCTGATTATTTTTTAGCTGCTGTATGAATCTTTGCATTACTCATCTTTTTAAACATGTCTGTGCAAAGCCACTTTAATCCTTCTGACAAGTGATAAAGCTGTTTCAGAACTCTACAGTCATGATCCAACCCAAACTAAATTATGTTGGGTTCCATTGCTTTCAGTGAGAGTCTGTTGTTGTTGTTGTTGTCGCTGTGGTGCCTTCAGGCCAGTCTTGATTCTTGGCGACAGCTTGGACTGTCCCTGCAGTTTTGTTGGCAAGATTCTGGAAGTGGTTTGCCCTGGCCTTCTTCCCAGGGCTGAGAGAGAGTGATTGGCCCAAAATCACCCAGCTGGCTTTGTACCTAAGGTGGGATTAGAACTCATGGTTCCTGGTTTTTAGTTGGTGCCTTAACCACTACACCAATCTGGCTCTTTGTGCTGAAACTGCATGCCTTTTAATTTAATTATATTGCTGTTCTGCACATGCTTTCTCAACTTGATGTAATTTCTCCTTACCAATGATACAATTGTATATATGGCAGAGTGGTTAAAATGGTGAACAAGGACCAGGAGCTCAGACTCAAGTCCACACTCGGCTATGCAGACTTACTTTAGATCCGTCACTGGCTGTCTTTATACATAACACCCAACCTGCTTATTTAATTAACTCATATTGGAGGTTTCCATAATATATTGAATAGCCAGATCCACTGGCTTTACAAAACTTAATTTGGGGGGGCGGGGAGTTAACCAAGGTGAAACTTTATCAAACTTTGCAAGTGCAAATGTTTTAATTAGGTTACAAAATGATCTTGTTCAGTGTGTTGCATGATCATAGACACTATCTCTCAGCCTTCTCTAGAGGGTAGGAGGGGCTACAAAGTCCTTGGAGGAGAGAGAGAAATCCAACACAATCATATGAGCAGTAACAATGAGAAAAAGTAGATCGTGCTGAAATATGCAGACATGCTACAAAAATAATGTGGTAGTTTAATTGGTAATAATGATAACAGCAGTTGTACAATGTTGTTGTTGTTGTTGTTATGTGGGAATGACCTGGGGAGACAGGTGGAAGAGCCGCAGACTAGACAATGGTCAGACAAGTGGCAGCTGAGTCTGCAGACAGAATGTGGGTGTGGCAAACGTCTCAGAAGAGACCCTTCCTAGTTTCTTGGATTGTAAAGGAGAGGGGGAAGAGTTGTATTTTTAGGCTTGCAAGATTAATGTCAGCCTTGTGAGGTAGTCCAGACAAGAAGCACACCCAGAAGTACTAGCTCTAACTTGATTGTAAGGTTGCATTAACAGAATCTTGCAGATCTGGAAGTACAGTCCCTCCCATCTCCTTTATATCTGAGAAACTAGGGAGGGTCTCTTCTGAGCCAACTGCCACACCCACATTCTGTCTGCAGACTCAGCTGCCACTTGTCTGACCATTGTCTAGTCTGTGGCTCTTCCACATGTCTCCCCAGGTCATTCCCACATACCATCACAGTTTTACATTTGATTCAGAATGCTCAGGGCTGCATTGCCCAGTCATCATAATAGCACTCATAGCAGTAATAGCAATAATAGCAATACAGTAATAGGAAGAAGGAGGAGGAGGAGGCAGAATTGAGAAGACAGCAATAAACAGCAAATGCCACCTCTGCAAAGAAGCTGAAGAAACATTGGACCACCTAGTCAGCTGCTGCAAGAAGATCACACAGACTGATTATGAACAATGGCATGACAAAGTAGCAACAATGGTGCACTGGAATATCTGCAAGAAATAGCATTTGCCTGCAAGCGAGAACTGGTGGGACCACAAAACAGACAAAGTAATAGAAAATGAAGAAGCTCAAGTGCTCTGGGACTTTAGAATTCAAACAGACAAGCACCTGCCACACAACACCCCAGACTTAAACATTGTTGATAAGAAAGACAAAACAGTCTGGATACTGGACACTGCAATACCTGGAGACAGCAGAAGAGAAGAGAAGAGAAGGAACTGGAGAAAATCACAAGATACAAAGACCTGCAGATAGAAATAGAATGACTATGGCAAAAGAAAGCAAAAATAGTACCAATAGTAATAGGCGCTTTAGGTGCAATCCCAAAACATCTGGAGCACCACTTGAAGACCATCGTCATTGACAAAATCACCATTGGTCAATTGCAAAAGGCAGCTTTACTTGGAACAGCTTCCACCCTGAGATGATACCTTTAACACCATCAAACAACATCTGCCTATCCCAGGTCCTTGCGAAGGACTCAATAGGAGGATAAAAATGCCAAATCTAGTCCAAACATCTGGCTGACAGTATGACCAACAATAATACCCTATTCATAAATGAGTTTTTGCAAGCTGTTAACCAGACATATAATGTATCCACATCAGTTTTCCCAGTTTGAAACCTATTATTACATGTTCTGTACTTTACACATTTTGAATTTTGCTATTTTTCAGACATGAAGGTTCCCAATTAATTTTGGGTCTCTTCCCCAAATGGACATGTGAACTATACAATAGAGAATAGCTTCTCCAAGTGGCTCATGGTGTATTATCAGAAGTTGCACTCAGCTGCATGAAAGGCTTTCTGAAGTTCACTGAGTCAGAACTAGCTCTTATTTAAAACAAAGGGTTCCTTTCTTATCTCCATCCCTCTCATTGAGCTGCTTTATGACTCTAAAGATGCTTATTAAGGGTATTTTTTATTGTCTACCACATCTTGCAGATTCTGGTTAGATGTTCTTTCAAGTTCACGGAAATAAATTTAACATTTGTTGGGGCTTTGGGGAATTTGGATATTGTAGGAACCAAGTAAGTATTCTTTATTGAGTGTGCATGATAGCTATCTTTACATGTCCTGCTTTTCCTTTGGAGAATTATATGAATATTGAAATAATTAGTTCTTAATCCAGAGGGAGCAGGGAATACTTGCAAATATCTTCAAAAGTGGGTTGTAGAAAAACACTAAATCCAGCTGAATGGTAAATTAGGCATATCTAAATGTTTCACAGTTCCAAGTTTTGCTGAAATCTTTGATGCTTGGACTAAACAAGAAGTTCCCAACATCTACAGGTTTAGATTAATGAAAGGAGCTGGGTGTGATAGGAATGAAAGTGTTTCCCCAAAATTTGATTTTGGAACTATTGGGAGCGTCAGCAGAACATCTTTGTAGCTCTGATCAGTTGGTGGTGATCATTTTCTTTCATCCCCCAAACCCCATAAAGGTGAGGATGTTCTTGTATTTTATTTGGTCCAGACGAAGATGAATGACATGGATGGTGTCTACAAATGTTTGTACGTGGTGCTTCTTCTGGAAGCCCTAAGAGTTAATTAAGAAGACTTTTAAAGAAGGACGGCAAAAAGAAGAGGCAAGGGGGTAAAGGATTGGAAATCGGAGTCTAATCAGTGTCAGTCAAGAGCTTGCCAAATGTTTTCTAGCAATATTTCTGGGAGAAATTCCAGCTGATGAGACCCCTATACAAGCACTCAGTCATTTGCAGGGCAAGTAGGTCTAAACAGTGGAGAGGACATAAGAAATGTGCAAGTCTTCCTGGATTTGTGCATGCAAACATGCACGTAGCTGCTTCAGTGCTGAAAGAGAATGGAGATGGTGTTGGGCTGACTGTACTTCAAGAGCATCTGGCCTTCATAAACTGGGCCTCAGGATTATGTGTGGAACTGTAAGCAATTTCATCTGATCCTGTTGTCCAATTCAATTTTTTTTCAGCTATGAGTAGGAAGCCCTTGAAAGTAGCCAGAGAAAGTGAGCCTTTGGGACAGGGCATAGATGTTTCTGCAACGTCCATAACCAGGTCTGGTAAAGATCTCTAGATGTATTTGCACCACATGGTAGGTTTGCTAAGTACAAACTTAGTTGTCATGTTTTGCTTTTTGCAACCCTGCTTGGTTAGTTTATTTAGGGTATTGTGCAAGCCTAGGGCAGGGGTTAATTCAATACTCAGGTTAAGAGTATTGTCCAAGGGCTGCTATAGGATTGCTGGTGAAGGTTCTGCTATGTCAAATAAGTACAGCTGCCTGCGAGACAGAGAGAGAAAGCAAAGAGCCTACCTGGCTACGTTACACTCCCATACTCCCGTTATTTAGAAAAGCAGTTAAAACACATCTCTTTGGCGAAGCTTTTAATTGTTAATTATTTGAATGATTAGTTTTAATATTGATTGGTTTTATACTTTGCATGTATAAGTGCTGGAATATACAAAAAGGTAGGTAAGTTCCATAATAAGCGAAAAATAATGACTAGGCTGAATTAACATTCTGCGCAAATGCTGGGCTGACCTTGGGTCTCCCTTCTAGAGAAGAAGAGAGTTACCAAATGGGTAAAAATGAGAGCAGGGAGGCAAGTGCTCCCTGCACCTTGATTCTTCTCTGCAGAAACACTCTGGAACCAAAGCAGAATGCACTGTTTGTGCTTCTAATCGGGTGGAGATACTGCCACCAGAGCAGGACCGGAACCCAAGTGGAGTTAACTAAGAAATCATTGAGACTACTAAAAAGTCATCTGTGATGGTGCAAACATGTGCTAAGATCCAAAGCCTTTTAAGACATAGGGGAGAGCTCCAATCTGCCCCCTCCCCAGTCCCATTCGGAAAACGTGGAGGAGAAGCAGAATGAAACGTCTTAGAGGTAGGAGCAGAGCTGGACGAACCCTTGAAATGAAGTGCAGGCATAAGGAACTGAGAATCCACTGTGACATTTTGTGGCAGGTTTGACCTAACATAAGTAATAGCTATTGATGGTCCTATACACACCATTGATTCATCTGTTCCTCTTAAGAAGCCATCTAAATTAGTGTCCACCACTATATCTTCAAGCAATAAATAACTTCTAGGTGTGAATAATTATTTCTTTTGTGTCAGGCTAGAATTTACTGCAAATTAGGGAGCTCAGGTTCTGTCTCTATATACCAACAAGCTTGATTGTGTACTCTGTTACACTTAAAATTAAATCAACCAGAAGGAAATCAAGTTGGTTTTTTACAAGGGTGTGTGTGTGTCTGTGTGTGTGTGTTTGTGTGTGTTTCCAGCTCAGTCACTCTGAAATTCTATGAGGTATAAGGCACTGGGCACTGGGTAATTACTTTAAAAAATTAAATTCATACTGTCTAAGGCTGGGGGGTGGGGAAGCTTAAGAATATCTTTAAAAATGGAAAATACTAACTTCTACACATACAGATATATTTTTGTATCTATAATCCCTCCTATTTTATCCTTGTTCTATCCTTAGGTTTTCCTAAGGAGTAGTCATCAGCCTAAAATCATTCAAAGAACTTAATGCCTGAGTCCAGATTTAAAGATTGGTCTTCCCAGTTCTGGTCTAACACCTATCCATAATTTTATTGTATGAATTAATCCCCTGAATGGTTAAAATGCTAAGTTTGGGAAGATGGGGAATCTCAGAAATCTTCCTTCCTTCATTTAAAGCAGAGAAAAAAGGGGTACATTTTTGTAACAAAAATATCTCTCATTTCAGGGCAGCCAATCTTATGCCAATGATCCCATATGCTATTCAAAAAGCAACTCACTTTCCTGAAGAGACCATTTGGGAGAGGAGATTGATGTTTTTATTAAGGAAGCACTCTGAATTTATTGCACAGACATAGTAAAAATTAAGGATTTCCTCCCATTGGGCACTCTAATGGAAAATCCCCATGAGTGAGCAAAGTGAGGGAAGAGGAGAAGCCATTTTCCCTTGTATGAGCATTTCTCCTTCTCTATTTCCATTGATGCCAAGTTATAATCAGTCAGGAATGGGGGAGACGGAGGGAAATGTGAGCAGCCTAATGAACTGTGCTTTGATTATTCTGTTGAAGATGAACTTTGGAAAGTACAGAGTTAAAGAATCATAGAACGGCAGAGGTGGAAGGGAACTCAAGGGTCGCATAGTCCATCCCTCTGCAATAGGAAGGAAAACTGAGCTAAGCATTCAAATGCAAAGTTGCTCTCTTCTTAAAACCTTCAAAGATCGAAAGCCCACAACCTTCATAGGTAGACTGTTCCATGTTGTTCAGACCTTAGTGTCAGTAAGTTCTTCCTTACCTTTAAGTAAAATCCAGGGTTAGGGCTGCAATTTGTATCCTAGTTTCTGTGGCAATGAAAAGGTGCTCCTGATCATCTTCCTTGAGGCACTCTTTTATGTACTTGAACTGTCTCCTTTATATTTCTTTTTCCCAGGTTAAACATCCCCAGTTCCTTCAGCTGTTCTCAAGTCCCCATATACCTCTAATCACCTTCTTCTGGACCTGCCCTAAATGATCAATATCCTTCCTGACATGGGGTATCCAGGATCATACGCAGTGCTCCAGGTGTGATCTCACTAGTGCAGAGGAGAGGGGAGTGAGAGCTTCATGTATTTTTGATACTATGCTTCTTCTCATACAGCAAAGGAAGTATGGGAGCCCTTCTCGAAGCTGTCTCACACTGCTGGCTTGTTGTCAATGGCCACACCCAAGTCCTTCTCCAACGTAGTACCTTTAAGCCACAAACCCTCCATTTTGTGTTTGTGTATGCATATTCCAGATTCAGGGCAAGGCTAGTATCATGCCAGATACTCAGGTGCAGATGGGAAGTGAAGATGGAGAATTATTTATTTGTTTGCTTGCTTTTTTATGTGCTAGACCTCTCTGCCTCTTCAGGCATAGCTGAGCAGCTTATAGACCTACAACCATTAATATGGTTAAAGCCATATACAACAACATCCACAGCAACAATAACAAAACATTTCTTTTGGAATTACCCAATTTTATGCACATTCACCCACCAGGAATAAACAAGACCAGTGCCACATTTCATATCCCTAAAGGCTGGCTTATCAGCTTTGCAGAAGGCCAAAAGATTTGGAGCCTCCATATCTACACTCCTCTCAATCTCAGTTGGTTTTAAAACTTTATTTGTGTCGGCCTTTTGTGGCAAGTCAGATCAAGAAACAAGGTGCAGCAGTTATTCCAGGAATGCTCTTTATTGTAGTGAAGTGGAGTAACAAATCTTGAAAGCCTGTCCTAGTTTCTCTCTGTCCCATCTTATAGCCACAACATCAAAGCAAGGTCACCGTGACTTTCTTCTTCAGTCTCTGGAGTCTGTTATCTCCCACCTCCATGTCTCACTTCTTCCTTCCCCACTTTCACAGAACCATCCTACCTAACCCAAGATCAGCTCTTAAAATTTGTAAAAAAGAGGAATGAATTATATCAATCCTAATGCAGACCTTACTTTTATTCTACTGCTTTCGACTTTCTTCATGACCCCTATTTTAAGCCAGTCTAATCATTTTGCATGAACCTGGCCATTTTCTTCTGGCTATCACTTCTTGCTAATAAGAATAATAGTAGGACGTCTTGTGCCCTCCTTACCTGATCTTGTGCTCTCTTTCCCAGATAGATTGGAGATCAGCTCCTCGAAGCTGAGTGGGAAGTAGGTTTATGGCTGATGGAAGTCAGTAATATGACTGTGCAGGCTTATGGTTTTCAAAGTGAAAAAGCAATTTAGAGAGCAGATGGGCACCTCCTTCAATCAGACATTTTTCCCCAGGATAGTATGGCAGGAGGCAATCACACCATGCTAGGAAAGGCACAACCTCTTTACAGGGTTGCCGACAAGTGTGATGTGAGCACTCCTGCATGCCCTTAATCACTTTTCCCCTTCACATCCAGCATTCTTTATAGCTCTAGAAAATGATGCTTATTATTTTAGTTACTTGTGCATTGGCACTCAATACAGTTCTAAAAAAAGAGTGTACTTTTAATACCAGTGAAAGATATTCCCGTCATCTGGGAAATGCGTTTGAACTGATTTCAGTTTTGGACCCATTTTTGGATCCACTTTCAAAAGGGAGCCCATCTACCACATGTGACTGTAGTCCACTCTTGATGTCATCCAACCATGATGACAGTGATCAAAGTATCACTGCCCGTGAGAGTCCTCCTAAGCCGATTTAATAAGCTGCTTGTCACAGTGGGTTCATGAAGAGTACATTCAGTAAATTAATCCTTTGGAGATATGGTGTAACCCCAGCCAGAAGGGGTTAAACCCCATGACTCTGAACCTACAAACCAACTTGCACAAGACTTCTATTTTGTATCATTTAACACCCAGCATAATTCAGTTACAGAATGTATTGCCATAAAAAGTGAGAATTTCCTTTACAGAGAAGATGTTATTTATAAATGTTGCTAGGGCAACCGATTGCAAACCATACCAAGTTGGCTGAGAAAATGGACAGGATAAATTATGTGCTGTTATTTTTATTTACAGTTTAACAGTTTAATGAATTCCATGTTTTCAAAGAATTTTTCCTGGCACAATCTCACAAGATACACAAAACTCGTGTCAGGTTTGTTAGTTTTTTTTTTTTTTTTTAATCAAACCAGGATTCAACAAAATACTCTTGAGACAAAATGATGCTGGATGGATTTTTTTTTAAAAAAAATCCAAACATAGACTGTGCTAAGATTATTTCTGAGATATTCTTTCTCTTCAAATCCCTTTTAAAACTTTGCATATGTTAGGATGTAGATGATAATAATAATCATGAAATTTGAGAGGAGGCAGAATGTATAGTTTGTAAAGGTTCTTTTATCAACAATGGCATCCTTAGTTTCATTTTTCTTAAAATCTCCTTTTGTTAATCACATACTATTAAGATTGTTTCCAACTCATGTTAAAAAAAAAAAAAAAGAACAGAGTTAGAAATTTATCATTTGCCATAACACTGACAGATGACTTGAAGACGTCTGTAGTCTTTGCTTCTTATAAGGCTGGAGCTGCAAGAACTATTTCTTGTGACATTATAAAAACTGGAATGTAATAATAGAAATTTGGCAAATAAATAATGAATTAACAACTACCTCCATTAAATACAGGCATGTAAAATATAAGGTTTGGAAAAGAAGTCATGAAAAAACTCTCTTCAGTCTTATTCAGTTGATCACCTGGACTATCCTGCTAGCTAAAATTCAGGAAAAGCTTCAATCACTGAATAATGTGTGTTTTTTTTATTTTCATTCTAAATAATATGCCAATTCCAGAAGTCAGACAGAGCTCAGAAGCTGGATCTCTAAGTCTTGGTAGATTTTTAAATGATCCTTAATTCTTTAATAGAAAAGATATTGCTAACGTATCATTGTAGATCCTGGTTACATGTGATAGCTAGTCAGGGTTTTAGGGGGAAAGGAGGGGGTTGCTTGGTTTTTGTGTGTTTGGGATTCTTTGCCTTCCCAGGATAGGGAAAAATCCCTAGAAATCAATTCCTTATATTGAAAGAAGAAGCAAATTGCCATACCTATTCCTAGGGAGTGCTTAAAAATTACGTTTATCAGAAAAGGAGACCGACTAGCGATGAGTGGGTCTGTCAGGTTCAGTTTTACGTAAGTTATGAGTTTTGCAAATTTCCAAAAATTTGCCTGGATACATTTTTGTGCATATATCTTTCAGTATGTACATTTTTAAGCATGTGGTTCTTAATATGTGCATTTTCTCAACTGTTGTCTACAATATAATGTATGTGAGTATATACAATTTCTGATTACCTGCATTGCTGCATATAGGTTTATCTAATATGCACATTTGAAATTATTGCAGATTGCTTGGCAAAGTTCTAAAACGTGTGGATTTGTGTATAGGTCAGTGTTTTGTTTCTCATATGAATTCAGGAGGTGCAAAACTCTGTCCAAAGGTTTTGACCAAATGGATTTCTTATCCATCTTAGAGCTAACTCCTGAACTGCAAATCTTTCTGTTCCTCCTTTAGAAAAGAAGAATTTTAATTTCAATTTGCTTTTCTTGCTAAGAGAGCTAGCTGAAAGTAAACTTAGAACATAACACTCTAAATTTGGCCGATTGCTTGTTCATTCATGCAAAACGTATCTACTCCCATCAGGTCCTCCTAACATTGTGTCCTATAAAATCTGTCTTTTCTTGATTTCTTTTGATTTTTTTTTCAGCCTTAGCAGAATTTAGTAAACTGTCAAAGGGTTAACACATTCTCAATTTTGTTGTGGCACAGAGTACCATGAAGACCTTCCATACTTCACTTCATTCTAAGTAGTGTTTAATATGGCTCAATGAATATCATAAAACATCTTTTTATTGCAAAAATTAGACAGACAAGAAAGGGAAGAGGGAACCACCTGTCTCGGATAAGAGTGGATTTAAAACGTTTCTTCTTTATTATGGTGAGATCATAACAGCAATTTGTAAAAGTGGGAGTTGGGTGGCATATACATGCAATAAATTATTATTAATTATTATTAAAATAAAAAAGAAAAGAAAATGGTGTAAGTGAGGGATTTGCAACAGAAGCCATCTTTACCCAATTTTTTTGTCCCACAGTCACCCAGATAGTCGCATCTGGAATGCAGAATGAACTGTTGCATCACTCTTTAGCCAAAAACCTTTGCATTTTCTTCCCACCCTTTAAATGAATCGTGCAGTTTTTGCCTATATAAAAGTAATCTTGCAGAGTGGTTGAACTCTATTGAACATACAGCAACCACAGAACCTTTCTTTAATAAGTCTACTGGCATGCAAGCTTGTTCAAGAGATCTAGCACGAGTAGAAAGGTTTCTTGGGATTCATTAGATAATCAAGCACATCTGGAATCCACATGTTCCAGAAAAATCCTTAACTGACACTTAAGCTGTCACCCCCAGCTTGAAAGGATCACCTTCCTGATCTGACTTGCTTTTTTCTCGTCCTTTTGGTATCCTCACCATCATCATCCTCACCATCATCATCATCTCGTTCATTCCAGTAATGGCAAAGTGCAGTGATAGAATGGATATGGAATAGCAAACAAAATGAGGTCACTGAGAAATAAATGAGAGGGGTCAGCATGTTAAGGGAACCCCGAGAAATGCAGAAATGCAAACATTAGAAAAAGCAGTGTGCCTGCTCAAAGGCTACCAGGAACTACAGAATATTGCTATTTGGGGGGAGAAAAAAAAATGAAGAATGAACTTGTTCTGCTGGAGCTGCTTACAGTCTACACTCCTGCCCATTCCAGCAAAGAGGTCCTGCAGGAGATGGGAGGAGAATTAGCAGAGAGCTGAAATGTTGTTATAGAAGAACATACCATGGAGATGCTTAAGAAAGACATACGCAACATGCTATTTATGTTATATTTCTCCTCAATATTCTATAGTCCTTTGGGTCTTTATGCCACAGCTCGTATGATGTCCCAAGAGAGCTAATTGATGTTCCTATTTCCTTAAGTATGGAAATAATTATTGAAATGCTTTCTATGCACAGAATTATTAAGGGAGTGAGATTACTGTGATTAACCAAGCGATGGGGTTTTAAAGAGTATTGGATTGATTTCCTATAAATTGCTATCTGGCACAGAAGCAGAAATTTTCTGAAGAGCTTGCATGGAGCACATAGCATGACTCTTGGCTTCTGTGAACAGCTGAGGCAGGTTTACTGTGGAAAATTGACCAGACTCAAATATGCATCCATTGATTTGTCTTTTGTCTTTTTGCAAAGGATTTATTTTATACAATTCTGCCGTTTGCTTTGGCAAAGGCTATTTTCCCCATAGTTCTTACGTTCCTTCACAAGATTGGACATAGAAAAGATATTTGGGGGAAGGGCGGGGGGCATTCTGATCTCAAGGGCATCCATTGATTTTCAGAGAGCAAAGAGAAATTTGGTACACATTGAAATACACATAATTGCTAACTCTGGATTGTGAGTGCAAATTGACTGGCCTGTGTATGTAGTTTACATACCACACTAATCTATAATGTGATTTATTTAGGGTTATTTAGTATGTGCCCATCCATTGTCATTTTACGTCATGGTTTATGATTAGTGCAATGGATAAACAAAGAAACCATTATTAAATGACAAGATGTGTAACCCGCATCTAGGTAAGGTGAATGCCTAATTTTACAAATGAACGTACAGTAGTAAAAACTGACACGGAGCGACACACTCACCTACTTTCTTCTATTCTGATAGCTCTTTACTTTGCGACTCATTATATGACTCAGCCTTCAGGCGTTTTAGGACTACACGTTGGTTATGTCTTCATGGAGATTTAGAGAGAGAAAGGGAGAATCCAGCGGGATCTATGCCGTCAGTTCAGCACAGTAGCTGGTTGGGTCTGCCTTTCATTCTTAACTCATTGCTTTCCACTGACATTCTGTGAGGTTGGGAGTTAGTGTCCCCATTTTGCATCCTAGCATTTAAGGCTACGAGACAATGATTTGTAGGAGTTCATCCAGTGCTGTCACTGCTGGCCAGCTATTAAATGTAAGGGTCCCTGAAGTACATTTAACCAGGCTTGTAGCCAAAAATATTGTAAGGTAGACCCTGGAGGACACTGGAAGTTGACATGAAATGATAAAAATTTAAGCGCCATCCTAAGAAGTTTAATTGACTTATTTAATGCATTAAATAACAGCAATACAGTTAAACTTCAATTAAGTTAAGCAGTAATTGCAAACACTCCAGTGCTTGTCGGCCTCCCCGTGTGTATGCATTGATTGGCTGGAACCAGTTTTAATTTTTTGGCTCAGAGCCTTTGGACTGAATGGTTTATTCACAGTTTCTCCAGTTTCATAAATCAAAGAGCTAGAGATTTGTGTGTGTGTTTAAAGAAAGTTTAAATTTCAGGGAACAGGTAAGTATTAATACCCCTTTTAATGGTGAGTCATATGAGTATCGCTTCTTGTATCAGAAAGCACTGATCTAGAGGCTATGGAATTGTGTCTATATTCCTGTCTATAACATCTTATCTTTATCAGATGTTCTTCCTATACTCCTGCTGACACAGTTACACATAGCTAAGAGGTAGCATTGTAGTGCATTCCTGGAATCGGTTTGGAGATTCCTCTTTTATTTTCGGATGCTGGCATAGTGCATGTTGCCTACAACATGGTCCTATTTTTATACTTATACTTAGCATACCGTCCATGGCATCCAGTGATCCCCCTGAATTGTTCTGTTCTGGAGCTATTGGAAGATGTTTACAGGGCAATCAGTAGATGAGTGGCAAGTGAATTCCAAACCATGAGAACTTGCACTTGGGGAGAGACAGCTGTGCCTCCCAGTTCCTCGTATTTATGGGGGGGGGGGGTTCCCCACCCTTGCACTGGTGAGCACCTTTGCTCCCCAGATGGCTTGGCATCAAACGGCTAGGCTGGTTTTCCTTCTCTCTTTCTCTGTAAGACTGTAATAAATAAATTAAGAACGGATCTGATATGACAGATTTCACTTCTTTTAACTGCAAAGCAAATGAAGTAAAAAAGGAATCATTATTAGAATTGGGCAAGAGTAATGATGTGGTATAAGGATGGGATTTGAAGAAATGCTAGCCAGATTCAATGTGTAGAAGGTTTATTTTGCTTTTTACAAGACTATATAAAATGATACCTATATTTTTATGTTGCTGTGCATCATGCCCAAAACTCAGTCTTTAAAAACCTGAAATAGGGCTTCTGGTTACTTACTTACTTAATATGCAATCATTTTAAAGGTATGTTTAGATACATAGGTTTCACAAGTAAGCTTCCATTAAAAAAATACATAATCATGTTACAATAATGACTCCTTTTCATGGATATCAGGAGTTTGTAGAGGAGGTAGGTACGAGTACATCTCTGGCTTTGTCAACAAATATGCCATATCAAGTTACTGCACTTCACTAGGTATCTTCTAAAATACTCATGTCTTTACTTCCTGTTGAAGCCTTTCTCCAGATACAACTCATGATGCCCAGTGTTATCTAAAAGTGAAATAACAGCAATGAGAATAGGTTTCATATCATTGCATATGGCTGGTTGATGCTAGGACACTATAAGTCACTGGTAAGGAAATGTCTTTTAAAGCTGATTGAGTGAGCAATTAATTAATTATGTGCCATCAGTTTGGTCTCTTAGAGACCACATAGATAGATCTTCTCCAGGATGAATCTGAACCTGACCGCAACAAAATGTTACTGTTTCTTGGCCTTTTGACTAAGATCAGGTGCAGAATTATATTGCACTGCTTTAATTTTTTAAATTTAATTTTCCAGTATGAAGAGGGCTATACATTTCAAAATAATAACAAATAATAATGCTGTCTTTGCCCCTCAAGGTTTCTCCCATCTTTCCTAGTTAAAAGATAGTTAACAGGCAGCTTGTTTGATGGCCTTGAGCAGCTGAGATATGTTTCCATAATACTTTTCTCTATCTTGTGAACCTCTTCTTCCCACCTTGTCATCTTCAGCCCTTATGGCCATCTTATCTAGGCCACAAAAATCAGGACGAGCATTACAGGGCAACAAAGGGTTTTCTGTATCTCTTATTGCCATCTAATGGTCATCCAGATTTTTGCAGCCCTGGTCTAATAGTCCCTCACTTTAAGCCCATATGCCCTAGGTTGTCAACTGTGTTTTATGGAGTTATCAATATAACATTGGCTCTGAGAAGATACTCTGTTTCAGCAGAATTCAAATAATTTTATTTAATTAAATGTACTTTTTTGCTGATAGTACCACTACCAAGGAGAAGCACTTGCTGCTTCACTGACTTTGCCGTGAAGACCAATGATTCTTTAAGTTATTCTCTCCATTCTATGACTTTTCAGAAAATGCTGTTCTTTATTAAACTGCACTGTGTGTTATGAATTGTCAATGAAATGGCTTAAAGATTTCATAAGTGCACTGCAAAACCTGCCAGAACTTCTCTTAGGCTCACTTACCTTATGCACAGATGCATAATGGTGAGGTTGAGCTCCTGTGGATGTGGACAGCTTCTAAACCGGATGTGGAAAAGCTCAGGTTGGACCCTGTATGCTTAGTTTTTTGATTCTTCACGTTAAGGAGAAGCATTAAGACCTCCAAGAAAGTTCTGCAGTACGTATAAGTAAGCAATAAATAAGTAGAAATAAAGACAGATTGATTCTGGAGTAGACAGATCTCTCCTGCTGTCACCAATATTAAAATCATTTGAAAGGTCTCTCAAGGAGAAGTATTCTACCTCAAAATTCAAGGATGGTCACAGCAAGTCGCAAAGTTTCCGTGATTCTGTTTTTCTTGTCATAGATATGGTGAAACAGACCTTGAGGGGGGTGGAGTACTGAATCAGATTTTTGGTGATTCAGTAGTTATTTGAAAGGAATGAGGAGAATATCCATGCTTTGATATATCTAAGATTAATGCCCCACTGTTACCAATTGAATAGGACTAGGTTTGAGAGCATTATCACTAAACCCAAGGAAAGTCAGTAGAGAAGCTGATACACAAATAAACTAGTTGTAAAGTATGTAATTCACAGGGAAGGCACTGGGACTGTCTTACAAGAAATCCCATGCTTGTTTTGGTAGAGCAATATCCTGAACTTGCAATGCTGATTGGAAACACGTTTTGTACAAAGAGTCCAGGAAAATACATCCGAAACCACGTGAAAACTGATGGCCAGACACAGGGTATTAGCACTTTAAAATGTCCTTTGTGTCAGTGTAATGTGTGTCTCCACCAAGCAAGCTTTATGAGCAATTATTTGAAAGTGGAGATTGTGGAACAGAGAATGCTGAAACGCTCAACTGAGTTAAATGTTACAAAATATAGGTTGTCAAATGTATATTTTCTCCATAATTACACCTACCAGATTTGGGCTGCAAATATCTGAATGACCACCAGATGGTGGCAGTGGGTTAGCATTTACTCTGTTTCTTTGCTATCATCTAGTGGTCATCCAGATTTTTACAACCCAGATCTGATACCATTATCCATAACGCTGGAATATAAGCCATTCAATAAAGCCAAATATTCAGAGTATCAAGACAGATTAATACAAGTACATAATTCAGTATTAAACAGTGTTTGATGCCTATTAACTTAGATTGCTTTAAAACAAAACTACAGCCATTTGTAGCATTCAAGGCTTTCAGTGGATACTAAGGAAGTAGGTACATATTACTAATAGGCATAGTAGCTACATTTTGCTGCTTATAATCCCAATAGATTTAAGCATTAGCCAAGGTGGTAATAAATACATACAACAATGGATACATCAAAATCCATAGTTGAATAATACCATTATTAGATTGTCATATTTGCTGTTGACCACTAGGAGGAAAATATAACAATTTATAAGTACCAAATGTAACAGCCTGTAGGGAAAAGCTGTCAGATGTTACAAGAAAGCAGGGGATTGGAAGAAGCAAAAAAAAAAAAAAATCCAAAATTTTGGAAATTATCGGAGGAATGAAAGTGGCAATTAATATCCTCCATTATTTATTTACAGCATTTGGAAAAGGCAGGGCCCAACCTCTGAGCAGGAAGTATGCTACAGTACGTAATCTGTTACTATACTTGTCCTCATTTTAGTAGAAAATGCATCCAGAGCATTCCTTCTTCTTAAACAATTCTTTCTGCTTATTTCCCTTTGCATCTTATTCCCTTCCCTGCAGGGTTAGCAGAGTGCTGAAATGATTGTTTCCAAGAAGTTTTATCTACTTTAGATATATTTTACCCGTTTTAAACCAACTAGCTTTATGCTCTATATTTCTCTTGGATTTTGAGCTCCACCATGGATAAAATGATGATAATGCTTGCTGTTGCTTATTTTCTTTGCATTCATAAAAGCAATAAATGGTTTTTAATTTTAATGACAACATGTCAGAACATTTGGTGGAATTTGCTGGGATTCTGGATGTGAATGATGAATGCTACCCATTTAAAGATTTGTGGCTAGATCTTTTCCTCAGATTATTTGTTTGCTTGTTTAACTCTTTTCTGAATACAGGAAGATTTTAGTTTATTTCCCTCAAGAAATCCCCAAATTTGAATACAATTCAGAAACAGATTTTTTTTTTGTTTTTACCTCATTGAGGTTTTCTAACAACCAGGCCACAAAGACAATCAAAGCCACATTTTTAAAAATAAACATGAAATAAGTATCAACAGTGATGAACTTATTTGGATTGCTAATTTCCTTCTGAGTGTTTGAAACTGAAGTTTAAACAGTTTTTTCTTTCATCATAGTGTGCCTTACAAAATTTATCCCCAATGCGAGATTTCATATTGTTTTCATTGGGCTGAAATGAATGACTGTGTTTGGTTGCAAATACCTATACAGTCAAATATCTATAAGGTGGTGGGGTTTCTCTGTGTTCATCTGACAGCATTTTGCTAAAATTGTAAATGGTTTTCCAATGACCCTGTTCATATGATGTTAGTGAAGGATTTTTCTCTCCACATATCTGAAGAAATGGGAGAAAAGAACAAAGCGAAGATTGGCTTGGGGTATTCCACTTCAGATTATTTTGAGCATATTTGCTAGTGAAGCTATTGAACATGGCTGTGTAAAGATGTGCACCCCATTAAAGATAGAACATGCTGAGGAAGAAGCCATCCTAGTCAGAAAATATCCTGTCCCAACTCATTCCTGATCTGGTAAAACTGAAGTTCTACCCTCCTGTTTTTTAGCATGAGGAAACACCAAACCAAATTGTGAGTGCCCCAGATAAATCCCACCTACCCTACTGAAATCCATCAAATGCAATTGAGGTGCTACAGACATGTCCTGTCTCATAGGGAAGACAACGTATGAACAATCGATACATGGGCAAAAGTTTGCCTTGTGCATTGTGCTCAGATCCATAACTATGTATTGGAGGTGGAACTCCATGGGGGGAGGGTTGAGTAATTGATAGTCCCCCCGGCCCAAATTGTCCCTTTCTGTGTTGGGTTCCACCAGTCCTTCACAAGTAGGAGCATAGCTCTAAAACTGACTAATGAAAGGAGTTAAACATTTCATCAGAAAATATAATTGAGAAGATCTTGTTCAGAGTAGAAGAATAATGGAGTCCTTGGGGTTCTCTGAGCTTGGTTCTTTTCTTGCAAACGTTTCATTACCCAGCTAGGTAACATCTTCAGTGCTAAAATGGGATGAGGTTTGCTCTCTATTTATCTGCTGTGGCCTGCTTTGCCAGTGCTGGTGGGGGTTCTGTTTTGCTCTGGTATGCTTTGTTTTGCAAAGGTCACCACCAGGCACACAATCAAACAGTCAACAGATGCTAATCAATGAACTACCAGATGAGCAAAACAGAACCCCCACCCCCACCAGTACTGGAAAGGCAGGCCACAGCAGATAAATAGAGAGCAAACCTCATCCCATCTTAGCACTGAAGATGTTACCTAGCCAGGTAATGAAACATTTGCAAGAAAACAGCCAAGCTCAGAGAACCCCAAGGACTCCACAGTTCAACCCTGAGCTACACATATTTGCCTCCATTGCTAGAAGAATAATCTTGGCGTTTGAACTTACAGGTCAAGGACATCCATAAATGTCTAGCTTTTTTATCTTAAGGGAGTTCTTTCTTAGGAATTATAGCAGATGCCCTAAACTGCGTAAGTTCAGAAGGGCACTAAACAAGGGCTCCTGAGTCTTAGTATCACTCAGTGAGAGCCAAAAATGGAAATGACAGTTGTCACCAGAATATGATGGCTCCTACTGAGAGTACTGTACCCCCAAATATCCTAAACCTAGGTGTCTGATCATCGTGCCATAGAGAGCAGTTCCTCTTGCTTTAACACCAGCAAAATAATGATTAATTTTTAAACATTTAAAAAAAGATGTGTTGCTGCCTGGAAATGATAACCCCCTCTCTCCCCCCTCCCACAAAACATCTGAAGAAAGTTTCTCTCTCCAGAAAAGTGTGCTAAAGTGTCTACACCAATTTGCCGATTTTAAGAGCTCAGGAGAAAAGAGAATTCAGCGCTTGTAGTAAAGGAAAACTGAGTGGCTTACAGAGCTGTGGAATCACATCATTACAGACTCAGAATGCGGGTTTGATTTTAGTTACTGCAATAAGTAAAATCAAATGACTACATGAGCTTTTATTGTTACTGCATTAACTACCACAAAACTGAAAGCAAGGAAGTGTAATTTTAGCTTAACTGTTGTATCCTAACTGACTGCCCTGTGGGATACAAAAGTGTGTAGCAATTTAAGTTAGAGTTTGGGGGCATTGGCAGGGCAGCAGAAGGAGGTAGAAGGATGGGTGGGGCATGGCAAGAGTTAGTATGATTGGCATCCTTGCTGGCCAACTGAGATTTCTAATGTATTAGCAAGTAGCAAGGAGAAAGGAGAAAGCCAGTTGTAAAGATTTATTTGATGGTGCCACAACTTGGCAATGCTTTGGCTCACCAATCATATTCCTTAATTTGTCCCACTTTAAAATTGTAAGGACAGAGGTGGTACATCTCCCATTAAGCCAAATGGGGCTCAACCATCAAGGCACAGTTTTTAATACAGCATCCTTTCGGCTACCTCAAGGACTGGAGGAAAGCACTTCAATCAAATGTGAGGAAGAACCCCATGCTGTGCTGAGCCACTTCAGCAGGTTCCTATATCAGTTTAAATATAAAACCTCAAAGGGGAAAAAAAAAAACTTTTTTTTCAGTTGCTTTTCTGAGATGTCTGCCTTGGCATGACATGGATGACTGGCAACTTACTTGCCCAGGTGGGGTGGGGTGGCATCACTACCTCTAAAAACTGGGTTTTCAGGTGTTTACAGCACTGTTCAGCACCAGCCTAGTCATTAAAGCAACTTTGATGGAGAGGACTGAGAAAGTACTACAAGTGGGAGTGCAGAATATGATTCTAAATAAAGCAAAATCAGTGTCAGAGCATTCTCCATATTACATGTTGGCAAAGAGGATCCATCCAGCAACTAAATAAGACTCCTGTCAATCTTGGCTTGAACTGAACATTTGCCCAGATGCATTTGCAACTAAATGCTGTTCACTTTGCAAGCTCAGTTTTTCCTTTTTAATTTAAACATTATTACAGGGCTACAAATCATAAAGAGACCGCTGCCAACAATGTTAATTGGTTAGCTGTTGTGCTGGAAATTATGTATTTGCTAGAACAATATGCCAGAAAGATGGGGTGAAATATTGTAATGGTGTCCCTGTTTCCTGGGAATCTACATCCAGCCAATTTTTAATGAATAAAATGAGAGGTTTGCAGATTTCTAGCTTAATGGGCCTCCTATAACTGAACCTTATCAGCTAGCAACTCATGTTCTAATGAGGTTGAGTTTGCAGACAGCTTGAACTGAGAATGGAGCTAAGTCTCAACGTTCATTCATCTGATTGGCTCAGCATCTTCTCAGGATTCTATAGCTTATCGTAGCGTCTCCTCTTGTCTCTTGCTTTGTATCTGGTGTCTTGACATGTTTCCTATCCAGATTTCCTGAATTTCCCCCTTGGCAAGAGGTGCATGATGTCTGTTATATTGGAAGCCTCTTCTAGGATTCAGGGTTTCAACCAGGAGGAATCCGGCATGTCCTTCCAGCATCTATTTCATGGCTCCCTGAGACTCCCTAAAGTGGATGGACCAAATATTTTGCCCCCTCCCTCTCCTTTTTTTTTCCTTTTGCATTTTGTCAATAGGCAAAATGAGTTCTTTAAGCCACCATTCGAGTGGCTTGACATTCCACAAAAAGCTGGCTGTGGCCACCAAACTAATGGAAATAGTGCAGTGCTGATCTAATGCTATCTCAACAGTCTTAAAACAGTTTTTGCTAAAGATTTTATTCCCCTCGCTTTTCCCAGTAAAAGAGTGATGGGCAAAGAAATGTGTTTCATCAGGCCAAGACCTTCTTAGTCCAGCTATTTGTGCTTACAGTGAACAGCCAATGCTTCTGAGGTGATCACAAGCAGGAGATTGAAACATCTCCATCATTTTCCCCTTGAAACTGGTATTTGGAGACATGTTGCCCCCAACCCAGAGTTAATATTGAGCCTTCAGGACCAAAAGCGATTGCTAGACTTGTCTTCCATGAATCTATATACAGGTGAAACTCGAAAAATTAGAATATCGTGCAAATGTTCATTTATGTCAGTATGGCAACTCAAAAGGTGAAACCAAGATATGAGATAGACGCATTACATGCAAAGCGAGATATGTCAAGCCTTACTTTGGTATAATTGTGATGATTATGGCGTACAGCTTATGAAAACCCCAAATTCACAATCTCAGAAAATTAGAATAGTGTGAAAAGGTTCAATATTCGAGGCTCAAAGTGTCCCACTCTAATCAGCCAATGAATCCATAACACCTGCAAAGGGTTCCTGAGCCTTTCAATGGTCTCTCAGGCTGGTTCAGTAGGAATCACAAGCATGGGAAAGACTGCTGACCTGACAGTTGTGCAGAAAACCATCATTGACACCCTCCATAAGGAGGGAAAGCCCCAAAAGGTAATTGCAAAAGAAGTTGGATGTTCCCAAAGTGCTGTATCAAAGCACATCAATAGAAGGTTATGTGGAAGGGAAAAGTGTGGTAGAAAAAGGTGCACAAGCAGCAGGGATGACCGCAGCCTGGAGAGGATTGTCAGGAAAAGGCCATTCAAAAGTGTTGGGGACTTTCACAGAGAGTGGACTGAGGCTGGAGTTAGTGCATCAAGAGCCACCACACACAGACGGATCCTGGACATGAGCTTCAAATGTTGTATTCCTCTTGTCAAGCCGCTCCTGAACAGCAAACAATGTCAGAAGTGTCTTACCTGGGCTACAGAAAAAAAAAAAAGAACTGTTCTGTTGCCCAGTGGTCCAAAGTCCTCTTTTCTGATGAGAGCAACTTTTGCATCTCATTTGGGAACCAAGGACCCAGAGTCTGGAGGAAGAATGGAGAGACACACAATGCATGATGCTTGAAGTCCAGTGTGAAGTTTCCACAGTCTGTGTTGATTTGGGGAGCCATGTCATCTGCCGGTGTTGGTCCACTGTGCTTCATTAAGTCCAGGGTCAATGCAGCCGTCTACCAGGAGATTTTGGAGCACTTCATGCTTCCTTCCGCAGACGAGCTTTATGGGGATGCTGACTTCATTTTCCAGCAGGACTTGGCACCTGCCCACACTGCCCAAAGTACCAAAACCTGGTTCAATGACCATGGGATTACTGTGCTTGATTGGCCAGCAAACTCGCCTGACCTGAACCCCATAGAGAATCTATGGGGCATTGCCAAGAGAAAGATGAGGGACATGAGACCAAACAATGCAGTGGAGCTGAAGGCCGCTATTGAAGCATCCTGGTCTTCCATAACACCTCAGCAGTGCCACAAGCTGATAGCATCCATGCCACGCCGCATTGCGGCAGTCATTGCTGCAAAAGGGGCCCAAACCAAGTACTGAGTACATATGCATGCTTATACTTTGCAGAGGTCCAATATTGTTCTATTTCCAATCCTTGTGTTATTGATGTCATGTAATATTCTAATTTTCTGAGGTTGTGAATTTGGGGTTTTCATAAGCTGTACGCCATAATCATCACAATTATACCAAAGTAAGGCTTGACATATCTCACTTTGCATGTAATGCGTCTATCTCATATATCGGTTTCACCTTTTGAGTTGCCATACTGACATAAATGAACATTTGCACGATATTCTAATTTTTCGAGTTTCACCTGTAATCCCCTTTTACAGTCTTCTAAATTAGTGGCTGCCAATACATCTTTTGCTAAATCTTCTAAGTTATTCCTGTATTTCAACACATAGAATTTAAAAGTGTGTGTCTCGGTGTGAATGTGTGTGTGCCTGTGCACAATGCAAGGGATGGCAAATAAAGTGATCTGGAATTACAGGTGTAGGAGGGTATGTGTTTTGCTAAACTTAGAAAGAACTGTTGTGTGTGACTCTTCTAATTTGGTAAATCTGCATGATTTATTCAACCTGTCTTGGATTCTATTTTTGTAGATAATTAATGCAGAACAAGCTGGATTGTATACTTAGAAATTGGACTCGTTTTTTGAGTCCTTCCTTCCAGCCTAAAATCTAGTTCTTGTGTAAAGTCAGTACAATTGGAATGGATAGATTTTGTGCACTAACAAGCTGTCACTGTGAATCACATTATCAACGATTGTAAGTATGTGGATATGTCCATTTGAATTCCCCTGTTTCTCATTTTCCTCACTCCAAGTTGTTTGACCCATTTCCATATCAATATGCAAATCCCATTGAAATGTGTTCCTGTAAACATAAGTATTGTTCTAAATATATGTGTTCTTACACCTCATGCAGTCTGTACTCTTCCAGTTTTCCCCACATATGAATTTTGTGAGCATCACATTGCAAAATTCTGAAAAAGCTGGATGTTGACACACAAATGTGTTTTGCTCTGCATAAACATTAGAAGCACTGCTCTGTCCCCTAGGATTTTCTGAATTCATTCTCTTTCTAGTAAGTGTAGTTTTAGACTTTAAACATCCATTTGTGGACTTGCAACTAGGTAATGAAGTTGTATTTAGAAAGATTTGAGGGTGAAGTTGAGATAGCTAAAAAGTAACAGGGCCAAAATTTCGGCAGTAACCAACCTGAACAGTTAAAAATCTGTTTACTGTTGCTGAGAAAGTTTATTGGTTGATGCTAAGAAGAACCAGTTGGGACTCTGGGAAAGTATACACAAATCTAAATCTGTTCTTCAGCAGCTGAAGCCCAGATTAAGCACAGTTTCTAACATTTTTATCCAAATAGGCCAATTCAAAAGCTAACTTATTGCTAATCACACATCTTTGTTTGTTTTTTTTGGGGGGCCTGAACTAGGTTAGCCTAGAGTTGGGAGTCATAAAATTCTTACATCAAGTCCAGTGGAACTCCTGGGCCCAAACAGGAGTTATCTATTCAAGTTCTTAGGTGCATTCAGTAGATTTCTTCAAAAAAACACTTGAATGATTCTGTCCAGAAGAATCTGCCGGTGGGGGGGGGGGGGGGGAGGGGAGGGGTGTCCAAGAGGAACAAATGACAAAAACACCATTGCAGCATTAATTTCTACCCCTTCTGGGGTGGAAGTTGTACGCACATAGAAAAGGTGTGAAGGCTTCCATCATTTTGACAACAGTGTACAATCCTGCAATTACCTCTGGTTGGGTCCAATGCCATACTAATGCTCCTTTTGAAATTAGCTAAAAATGTCTCAGGATATGTGCTTCCTGTAGGGGGGAAAACAGTAGTTCAACATGTGCTTTGCTTAACATGCCATGTTTAATGACTACCAGCACCATGTAAAATATTTCAGAGGATTTAGGTCTGAAAATGTTTTCCCTTGCAATGGATTTGGTCAGATAATTGACCCCTTGCTAAGGTCTCACACTAGAAAGCTACATAGACCACTGGCAGGTGAGACTAAGTGTAGGGTTGTGTGGATAATTCTAAATTCTATCTGTGCTCAGCGAGAGAGGTTTCACATATTATTCCATTCAATTAGTTAAAATGTTTTAAAAGAAACATTCATATTCATTGTACTCACCTTCTTAATATGCAACTATCCATTCATACCCATCACATTACTTTCAAAGTCAAGGACTTCATGCAATGTGCAGAAAGGAAGAGAGGAAGTAAGAAACATTATGCCAAAGAAATTAAGAAAAGAAATACAGCTAAATCTAGTTTACGCCAACACTATCAACATATCTCTCTATACCTTCCCTCATAGCCAAGGACTCTTTCATAGATTCCCTTTGTTCTTTAAGCTTCTCACTTTTCCCTTTCTGAAGATCTCATCAACTCCATCCAAGCAGAATTTTCTCAGTCTTCCTCTTTTTCCAACTCATTTACTCTTCCTTCTGGTACGACTTTGTAATTTGATTCTCTTTCATTCTATCTAAATAATAATAATAATAATAATAATAATAATAATAATAATAATACTCAGTGTAGTTCTTTCATACTGTTCATTCATTTGTGTATTCAAGTGTACCCATTCATTTTTCCACCCATTCTCTGTTTCCAACCCTATTTGACCAGAACTATAAACAGGATATTGAACCAGAGCAGCTATGAATCCTAAAGATATTGCTGATAGTACAAATCCTTGTAGCCCAAGTGAGCATTGCCAGAGAAGTGGGATTCTGGGATATGTAGTTTAACAGCATCTGGAGGACAGACAGCAGGTTCCCTTGGGCCAGGAGAATTTTCATTTTTTGGGAAAAATAAGTCCCAAAACTTTTTGGGTGCAGGTTTATTGTGCTTCTGCAGCAACGTTTGCCTCCCAGCCATTATCTCTCACCAGCAGAGACAATACCTATTTATTTCACTTCGAACAGAACAGCATGAGACCCTGGTCCTGCTAAGCTGTACTGTTCCTTCGTCATGCTACAGTTACCTATGCTGGATATTTAGTGACCCAGTCTGAACAGCTTAGGGCTAAAATTGTCATGATCCTCTCGAGCAAGACTAACAGCAGGTTTATCTAGCAAAGGTGGAAGCAAGGGAAGGAAAGAGGAAAAACTTCAGTAGCTTAAAAAACCCGTGAAGACTTGGGGCTGGAGCAAGGAAGATGACTGCAGTTTTGCCACTGGTAGCCTTAACAGAAAGAAAATGTTGTCATGGATGACAGTGCTTACTTTTGCCCAAAAAGAGGGGGTAAAAACACTTCAGACTGTCTTTGCAGGAAAGAGGAGGAACTAAAGGATCCAACATTTCCTTGATGTTTGCGACTCCAAAATCTGAGGGTTACTTCACGCAAATAAACTGGGGTCCAGTATCAATACTGGGCACTAAGCATGCAGATATAGGCAGGAGTTTGAGCAGCTTTGAATGTTACCCTGGAGTAGGTCTACAGCACCAGTTTTCCTTCAGATACTTGAAATTTCAGATCCTGTCAATCCCATCCAAAGTGGCCTTTGAATCAGCCTCTTCCATGTGCTGCTTTTGCAAAGCAACACCCAAGGTAAACATCACAAACAATTGTGTGGTCCCGCAAAAGAGGCTGAGTGTCTGGAACTTCTAGAGAGAGATTGATCTATACATGGTATAGAATATAAGCCAGAATGTAATTTGGCTGTTTAAATCGTAGTGCGATATGTAAATCCAGTCATTAGTTTTTCACTTAGTGGATGTGTAACTAAGTCACTAAGGTTTGTTCAATAAGTCATAATTAAAAGAAGCCCCAGCTCCATGTGATGTGTTTCTGCAGTCTATAGGCCCCATGCAAAGAAATTGCATTCAGCAGCTAAGTTAAAGATCTTATGGTTACCTTGGCCCAGGCCTTTGGTGAGGGGCACTAAAGCCCCCTTTAGATTATGTAGGTGATTTTCTTTGTTCCCACCCAGTATTGTCCTTCTTGCCATCTTTACTCTTCGTTTTTGTCTTTTATGATTTTATTTTTTTTAATGTTTTAAACCATTTGTAAACTACCCAGAGCTGTTGAAAGTTGGGCATCATATAAATATACTTAATAATAATAATAATAATAACAACAAAACAGCAATAATAATAAAAACAACAACAAACAACAACATCTTCCTGCCTCAGGTCCTTGGGAAGGACTCGATGGGTGAATACAAATCCAGTCTCAACTGGGGCTGACTGTGCGAGCAACAATAATAATAATAATTCATACTTGGCATGGGTGTGTGTGTGGTACACTGTATTATTCAAACCCACCCTGTTTGGTTACTTCATAATCCTGTGCATTGTGTGATTGCCCCCAAACTGGGTTACTTCGTTACCACATAGTCCATATATGAGAGGAAAGTAATTATTCTTGCATCAGATGGCAGACTTGCTCTCTTCTTCTCCTAGCATTGTTTACTAATGCTAAGGAATAAATGTGATTTTGTGTGTTTGCCACAAAAATGCTAATGAGCAGATTATGCATCAATATATTTGTGTTTTCATGGTAATGGGACGACTGCCACTGATGTTCAAGCCGCACATGGTGAGTTTATTGTTTTCTATTTCTAATTGTCTGTTGGAATGGCGAAGTGTTAAACAGGAGGAGATGATACAATGGACAACTTTTATTCTAAAGCTTCCCTGATGTATTTGCTGGGGCTTTTATATTTCTCTTTAGTTACATTAATCTCATTAAACACACACCTGTTGCGTTAAAAACAAAGCAGAGTGTGTTTCTGACAAGGTCTCTAGCCAGTTGGTCTTCTGTTTTGATTTTAGCTTTTCGGTCAGTTCCTCTGATTGTTTTCTCAAGTTCAGTTTGCACTGGGAAGTAGCAGCTAAGTAGGAACAGACATCTGTGTATGTCCACAAGAACCCACAGAAAGAGAAGCCTTTGAAAATCGATTGAGTCCATAGAAAGTATCAGAATGAGGTGTGGGATAGATACAGATTTATGAAAGACACAGAGAATGAGTTACCATTTGAAAGAAAGTCGTGTGTGTGAGTGTTTGTCTGAAGATGCAAGACTGTAAGTTAATGTAAAAAGATGTTCAGATGCTACAGGAGGAACTTCTTTTAATTTGATATAGTTGATTTTATATATATATATATATATATATATATATATATATATATATATATATATAGAATGTACTGTTTATTTTCCCAGTCACTGTGTCTTTTTAACAGGGTACATCCATGTAATCCACCCATGCCTGCCCAATTATCAGCATGGAGTGAACATCACATTGGAGTCTTCCATGATTGGAGTGAATTAAGCATTGGGAAAACAAGGACGTAATTGCTGGGAGAGCCAAAAACATCTTAAGAAAGGCTTCTTTTTGGCTTGGTTGCAGAGTTATCATGAACCCCAGTTGCAGATTGAGTGGTCTTGTCCTGCAGACAATTCCCCATTTGGGGATGATCCTGACCCTGGCTATTATTATGATTTGATATTTCCATTTAAACATATGTTACCCAGAGACTTATCTGGGCGTCTAAATAAAAGGGAGGGAGGGAGGGAGGGACAAAAATTATTTTTCCTGATTTTTTTTTTAGATTAACAATAGGAAAGAGGAGCTTTACAAAACACCTCTTCATTATTATATTTTTCATTTTTTAATCGATGATCAATGTTATTGCCTGTGTGATGAAGATGGTCCTACTGGTTTCTGATGAAGAACAGTATTTTCTTCTTCATAAAATCCACCGTGAAGGCCGAAAGCCCCTGCCTTCATTTGAATTTGTCTTTACGATGGACCTGTGTTATCAGACAACATTGTCGTGGAGAAATAAAGAATTAGGCTGGTACCTCTCGTCTTACTCTGTATCCTGTGGTGGAAAGTCTTTAGAGCAGTGTTTCTCACCCTGGCAACTTTAAGATGTGTGGAATTCTGGGAGTTGAAGTCCACGCGTCTTAAAGTTGCCAAGGTTGAGAAACACTGCAATAGAGCATGAGGGTGTTACAATGCCAGATGCAGCACAGAACCCCCCTAGTGAGTTGACCACATGGAATGTACCACAGTGCTTCAGACCACATGGAGGTGCTCAGAAAGCATTGTCAATAGCTCCTTAAAGCAGCCATGTTGTTTCATGGGATCGTGGCTGTCCTCCCCACACACAACCCAATCCTGGGAGAAGATGTGTTGGTTCAAGGGGCTTCTGACAGCGGCTGCCATCCATCCCCCTTTATGCCCTTGAAGCAACTTTTTTCTTTCTTTCAAACTTGGTGCTTTGCACAACCCTCCTTCATCTTAGGGAGTTGGGCTGTGGGCCAATCTTACTCTTTCATGCCTATAAGGGCCAAATAGCTCTCCAGGGGTTCCAACTGAATATCTTGGCCCTAAAAGCTAGAGATGTGGGGCCAAAGACATTCTTTCCATTAAAGATGATGAAGGAGGCTGGAGCTTTGTTTTGCAGTATTTAACCCTTTTGATTTAAATTATCTCTTTGCTCTATCTCTGTCTGTGGCTGTCTATGTCTATCTCTCTGTGTCTACGTTTCAGTGTCTCTCTGTGTATGTGTGTGGGGGCGCATTTCTCCGCCTTTCTCTGTCTACCTCTACCACCATCTCTTTCTGTCTTTCATTACTCCTCCCTCCCTTCCTCCCTCTCTCATTAGCAGAACATCAGAATAATTGAAAATCCCACTAGTATCATATTATCTAATAGCTAAAGGAAACAATGGAATCAAATAATTCCCTTCAACCTGAATATTCAGTGTTTACATATTTTTTTAATGATCAGATGGACCATTTGCAAAGTTTGACTATGTAGTTTCAGACTTCTTTTAATCACTTCAACAAAGAATCCATTTTAAATCTCTTAAGCTGAGCATAGCAGGGATTTCTAACATGCCCCTTGTGTATTCATTATACATTTCGACACGTAGCTATAACAACTATTTGGCAATCCCTCCCCTCCAAACACAGACACACATTTGTTGCTAAGAATATAATTTTTTTGCCTATTTCTTCTCATAAAGGTTCAGATACAAAGTGAAAATCTGGATTTCACCCTCCCTTGCCATCATTACTAGCTCTGTCAGTAATAAAAACCACAGTTCTCTTTTGCTTGATTATTAATTAAGACGTGAAAGATGGAAGCCACAGTCTGGAGTCCTTGGTGTTCTCTGAGCTTGGTGGTTTGCTGGCAGACGTTTCATTACCCAACTAGGTAACATCATCAGTGCCAGTGAGTGTGGGGTTTGCTCCCTGTTTATATACAGTAGCTTGCCCTGCCAGTGTTGGTGTGTTTTTTTCCCTTGGTAGTTCCTTGATTCAAAAATCTCCCAAGGAGATTCAAGAGTCCTTGATTCAAGGAAATACCAAGGAGAAAACCACACCCCCACCAACACTGGCAGGGCAAGCTAGTATATATAAACAGGGCGCAAACCCCACCCTCAAGGACTCCACAGTTCAACCCTGAGTTACAGATATTCTCTTCTATTGGAAGCCACAGTATTGTCCATTAGAAATTTTAAAAGTTGAACATTGGGGGAAAAAGTGTGATTTTTTTTTCTCTAAAGGAAAGTAGGGTGCAGCTTACTTTAAATTAAATTGCATGTGCCTTTTAAAGCCCATTCACCTAGTTAGTTCAGACAGATCTTTCCGGAACTCTTTCTTGATCTTTCCATTCTAAAAATGGAAATAATTTGGTTTTGTAGCAGGGCTATCAGATCTGGACTGGAAAGAGCCAGACAGCCACTAGATGACAGCAAAGAAGATCATGAAGATCTGGATGTCTGCAATCCAGATTTGTTTACCTTAGTTCATCAGAAAACTTGTCCCCTGTCTCCTCACCTCTGAGATTAGTTGCTTTCTGAACCGATTGCAATGCACTATTCCCAATGCACATCCTAAGAGGCATAGTCCCATTTCTCATCTAGTGTTTTCTGTGACCATGTCACTTATATATCAAGGGTTAAACAAAACATGAACTTTCAGATTTACAAGAAAATAGAAATCTGTTGTAAATTATCATAAAATCTGTGCAGCATTTAATGATTAGTGGAACATGTTGCTTTTTCAAAAGTAGATAAATTACATGAATCCTGGATCCAATCATTAACTTCTGGAATAACAGTACTCCTTTCAATTTCTCAAAATGGCTCTCTTGGCAATTCCCCACTCCTGATATAGCCAACGTTCCTGAAAAACAGGCAAATTTCACATTTTTGGAAGTGAGTTCAACGTGACTTCAATGCTTTTATCATTAAGAGATTTCCCCATAAATCTGTTTATAGATATAAAAAAATTCTTACACAAGGAGGCCAATAGCTCGCAAGACCAAATTGTATCATATGATAATGCTTTAACTAAGAAAGGCACTGAGGTGGCTGGGTGATGCCTTCAGCTACTAGTGTGGAAATTATTTAGGGAGACAATAAACACAGAGTTGTCTGTGTGTATACAGATAAAGTTTGTCTTCCTGCAGCATTCTAAATGTTTTCTGGAGCTGAGAAGGACTGTGAACCCAAGGAAAATGAAGCCACATTTTCTTCCCTTTGCCACAAGGGGATCATGTTGCTCTGTGAAGCAGCTTCCAGGGGGAGCTTTGAAAATTAAATATACCTCTCACCATGAGGCCCTGGGAACAAATGCTCCTACAAATCACAGTTTTAAATATTATTTGGATGGAAAAAACAGAATGTTATTCACTTCTTTCCCAAGTTTTCCTAAGGCTGAATCCCTAAAGCTGCTTCATTAGCACACAGAAGGGTACAGAATATCTCATTTTAACCTCATTTGAAATCCCTGCACAGCTTGAAGTAACAAATTGGAACATAATAAACCCTTTCATTCTTTACTAACAATTCCAAGTTTGTAAATGTTTACCAAGGAAACCTTTTATTTCACAGATTTTAATTGTCACTGCCTCTCCTTATTACAATACAATCCATCTGATTTCACCCTATACTTCAGTCTAAATAAAATGTTGGTTCCAGGTAATTTCTTAATTATATTGCTGTTAATTCAGCACACATGCATTATGGCTTAAATACCCTGTTTTAAAAGCCAGCGAACATCTAACAACTACTCAGCTTAAACGGTCAGAAAGTTTCAGGTTTATGCCTCTTCAGAAATTGCACTACAGATGTTAGTTGCTTCTCGACAAAGAGAATACGTACAGTGCTGCCATTTGAGACAACTTACAATGCACAGAACTATACTGGCTTGGACACTGCACACCTTGCTACTGATTTTAAGCTTTTGAGAGCAGGACTTTAGAGACAACAGGGTCACCCACTATGGAATGGAGTCGTTGAGATATTAAACCTTCTGTATAAAGAGCACCCCCTTCATGGATCACTGCCTTGTCGTGGCGAAGGGGCTTGTGTAACTCAGTGAAGCCATGAGCTATACCGTGCAGGGCCACCCAAGACGGACAGGTCATGACAGAGAGTTCTGACAAAATGTGGTCCACTGGAGAAGGAAATGGCAACCCACTCCAGTATCCTTGCCAAGAAAACCCCATGGACAATGTTAAAAGGCTAAAAGATATGACGCCGGAAGATGAGCCCCTCAGGTCGGAAGGTGTCCAATATGCTACTGGGGAAGAGCGGAGGGCAATTCCAAGTAGCTCCAGAAAGAGTGAAGCGGCTGGGCCAAAGCCGAAAGGACGTTCAGTTGTGGATGTATCTGGAAGCGAAAAGAAGGTCCGATGCTGTAAAGAACAATATTGTATAGGTACGTGGAATGTCAGATCCATGAACCAAGGCAAGCTGGATGTGGTCAAACATGAGATGACAAGATTGAACGTCGACATCTTGGGAATCAGCGAATTGAAATGGACGGGAATGGGTGAATTTAATTCAGGTGACCACTATATCTACTACCGTGGGCAAGAAACCCTTAGAAGAAATGGAGTTGCACTCATAGTCAATAAGAGAGTGGGAAAGGCAGTAATGGGGTACAACCTCAAAAACGACAGAATGATCTCAGTGCGTATCCAAGGAAAACCATTCAACATCACGGTAATCCAAGTCTATGCCCCAACCACTGATGCCGAAGAAGCTGAAGTTGACCAGTTCTATGAAGACCTACAAGACCTTCTAGAACTAGCACCAAAAAAAGATGTCCTTTTCATCATAGGGGATTGGAATGCTAAAGTAGGAAGTCAAGGAGTAATCGGAATAACAGGCAAGTTTGGCCTTGGAGTACAAAATGAAGCAGGGCAAAGGCTAATAGAGTTCTGTCAAGAGAACAAGCTAGTCATAGCAAACACTCTTTTCCAACAACACAAGAGACGACTCTACACATGGACATCACCAGATGGTCAATACCGAAACCAGATTGATTACATACTTTGCAGCCAAAGGTGGAGAAGCTCTATACAGACGGCAAAAACAAGACCAGGAGCTGACTGTGGCTCAGATCATGAGCTTCTTACTGCAAAATTTAGGCTTAAATTGAAGAATGTAGGGAAAACCACTAGACCACTCAGGTATGACTTAGATCATATTCCATGTGAGTACACAGTGAAGGTGATGAATAGATTTAGAGGATTAGATTTGGTAGACAGAGTGCCTGAAGAACTATGGACGGAGGTCTGTAACATTGTACAAGAGGCAGCATCTAAAACCATCCCAAAGAAAAAGAAATGCAAGAAAGCAAAATGGCTGTCTGATGAGGCTTTACAAATAGCTGTGGAAAGAAGGAATGCAAAAAGCAAGGGTGAAAGGGAAAGATATAAGCAACTGAATGCAGATTTCCAGAGAATAGCAAGGAGAGATAAGAAGGCCTTCTTAAATGAACAATGCAAAGAAATTGAAGAAAACAATAGAATGGGGAAGACTAGAGATCTCTTCAAGAAAATTGGAGATATCAAAGGAACGTTTAGTGCAAAGATGGGCATGATAAAGGACAAAAAAGGCAGGGACCTAACAGAAGCAGAAGAGATTAAGAAGAGGTGGCAAGAATACACAGAAGAACTATACAAGAAAGATCTTAATGTCCCTGATGTCCATGCTGGTGTGGTCACTGACCCTGAGCCAGACATCCTAGAGAGTGAAGTCAAGTGGGCCTTAGGAAGCATTGCTAACAACAAAGCTAGTGGAGATGAAAGTATTCCAGCTGAGTTATTTAAAATACTAAAAGACGATGCTGTTAAAGTGCTGCACTCAATATGCCAGCAAGTTTGGAAAACGCAACAGTGGCCACGGGATTGGAAAAGGTCAGTTTACGTTCCAATTCCAAAGAAGGGCAATGCCAAAGAATGCTCAAACTATCGCACAATTGCACTCATTTCACATGCTAGCAAGGTTATGCTCAAAATCCTACAAGCTAGGCTTCAGCAGTACGTGAACCGAGAACTACCGGATGTACAAGCTGGGTTTCGAAGAGGCAGAGGAACTAGAGATCAAATTGCCAACATTCGCTGGATCATGGAGAAAGCACGAGAGTTCCAGAAAAGCATCTACTTCTGCTTCATTGACTATGCAAAAGCCTTTGATTGTGTGGATCACAACAAACTGTGGCAAATTCTTAAAGAGATGGGGATACCAGACCACCTTACCTGTCTCCTGAGAAATCTGTATGCGGGCCAAGAAGCAACAGTTAGAACTGGTCATGGAACAACCGATTGGTTCAAAATAGGGAAAGGAGTACGACAAGGCTGTATACTTTCACCCTGCTTATTTAACCTATATGCAGAGTACATCATGAGAAATGCCAGGCTGGAAGAATCACAAGCCGGAATTAAGATTGCAGGGAGAAACTTCAATAACCTCAGATATGCAGACGATACCACCCTAATGGCAGAAAGTGAAGAAGAACTAAAGAGCCTCTTGATGAGGGTGAAAGAGGAGAGTGCGAAAGCTGGCTTGAAACTCAACATTAAAAAAACTAAGATCATGGCATCTGGACCCATCAATCCCTGGCAAATAGAAGGGGTAGAAATGGAAGCAGTAACAGACTTCATTTATTTGGGCTCCAAGATCACCGCAGATGGAGACTGCAGCCATGAAATTAAAAGACGCTTGCTCCTTGGGAGGAAAGCTATGGCAAACCTAGATAGCATATTAAAAAGCAGAGACGTCACCTTGCTGACAAAGATCCGCATAGTCAAAGCTATGGTTTTTCCAGTAGTAATGTATGGCTGTGAGAGCTGGACCATAAAGAAGGCTGAACGCCGAAGAATTGATGCCTTTGAAGTGTGGTGCTGGAGAAGACTCTTAAGAGTCCCCTGGACTGCTAGGAGGTCAAACCAGTCAATCTTAAAGGAAATCAACTCTGATTGCTCATTGGAAGGATTGATAATGAAGCTCAAGCTCAGATACTTTGGTCACCTAATGCGAAGAGAGGACTCTTTGGAAAAGACCCTGATGCTGGGAAAGATGGAAGGCAAAAGGAGAAGAGGACGGCAGAGGATGAGATGGCTAGATAGCATCACTGAAGCAATGAGCATGAAATTGAGCAAACTCAGGGAGGCAGTGAAAGATAGGAAGGCCTGGCGCAATATGGTTCATGGGGTCACGAAGAGTCGGACACGACTTAACGACTAAACAACAACAACAACATAAAGAGCACACATAGACTAGACTATAAACCTAGAGTACAAAATTGTTGCACTGCACAGCCCTTGTTTAGAAGCGACGCTGCATTTCTTCCGTCCATAGAATTTTCTTCAATGGACATAGCTACTGTGCTCAGCAGACCAAGATAGCAGTTACAAAAGCAAGCACATTTTAAAGCCATTTGGACAACTACCTACTCAGGTCTCAAGATGCAGTTTGACATTTTATATTTTATGAGCTACCAAACCAACCTTACTGTTCTTACGGAAAGCGTGACATGTGTTGCTGTAGGCAGGTAGTCCATTGTAGTTCAGATCTATTATTTACCAACGTGAGCTCCTCCTCTTGTTACATTGATCCAGAAAACAAGATGAATGGATAGCCCATTCATTAGATTCATCCAGTAGGTGTTGGGAGCTCCAGGACTCTGAGATATTTGTGACAGATTCATTCCTTGATTCACACACTTTTATAGAGATATTAGGTTAATCACAAGCTTTGATTAACTTGTTATTAGTAATTATCCTGTGACTGGAGTGGAAAGACAAATGAAGTCTAGAAAGAAGAACATGCATTTTCTAGTGGATGACAGATGCTGAGTCTTAAGCTCCTTTTCTGTTAGGATAATTCTGCATCCAGATTCTTATTTCTCTTAAGCATCCTGTTGATTATAGGCTGGAATATGAAGGAATACATTGCAATGTGATTATCTGCTTTTTGGTTACAGTGTGCAAAAAATAAGAGTGGGTTAGAGAGTGATTTCATACCAAAGCCAAACACAAAAAGTCCTGGAAAAGTAGGACTTACCAATTAAATGACCTAACTAGACAATGTTCAAAGAGTTACCACAGAGAATAGAAGTGCTAGAGTGTCTGGTCAGACAAAACCAGAATGTTCTCCTGTCCATTCACTCTTTGACTAGCTTTGTTTTCTAGCATTGGGGGTGGAGTTTTCATCTACTGTATATTTTGGGAGGGAAAGCCTTCTCTATATTTGAATATAAGGAGAATATATATGTAACTGATGTATAGATCTCTTCTCTCACCCCAAAAAAAATCTAAGGAGGAAAAAAATAGTGCTGGGCAGAGGACTTCTCTTAAGTTTCCCCCCTGATGAAGGGGAATGGAAATGCTTCTCAAGAAGAGGATTTTAGAGAAATCCCCATGATGATGGTGATGTACTTACTCTCAATCAGTACAGACTAATTTGTATGCAGTGGCTTCCACGAGGTCTCCCTGCTTTCCTCAGAAGGACTACAGCAATGGTGTGACATTGCACCATGAGTCCCACACCCTTTCTGACCTGTGTGTGAGGTCGCAAGGCAAATACAAAAGTGGGAGGGCTGGCATTGCTATCCTTCGGTGTGGCCATGGACACTTCCACACCGTGTTTAGTCCAGATAGAGTAAAGTATTATTTTATTACAGAAATCAGTCTTGTTTCTCAAATAAATTGCACATTGTACATTTAGCTGTTGTAGCCAGAACTTAGTCAATACTGTTAAAGAGGAATAATTTGTTTAAGCGGCTGATGAAAGATAGTATAAAAGCACAGAAATATACAACAGAGTTGAACATAATTCCTTCTTTACTTTTCCTGTTCAGCAAAGAGAGCAGACTCCACTGGTTTATGCTGCATGAACTGTACAAAATGCAATCAAACATTTTTTTTCCACTGTTCTGCCCAGATATTTTTAAAGTTAATTTGTGAAAAGCTGGTCCATTTCTATTGCACCTTTCAGTATAGAATCAAGTGAGCTTAAAGACAATATTATGGTCCCTGTCCTTTAAACTCTGTGAACACATTTATGTGGGAAGAAAATGTAGTCAGTTAATGTTCTTAAACTGGTATCTTGTGTGTTTAAAGGGGGAAACAGAGTGTCACGTTAACTACAGGATTGGTTTGCATGACTGAAAATGGACCTTGTTTTTTCACTGTAAGAAATAACTTGGTAGTGTGGTAAAGAAACATTTTTTTTTTCCTGAATTTACCACTGTAACTTTCCTATGGAGAACTAAATAAGAACATAAAATGCAAAATTGTTCTTTCAAGAGCTTAGAAAGGCCATGGACCATCAGAGAGATGAATAGAGAACCAAGAGAAGATGGTCCTCTACTTCTTGGCTATATCTTAGAAGAGACCCATCTTATTGAAGGCCCAGGAAGAGACCCTTCTCTGCCATTCCCCCCACCCTTTGGAATATTCTACCCCCAGTGGTGCAGCGGGCCCCTACCCTTCTGCCTTCTGGAAAGGACCAAAGACCTGGCTCTGCCAGCATGCATGGGGCGACATGAGCTCTAACTGTCCCTGGGGGTGGTTAGTGCCCTGATGACACTCCCTGAGTTATTCGCCAATTCGCCATCATTCCTGGAATTTATCTATTATTAAGATTGTTTTTATATTGTATTTTAATTGATTTTATCTCTGCTGTAAACCACCCAGAGTCATTTCAACAAGATGGGCAGTGACAAATTAGATAGATAGATAGATAGATAGATAGATAGATAGATAGATAGATAGAATAAATCTTAGATCATCCCACTACTTGGAACATGTCAGCGTTGTCTCCTTTTAGACATCTTTCAAAAAGGTATTCATTCTTCCCTGCCTGCAATTTAAAATCAAGGCAAGCTTTGCTCCCAGAACAATATTTTTTGGAAATCCTTTTCCTGAAATATTTATTCAGGAACATTTGTGAAATCAATATCTGACCGGTAAAGCCCAGTCCCCTCTGGTAGGTAGTGAGAGGTTGGGGTGGTAAGATCAGCTTGATCAAGGGGAAAAATACTTCCTCCTACTTTGTGGACATGGAGACTAGAGACTCTGCTTCTTATGTGAGTGAAAATAAGAACGGTGTAGATGGGTGGGTGTAGGTAGAGGCGGATCTGTCCTCAGGGCTCGGGCTTTGATCACACTGTTGTGGCTGCCATCTTGACTTCTTTCCTGATCACACCCTGCAAACATTCCTGAGATACAGTTTAAGAATTTCAACTGACAAAATTATATTGGTCACAAGCGGAGAGCAATTTATTTGTGATTTTTATTTATGCTCAGCGAAGGCCAAAATAGAAACAGAGAGTGCTCTGCATTCAAAAGCCATCCTTTCATCATATTTTATATAAACCTGCTTCTTACTAACTAGATTCCTTGACTTCGAAATGAATACAGCAATGATACAAAATTATTACACCTGCCTTCTAAAGAAAATAAACAACGATTTCTAAACTGTGACTTAATTGACTGAATTAAATTTAATAAACTAATTACTTTAACTAATGGCTAAAGTGCAGGATAGTTATTTCACCTGGGAATTTAACTTGAGTGGGTTGAGACTAGGGTTGCCAGATAGCTGAACAGGCAGAGGAGGACACCGACTTGTTGGTACATGGTTTAATTCAAAGTATTCCATTTATTGCAATTTTACTGTGCTTCATTTCTACAGCATTTTAGGATAATTAAATGAGAAGTTGTATGGCTCCTGATACTTCTGTATTTGTTTAACTGGATCCTGGAGCATTGCTCTTATTTTGATAGCAAGTCTCAGCATCTGAAAAAGAGGTCTTCTAGGAATGGTCAATAAATGCATTATGTATTTATTTGAACTTGAAATAATATGACCCAGGAAAGCAAACTCTAGCTCAGCATGGATGGCACTGGTGAATGGAGTCTGTACACATCTATTGTTCTGGGTTTGAAAAGTACCTGAGAATAAACATTATAGACATTTGTGTGAGTTTTATGGAATCTTTGGGAAATAGGCTTTAAAAGGGCATCTTGGCTGCTTTAAAATAAACCAAATAATAGGGTAAGATGACAATGCCAGACACATCCAGTTTTCAAACTTGCTTTTTAATTCATTTGTGATGTAACGAAGGCTATCAGATCTGGGCTGCAAACATCCAAATGTCCACTAGATGGAAGCAAAGACTTAACTTTTTCTGTAACTGGAGATTTCCAGCCTGGATTCATCCACACCAATTGGAGTTTATCTGGCCATGAAGAATTGTGGATTTTTCATGCATGAAGGACAACCAGCTCAGATACAATAGGCTAACTTTAACTATTTTCACATGTATTCCATTCCCCATTTCTTATCGTTTTCTATGAAGCAATATCCTTTGGCTATGAAGCAATATCCTATGGGTTCAGGCTTGCTTATTGTGATGATAATAAACTTGTTGAAATAAGTGGGTCAAGGCAGTCACAATTAAGTCATTTATGTTCCATTAATACTTATGTTTCATTATGATAATACATACACTTAAAGGAATTGTATTTTTAAAAGCAGTTTATGATATTTTACTAATTTTTTCCCCTCTCTTTCCTTTGTCCTTTATTTACATGCTTTCCTTGTTTCAGCTCACCACCTAGGAATTGAATTCATGGGTAAGCTTCTCTTTCACTTATAAATTGTTGATGTTACTAAAATTGTCCAAAATGCCTTGGTGATACTCTGTGAAAGCATTTTAAACTGACTTCGGGATGTAACTATGGCTTCTTGTGACAAGATGGACATAAAATTGTACTTTGAAATATGATTGATTCTCTTGTAAAAACTCAGAGGAGGCAGGGGGCAGACCTTGATTTTGCACTTCACGTTGTCCTCCATGAAAAATTGCTTATTTACAGAAGAAGGATAGACAGGTATCAGGAGTTATCACTCCCCTCCCTTGTAAAAAAGCAGATTCTACAGGCACATTTTGAATACGCAGGTTAACCAGAGCCTTTTGGAGCCTGTTTTGGCTTAGGAAAATCAGCTGGGAAAGAAAGACCCTTTTGAGCCTTAGAAAGCCCCTTCGAAGAAAAGAAGAGAAAAGAAAAGAGAAAAAAAGGATTGATAACAGAAAGCCGGCTTTTGTTTACAGCAAAAGGCAAGAAGGAAGCTCAACGTGCTTTACAAGGCTAAAGCCTTCAGCGGGTCTCTGATATTCTAGCTTACTACTCAGCAGTTCATTTGTAACAAGTAACATGTTTTGAAGGCATGATGATGCCAATCATTTGAGGGTGCAGCCCCAAAAGCAGACATCTTTTTTTAAGGGAAGGCAGTTCATGCACGCAGAGGAGGTTAAGGCTATGGGAGAGGGGAGATACCAAGTTCTTTGTGTACTTAACGTACCGTAGCAATTGGCAACTGAGGACTAGTAGTTTTCTTTCATCAGGGCAATTAGAAGAGAAGACTTAACAGGGCTGAATGGAGGGGAAAGGGCTCAAAAAAAACCCTTTTCATGAAGGCACATCATTTTAGGTTGGCCCCAGATTCCTTCAAATTGGAGACTCACAGAAGATGGGTTGTTTCGCCGTCTTCCTAATACAAGCCCTCCCCTGCCAGTTTTCCCCATGCCAGGTAATGACCCCCTTACGTTTGCAAATGACAAAGGGGAAGTTGAATGCATGCCTGGCTTGTGAAAAAGCAGGAATGGCCCTTAAGGAGGCACCTCTCAATAGCTCACTCCGTTGTCAGGTTTGTTCGTTGTGCTGAGCAACCAATTTTCCCTGGGAGAGCTCATGGGGGAAGGGGTACATGGGAGTCTCCCTTAATTATGCTGCCAGAACAATGGCTATGTGGTAGGATGGGTTAAGTGAAAATGACTGACCCAAACTCACACAGCTGGTGACCAGACTGTGTTTCCCAGTCCCTTAACTACTAACCCACATTGGCTGTAATTTTTAATATACGTTAAAATTGTTTACGGGTTATTTCATTGTTTGTTTTTTGATCCCTGGAGAAAAAGTTGAAATGGTGTAGAGTAGCTTTGAAACAGAGGGAACGTGAGAAAGAAACTCACAATTTCTCCACCATAATTGTCTTCAATATAACAGGGATAGAGAGAAACTCTGCTAGGCTTTCAAGATTCTGTTATTGCATCCTCTAACATAGTGTTTCTCAATCTGAACATGGGTGGACTTCATGCTGGCTGGGGAATTCTGGGAGTTGAAGTCCACCCATCTTCAGGTTGGCAAGGTTGAGGAACCCTGCTCTAACAGAACACTTCCAATGGTTCATGTGGAGTTTGTTTTTTGACCTGGCCTATCTCGAAAGGCTGATAGCAGTCTTGAAAGCCTGACAAGGTTTCTCTCTTCCCTTCTTATACCAAAGAGAATCAGAGCAGGGCAAATCTTAACCTTCTTTCTTCTCTTTCAGAGCTAAATTAATGTTTACATACCTACTCCTGCATTCCTTCTTCAAGGTTATATATTGGATTGGATTGGATTGGATTGGATTGGATTGGATTGGATTGGATTGTGGCATGTGTTTTGGAGAGGTTTGCTGTTGTTGTTGCTGAGTAGCCAGATTTCCATCTTACTTATTTATCTTGTACTGTGTTACTTAATTTTTATTTTGTTTTGTTATACTGTAAACTGCCCAGAGTTGTTTGGGAGTCAGGCAGCAACATGAATGAATGAATGAATGAATGAATGAATGAATGAATGATATTCTTCAAGGTTACTTCCGTGGAGAGCTCAAAGTGTTGTGTATCAGTTCATTTAAAAAAAAAAAAGGACAGAAACATCAACTTTGCAACTATATCCTCCAGAGGTTTATTTTGTTTTTCTGAAACTCCAGCATGGCCACATGGTCAGAGAATATAGGACTCCCTTTTGCCATTGACTCAGCAACAAAAATCCAGAAGTAGTCTACAAAACTCATAAAACCATTGAACAAAAGTCTCCTTTGTGCAACAGAAGCCCAAGGATGCAGCCAAGAAGCCTAACCCTAACCCTAACCCTATTTGAAAGTAGCACTTCAAACTCGTTATTCATATACTCGTAGAAACGTGTTATTCTAGGGATGATGCCTGAGTATTTTGCTGCTTTGTAGCTCCATGCAAAGGTCTGCTTCACTCTGAAAGCCCCATGCAAAGGTCTGCCATACATTGAAAGTGAAGTGCTGACCCAGATGGTTTGAAGCAAGTGGTTTCTGCACATGTGCCGTGCTAACTGAGATCATCACGGAAGGGCCAGAAGAGCAGCTGATGCCACACCCTGATCAGTAAATGAAACAATCTATTATTTGCAGGATCTGTTTTGATGGAGTGATTTGAATGAATCATTTTAAAACTGAATCACACCCTAATGTGTTGCTTGCCTTAACATCTTTGTTTCCAATGTTTTAGTGGGAAAATATGTTCTTTTTTTTTTTAAATCCTTCTGTAGAATGCAAGAACAAAGCATTCTTCCTGGTGCTACCAGTAACACCAAGTCCTACAAATAATATTAGCAGTCTAGGTGTCTGTTCCCCCCCTCCCACCAGTTTGTGCCTACAGCACCATCTGTGTGCGTGGCAGATGGTGAAGATACCAGCGAGTTTGAATTCTGGGAGTTAAAGTCCACACATCTTAAAATTGCCAAGGTTGAAGAACACTGCTGTACATGGTACAAGGTAGGCTCCTTTCTCCCACTTTTGGTGTTTCACACCAAATTTTGTGACCAATGGCTATGATGGTTTTATTACCATTCTGAGTCTTTTTACCCCCTGAATTGCATGTGGTTCTGCAGTAATTTAATAATAATTGATCCTCAATTTAATTTCTGCTGTACCTATTTTATACGACAGGGTTCTTCTGTTCTTGATTAGCTGGAGGCTTTTTATGCATTTTAGATCCATAATCAAAAGTGTCATTTCCCCAATCTCCATCTTTCAGCATCTCTCTGCTATAATTATTAGAAATAGTATGCTTGTTCACATGTTAGAGGGTAGATATAGCTATCAAGCTGTTTCGCTCTGCTGGAATGTATTTGTAATTTAATTTTAATAAAATAAAATAAAAGGCATGAAAAAATATTAATCTCTATATGTTGATGAAGATTCTCAGTCATCCAGGTGGAATTATCTGGAGGTTGAGTCCTGGCAACTGGATTTCTTTTCTTTCGATTTGATATGTTTCGCTGCTTGTCCAAGCAGCTTCTTCAGTCTAGAAAGTTGGTTGGGGGGACCCCATAAATGACTTCCAGGGTGGCCGCAACCCTTCAATGAGCCCATCATGTTATTGAGAAATGCAGCCCCCCCTAACCAACTTTCTAGACTGAAGAAGCTGCTTGGACAAGCAGCGAAGCGTATGAGATCAAAAGAAAAAAAGTCCAGTTGCCAGGACTCAACCTCCAGATTAATCCCTATATATTCAGAGTAACAGGTAAGAATTATACAACAATTACAACTCAGAGGACTAATGAATTCTAAATTAGCCAAATGTCTAGAGGAAAAAAAGTATGCTTTTCACTTGAGGAATTGATTGCACAGTGAATAGTAACAGCTAAATTCAATGGGTTTAACTTCCAAACAGATTTGTAAAGCTGAATTGGCTCAATTCAGATTTCTGAACCAATTCTGAACACATTTATGCCCCTGCAAATCCTGTCAAATCTCTGAATTGAATCTGAATCTTTCCAAACCTTTTCAGAAGCCTCCCTTTTGATTTGACCCTTTGAATTGCTTGGAAGGGTTGATTTGTCATTGAATTGATCAAATTTCCTCCAGTCAAATTTCCAGATGGAATATTTGCACAGTCCTGATCAGCACATAAATGGAGTGGGGGTACCAAAACTTTGGAATTCCCTCCCCTGTCAATCTGGTTGGTCCCTTCTTCGTTATGCTTTAACAAAAAGCTTAACACATATTTTTATTCTTTAGTTGTCTCTCCATTTTAAAGCTGGATTTTAATTATTGAGCTATTGAACTTTTGAGTATTTTTATTCTTTTGATGTATTGTTCTGATGACGCAACCGTGTGTTGTTTTTTAATCTAGATAGTCTTAAGACACTAACACTTATTTTGTGCAATCTCTACTTTTAGTTCTGATTGTTACTTATTGATTCTATTCTTAACCACTGCCAGCCAGCCAGTAGGTTGGCAGCATACAGTATATAAATGAACAAAACATAAACATCTCAGTGGGAGAACTGCTTAGGAGTACCTGAGAGCAAATGCATCGACTGAATTCTAAGTACAGGGAGTTATGTCAGCTGAGACTAATAGTCTGTGTAATCAATTGAACCATCAGGATGTTGTATGTTCTCCAACCCCAAAGCTAATGTTCCCCAGCACTGGGGTTGGAATAGAGATTAGCCCACTTGTGTTCTGCTGGATGTTGCAGTAGCTATGCAGACACCTGACTGTTACCTAGATAGGACTTTTTAAAGTGGCACATCTTGATCCCTGTGACATAGGTTTGTAACCTCCGTGGGATTCATCTGCCACTATGACAGCTGGGTCTGTAGGTCAGCACCTCATGTCAGCAAATGCCTATCAATTCTTCATGTTTTGTGAGCAACCTCAGGCTAATTTCCTCCTTGGGTGAGAAAAACAGACCTGTCACTTCCATTAGACAGTTTACTAATCCCCATGGAGAATGTCAGAAATGTCCAGGATACCAAGTCAGCTAAAACTTTGCAGAAAAATATATGTATACACTTATATATATATAAGCAAAAGATGCTTGAGGGTCATCTTTTGCTTATATATATATATATATATATATATATATAGGGATAGGTGGAAGGCATGTCCATGAGATCTGAATGTCTGTTAAATGGGAAAAGGAATTATAGGTATGAGTAAAATAACATTATGCACATGTAAAATGGTGGATGGGATTTTACACACCTGTGTAAAATGTAAACGTGTTTTGTCCATTGCATCTGAAATCTGCTAAACCAAGAAATAATCTGACACCCAACTTGATGCTTATACTTCTCACTCTTGGCACTTTTTCTACTGAAGAAAGGCCAGATGTTTCTTTGAAATAAATAATGTTGCCTACCTTGTTATATTGCAGAGAACGTCCACTGTGTAACCTGCTTTTGATGGGAGGGGTTCTCACCATGCTCCCACCTTCTGTTCTACTCATGTTGCCAATCAAAAGTCTGTGAATGTACAACAGATATTGGAAAAGTTAAAGACAACTCAAAATTATTCTAATTTCTTTACAAAGGTTTGGGAAATGGATGGCCTGTTGGTTGGGGAAACCATTTTGTCTCATCTTCTGCTCCTCTCATTCTCTCGCCCTTGCCAATTTTTAAAAGATAATAAGAATTCTAACCTTATCCTCATTCAGTACTAATGGCTACTACCTCCCCCTATACCACCCAGACACATAGAACACAACTGAAACTATTACTGTCATCTTTATTTTCCCAGTCAATTATTTCATTCTTTGAATCTGAAATAAAGCTTTTCCTTTGCTTCTCACAAAAGTGTGTCAGTAAGCCAATGATAATTGTACTTTTAAAATCATTGGTCTCATTGTAAGTTTGATTCTACTTATTATGAAGAAAAACCCTGCAGTTCAAATGCAAATTCTGGTTTACTGTCCCAAGAGGCCAATACAGATATGCTGAAATCATGATGGAAGGAATTTTTAGCCAATCATCTGTGATATAACTCAAAAGCAAGAATTGAGTTGTTTTGCTGAAAATCTGCCTCAAAACCTGTAATTTCAGTGATATATTGCACAGAACAATTGAAGACACAACCTGAGAAACAGTGGAGTACAGAGTGGAGAAGGTCTTAGTGTTCATATGCCATGCATTAAATAAAGCAGAATGGATGCCTTCACACATCCTTTTTGTGGGAGAAGCTGAAATAGAATGAGTAGAAGGTCCTTCAGAAGCAGAAGCTACACATTTCTCCTTCCAGGCTGTGACTGTGCAAATTCATCTTTATTTAACCTTTCTGAACTGTGGTTCAATGGAACATTTTACTAATGATTTAATTACAATTATTATTCTGAAAGGATAACCTCCTAACTCCTTAACCAAACCCATGTTGACAGCATAAAAGCATAATAAATTTTATGGATTAAAAAGCATAAAACTAGGTCAAGACTAATTCTAAAAGAAAGCATGTTTTAGCAGGTGTCTCTATTAACAAATCAGCATCTCGAATTCTTATTATGTCACGGTTATTGCAATCATAAGTCTGATAATATAGAACTCTTCCTTTGAATTATTTCAACCTTAGACATTTGTTTTAAGGCAATGAGTGCATCTTTTTTCATTCTATGTTATAAAATGTTCTCAGCCTATGTTCCAAAGGTAGGACATTTTCAAAACTGGTTCTGTTAATGATGAGAGGGTGTCTCCCTTGTTCTAAAATATGAATTATATAATTAAGTTATATACAGGTGAAACTCGAAAAATTAGAATATCGTGCAAATGTTCATTTATGTCAGTATGGCAACTCAAAAGGTGAAACCAAGATATGAGATAGACGCATTACATGCAAAGCGAGATATGTCAAGCCTTACTTTGGTATAATTGTGATGATTATGGCGTACAGCTTATGAAAACCCCAAATTCACAATCTCAGAAAATTAGAATAGTGTGAAAAGGTTCAATATTCTAGGCTCAAAGTGTCCCACTCTAATCAGCTAATGAATCCATAACACCTGCAAAGGGTTCCTGAGCCTTTCAATGGTCTCTCAGGCTGGTTCAGGAGGAATCACAAGCATGGGAAAGACTGCTGACCTGACAGTTGTGCAGAAAACCATCATTGACACCCTCCATAAGGAGGGAAAGCCCCAAAAGGTCATGGCAAAAGAAGTTGGATGTTCCCAAAGTGCTGTATCAAAGCACATCAATAGAAGGTTATGTGGAAGGGAAACGTTTGGTAGAAAAAGGTGCACAAGCAGCAGAGATGACCTCAGCCTGGAGAGGATTGTCAGGAAAAGGCCATTCAAAAGCGTTGGGGACTTTCACAAGGAGTGGACTGAGGCTGGAGTTAGTGCATCAAGAGCCACCACACACAGACGGATCCTGGACATGGGCTTCAAATGTCGTATTCCTCTTGTCAAGCCGCTCCTGAACAACAAACAACGTCAGAAGCGTCTTACCTGGGCTACAGAAAAAAAGAACTGGTCTGTTGCCCAGTGGTCCAAAGTCCTCTTTTCTGATGAGAGCAACTTTTGCATCTCATTTGGGAACCAAGGACCCAGAGTCTGGAGGAAGAATGGAGAGGCACACAATGCATGATGCTTGAAGTCCAGTGTGAAGTTTCCACAGTCTGTGTTGATTTGGGGAGCCATGTCATCTGCTGGTGTTGGTCCACTGTGCTTCATTAAGTCCAGGGTCAACGCAGCCATCTACCAGGAGATTTTGGAGCACTTCATGCTTCCTTCCGCAGACAAGATTTATGGGGATGCTGACTTCATTTTCCAGCAGGACCTGGCACCTGCCCACACTGCCAAAAGTACCAAAAGCTGGGTCAATGACCATGGGATTACTGTGCTTGATTGGCCAGCAAACTCGCCTGACCTGAACCCCACAGAGAATCTATGGGGCATTGCCAAGAGAAAGATGAGGGACATGAGACCGAACAATGCAGCGGAGCTGAAGGCTGCTATTGAAGCATCCTGGTCTTCCATAACACCTCAGCAGTGCCACAGGCTGATAGCATCCATGCCACGCCGCATTGCGGCAGTCATTGCTGCAAAAGGGGCCCAAACCAAGTACTGAGTACATATGCATGCTTATACTTTGCAGAGGTCCGATATTGTTCTATTTCCAATCCTTGTGTTATTGATGTCATGTAATATTCTAATTTTCTGAGATTGTGAATTTGGGGTTTTCATAAGCTGTACGCCATAATCATCACAATTATACCAAAGTAAGGCTTGACATATCTCGCTTTGCATGTAATGCGTCTATCTCATATATTGGTTTCACCTTTTGAGTTGCCATACTGACATAAATGAACATTTGCACGATATTCTAATTTTTCGAGTTTCACCTGTAGGTCTGAAATATTATGACTCTGGCAGAATCCATATTCGGCATTCCTGGCAAGAAAGACTTTGGAACTCTTAGATGGGCTACTTCAGGGGCATAGAAATGTCCAGCTACGTTTGCTACATTTTTAAAAGTCTTTTGTGTCCTATTATTTAATAATGTGGTTCTTCTTTGATTGTGAGTTATTGGGGATCTCACAGTGAAAAAGATGATGTGACGGCAATGTTCAGTTAAGAAAAAGAAGCTGTGTGATAAATGATGGAAAGCGAAAGCTCATGAAAATGAACAAATGAAGGTTTTTGTCTTTGTCTTAACGAGGAGTATCAAAAATGCCAATCAGTGGAAGAAGGTTGGATGTTTTTTGAAGCAGGGATTCATGAAAAGTAGTCATTTTCACTCAGCTCTCTAATATTAATACTGATGTTTGAAGGCCAGAGAAAACTTCTCAGAGAAGCAATGCTAACCTGAGGGCGTCTGTTTCCCAGTAATGAGATTATTATCCTTCTCTGTGTCTCTTTTGCTTGTATGTCTTTAAGTAAGTGCTGGTGAGTTTTACTGGCAAAAGAGAGGGAAAAAGTGGCTGTGTGTGTGTTGGGAGAGGGGGATGTTCACATTCCTATTGTAGCTACAGGCCTTTCTGATATTTGAAGGTGAATTTCAATTCCACATTCCTTTCTTTAGGCTTTTTTTCTTTTGACCTCTCCATTAGCCCCATCTGCAACAGGCTCTTGGCTGCAATGATATTAACAACACTCTGAAAGTTCCTGTTGCACTTCGCAACATTTCTACTGTGACCTTGAATTTTATCCTCAGGGGTAACGGTAAAGCTCTGGTTTTACTAAATCAGAGAGGTCAGTTCCCTTGATGATTCTGCAAAAGCCTTAAAAACAATGAGGGCCCTTTTGTAAGCAAAGCTAAAGTTTGCCACTACACCGCACATTAAATATAATGACTGATTTGATTTGGTTTCCTGTCTACCTTTTTCTATGAAGTGATTGCTTTTGAAATAGGATAAGAGGTTCGGCACTAGAAAAATGTGAATATTTTGTATGACTCTTAACATGGCTTAACCACGCCTAATGTCCAAAGCTAACGAAGACCTATTTGTATGACATGTTAATTCTTTCGTTGCAGATATGGATCCTTTCAAATAAAAATAATAACTTAGACCTTGAAAAATAAACCATTGCTAGATACCATAGAAATAATGAAATTTACCCACACTGGATTAACTTATGCATTTTTCAGAGTATTTGTTCCTGATGAAGGGTTGGAAAGCATTTTATCTCCCAAGCATTTTCTGCTAACGTACCTAATTTCACTTTTCCTAACCAGTCCATAACCAAAAGTTAATGATCCTTTGACAGGTTCCCTTTTCTGAATTTTGCCATTCATTTCTACCAAAAAGAAAAAAAAAGAAAAAAGTCTATCCAAATGCTTATTTGGGGGAAAATTGTCCATGATATACAAATATGATTATATTGGGAGAAATGGCAAGAAAATGCATGCCCATTCTCAGACTGCTGAAAAATAGAATGACATTTACAGGACTGGGCAAATGAGAATGTTGTGCCTACCCCTAGCTGAACACCCAATGTTCACAATTCAGAACTGGCAGGAAGATTCACATTGGAGGCATCCAGTGAGGGATGTGGACATTATGGGGAAGGTAATAAAGTCTCCCTCAAGTCAACCTTTACTCCTGGTAACTTCATGGATATATTGCAGTGCTATAGCACAGGATTGCTATTGCTTTCTTCTGTCCCCCCCCCCCCCCCCCCGAGTTTCAGTCTGGTCTTCAACCCAATGATTTCCTGGTGGTCTTCCATTGTGATAACCAAATCCCACCATGCTGTTCCATGACTTTGCTCTCTCTCACTCTCCTTTCTGTGGAACAGAGATGTTGAGTCTATGGTATATTCTGTTAACACCCTCTGGCTTTCAGATGAGTTCACTGACATTTTTAGCAAAAGGAGTTGTTTGCGACTAATTTTGAGAGACCTGTGGAATCAGTGAATTGAGTGGCTTTGCATATCAGGCAGTTCAACAGCAGAGGAAGTACGGATTTTCTTTTTTCTTTTGGCAGTTTCCACCTTTCCTCCGGAAGCTCAAAGCACTCTTGGTAGCATTCCCTCCTCCAATTTTTCCCCACAACAACCATCTGGTGAGGTAGATGAGGCTTAGAGAATACTTTGTGGTCTACTTACTTAGCTTAGTTTATTTACTGATTGACTTCTCTTCCATTCTTCCTCCCAGAGGATCCCAGAATGATTTACACCATCACAACATAATATCAAACCAGCAATCCAAAAGAAGGAAGGAAGGAAGGAAGGAAGGAAGGAAGGAAGGAAGGAAGGAAGGAAGGAAGGAAGGCAGGCAGGCAGGCAGGCAGGCAGGCAGGCAGGCAGGCAGGCAGGCAGGCAGGCAGGCGGGCAGTGTTTCTTGATCTTGGCAACTTCAAGATGTGTGGACCATCTTGAACACCCCAGCCAGTGTTCAATTCTGGGAATTCTGGGAGTTGAAGTCCACACATCTTAAAGTTGCCAAGGTTAAGAAACACTGGCCTAAAGTTAGAGCATCCCATATACTCTTGCCTTTTGAGAGCAGTTGGATATAAATCTGAATGCATAAGCAATATGGGATAGTAAGCTGCCTCCCTTCTATTCCACCACCGCCTGTGTTCTGGACTCTCCGGCTTCGGCTTCTCTTCACTTGCACTTCCATAAAAGGTATCCACGTTGTTACTGACATGATTCATCTAAGCCATAAAGCGAAATGACCAGGAGTTGTAGCTGAAGAACAAATTGCCTCCAACTCATTGTAGCGTTGCTCCTTGGCAATTGAAATGGGGGTTTTGTTGTTGTTGCTATTGCCAGTGATATAATACTTGAAAAAGTGGGACTGAAATGCCAGTTAAAATGCCTAGTTCATGAAATATGAATGCCTGGAAAATGAATACGCAAATGTTAGGCTAGTTAATCAGCTTTAGAGAAACAAAAGAACATTTTACTTATGATGGGAAGCAGTTCTTTGGGATATTAATGAAGTCATAACAAAGGCACTCTTGCCGGTGTATCACGCGTTTATTTATCCATTACTTTTGTTCAGCAGAGACAGGATGAAAGGCATGCGGGCTTACTTACGCAATCCAAATTTAAGTCTACTCTTAGGGCAATTTCCATTATTTATTGAATTTGCATCCTACCTTTCCGTGGGGTAGTATATCACGGCTTCACAATAGCTCCACCAGAAGCATTGAAGAGAAGAATCAGAACAGAGGGTTTTTTTGCCATCCCCCCCTTGCCACTTCTGCCCAAATCTAACTTTGCACCGGAGTCCTTTGCAAAGACTCAGCAGAACAAAAAGTGGCCCCTCCCCCATACATCATTATTACAAAATGGATTTTAAAAAATCATTTTTCAAATTCCCCTCATTGGAAGAAGCAAAGGGCACTTATCACACACGATTCTAGCTTCTCAGGATTTTGATTTAAATCAGAGCACATCAGAATCGGTCCCTTCCCCAAGAAATTCACTTTGTTCTAGTTTCTTGGGCTGAGTATTTCAATAATGTTTCTGTCAGCAAGAGGGAGTCTGGAGACGGTGGCGACAAACTGAGAAACGTGGTAGGCACCAAGCTGGACTTCTTCGAAGGTTCAGCAAAGGGCAGAGAGAGCAAGAAATGTGCTCTTTTTTCAAAGCACTGCACAATGCAGCTGATTCAGAAAGGTGCACCCGCTGAAGCATCCCACAATGCTTTTAATCAGGAAGGGCCTTTTTCAGTGCTCTTGGAGGGTGCTGGAATTGGATTAATGCATGGTGAAATTCTGAAAGGCCTGCGGATTCTGGAGCAGGATCACATCCCTTGAATTCTTCAGGAAAGCACGTTCTGGCCCCTGAGTCTAAGGTGCTCGCCCTGCTCTTAGAGCAAGAAAGTAATTTCTACTGTCACTCCTTTTAAGGCTGAACACAGCCCTAGGATGCCAGTCGCTCTGTAGCCAAAATCAGGCCAGGGAGATACCTGCGTGTTTAGCTAAATCTTAAGGCTTGTAGAAATACACTGAAGATAGAGAGTTAGAGAGAGAGAAAGATGATTGAGATGGGAGGGAGAGGGAGGGAGGGAGGGAGGAAGGAAGGAAGGAAGGAAGGGCTGTATATGTTTGCTTATTATGTGTGGTAGACAAGGAAAAGGGGCAGTAACATCACAGTTCAAATGCTGCTGAAGTGGAAAGGAATCATATAGTCAAGAGATGAACAAGAGATTATGTGAAGGAAAAAGTGGTGAGCAAACAGGCAAGAGCAGGAAGGAACAGGATGTAGGTGGTGACAAAGCAGAAATGAGACCTAGAAATGAGATTTGCTTTCAAAAGCTCGCTCAATACAGTCACCGATAAATGACCCAAGAATGCTCTCCAGGATAAAGCTTATGTTGCCTCTTTCTCATAACATCCAACCAGCACTTTCCTGAATTACCCATGCCAAAATCATCCCTGATGTCAACAGGAGCACTAAAATTCAGCAGGCATGAGGACCCACGAATCTGTCTTGATACAGAAAGGCGATGGGGATTTGTATGCAATCACAGAAGCTGCTCTTTTGCATTTATCTTTATTTTGAAACGTGGGGAAGCACAGAGCTAACTGGTTAACAGTATCTCCTACATTTCAGTCCTGGCACAATGATTGTAGGTTATTGTTGGCAATCCTTCTGAGAAGGCACATAACGCTTTCCATAATTTTATTGTGCCTATATAGTATTCAGTGCTGAGGCTTGCTAATGGTGACTGATACAGGAAGCTCACATTTTCCAGCATATTTAATTTGGCTGTACCCACACGCTTTGCATGGAAGGCAGCTTAAAGCAAGCACCTGTGGATCAATCTGTCTCACGCAGGTCACCATCATCAAGCAAGTACAGACAGACAGTGTTTCACTCAAAGGATGGTGTTCAACAATTTATTGCAGGGTGAGGCTTCTCCATGCCACAGAATGTTGTAATAAGATTTAGAATCATAAAAGCTTTCCCATCTTTTGTGAAGGTACCAGATTTGGGATGCAAACATCAGGATGACCACTAGATGGCAAAGGAAAGTTAATTGTTTTATTACCACTTGCCTTAGAAATCCTCATATTAACTCTCAGGACATGTTTTGCTGCCTAGGGCAGAGGAGATGATTTGTTTCCTGTATCTGTCCATCTTCCATTCCTCCTCCTCTTCCTCCTCCTTTTTGTCCCCTCTGTCTCCCTTTCAAAAATCCAACCCTCCTCCTCCTCCTCCTCCCTCAAGTGTGGTAACAAATGCAGTCTCCAACCTCTTCTAATGTCATAGTTCATGGTCTGCTGGTATCTGAAGCAGAAAATCCTACAACTATTTCCCTCTCTTTCTGAAAGTAGAACAACAAGACTAATCAATGCAATAACTTGCTTCCTTTTCATAGCTTTCAAAATGTCAGCTCAAGTGTTTGTCTCCCCAGGTCAAACAAAGAGCCAGTTTGGCCAAGTATAGGATCATGCATTAAGTAGAAATTCAAGTATATGAGCCAAATTTCTGGTCCTTCCAAGTGTGGAGGGATCTTCTTTGAATGTTGGGGTTATCTTGTGATAGACTGTAACTGAAGGAGGTCTTTGTGTGAAGGGCCAGATCAAAACCTTCCTAAACTCTGCAGCCAGGATATGTTTTGGTTCATGTGTTTTAATTAGTTCCGTCTATTTAAGATTAAAATTTTAAATGAATTGATTATTGGATTTTATGCATTCACCAAAACTCAATAAGAAACAAGTAAAATCGTATTATCATCCCCTGCCTGTGTGCCTGCCTGCTGTTAACAAGGGGGTGCCAGGTTCTGTACAGGTTAAAGTCAAAAGAGAGGGGAGAGCAAGAATTAGGGTGAGAGGGGTTGCAAGCGCATCTGGTGTTCAGCTGGGCAAGAACTACACAAAACTCAGTAAGATATCTTCAACACTCACTTGGGGGAATGTAAAGAATGTCAGAAACTATAAGAAGAATTCCCCAGTTTCATTTATAGTGAATTAATTCAGGTGGACCTTCTTGGAATATTTTGAAATGTTGTCCCCACCTGGGCTGAGTTGCTGTTTATGAAAGAAGCTCTCATTTAACTTGCTGGCTGCTCTCTCTTTGATTTCTTTAAATCTCTCACATCTGATAGTATTGTCACCAGGTGAAGAAAAGTCCTGCTGTGGGATTTTTGCTCAGTTTGTGAGATCCACTCAGGACATTGATTGCAGAGGTGCAAAAGACACTGTGAAAATAATAATAGATGAACTTCAGCTTTCATCCAGATTGCAATGTCTGATCTTCAGTTTAATTGTCTCCTTGCAGACTGAGCCTTCCCCTGCTCCCAGTTCCTCCCAATGCTTTTCATTCTCTAACAGCTGGTGTGCTTGAAAATTATTCTATTGCTTTGGGATGAGAGGCACAATATGAAGCCTAGGAAAAGAAAACATGGCTTCTTCTCATCATTTATTTATTAAACCAATTTATATAGCCGCCCATCTCACCAGAGGTGACTCTGGGTGGTGTACAATTTCCTCCTGCCTATATGCCTTCTGTTTCTTTCTTCTTCTCACTCATTTCATGGCCCTCCCATACCTCCCAGTTGCCATCTCTTCTAAATCTGCTCTTCTCTCTTCTGGTCACACACTGCTTGTTGGAACCCCTGTTGTATGTTATAAAGCCCAACTTGCTTCAGGGCATAGCTAAACTGCTCCTTCCCCCATGCTTGCCCACTTAATCTGCTCCCATTGGGATGCAGGCTGAAAGGTGAAGTTCAACTGTTGCCCTATCTAGGCCTTACTCCTGAAGTTCATCTGGTTGGGGTCTTGCACAGAAGGTTACCATGCAGTGATGCACCCCCCACTGGCCTGTTGTGTGTTGAGAACTGCCTAAGCCTATAAGCTATCCTTTAGAACTCTGTAAGATCAGGAATCTAAATTGTGTAAAGAGATTCCAGGGATAAAAAAGACTTCCTGCTACAGAAGTTAGCTTTCCTTGCGTCTACAGACAAGAGATGTCTTTGGGTGGAACTGAACACATGGTCCCTTCCACTTCATCTCTCATTGTCTGCCTGTCCATGTAATATCTTCCTAGATGTCTTACAAGCAACTACTGTTGTTCTGCTCACTTACAGCCTGCTAATTTGCTTCCTGACTGGGCCAAGCTGGAGAACCCCTGCAAATTGGGAGTCAGATATACCTGGGAATTTGCTAACATTGCTCCATTAACTTTATCTCTTGGGAAACCTGATCATCTTAACAAGAAGTTAGTTAGTCTTTAGGTGCAAGGGGGGGGGGGGGGGGAAGAGATGTTATGACTATTTCTACTTTCCTCAAGAAGGGACAAGGAGTGATGAACCAAAAGAAGAAAGAGAGAGAAGCCATGCATCTAAAGGTAATATTGTTGGCCTGAAGGAGAAAGGACATTATGATCTTGAACTAATGCTGAAGCAGGAGGAATGATTCATGCTGATATTGTCAAGCAAGAGAGGCTGGCTGTGGTGGGAAACTGCATATGTTTATCCTTGAAAACAGAAGACTGAGAGGTACCTAAAAGGTTGCTGTATAAAAGAAAGCCTCATCTTATTTTCCATTATCTCAGAGTGCCTGGCACAGAATACAGTTTGCAACTTACCTGAAGGCAGATACCAGTTGAAGGCTAGGAAAAAGTCCCTAACAGCAAAAGCAGTTTGATAGAGAACCAACCGTTGCAGGAGTTGGTGAAATGTTATGCAGTGGGTGTGTTCAAGCAGTGGCTGGACAGCCATCTTGTAGAAAAACTTTAATTTGGATTCCTGCCCTGTGAAAGGGAGTGGACTGTTGGTCTCAGCACTCCCTACACTTCTAAAGAGGAGTTGTGGCTACTGTGGTGCTGTCTGGCTGAAGGAAGGAGAGGGGGGCTCACCCAATGGAGCCTATAGTGATACCACTGATAGAATTTCTTGCTGATATCATTTCTGGTTAGTTTGCTGTTTGTTATCCGTCAAGGAAATTAGGGTAGGTAACAACATACGGAGGGATTAATTAAATCGAGGATTATTCATTGGGGGCTTCATCATATTTAGCAGATTTAATTTACTTAATGGCAGACACTGAGACAAAGAACAAGCTTGTTTATGGCTCCTTACTGACCACAGTTGGAAATAGCTGGAGGATTAGAAGGATCCTACTGGGATCTTCTTACATGCTTCTGTTGGAGTTCCTGTGTTTAATTAAACACTCCCAAATTATTTGCTCTGACTCACAAATTTACATCTGTAAAATCATTTCACTCTTTTTAACATTAACCAGACACCAGCAAAGAGACACGATTAATCCTTTAGTCCGGAGATCTTTCAGCATAACAATATTTCAGAACGTTGCTTTAGTAATGTAATGTTTGACAGCTTCAGTCCTGTTCCCTCCTACCTGATCCTTGATCCCTTTCTCATGATTATTACTTGCTCAATCTCTTCTTCTTAATACCTTCATTTCCTCTTTCAATTCTTCTCCCCATCCTTATTTGCATTTAGCCAACAAAGGAAGTTATGCTGCTTGCATTGATAGCTTAAATGTCATAAACTCATCTTGCCTAAAGATTCGGGTCTGAGAAATTGCCTCTTTACTATTCCTCAATTATACCACTGTTCCAAGTGCCTGATTTTATCACAGGCCTAGGTTGATTTGCTATTTTTTTACCCAATTGAATTATATTTCTGTCACACAGTCTAGAGTTCTGTTTGTCAATTGTTTGGAATGCTTTTCCTTGGAAAAAAATTAACATTTCAATCTCCATGTTATTCTCACCATAAATTATACCTTTCTTCTTCTTTCCATTGGGTATTTTTTTTTTTTTTTTTGTCTGCGCTCAGTCATTACTGACCCTGCAGTGCCTGCCTGGACGAGTCCTTGCCTGGACGAATCCTTGCCTGGACAAATCCTGTGCAGTTTTCAAGGCAATTGTTTTGGAAGTGGTTTGCCAGAGCCTCCTTCCTAGAGCAGAGCCCAGCTGGTGAGCGCAGGAGGCGGGATTTCCGTTGCTTCGCGCCCTTTTTGGGCGAGCGCGGTTCGCGCTTACCGGCAACTGGTCCCGTCTATCTGTGCAAGGCGCTGCCAGCATTTTTCCTCCCACCGGAGTGAGAGTACCCATTTATCTACTCACGTGAGTTTTCAACCTGTTGGGTTGACAGGAGCTGGGGAGGAAACAGGAGCTCACCCTGTTAACGTGAAGGCTGGACTCGAACCGCCGAAGCATCAGCCATTTCTGGCCGGCAACTTTCAGCGTCATTAAGCCACTGCGCCACCGCATCCCCTTTCCATTGGGTATGGGTTAATATATTTCCTTTATTTTTGCAAGAGCATTCTATGACTTTGCACTGCAAAGTTGGCCATTTCTGCATTTTTATATCTGTTTTTTTTTTTTTTCCTGCCTACTCTTCTTCATCTGAAATATACATGAATCTCATTTCTGGGAGTAAAAATTGCATATTAATAGTTTCAGAGAATCTTCCCAACTAAAGCAACAAGTTTCTAACATTTATTGCAAGTTGCCAAAAAAATCAAAGATGATGTATTGCACAAGATGTACTTGTTAAGCCAGTAGCACGTGGGGCTGGGGACAAATCCTGAATTCAGGTGACTAAGAATATATAAAATATTCCTCCATTTGGAAAGCTCTATCCAGAGCTTGTCACAAGCTTCAACTTTCATTCACAATCAGATGAGAACTGTCTACCACCATCTCATCTTATAAGGGGGAAAAAATCTTAATATTCCAAAGCAAGTGAAAATAAAGAGAACTAACAGGAAGAGTTTATGTTTACAGACTTTGTTGTTAATTAGCAAGGCATCTCATTTCATTCAGAGATGCACGAGGCATCTTGCTTTTTTTCTTTTTACAGTAAAAGGTTTTTCTGGATCTTTTTCCCTGCTCAGGAATGAAATAGACATTTTAGTGGTGAGAACATTATTTTTTCTCCCTTTCTTTTTAGATTTCTCAGAAAAACTTAATGAAGTCATATACTTGATGTTATTTGATTTATTTACCAAGACAGCTTGGATTTCAGCATGAACCAAGGGGAAATCGCCCATTACTAATTAAAAAAAAAAAAAGAATGAATCAATCAATCAATCAATCAATCAAAGCCTTTCCCAGTAAGTCAGTCCAATGCTGTGAACTAAGGAAGATATGATATGGGTTAGTATTCTCACTGTAGGAATAAAGAGGGAATTTAGGACTTAAGGAGAGAAAAGGAAATAATTTGCCATATGCACACAGCTAACCTTGTCTTGGCTTAAAAGTTACACAAGGTGGGGCCTGATTACTAGGTGGGAGACTGCCAGAGAAATCTAAAAGAAAGAAAGCTGTAGGATAGACTGATGTAATGGTATGTGAGAAGGACCTTGAAAGACGGGGCAAAGAGATGCTGCCTAGGGAATGGTCAGATAAGAGAGGGCATAGCCTGCAGCTGGATAATGAGAAGGGCAAAAGGCTCAGAAGGGATCCTCTCTAGTTTCTTGGGCTATAAAGGAGATGGGATGGGGGGAGAACTGTACTTTCAGACTTGCAAGATTCTGTTAATGTAGCCTTACAATAAAGTAGAATTAGCTAATCTACTCGTGTTTCCTGTCTGGTCTACATGGTAAGGCTGACATCAATTTTGCAAGTGCTCAGCTACCAGGAGATGTGTCTGTGCCAAACAACTCTTCCCCAATGCTGCCATTCCAGGTCAGCTTCTTACAAGATCATGGATTAAAGAAAAACAAAGGAGACTAACCAGGTGTTCAATCTAACTTCTCAGATTATACTGGAAAAGAAGAGATGGGTATAGGCTATTATTATGACTGAATATACCTCCCCTTCCTTTCTACCGTATCCACCATTTCATTCTACACTGAACTGGAACATGATTATTAACCCAATAATTATGGTAAGAATAGTAATTTCAGATATAGAAATGGGTCAAGATTTCAACGTTCTGCTTTTAGCAATTCCCTTTATATAGACATTTGTTAAACTTTTATCAATGCTTCCCTTCTGATCTGTAGGTTATGTTCTTTGTAGAATCTCTGGAAATTGTTTTATAATTGGTAATATTAACCATATATTTAAGGCAACATTGACACTTCATATACCACTGAATTTCTAACCCACTGCAGATAGCTTTGATTTTCTTTCTTGAATTTTAGAGTGGTACCGTACTTGTGAATGTTGCTACTTTTTGCTGCAAGCAATATGGTGTTTTCATCATAAGAAATTTCATTTTCTTCTCTGTGGGTGCAATCCAGATCTATTAAAATCAATGAGAGTGTTACCGTGGTCTCTAGCAGAATGTAGATTGAACTCTAAACCTGCTGTTGTAAAGTTCAGGATATGTAACTTCAAAAACTGTTCCCAGAAAATGAATTGGCTTTGCATCCAAAATTCTTAGCCAAGAAGACAAATGAGTGAATCTCCATTTCCACCTTTCCATCTGCTAGAAACAATGTTCAGCTTTGTAGCATGAGATTTCTTTCAGAAATTCAAAGGGCAGTTTTGAAACCATTCTAAGGCGTTTCTAGTCCTGTGACTTTTTTCTAGTTTTTACATATGACATTAGACAAACAATTAAATAATCCACCCACCTTCTATCCAATTCTGCATTTAGATGCAGCTATGAATGAAACAGATGAATTGTCGGAAAAAGGGCGCGGAAGTTACATTTTGGATTTTCAGAGAAATAGTGCTTTCAACTTTCCACTTGCTAACAGATAGGAAACTTGAGTGTCATTCACAATTTTTCAGAGGCTTATTTATATAAGTGTGTCTGATAGGAGTCTTGCAAAGTATTTCTTCTAGAAACTAGTTTTGTTTCTGTGTGTTTCAGTTATGAAAGAACATCTTCAGGAAATCTTTCAGTTTGTAGCGTTAACTGATCTCTTTTCAATGATTTTGAAATGTCATTTGATTCATAATACCATGAATCGAAATTACCAAATTGACTTAGGATCACAGGAAGCAGTCCTACTCTGATGTAGACCACAGCTCAGTAGCATTGGTGCTGTCTGGTTGTGTTGTTGTTGTTGTTTAGTCGTTAAGTCGTGTCCGACTCTTCGTGACCCCATGAACCATATTGCGCCAGGCCTTGTGACTTCTAGCCTAACCATATCAAGAATTTTATGGAAAACCTGATGTTTCCCCAAGCCGACTGATCTGTATCTTTCATGTAGAAATGATGCCACTTTGGTTATGTTCGGAATACACCATTAGTATGTGTACAGTTTCCCTCTACCTGGTTGTTTTCCAGGTGAGCTGGGGTTACAACTATCTGAATTTTTAGCCACAATAGCATGGAAATCATAATCTCAGCTAGAGCTGTGGAGCTGCAAACCTCTACAGAACCTCTAGATGGCAATGTGAGATTGGGAAGAGAGATTGATTGATTGATTGATTGATTGATTGATTTAATGGTCTTCTAGAATGTTGCAACCCAAGGATTGGTATTCAGAGTTCTCCTGTAATTTATTATTCATTCCTTCTTCACTTATTTCTTCTTCATTCATTTATAGTAAATAAGTCAATAGTTTATTGAGTAAGTCTCCAGACTATTTCAAGTACTAGTGTAACAGCAGTTCACGCATGTATCTTAAAACAAGACATTATTATTTAGATCTAAAACTAATACATTAAAAACATCAAAATGTAAATCGAAAATCAAAAAACTAATAGTAATATTGAAATATTTTAACCCTTACGACATAATACTTAGAAATGGCTAACAGAGTAGAGTAAAAGCTTTAATATAATTAGTCAAACTCCTAAGAAATATAGGCATTGCATAATTTGTCAGATCAGGCAGGTTCCACTGTTCCTTTTACCCTTAGCCTGGCTGCCTTAACAGCAAAGAGAGCAACTTGCTGTGTCAAAAACCGATGGTAACTTGTAGGGGGAAATTCAGTCTACTTTCAACATTTCAATTCCTCATGTCAGCAAGGAATGAGGATAAAGACTGACCCCTATAAGCATATATATTTATATGATTTCTATAGCTGCCCACGTTCCTGGGTGACGAACATGGATTAAATACACACACACACACAGGTACAACACATTCAAGGATAAACAATAAGCCCACATATCAGCAACACCAGAGCTCTTGATTCAACACAGCTAAGAGTTCAATGCCTTGCAAAAGGATAACTGGGTTGGTGCCACCCAAATCTCCATGGGATGCTGTTCTGTAGGCCAAGTGCTGCCACTGAGAATGTACAAATCTGAGGTCCAACGAGATGGCATTGTTTGAAAGAAGGGACCTGGAACATGCACTTTCTGATAGGTCTCCCCCATCTATTTTGGAATGGCTGTGTTCATCAGAGCCAGTAACAGAAGGACTGAAAAAAGAATGAATGTCTGTAGGTGTGGTATAGCTATAGCTTAGTACAGTCTTCCTGAATTGGATGCTGGCTGTAATTAAACTCCAACCCTTTAAAGGAATCCAAACTGGGGAAAGCTGGTCCAGTACATTGTAAAACGTTTTGAAAACAGAAGTTGCAGATGACTTAAACTTCACCTGTGTTCCTATTTTACAGGTTAAACATTCAGTATAGCCGATGTCTCTCTCAAAGATGACATTTGATTTATCTCTTTTAGGCAAAATGTGCCTATCCTATTTTTAGGTTGATTAGTATCAATAAACAGGCAACCAGATAGATGTATTCAAGTAAAGTTTGGACACAGTTTTCTATTGTTTCCATGACAACATGATCAGCAAACGAGGAAAGATATTAATGACCCCTTTTTGAAAAAAGGGAAAGCTTTTCTTTTAGTCTTATTTTACATATTCACTCACGGGGGATATTTTTTCACCTGTATGCTTTCAGTACTAACCACACTGTGAGATTACTGTACAATAATCATAGTTTGCAGACATTCCTTCTAGAGAACATGCAGTCCTCAGTCCATAATCATATTTATTCTAGAGCAATCGTCTGGACTACTAAGAAATAGACAGGCCTAGGGATTGACCAAAAGAGGGGAGTTCTAAACTAAAACTGTATCAGTTACTCTCAGCCTAAATTCTACCTCAATGATTGGTTAGGGAAAACAAGGAGGATTAGCCTACATGGAACCTGAAGCTTCAGGTGAAATGGGGAGTAAAGTAGTAAATAGATACTGAAAAACTAAGATAATTCTGTTTAAGTTGAGATGGTCAGACTGGACCCTTACCTATCAGGGTATGATGGTTGATATCATGGGGCAGGACTTAACAGAATAGTGTCGGGGGCTTTCCAGTTTAAGGCCCCACCTACTGACAAATACCATTTTCTCTGCTCATGAGAATGTTGTAAATGTTCAGAAAACTTTGAATTGGCTGCTCTCATTACCAGATAGTTCATTGGAAATGAACTGAGATTTCCCTGCTTCTCCCAGCATCTGAAAGATTTTCCAGCCCAATCTGACATCTGGAAATCATCTACCCCTTCCAGTCTTCCGACCCTTCTGAATTTCCAAAATTCTTTCCACCAGCCCTCTCATCCTCTTCCCATCAAGACTTAGCAATGGAAGCTTCTGCTAAAGAAGGGGGCAGAAAGGAGGAAGATCCTCCCCATCCCCCTCCACCAGTGGTGTCTTGCTACAAAGCAGAACATTTGGAAGAACGGCCAAGTGACACGTGGGGGATGTAGCTTTCTTAAGGATTCAGTACATTGGATTCCACTGAAGAAGGAAGAATATTTCAGCTACTGCTTAGCCTTTAAGTGACACTACTGGTTTATCTCATACCAATCTTGGAGTCCTGAGTCCAGTTCAGGGCATCATGTTTTAGAAGACAAAAGAGAAAAATTAGAAAGAAAACCAGTGAGGATGATCTAAGAACTGAGAAATAGGGTCAGCATCAGGAGACTGGGTACATTTAGCCTTGAGAAAAGGTGACTCAAGATATGATAGCATTTGTTCAAGTCTTTGTAGAGTGGCATGACCAAGAAGGACAAAGCCTGCTCTTGATTATCCAGAAGGACCAGACATGAAAAGATGTTCTTCTTACAGTAAGATCAATTATGAGTAAATATTAGGATTTTCATCTTCCTAATGGTAGAGGCAGTTCAACAGGAAAACAAATTAACAAGGTAGGTGAGAAGCTGCCTTTTGATTGCTGGCTGTAATCAACTAGAGGCTGGAGAATCTTCTTTCTCCGATGCTTTAATTTGGATTCCTGCATTGAGCAGGAAAGTCTAAAACAGTGTTTCTCAACCTTGGCGACTTTAAGATGGGTGGACGTCAACTCCCAGAATTCCCCAGCCAGACATGCTGGTCTTTTCCAACCCTACAGTTCTAAGGTTCTGTGACAGAGCTGATGAATCCTTGATTTTAGTAGTACAGTTGGCAGTTAAGCTGACCAAGAGCAGGCAATCCAGCAATGAAGCGTGCTGAGTGCTGTTCTTCTATTCTTACCTGGCCTGTAACCTAAGATCTATTCCAGCTCTCAGCATACTGCTGGTTCTGTTTCAACTGAACTTTGCTGCAAGTTTTAATCCTAATTAAAAATCCCAGCCTTGATCTGAAATCCTAATCCAAATCCTACACTTCCAGAAAACATAGTTCTTATTATTATCCCATCTCCCTGTTCTAGCAAGTTGTTGGAGATTGTACTCCGAGCAGCAAGCTTTTAGTGTTCTTAAGGGAAAAGAAAGCTTCTTATTCAGAAATGTGTTTGCCTGACTTTGCCCTAATTGTTCCCTCTAGCTCTTATATTAAAATTAAATTGTATAAATAATTAAAAGTTGAAATTGGTTCCTATTTATTCTACTACTTCAAAGCCAAGAGATCCCCATGTGGTGATGAGCTTTGTAGCTCCCTGTTATTGCCTGTCTCTGCTGAGGAAATGCAACCGTCAATGAAATGCAGATCTAACTTCCCTGGGAGAGTGGAAAATGGAAGAAGGTGTAAATAAATAACTTGTTAGTTAAATTAGGGAAGAACAAATGAACTCAATCTGATTACCTAATCAGGGCTTGTACTGACACACGAAGGCTTTACGGGCAGACACATTTGTTTAACAGACATGCCCATTGGACTGGAGCACAAAATTAAGAGAAAGGTAGACTTGTAATCCTTTCTTATACCCTTTTATGTAAATGTGCAATCTAAACCATGCTGGGAAGCTTGGAAAAACAATTCCCTACAGTCAAAAAGATACTAGAGTGGATGGTCGGTAAGGTTTTCCAATGATGCATTCCAAATTAACATGGGGCCAAAAAGTGCCTTGCGTTTTTTTTTTTCCAAATGTTCTCTTCTGTTGTTCCAACTTATTCCCAGAGGGCTTGAGAATCTGACTTTTCTCTGGGTAGTGTTTATTTTTTTAAAAAAAAACTTGCTTAATGGCCAGAAGAAGCAGAGGTATCAGTATTTTTTTCCAACATGTTTTTCTGCCACTTTGAAGCCTCCCTGATCATTTGCACTTTCTAGTCTGAAAAAGTCCAACACGAACATGCTCTTTTGATTTAACTGAAATGTGGAAAGACGGAAAGTCTTCAGTTCTGGAAGAATGATTATCCAGTGAACGAGAGGATATTCACACACATACCACTTGGTCACTTGCTAAGTAAGTGCAGAAACACATCTTCTTTTCCCATGACAATTTAATCAAACTTCTCTTCTTGGATGAAATTTTGAAAGCAAACCCTCTTTCCCCAAACTCAATAAGAACTGACTGAATAAAATGCAGGAGGATTTTTCTGCCAGGCACTGTATTGCATTGACCTAAATTCAAGCTGCCACAAGCATAGGTCACCACCTGTATAACCTGGCATGTAGGCTGACCAAAGGTCCTTCTTTATCCCATTCAATAAGAGATATTGCCCCTGAAGCCTGAACGAACCTGAGAACTTAGTGTGTATATTACTTCATGAGAATTTACATGCTGGTATAGCTGTACCACCTCCAGTAGAGATCAAGCTTTCACTGAGGGAGAAGTGGTTAAGTTCGACTCTTGACCAGAGCCCTGCTCTTACAAACTGAATTGCCAAGTTCCTACCGGCAGTTATTGCCATAAGAAGGCATAAGATTGTTCCTAATCTTGGAACAATGTCACAAGGAAGTCCTTTGATTCTTTTATCTGAACTTTATTTTTAGTTTATCTATTTTGTTTGACTTTGCTTTATTTCATTCCCTTTAGTTTACTTCTTGTACATGTAAATTAACTGGCAGGTTTTATTGCTCTTATTGTATTTGACCCTGCTTTTATGTGTTCTTTAAGCGTTGTCACTACTTCACTGGTCATTGTCCATAAATAAGTAAATACTCTGCAATGTATGAACAATAGCTCTCTGTTGAAAGGGTACCCAATTGAAAAGTAGTCTAAAGAGAAAGAATCATAAGAATTGATGCATCTGATAAGTTCACCCCCAGAATATCTCTTGACCATCTCACATTTTCACCAGATGGGTCAATGTCAGGTTGTTTTTGTTTGCTTTTCCATAATGGCTGCAGCCCTGTGTAACGATCTCCCTCTGAGTATCATATATCCCCCAAAGTAATGTCCTTCTGGAGGCCCTCTCATGGTGGATGCCATCTCACTGGCATTGCTTGATTTCTAATTATGAGATTTTCTTTATGTTACACCATTGTGTGTGATGGGTATATTGATGTAGATTATAATTTAGTTTAATATGCTGGGGTTAGTGTTTGTTTTTACTATGTATGTTTTAATGTTGTGGTATTGATCCTATTGTTAGATGTATTAGTCGTGTTTTATTATTTATTATGCATTTATGGATGTTTTTAATTTTCTTCTAAGCTGCTATGAGTTAGTGGCATGTACATGGAAGGAAGGAAGGAAGGAAGGAAGGAAGGAAGGAAGGAAGGAAGGAAGGAAGGAAGGAAGGAAGGAAGGAAGATTTACCTCTTGGGAGTTAGCACTTGGATAAGAGAATAAACATTCATCCAAATCACTAAATGGCAGTGATCAGAATAGATAGACTTCAGCAATAGGAAGGAAGAGTGAATGGATTGTGAAGAAGGGAAAGATTGAGAAAGCCATGGTTGGATAGAGTTCTTGAGATCCTCAAAAGGAGAAATAAGAAGTTTAAAACACAAAGCATTGTCTGAATTGGTGTATGCATTTAGTGGAATCAAGGAAAAGAAGAAGGATATAGTGAGATATAGTGAATGGGGTTGGTGCAAACCCTGGACAAGATTATAAGACAAGACCAACAGGTTTACCCCAATTCTCCCTCCCACACATTATTACTGTATGGGAGAAATCACCAATTTGAGCTCAAACTGTATAACCATGAGTGAATGTTTTCTTGAGTGGACAGAATTCTTTTCAAAGAACATTGGCACAAATGTTGACCAAGCAAAATAGAATAGCATTTAATAACCCTAAATAGTCAAGAAACAATCTAGGGGAAATGGCATGTGATTGTAGCTTAGGTGAGTATTACAAGATGGAAAAAATGTATATAAAATGACTGCAGTCTTTTTTGTTGTTGTTGTTGTTCCACTGCCTTGACGTTTTCTTGTTGGGAAACAAAGTGATAGATGCAGCATCTTGATCTAGACAGAGCTCCATGGAAATCAGTGGGAAGAAATGGGCTAAAGTCTGTCAAGATGTTGCTATGAACTGTTGTGCATAAACAGTACACAGCAGCTGAAATATTACTGCTCCCCCCGATTGTTATAGGCATTGTCATCCTAAAATACAGCCTTAAAGCAGGAGAAGTATGCTTATTATACATTTATTAACCAACTGTAAATCTTGGTCGCACCTGCCTGTACATCACCTGATTTCCCTGTATTGCACCCTTGACAAGGAGCTGAGCTTGAACTGACTTCACTGGATTTAGGGTGATCTGTGATAACGTGATTATCTCTGTCCCTGGTTTACATGAACAATTATCCTTTCACACATGGAAATTTTCCTTGGAGGATTAAATAGCATCTTTCACTAATATCTTGTAAACTCCTATCAAGGACTCCTCTTTCACTTGGTACAGTAAAAGTTGTGTTTGTTTTTCTAATTGAAATCCCTTTAGGCCATGGTCAACTGAGAGAGAAACTTAAAAGACAGATTCTGCTCCATAAATAATGGAGCCATTCAATGGCAGGCAGATTAAGTCAATTACAGTGTAGAATTAGGAAGTTGATAACCAGTTGAGAACAAACCAGTTTGGTCTAGTGTTTAAGGCTCCCAGCTAGAAACCAGGAGATGGTGAGTTAGGCATGAAAGCCGGCTGGGTGACTTTGGGCCAGTCCCTCTCTTTCAGCCCAACTCACCTCACAGGGTTGGTGTTGGGGGGGGAATAGGAGGAGGAAGGAGTATTAGGTGTGTTCGCTGCCTTGAGTTATTTATATATAAAATAATAATAATAATAAAGGTGGGATAAAAAATTCTAAAAAAAAAATCAATCTTTCTGAACCATGGCTATATTTTAGCACATGTATTTCACCAAGAATTGGTGCGTTAACTATAACATCTTTTTTTCTTCATTTATATATCATGATGTCACACATCTCCATAATCCTTCTCTGTTAGCCATTATGTTTCATTTCACAAATGGAGTCTGACATGGATTTTATGAAAAGATTGCCTAACAATGATTCCTCGCGAGTGGTGAAGAAATAAAGGCCTAATCACAAGTAAAGTAAGATTTAGTTAGCTTCTGTTTTAGCTGCTTATAGATAAATTAAAATTGATTTTTTAAATCACTCACAGCATGGTGAAGTTCCATTTCCCAGAGATACTAACTGGTTCAAATAAGTAACATTTGAAATACATGAAGATAGTATGGTGGGTTTGTTACATAACTGCCACTCTACATTTAAAAAGTATATTTAAATCAGCTAAATTTTTGGAGAGATCTAGCACAACTTGAGACTTGGAAAAGATGTTGGATACAGATATAGGAATCTAATAAACCTTTCTTTCTTTTTTTCATCCCAGGTAACCTGAACAGGTTTCATGGGCAGTAAAATGAGTAATCTTTAACTTGGTCATAGCCTGTACGGCTCTGCTATGAAATCAGAAAAGTAACTTTAAAAAAAAAATAATGTTATCAGGCTATAAATGCAATCAAAGTCAATGATACTCCAAAACATATTGCAGTGATTAAAATACTTAATCCATGGAAGTCCAATTGAGCTCTTTTTCATTACTGTAGAATAAGTAATTCTAAGCATGTAACCAATGATTTGAGGAGACATGAAACAGGTTAGATGTGATTATGCTAAGGACACTTTACTTAATTTTAATAAATTCAAATCTGCATCAGATTGGAACCACTCATTCAGAACCCTTGATTGCTCCTGACCATTATATTACACTGAAGATAAAGCTATTACTCTCCTTGCATTTCTTTAAAGAAGAGAAATAAGAAAAGATTCCTTGAGATATAAAAACCATAAAATAGATGTGAGATTAAATAAACATATTCTCTCTCTCTCTCTCTCTTTCTCTCTGTGTATGTGTTTGTGTGTATACACATACACACACACAATTATGAAGACAAACTTACACCAAGAAAGATAGTCTTGGGATTGTTGAACAATACACGGATTGGTATGTGAATGGCATGGGTGTTTTGAAGGGAGTGAAATTATTTATCCCTTGTCTTTGATTTATTACAAGGTTCTTATTTTAATAGCTTGCAATTATTTCAACTTTATAAACTACAACCTAACATAATTTAAGGAAACTTTCTAACCGTTTCCTGCAGCCTGGAGGAATACTGTGAAGCTTCTCATAGTTGGGGGAATCTGGGGGTATCATTAAGGCACAAAAAAGGTGTCAATTATTATAATGCCATTTAGATTTTATTTTTTTTTTAATTAAGACATGAACATCTGAAAAAGGGGTTAGGCCATTTCTGCAGCATCTAATCACTAATCACCTAAGAGAGATGACTCCCCAGTAGTGCTCTATGAAGATTTTCTCCAGCTTTCCGCCTCATTAGCGCTCCCAACCCATAGATGCAACACCACCCGATATCCTTCTGTACTAGCAAGTCAGCCCGTAGCCATATTGATCTCTTGTGTTTTGACAGTTGTCAAGCTGACATACAGCCTGTGCTTCACTGAGCCCACCTTCTTCAAGTTCTGCAGTGTGCAAGGCTGTCCCTGTTCCCACACATCAGTTACGTCTGGCAGATTCAGGCAAAATCTTCACCCTTCCTTGGAGGAATGGAAAGAAACTAATTCTGCACTTAGTCCGTGCAGTGTATTCCAAAAAGGTGTACAAGAGTTTTGCAGCTGGAAATGCCTGGCATAACTTGCTTATACAGCCATAGAATTACTACTGGAGCAAATTCCTGCAAATGAGAAGAGCTTAGTAATTTCTTGTTATTGTTTTATAGGAGCAGAAAGGTTGGCTTATTTTTGCAAGATATAGGACTGGTATGTTAATTTATTACTACTGTATCCTTATTTGCTTTTATATGTGGCCAATCTCATGACAAAAGGCACATCTGCCTTATTCTGGTTTGAAGCACATCACTGCACGTGTAACGGTCAAAGCCAGACCTATCTAACTAGACCATCTGCTATCTGGCTCATCAGTTGGCTGGAGAAAGGGGAAGAGGTCATTTGGGAAAAGACCATCACTGAATGTCTAAAGATCTATATCGCATATCAAAAGTTCTGGGGTAAGCAACTGGTAAAACTAAAGAGTCCCAAGTTAAGTTCAACTCCTGGTGAACACATGGGCGCATTCCAAAAAACTTAAATTTATTTGGAAACAATACAGGAATGGTTTGTACCTGCCCTGTTTTGTTTGCTTGTTTATATTCTTTGTCTAACCTACAGCCCTGGGCTTTTCTGGTGACTTTCCATTGGTCTAATATGAATCAGTTCTAACCCTGTTTAGCTTGTTTGGGGCCAACCAGAGTTGGCTAGATGCTTTCCCTTGTTCTGATTCCTCTGCTGTCTCCAGGTTAAAGGGTCACAGAATGGAATACGAGGCAGAGATTTCTTTGAGATTGGAAAAGCTGCCACCGGTTAGAACAGACCAGACGTCGGAAGCCTGGAGCTTTCAAAATCTTATTGAACTACAAGTTCCAACATCCTGAGGAAGAGTGGGTCATGGTGAAAGATGGTGGGAATAGTAACTCAGCAATATCTGGAGACACCCCCCCCCCCCATATTGCCTACCCATTCGTTAGAAAATACTGGGCTTGATAGACAAATAATCAGATATATTAAAACTCCATATCTTCCTTCCCAAACAATTGATCAACACATCAGCAGAAGAGTCATGCCGTGGGTCCTCTCTATTTCTTTTTTTAATCTGTTCAGTCATGTCCAACTCTCAGAGATTGGCTGGACTAGTCCCTGCAGTTTCCTTGGCAAGGTTTTTCAGAAGTGTTTTGCCATTGACTCCTTCCTAGGGCTGAGAGAAAGTGACTGGCCCGAGGTCACCCAGCTGGCTTCATGCCTAGGCAGGACTAGAACTCACGGCCTCCCAGTTTCTAGCCTGATGCCTTAACCATTACACCAAACTGGCTGTCCATTAGAGAATGTAATTTGGCAGGCCCAAGAGGAAAGCTACCTAATCTTTGGGACGTCATCCCCTCAGAGATCAGATTAGCCCTGACCCTTCACAAGGCCTTAAAGATGTGGTTTTGTCACTGGGTTTGGAGAAGTACAGTAGATGTGTGGCAGAGTCAGGGCAGTGGTTGTGTAATTTCCTGTTGGCTGGGTTATGTGCTGTTGTTGGCTTTTTCACTTCACCTGCTGATTGTATTCGTGTAGGGTATTATTCATTCATTCATTCATTCATTCATTCATTCATTCATTCATTCATTTAATTTTTAATTGTTATTAGCTACCCTGAGTCATCAATTTGAGATGGGCAGTCATATAAATTGAGTAATCAATCAATCAATCAATCAATCAATTTTAGCAGTTTCCTGGGCATAGGATTCCCTGTTAGGATTATCTGCACATTCAGATCAAAAAGTGAATACTATCTGTTTAAAATTCAGGACCAAGCCATTTTTGTAAGAGCAAACTGTTCTCCTCCCAGCAATAATTTATACAAGTAATTGATGCTAAGGTCAAATGTTTCCAGAAATAAAAAGGGCATCAGTCTGGCCAAGCTTAAATTTATGTCTTGGTTCAATCAATCAAATATTTGGTGACCATTTGCAGTTTTCATTCTGTGCTAGATTTTCACAACTCCTACTGACTAAAATGGAACAAATACAGAGTTTTGAAAGACAGTACAGTTTAAGAACTCAGTTGCCCAACTCTTTAAAAATGCATCCCATCTATAAATTATTTGATTGTCTTCTGTCTTGTAATCTCTCTCTCTCTCTCTCTTTGATGCATGCCTACCTCATCCTTTAAATCATAAGACCCATTCTTTGATTTTAGAAACCTTTGAAACCTATAAAAGCTAAAGACATCGATAGGAAGAGTCCACAGCTACTTAAAAATAACAGGTGAAAGAAAAATGCAGAATATCATCATTTTCTCTGCTGGTAAAGAAAGTGCTTTCAACATGATATTGAGTCCAGGCCTATCACTGGAGAATCCAAAGGAAAGTTATAGCAATTTTTGGAAGAATGATTCATCCTGGCCCTCTAGAGCAGGCAGATTCCCTTCTACATTTAATGTCTCATGCTATCCACTCAGTCCTCTGGTTCCTGAATGTTGCTGTCAACCCTTTTATGAATGCAGAACAACTTTGTAGAGGAAAACTTAGAAGTGTACCCCCATTGAACCCCTAATTGTGTCAAGTATAATGGAAATCAAATCTTCCTTCTATGCTTCCATTCCCCTCCATGGCCATGCAGTCTTTCAACCCAACCTATTTAATAAGTGCCTATGAGTCCATTACTGTATAAGACATAAATATATAGTTGTGGTTCTCATGTTTGTTTCTATCCAAGTCAGTATTCTTTGTAAACCAGATTACAAAATGATAATACCACTAAAAACATTAAAAAATATATTTTATTATGGAAAATTGCTTGTCACTTCTCATCAAAAAAGAAATCTCTAAGCTGTTTTGAATAAAATTAAAAATCTAACTTACTTTTGATTATCCTTTTAAAAATAAACTATACCTTCTATAATCAATGCTAGTTTTAAAATATTACTAGTAATACAAAAGTGCTGATGATGCAAATAACGAAATAACAGCACTAATTATCAGAAAGCTTCTGTTGAATGTAATTTGTAGTTTTGGTCTTTAATCACAACTCGAAAGCTCGTAAGTCAGTAAAGTTCAAATATTGTACCCGAAGCTTGTGATTTAAAGTCAGTAGTTGATGTGCATCACAGTTGTGGTTAATATAATATTAAAAATGCTGGACGTTTGCTAAGAAATATTTTATTAGTCTTAAGGGGGAAACTCATATGCTATCTTCCATGATGGATGATGGACCACAAGTCTCAGTAATTTATTGTTCAAAAGCATGGATGATTTCAAACTCCCATGAAGGAAATCAGTGTATGCAGATAGCCAACTCTGAGAGAGCCATGAAGTATATTTCACATACATATATCAAGTTCCATCAAGCTCAATGCCACAGAACTAGATAGCAGCAGGCTGATCATCCAGTTTTGCAGCCCGGATAGGGTAGTCTTAATTTATGCAACTCTTTGCTATGCACCTGAAGGGCTTACTCCATTGTTGATACCATCAACTTCTATTGGAAAGCTAGTGTATATGACTCATATGGGTACATCACCAACTAGCTAGCCAAATGTCTGCCTGGACGATACTAGGATTGATTTGACATCAAAAAACAGAGAGCAGCATTTATTAGATTGCAAGGAGCAGATAATGAGAGGCAAACAAGATCATAATGAGTTTGTGGTTGGAGAACCAAGATTCCCAACTACTGGAGGGTTCTCCAGCATGGTTTTTTGCAAGTACTTTCTAGATACATGGTGCCATGTGAACTTTGAAGGCTGACCCACAAATTGGATTTGTCCTTTGCCAAGAGTCATGCTAGATGCCCTCTCTTCCACAGGCTTTTAAATTGTAATTATAACTAAAGGATCAGCTACAAAAAAGTGAATCCAAACTGCTTTGAGCAGGAAGCTGGACAGGGAATGAATTTAACACACAGCTGACAGCTTCCAAGAGAGTATTCATAATGTAAGGGAAAAGCTTCAGAAATGATAATTAAATAGTGAGGTGCTTTCAATATGTCCCTATTGTCATCTATGAAAGTTAGAGGATATCAAATTAACATAAGCAATTCTATTTTAAAAGCATCACAAAACATCTGTGTTTTTTTTAATCAGTTTGGAATTATGTTGCAGCTGCAGTGAACCAGAATATCATGCCGTTGATGACAGCTTAGAAGGTTCTGAATTCCTTGCAGCTTAATATTTCTTTGATAAGAAACAAGATTCTAGGAGAGAAGTTTGCTATGGTATGTACAGTAATCATAGATAAAGGGAAGGCCAATTCCATTATAAGTCTGGTCATTCAAAGAAAGCTTGATTTTTAATTAAGATTCTCCATCTTGTATTCCAACCCAGTGACCAGTGCCTGATTCCCACAATAACAACATGTTTGCATCTACAGTGTTTGCAAAAATGATATGAAACTTTCTTAATCAGCAACAATTCTCTTCATAATTGAAGTAGAACTTCACATTCTTGTCACAACATGCTTAGGACCTTCAACTATGCATTTGGTAGAATAATTTCCTTGCTACTAAGAAAAGATTTGGATAATCTTTTGATGGCAGAGACCACACTTAACGGTTGGAAGCACACCTTGCCTTTCTGTGTGTGTTTGTATGTGTGTTTGTGTATGTGTTTATTTCAGGAGAGGCAAGTTATAAAACCATGCACTCAACTTTTGTTGTGCTTCTTCCTTTAGTATGGTAGGGAACTACACATTGCAGAAGATCCTAGGGTTTTACAAATGAGGTTTATGGCTGTAGATCACCTAGTGTAGACAGTAAAGGAGGTGACCTTGATAGAAATAGGCAACAGCTGTTACCTGGGCAAAGGAGGCAGAAACATTCTGAGGAGCAAGATTATATTGAGAGGCAGGTCAGGCAAACATCTCCCCAATTCACTGGAATATAAGAAGGGGAGGAGATATAGCCCAATCAGACCTGCAAGATTCTATTGTTATAGCCAATCTCAATAAAGTGTAATTCTGATCTTCCCGCAGAGTTGATTTTCTGGTCTGGTCTACCTGGAATACCTGGTGGGGCTGACACCTAGGCTACATTATCAGTATATTCCCAGGCTTAGACAAAATGAATGTCTCTTGGTTGTTTCTGTGATAAACCTGTGTACAGGTGACATGATTCCAGACCATCTGACCAGATGGTGCTCCACCCCAATGTTATACAAAGAAACCTATGGGCCAGAAAGGAAGATTTTTAGACCCGACTTTTCTTGATATAGAAACACTGTGAGTCATATCACTTTCCTGCTGCTAATGTGTTCAATATTGAAAGACGAATTTAAATTGTATATTGCGACCATCACTTTGAAAACTACTCTAAGCATATTTGGTTAATAAAATATAACAGGAATTCAGATAATTGTCTAATTAGATGGCTTTCATTCCTGTAATGAATGCCCATGGAAGAACCATTCAACTGTGAATAGTCCTCGTCTGCAAAGGAGTGAATTCATACCCATGAAACATTTTGACACTGCTGTCTTGTAGAGCATTTTCCTCTAATTTCTGCTCTTTTCTTAATATGCCAGGAAATTAATAGATCACACTGAGTTGTGGATAAAAAGGTCCATGTTACAAATGCAATATCTTGTATCTTATTAATTAGCTGAATCATTAGCTTCCTTTTTTTTTTTTTTTTTTCAAAATTAAAAATGAATTAAAAATTAAAAATAATTCCTTTCTAATTTTCCATTTAAGCATTTGGATGGCAATTTTTATTGTCATGATAATGGATCATATTATAGTCAGACCATGAAGCAAATGAGACCTATTATTAGAATCGGTGGTTCCTGATAGTCTCCCATCAAAATAGTAACCAGGTCTGAACCTGCTTAGATGTTTGAGGCCAGACAAATTCAACTTAGGACTACATCATGTCAAGATTCATCCTGGAATGTCATGGAGTTTGAGGGCTCATGGGTGAATGTATGCTTGGCAGCAGATGTCACAAAGTCATGTGCTACATAGTTTTCTATTTGGGGCAACTTATATGTGGTCCTATGCAATATCATCATGAATACAAGTTATGCACGCCAATTGGAACAAAAAATCTGCAGGAACCATTTTAGTCTCTGAGGACATTTTTGAGATAGCCACAGTTGGACTGGGAAAAGAATATGCATAAGACAGTATGTATAACAAAGAGAGTGTTAGTATATCTACTAACAGAAAGAGATGACAAGGATTGTATGAAATAACAACAGGAAGTAACGTCAGGCCTGTACTGGACACTATGTTCCTGAACTAGCTTGTGGACAATAAGAAGAGATTGTCTGACTCCTGAAAAGGTCCTAGTCGGCAGATAACAGCTCTTCACAATGGCCAAGATACCCAACCAGATGTAGACCAAGCAGTGTCTCAGAATATTGGGAGACAAACTGACAGTAAACACAACCAGGTAGTCATATCTTCCTATTAATCAGGCCAACTGTTTATTATACATTCACAGAGCTGTGCTTTAAATCTTAATAATTTCAGACCTGGACATTTTGATGGAATCTGTAGTAATAGGAGAGGGGCAATAAGTCTGTTTGCCTTTTAATCATACGGTATCATGATACAGCTGAATACTGGAGTGCCAGCTAAACACTATAGGGAAGAAAGAAACTGCAAACACATACACAGACAGACACAAATTTATGCAATGAATGATCGGAACAATAAAAGAGGTGGACAGTAAAATTACATTATAATAATATAATAAAAACTGGTTTTTTTTTAAATGCATGTAAAATGCATGTAAAATTCCAGTGATATAGCTTGCAACATAACATACCCTGGGCGTAACACTTATTCTTCCTTACCCCAGATCTAATTCAGTTTTACTGCTTTAATAGCTGCTACACAAAATTTAACTACATTATATTTTCCATCAGGCTTATTGTCTGATAACAGAAAAGCAAGATAAAACTTATTTGATTGTCCTACCATCTGTTCCAACAAATAAGAGTTGAGAGATAGCTACCTTGAGAAACTGCAGTTTTATGTTGGCTTCTGGAAAATTCTGTCATGGAGAATATTCGTAGCTCTGGTAAATATTGTGTTAGAGTCTTGGTTGGGCTGAAGATCCTGAGAGGAGGGAACATTAAATGAATCTTATCAGAAGTTTAGTAAGAAGTGTGATTAAGCTGTTGTGCAGTTCTCTATGGTGGTTCTCCAAGTGTTGTAACCTATAATTGTTTTAAAAGCAAACAGGCTTGTGCCAGTAAAGTAGGAGCATAGGCCATAACCATTCCAGGCTTCACTTCTTTCTTTGCCTACCTGCCTGCTAGTCCAGACAAGGCAGGAGGAAGTCTGAAAACAGCTGCACTTGCCTTCACAAGCCGACCATGGTCAACTGAGAAACCCTATGATTATAATACAATTCAATTATTCCATTTCCATAAGGGCATACATTTTCAGCATAAGGAGTTTCCTTAAATCTGTCTTGGAAAACTGAGGAGTAAAATTTGAAAGCAAAACAGCATGGAAGAAGAATAATTAACAACAGCTGTTCTCTGGACAATCTGAACAACCATTGAAGAGAGATTGATTGTGACATCTTCTTAGGTATGTGACACTAAAGAAAGAACAGAACTTCTTTGAAAGCATTAAATGTTACAGAAACAAAGATTTAGGGAGCTGATTGGCCACAGAACATCAGCTTGAGGAAGTCAGATAACAACAGGATTCCCCACTTGCTTCTTCTCCAGAAGCCATCTTGATCGAATGTGAGTATGCACTGGTACATCAATAATACCTTAAATTACAGAATTATTTATAATACAGAGCATCACTATTTAATTTATGCTAAGCAGTCCTTCATATTAAGTAATTACCTTCTATCACATACAAATAAGTATTATTTTTTGTGGTTGTTCTGATATCTGGCTTGCCCCAATAGTCCTTTCCTAAGATCCCAGAGTGTAGAGTTGATCACTCTACTTTCTTTGGGGAATCAAATCAGTTAAATAAAGTTATGAACCTTTTCTTGTGGGAACTTGGTAAGGAGCATGCTGTACATTTATGATCCTCAACTTAATCATCTTGAAAAGCTAATCCAAAGAAGCAGATATAAATGTGGGTAACCTCTAACTCCCAGATGTTCAGCATTCACTCTTCTTTTTTATGATATAAAGCATCTACACAAACAATCCAGCCAGCCAGTCATTCATTCTTTCCTGCTTAATTAATGACTCAGCTTAAACAACTTAGCCACTTGCAAAGCTCATTAATTGTGTATATATTTTAATTATACAACATGAGATAGCAAACTGTTAATATGTTGAGCCAGGAAAAGCAATCTACTTGTTCTCTCCAATGCTTCACATAACAATTTTAGCCTGGTAAAGCTTTCCCAAAACTAGTTGCTACATCAGACTGAGATCTTCAGTATTCTTTGTGGTGAAAACTTGCTTTTAATATTTTCCACCAAGATTCCATCTTTGCTATTTGCCTTTGTGGCCCCTTTCTCATACACTTGTCAGTGATGCTATCTACACTCTCTAGAAGTTTGGGACTTCAATTCCCATCTGCTGTAGTCATCATGAGCAATGACAAACCTTCATAGAATGGTCCAAATATCAGATGACCGGATCTCCAAATTAGGACTTTTGTTGTTTAGTAAAGGTATGTTACTACTGTGTGACAGGGTTAATTGAAAGCTAGACAGTGTCATTCATTTCTAGGCAGTGAAGGATTGTTTACAAAAACCTAATGCAGGAGATAATGGAGATATAACATCAGGCCATAAATTCACGCAAGCTTCCTTTCTGCGTTGGAAAAGCACTTGGCTGGAGTGATAAATAAATAATGCAAGCACATACACTTAGCTGATTGAGTGGGAAATATGTGCACAACCATTACTTGATCTGTTTTGTCTATGCAGATGAATCACTTACCTTCAGCCTTAGTTTTCTGGGGTGATATCTACTTTCCGGTTCATGACGTACGCACAAATCACCTGACTTTTCCAAGGACAACCCATGAAATTTACAATGATTTTGTAAATCATAATAGTTCTTCTGTATTAACTTGGAGAAATCTATCTGTTTGCGTATATACAGAATACAAGCAATTGCTGTTTATCTCAGCAGGTGATTTTACATGCTCTGGACATATATTAAAAGCCTTGTTTGCATTTCTGAATGTGTGTGGATGAAAAATATTCCTAGCTGCTTTCTCAAAGGCTTGGTTTTCTGCTTTAAAATTGATATAAAAGTGGTTATGGAATGATTGATTGCAGCTTGCTTGCTTGCTTGCTTGCTTGCTTGCTTGCTTTCTTTCTTTCTTTCTTTCTTTCTTTCTTTCTTTCTTTCTTTCTTTCTTTCTTTCTTTCTTTCTTTCTTGAAGCATTTGATTCAGATGAAGACAGTCGGTAGTTAGTGGCTTCTTCATCCATCCATCCATTATGGCCGCATCTAAGATGTTTTTAAACACGTTTGTAAAAGAAATGAGTGTGTCAGTGGTTTATACATTTGGAAAGGTGTATATTTTACAGGAATTAAAACCAGATCCTTGCCAAATACTTTCACACAATGCAGAAAGGGTCTTATGACTTTCTGTGGGAGAGTAAATGCTTGCTTTGCTCTTTCCTACTGGAATGAATGAGCTTGAAAAAGAATTTTAGCTAATTGATCTCCATTGCTTCATTCATCCTGACCAAGGACAAAACAAACATGGGAAGAGGCTCTTCCATGAGTATTTATTTTAAAGGTGTGTTTAATTAAAATACTACTCTTTGCAGGTATGTGTGAGAGAAGGGGGTGCTTTTCAGTCTCTTACTAAAAATCAATAATGATTGTTCAGCCTCCAGAGATGAGAGTTCTGCTTGCTAATCAGTTCCCCATTTCTGTCAGTGAAAACAGCCAATCCTCTGTGTATTACTGTGTACAGTTGGATCTGTTCCTACCTTTGGATTGGCTGTGGAAATGATCAAATACGTGCACATTTCTTTCCGAATCTTTATTCAATATTTACCCGGATATTTGTCAATATTCTTGAAGCTGTAAGTTTGCTGTGCAGCCTTATTTTAATTAATTCTTGTGTTTTATGTTAATGTAAAACAATATAATCCAGATGAATGGAAAGACCAGTGAATAAGAAAGCCTTTGATTAAAATATTAAAATACAGCAGGGAATTATTGATTCACTTCTACATAAATGTCTCAGCTGCATATTAATTGTCCAGTAATTGTCTTCTTACTGTCTGGAATGTTTCCTTCAACTCTGCCTTCAGTTTTGTGACAACCATGTTTACAGTGGATATTGCTTTAGATAAATAATATTTAAAAAAAAAATCAATTGCCAGGAAAGTAATATCCTGTGCATTAGACCACATCTAAGACTAGAGAAAGCCCTTGGCTTGCTTCCAACTCTATCAAATTGGAGGAGTTTCTTTTGGGTTAGGTTTCTTTTTGGGTTTATTCCTTTCTTTTCAGTGCTGTAAATCTGTCAAGATTTGATGTTGTTTGTTTGCCTGGAACTCAGAGGAATAATATGGAGACTAAACACAATTGCTCCATGTAGTTAAAGGGCAAAACAGACTCATGAAACATAGCAATAATTGTGTTCACAAAAGAGATTCCGGTTTCTCTTGGTGTTACTTATGTGGTTTTCTGAAGAACTGGGCAATTATTACTTGGACTGAATACATTTGGTTTTCAGAATAATATTCTTCTAGATCCAGAGGAATCATTTAAGAGAAACATTTAAGAGGTTTCTTCTCTTTGCAGAAGAAAAAGGTTAAGCTTTTAAGGGAACAGTTAAATATTGGGCTACAGGGACATTGGCCTGCTCCTTAAAATAGCATCCCTTCCCATGTCAGATTCTTCCATATATACCCTGTAAAATGTAGGAGCAGTTCCATGTGATACAATATTCCCTGAAGGGAAGTAAGTTGGTTAAAGTCATTTTACCTGAAGAGAGTACATCATGCAATAAGTCTTATTATGCATTATGGGTCTTGGAGGATTCATGTAAGCTTAGTATACTGTATTGGGCAATAACTCAATGTCTCATGTAACACATAGCTCCTTATGAAGCCAAGGATCTTTAGTCAAGCTGAGAAGCACATGTTGGCTATTTAAGCAAAACGTTGACCACATTCACACATTTTTTAAAAAAAAAAATCTCCACAATTCTAGATATTGCTGTTTAACATTGTCATTATTCTCAATTTTACTGTCCACAGAGAGCGAAGAGGTTTACCAGCGACAGGTGCTGTCTATTTCCTGCATCGTCTTTGGAATAGTCATTGTGGGCACAATCTCTGCAGCCTTCTACTTCAGAACAAAGTAAGACTCCTTAACTAATCTCTCTTCTTCCTTCTGGCCTCTCAGGTCATTGGCATTTCCCATCCACTGTATCATTTCTTGATGTTATTATTCTGGGGAAGACATGCCAGAGACTATTTTTTTAATGCAGATTCTTTCTTTTCTGAGACAATGCCCTGAAGCAAAAATGTGTGTAGTAGAATTACAGTGGTGTGCTTCTGTGCTACTCTGAATCAACTTGGACCAGGTTAGATGGCTTTCCCAAAATATGCATGCGTGTTTTAACGGCACCAAATGGTCAGGATCAAATCAAATGGGGTTTGAATCCTTTTGGCTCAAGCACATTTTCCAAATTGATTTGATGTGTGCATTAATTGCACACAATTCCATGTAAGAGGATCTTCAGGATTAGAATTCTATCAACATGCAGAAATACAGGTGAAGGCCTTGGCTAATTTTTGGTGCTCTAAGCCAGATGGCTCTAAGAACATTAAAAAGCAACTACTTGTGACCTTATTTTCTTATAATCTTTCAAAAACAGCTAGGACTCAAGCAGTGGTGAACATTCTAGAGATAATAGGGGATGATAGCAAAGTAGTTGGAAGTATTTGGTTTGACTCGTGATGAATTAATTTATTGCAGGAATGGAAGTCTGTCACTTTCTGGATAGTTGCTGGGTGACAACTTCCATCAGCCGTGTTACCTGAATCTGATGAAAGTTTCCAGCTCCTGGCTGAAGGGTTATTGGGGCTGACTTTGTACTACACCTGCTACAAAATGGAGCAGCAATTGAAAATAAAGACCAATTTGTCTCCTATAAGTTATTATTATTGGATTATATTTTATTTTTATATCATCATCATCATCATCATCATCATCATCATCATCAATATTATTTTACTGTGGATGTTTTAGTTACTTTGTCTTTGTACTTTGTTGAATTTTAATTATTGGAAACCATCAGGAGTTGCCGAGATGTGGTGGTCTATAAATGTAATAAATAAAAATGCTCCGATTAAAAAAGAAATGGAGTCAAAGGAATGTTGATGGTGGCTAAAAAAGTTTTGTGTTGCCAGCAAATGCTTTTAAGAGGCATCTGAGTATGTTTTATCAGAACTACCAAATTCCATCATTCCGGTTGGATTATCTCCAAACTGGTACCCTTCTTCTTGGCTACATATCACAAGAGTTGAAGTCCAAGGGAAAAGCCCACCTAGCCCTTCAGAGAATACTTAGACTGGTTCATCAGTGACAAAAATTAGCATTTTCTGCTTTGAGAAAAGGGCTAAAAAGCAATGCCAAGAAATCTCTGGAATCAACATCTGTCAAGCCAGGTTGGAATATATGTGAACCCTGGAATGGGAAGCAGGTTGCTCGGAAGGGACAAAGGACTTCTGGAAGATTTGGGTGCCAGAGCCCTCAGAGGAAAATGGCACGGTGCACACTTGTAGTCACTGAAAATGCATTTGTGCCCTTGAGGAACATGGTGCATGGCTTTCGTTTCAGGAACGTGGCCTGTTCTTCAGGAGAGAATTCAAAGAGTGACTATGTGTAAAGTTGTAAATACTGGTGGATACTGTGGTGCCATGAGGCATCACTGTAGAGAGCTAAGACATTCAAAAAAATGATTTAATTATCTCTTATGAAATTGCTCTTGCCATCAGGAATGTTACGTCCTTCACAAGAATGAAGTGCATTGGCATTTTTGTGCTACTCCCTCCCTGCTCTTGTTTCATCTTCCTCCCTTTCTGGTTTTGTTTCTGCAAGCATAGAGAAGTATTTGCTTTATTCCAAAAAGTGACATTCTTCAGGGGAAGCAAACAGGTCAATTATCCTGATGCATAATGTTGGGGATGAACTCACTGTACTGGGAGTTACTCTGAGTTAAGTCCTAAGGATTTCAGTAGGAGGGACTTTATAACATTGTTTATTTGCCCGTCATAGTAAATTGGATTTACTCCAGAGAATGTCCCTTCCTTCCATGCATTTTTAAAATCTATTCTTTACTCCATTTCTTTATTTCACTTATATACTACCTAATCTATTAGAGACTCACAGTGGTTTACAGCAGTCTGTAGGAAAACTCACTGAAGCAGAGGGGGAAGAAAGGGAGTGTTTCAAAGCACATGGCAGGTGGATGTTACAATGCCAGGTTTATCTTGGAAAATGGCTGTTAGCCCTTCAGTTGCCCACTGTAAGGGGAAAGAAGAAGATCAAGCAACTCGCAAAGACCCCCCCATAATGAAATTGCTCCTGATTGAGGGCAGGCATTTTGTTAATTCAGTTTCCAAGATTTGTAACCTAACTCCTTATCTCTTAACATTGAACCTGATTAATGACATTCAGTGTGAATCTTACTTTCCTGATCAAACTCTGCTGTTAGGAGCTTGATATTAACCAACAATTAATCATCAACGATGAATCCATTATCATTACCCATTACCATTACACCCATGGTAAAAATTAATTAATTAAAGAGACAGAGCAAACTTTCATCAGAAAGAAGGAGGAGGAGGAGGAGGAGGAGGAGGAGGAGGAGAGTAGAAAGGCTAATCATGATACACTCTTTAGAGAAGCTCCATCTTAAGTAACTCCTGGAACTTCATAAAGCTTTAATTCTAAGAAGATGCTGTTCTACAAGATCAGACTGTAACAGGCCTGTTCTTGTTGTTGTTTAGTCGTTAAGTCGTGTCCGACTCTTCGTGACCCCATGAACCATATTGCGCCAGGCCTTCCTATCTTTCACTGCCTCCCTGAGTTTGCTCAATTTCATGCTCATTGCTTCAGTGATGCTATCTAGCCATCTCATCCTCTGCCGTCCTCTTCTCCTTTTGCCTTCCATCTTTCCCAGCATCAGGGTCTTTTCCAAAGAGTCCTCTCTTCGCATTAGGTGACCAAAGTATCTGAGCTTGAGCTTCATTATCAATCCTTCCAATGAGCAATCAGAGTTGATTTCCTTTAAGATTGACTGGTTTGACCTCCTAGCAGTCCAGGGGACTCTTAAGAGTCTTCTCCAGCAGTAACAGGCCTAGGTTCCCCTTACTTCATGTAAAATGTCTCAGACTGCCACACTTACAGGAATTCTCTAGCATTTTTTCTTTACCCAGAATGCCTCCACAAACACCAACTGGCAGTCAACAGACACGATGTAAATTCCTTAACCTCGCCACGCAGGGACAAAGTCAGCCGCAATTTCAGCTGGGAAATGGTCGACATTTTAGACCAAGCCAAATCCAAAAATACCAGGGAATTCCTGGAAGCTTGGCATGCAAACAAATCAGCCATCAAGAGGCACATACAAATAGACCTCACGTACACACCATTTAAAAGACAGAACCAAAAGCGAGAGGAGGAAGCAACTAATCCAGAGCACGAACTTTCCCAGCAGCCAACACCCAGATAAGCAGGAAGCAGCGCCAGATGAACAGAAACAATATCCTAACCCAGGAACCATCAAGGAGGAAACCACACCCCCACCAAGACTGGCAGACAAACGATTATATATAAGCAGCCAACAAATGTCCCTCTCCCACGCACTGATGTTGCTACCTAACCTGGTAATCAAACATCTACAGGAAAACGACCAAGCTCAGAAAAACTTCAAGAACCCAACAGGTCGACCCTGAGCTTCATATATTCTGTGCTATGAAATCCTTAGGTCTCTGTCTACACTCTCTTGCCCTCTTGAGATCAGTAAGTCATGAAGTGCTGAAGAGTCACTCCCACTGGACGTGTCTCTTCCAACACTTTGAATTCTGTGCAGTGAAAGAATCAAAATTATGGTTCTCCAATGTTGTGGCAAAACATATAGTCTACTAGGACTCTGATATATACCTAAAACCTTGCATTCCTACAAGTTATTACTCCACAACTATGCATTCCAGGGCATTTTTCATGAATTAATTGATGATTGATAATTGATGAATTGATAATTCTTTAATCTGTTTTTAAAACTGGTTATAATTCCCTATTAATCTGGAAGCAATTAAGGTATTGAAGAATACTATGTTTATAAGTGTGAGAAATAGTTTATGAAATGAGAGCCAGTTTGGCCTAGAGGTTAAGGCACCAGACTAGAAACCAGGAGATGGTGAGTTAGGCATGAAAACCACTGGGTGACTTTGGGCCAGCCCAACTCACCTCACAGGGTTGTTGTTGTGGGGAAAATAGGAGGAGGAAGGAGCATTAGGTATGTTCACTGCCTTGAGTTATTTATAAAAAAATAATAAATGTGGGATAAGAAATCTAAAAAAAAAAAAAAAAGCAGCCTGTTGCTTATGTAGCATTTTATTGTAGTGATCGCACAAATAATAATGTCTTACTAAAGGCAGAGCAACTCATTTTACAGATATTTTGCTAACATATGCAATAAATGGAATTACATGAGTCCGACTTGTTTTTCAGATAAAGCTTTTAATTCAGTGCTGATGTTTAAATAGAATCTTACTGTCTCAGCTCTTTCTATTTTTTTAATGCATTTGATAACAAGTTTCTGTTCCAATGTATTCTAGGCAAACTCATTATTCCCATCATTTTTTTCATCCTTTTCATAAGAGGGAGCCTGTTTAACTGATCTGTCCTTCCTCATTCAGCAGAACTATGAGGATATAATTGCACTGTGTATTCCAGCCCTTTCCCAATCTGTTCTCTCTCGATGGGTTGCCCAAGCTCCCAGATTCTCAGTCACCGTGCCATTCAGTCATCCAGTTAGAAAAGCTTGGTTTATTTCAAATCATAGTGGTTATCCCCATTTCAATCTCATCATGTTCTGTCCAACAGACCTGCCCTAAATTATATGACTTCATTGGCATGATGTCATCCAGACCTTGCTAAGTGAAACACCTACATTCCACTTTGGTTGGATTTGTTCTTCTATTACCACTCACTTTCAGTTATCAGGTGAAAGAGGCAAAATGAACTGGAGGTAACTAAACCATTTTTGTCTGTTTTTTGTTTGTTGGTGCTGCTTTGTAGAAAGCAAACGAAGTACATCCAGGAACAGTTGAAAGAGATACAGAATGGGAAAACCTACAGCCTTAATGCTTCCAGCATAATGGCAAAAGCAGAGACCAGGGCCCAAGGCCAAGTCCAGCTGCAAAATGTAAGTAAATGTGCCAATGTTAGTCCTTATTACACTGCCTGAATGCTGGGTGCTGATGGCCTGGGCATTCTCGCTTCTTCCTCTCTTCCAAATGTGACCTAATTTGCACCTGTGGTCCTGGGTGTGAGAGAGGAGGGGAAATGTCGCAATCTTCCAGGAGAGTCTGTCAAAGCAAGGCAGCACCTTCATGCTGTTTTGTCAAAGTTGGCCAAGACGAATGGTAGCATCTCAATTGGCCTAGAACTTCACCGAAATCAGAAAACGTCACACAGCAATCTGCAATGTGCAAAGAAATGGAGACATGAGCCCAAATTCTAGGGGAGGAACTGCTGCTGAAAAATGGCAGGTTAAGAGAAATGACGTTGATATGGAGGAACTGTTAAGAAAGGATTTGGAGAAGCGATTACCTAGGCCAGAAGTTGAAGCGAAATTGAGAAAGAAACTTAAAATAATCCTAGCTTGATTTTCTTAGTGTAAGGTGGAACAGAGAGAAACTTGGACAGGCTTTCCAGATGTTGTAATTATACCCTAATATAATAAAGCAGCATTCCTGGAATTCCTCCTGGGTCTGTCTGTTCAGCTGGCCTACCTCAAGGAACTGACAAATCCTTTGAAATCAATTCCAGGGACTCAATCAGCTTGAGACTTTGAACCAGTCATGGTTCTATCATTGTAGTTCTGTGTCAAAGGAAGTTTGGCATTACTGTCCATCTTCAGGTCTGTTTCCTTTAGGAAATGCTGCCACTGACAAGTCATGCTGGCCATTATTTTCATGTACGTGGAAGAAAAAATAAATAAATAAAGATTACGCTGCCCAAGACCAACCATTTCACATCTAAATTTTTGGCAGCATCATTTGGAGGTACTTCCAGGTTTGTGCAATGAGGACAAGAGGACTTTTATGCCCCTAACATTGCCCGCTCTTGACTTAGAAATTTAAAGAACTACACTGATCATCTATTCCCCAAGTTCATATTTATATTCCTATTTATATTCCTGTTCTTTGTCCCTTTGTTCTCCAGTATCCTTGCCGGCGTTCTCCCCTCCCCCCAAATACCAAAATATCAAGAAAAGAAAAGTTACTGATGGAAATGAATAAAGATTCTGGATATCATCAAAGCTGAAGCAGTGTCTTTCTTCTTCTTCTTTTTTAGGAACAGGAAATGCTTTTGGTTATTGTTTGCACCTCTTACATGACATGGCTTCAGTAAACAGATCGACTGAGCCAGTGGCATTCACAGGAATTCTCTCCATCTCAGAGTTATGACCCGTTTTTCTAGGGTTTTCTTCCTTCATTGAAAGACAAGATTAATGGGATGCGTGAATTATTCATTGCAACTGATGATCTCATAATAGAGGATGGCTCATTATTTTAAGGATACTTTGCATAAAAGCACAGGCTAAACTCTAGCAGTGATCTAAGATACAAACAGCTTTGGCCTGATATTACCTTTTGTCCCAAACCACAGCAATGCACCCCAACACTGCAGCTGTACAGCAGTCTTAACCTGGTTTTAATCTGATTGAGATTTCACCGGAAGCCAAGATATTTTGGTTTTCCCCAGGACTGGAAAATGCTGCTGCTGTTAATGTTAACTGTTATTGATGTCATCAGCTTCACTATCATGTGAACACTGTAACTTCCCTTTGGAAAGTTTGGGAATTATTTATTTTATTTGCTGATGTTTTTCTGTATGTCCTCAGTTTTTATGTTGCTTCAGTCGACAATGTCTCTATCTTCTTTTAGGTTTTGTGTCTCATGTCACTGAATTTATTTTGCAATTTTAGCTTGAACTTGCTTTATACCCCAAACTGGGATACGCGGTGCAGAAATGTTATTGTTGCTCCTTTGCTTCTTGTTCAGGAGAATGCGATATGTAAATGTAAAGAAATGACTATAATTCTTCTACTTCCCCTTGTAGCTAGTTATAATGCATTGCAAATTTGCTTTCCACTTCAGCCAGCTCATTTATGTTTTCAGCTGTTTGCATAACTGCGGTTAAAAAAATAATATGTTCCTTCTACTCTTTGTCACCTCTCTGTGCCAGCTACAAATTCAGTAGCTTGAATTACAAAAATAGTAGGCAAAGCTAAACATGCATTACAAAAACTGTGCAGAAGACAGTTTGCTTTCAATATATTTGTACTAATGCTTCACGCACACTTTTGAGAAAAATGGCTTCTATTCTGAAATCTTCTTTGTAATATTTAATGAATGGAAAGTCCATGGAAGTCATTGAAAATTCAAATGGTAAGACTTATTCTTGACTTTATACAGAAATATGTATATAAAAAATGATTGCAGCAGGATTTTTATAGGAAGCCTGGAGGTGAGGGGATGCATATGAGGTCCATTTCAAAGGATCCACTCAATTGGAAAATATATCTATTTGGATTCAAGCACTTGAACTGATTATTATTATTTTTTTAATGATCCAATTGTGACATTTGAACTGATTTGAACTGGATATCTGAATCTAACCCAGTTTCATTCAAGTATTTTTATTAGTAAAAGACCAGTATCTAAGCATGAAGGCATCTGAATTTATTTGTATTCAATGGGATATATTTAGTTTGATTTATCAAGTGAAATTGATCCCCTGAATCAGTTGGAATCAGTTTAAAACAATTCAGAATGTCTAGTAGTCACAGAGACCTAATTAATACACTGATTAGGGATGTCTTCAGGATATGGTCAAACGAGTCAAGATGATGGTGCAAATGTGATACACATGAAACCATAAGTAATAAATGAATAAAATCTCTGAGATATTAGATAGTCCAAGCCACCCATCAGATTAGAGAACACTGAGCTAAAAGGGTTTAAAACATCATAAAACTGAACTGTATGATTCAGGCATGGATTGAGAGTTAACTTCATTAGCCATTATCAAGATGTGGTTTCCAAAAATCTTGTAATGAAGAAAATAGAGACATTTTGTACAACTATATGCTGAAATTTGAAGTGTTCCAGATTTTGAAATAGAGAAGCTGTTTGGTCTGGGTTGACATTTACCTGAAGAGCATTTTGTCTATGCTTGAGTGGAAATAAAGTTGAATACTTGAAGCTCAATGAGATTCTGTATTTTCCATACAGGACAGATTCTCACCAGGAGTGATTACATGTTTGAGAATCTCTGCAATTATTTAACTGACAAATTACATAGGGGAAATTTGAGGTTGAAGAGAATGAAAATAGAGTTATATTCTATTTAAACTAAAATAGAATTTAGTTTATAGTTTAGTTTATAACAAAAATAAGAGTTACACTGATAATTAAACTAGATTTGTACTGAAAGACTAGAGTGTGGATTTAAAGATCATATGCATTGAAAGAGTACTATACAGTATATACATATCTCATAATAAAAAAAAAATGCAATGCTTTCTAAGAAAATATCTTCTGCTTCTTATTAACATCTATGAGAGATTGGCTTCTGGCCGTTGTTTGCTCTATGACAACTAAGTGTATTAGGAGGAAAATGTTAATGCTTTTATTTAGAGGAGAAACAATTTAAATTTCCATGTAATTTTGCACATCTGTTTAACCCTAGATGGTCTTAGCTAAAAGAATGCAAACATTGACACACATGCAAAAGTGTAATTGCATATTCAGTCATGTTCTCCATAACTCATTCACCATTTCAATTTATTGCTGTTTATCTAGTGCTTATTGTGAAACAAAATGGCATCGCGTGTATTCAGTCATGTTGCACTAAAAACCTTTCTGGAAATATATTGAGTAGAATCTATATTTGGATTGTTACTGAGACGTGGATTATTTATTTTATTGCATTGCACCTTACATTCATCAACATCTTTACGTTGCAATGGTATACACAGGAAGGAAGGAATATTTTAACATCCTAAATGAATAAAAAATATTAGACAGGGACTTCATGGCTTAGTAATACAGCAAATTTTTAAATAGTATGTAAACAAAAAAAAAAAAAACCAGTGGAACATCCTCCAGATCTTTATAATCTTTATTTTACTTTTGGAACCTTGAAGAGCTCAGAGCAAGAAACTATTCTGGGTTTGGGTCTTTCCCAGTCTGCAAACATCTATACTAGCTTCAAATGTCCTGCCTCTTTTGACAATGCCTGCCCTGCTTCTGTGGCCTCTGTTTTCAATGTAAGATAATGAGGGACAAAGCCCAACATGTTTAATAAATCTTGAGGACACTTAGATGCCTTTAGATCAGTGTTGTCCAAACTTGGCCACTTCCCCATGCTGGCTGGGGAATTCTGGGAGTTGAAGTCCATTCATCTTAAAGTGGCCAAGTTTGGACAACACTGCTTTAGATGATGTCAAAGGAAGGAAGAAAATGATACCTCGATACTGGTAATATCTAAAGACCCTTGAAGACATAAGGGGAAAAAAGTAGCTACTATGTGTTTCTGCCATGGTTATGTTCAATTAGAACTGGGAAAACATCCTTCAAGAGCTGTTATTCCAGCAATCTGGCTCAGCTGAGGATTTAATAGGCCAAAAATCCAGGTGATTCCTCAAACCTACCTACTGCTAGCTCTGAGTTTAAGAGCTCCTGTTTCTTTCTGAATGGTTTGCAAGCCCAGTTTCCTGCATGGTTGGGAAATTGCGGAACCTATGGAATAATTAGAAAATTATCCATCTGAACTTTCAGATGGTGGAAGGCCAGGAAAGCATAAAAGTGGGTGCTGAGAACTTCTGAGTGAGGGTAAATGAGGCTTTATCAGCAGTGCTCCTGCCAGGCCGTTTGGGGCTCCTGATCCCAGGAACATCTCACAGCAGAACCTGAGATCCTTGAAGTCACAGTTCCCACAAAACCTTAGATATAGTACTGGAGATGTTCCAAACATTTCCAGGAATAAATAGATAAGATGATGAAATGTATATTAGTTGAAGGTAATTAATTAAATTTAGCTTTTGTCCTGATCCTGCCACTTTTTTTGGAATACAACTCCAAGCCTGCCAACTAAAGGACAGGTCAGTCCTCACCCTGGAAAAGTTGTTCATCTCTAACATAGGCAGACCAATGATCTACCTTAGTTTAAATAAACTACATTATATTCATCTAAGCCGCCATAACGGGGGGGGGGGGGGGGGTTCATTCTGTGTGACCTAAAGTTAATTAGAACACACATGTGCCATGAGATCTCATTGCACCTGTACATTAGGATCCAAGCTTAGTGGAATCAAGATCTTCAGGAGGTGGGCTCTTCTTCACTGGATATATTCTATTTGAGCAAAAGTGATGACCATTTATCAGAAGTAAACTGGAAACCTTGCACTTAAGCTCCCTTCAAGCTCTACAGTACCATGATGTGCAGCTTTGAAAGGGCCACCCAGTTTAACCTTTTCCCTTGTATTCTTTGCATTTTCTTGGTTACAGTATTCAACAACAAGAAGACATCCAGAGCCAGTGATGGGAAAAATGATGGAATCTAGTTTTTCAGGAACTCAATCCTTCCCTGAAGCGTTGTCTGCAGACAGAGGAGGACAGGCTGTAAAGCCACATAGGTAAGAACACAGTTTTGAATTGGCATTTCTTCTGTAAGACAAATGCAGGGCAGGTGAACATGGTGGCTTGGGAAGCATTTGAGATCAGGAGGCCTTTGAGGAAGCCTCACTCTATTTGTTAAGCAGAGGGCATGGAGAATCTTCCATTATAGATGTAAAAGCCATTATTTCAGCTGTTGGATTTCCACTTTTTTCTTTTCCATAAAGGGCCTAGAGGAAGTATTAAGGTAAGGGTTCCATCAAGTCAGAGTCACAGACCGCTGAATAGGATAATTGTATTCCATTACCGTATAGGATTCCTTCCTCAGCCCGTCCTCATATCAGTTCATGAAGTTAATGATTCACCCACCCACAGGCAGGCTGCAAAGCTCACTAGTGCTGACAGTATTCAGTATGAAAAAGGGCTGTTCTGCATAGTGCCTGTAACCAGCAAAGGCTGGTTAAGTGTGGCTCTTCTCTTGTTTGTTAGGGATTGAAAGCAAAGGGGCATTATAAGGCGGGTGGGTCCACATGAACATTTGCTCAGCTGATGACTTAACAAAGGAATGCCTCATCTGTAGTTTTACAGCTTTAGCTGATAATAATTTTTATTTGTTTATGCATATATGTATATGTGTGTGTGTGTGTGTGTATGTGTGTGAGTGAGAGAGATGCACACACATACAGTATCTATCTATCTATCTATCTATCTATCTATCTATCTATCTATCTATGGAAAATATTAATTACACCAAGCGCAGCCCTGTTAATTGTATGCTCTTTATCACTGCAAGATTTGTTTATCAATAAGGCAAAGATAAACTCTTTGGAGACCCTTTTTCCACCATACTTTAGTTCACCTAGCTGGCTTCAGTATGTTCAAATAAGTAACCCAGAATTAAAAGAAAGGCAGAAACCAGGCAGAATGCTGAGATACTTGACTGAATTTGAAAATCGTATAACGTGTGACTTAGAGCACCTGCTGAATCTTATTTAGCAGTTGCTGCTGAAATATGATTCAGAAAGTCAGAGATTATATGATGAAAGGGATGCAGACTTTAGAGGTAGTAATAGATATTCAAGAATGGGAATTCCAGTGGTGGTAGAAGATTTAATTTTATCCTGAATACTACAGGTGAAACTCGAAAAATTAGAATATCGTGCAAATGTTCATTTATGTCAGTATGGCAACTCAAAAGGTGAAACCAAGATATGAGATAGACGCATTACATGCAAAGCGAGATATGTCAAGCCTTACTTTGGTATAATTGTGATGATTATGGCGTACAGCTTATGAAAACCCCAAATTCACAATCTCAGAAAATTAGAATAGTGTGAAAAGGTTCAATATTCTAGGCTCAAAGTGTCCCACTCTAATCAGCTAATGAATCCATAACACCTGCAAAGGGTTCCTGAGCCTTTCAATGGTCTCTCAGGCTGGTTCAGTAGGAATCACAAGCATGGGAAAGACCGCTGACCTGACAGTTGTGTGGAAAATCATCACTGACACCATCCATAAGGAGGGAAAGCCCCAAAAGGTCATGGCAAAAGAAGTTGGATGTTCCCAAAGTGCTGTATCAAAGCACATCAATAGAAGGTTATGTGGAAGGGAAAAGTGTGGTAGAAAAAGGTGCACAAGCAGCAGGGATGACCGCAGCCTGGAGAGGATTGTCAGGAAAAGGCCATTCAAAAGTGTTGGAGACTTTCACAAGGAGTGGACTGAGGCTGGAGTTAGTGCATCAAGAGCCACCATACACAGACGGATCCTGGACATGGGCTTCAAATGTCGTATTCCTCCTGTCAAGCCGCTCCTGAACAACAAACATCAGAAGCGTCTTACCTGGGCCACAGAAAAAAAGACCTGGTCTGTTGCCCAATGGTCCAAAGTCCTCTTTTCTGATGAAAGCAACTTTTGCATCTCATCTGGGAACCAAGGACCCAGAGTCTGGAGGAAGAATGGAGAGGCACACAATGCATGATGCTTGAAGTCCAGTGTGAAGTTTCCACAGTCTGTGTTGATTTGGGGAGCCATGTCATCTGCTGGTGTTGGTCCACTGTGCTTCATTAAGTCCAGGGTCAATGCAGCCGTCTACCAGGAGATTTTGGAGCACTTCACGCTTCCTTCCGCAGACGAGCTTTATGGGGATGCTGACTTCATTTTCCAGCAGGACCTGGCACCTGCCCACACTGCCAAAAGTACCAAAAGCTGGTTCAATGACCATGGGATTACTGTGCTTGATTGGCCAGCAAACTCGCCTGACCTGAACCCCATAGAGAATCTATGGGGCATTGCCAAGAGAAAGATGAGGGACATGAGACCAAACAATGCAGCGGAGCTGAAGGCCGCTATTGAAGCATCCTGCTGTTCCATAACACCTCAGCAGTGCCACAGGCTGATAGCATCCATGCCACGCCGCATTGTGGCAGTCATTGCTGCAAAAGGGGCCCAAACCAAGTACTGAGTACATATTGTGGGAGTGTGGAGCAGAGGTGTGAAACATGGACTCTCATCCCCAGAGGAGCGGACAAGAGATAAGAGAATGAGACTGGTCCCTCCCTGAGGAATGCTAAGGATGTTTGTAGTCTGACCCTGGGAATTGCTCTCAGTCTGAGAAGATTCTGTAATGGGTGTGAAGCCAATAAACCTTGCTGGATTGAATCTATATTGTCTCCTGGAGTTTCCTGGGCTAAACCCGACATCAATCTTCTCAGACTCAAAACTACCTTCCAGTAGAAGGAGATACATCATGGCTACAGATCCGCAGGGAGCGGCTTTGACTCCAGAAGTGTTGGCAGCCGCATTGTTACAGCATCAGCAGCAAGTAGATGCACAGATTAATAACCTGCAGGCTGCTATGGGACAACTAGTACAGCAACTCGGACAGGTAGTCCAGCCACCACCTCTTCCACCACCCATGTTACTGCGCTCACCTGGCAGCATGCCTGAGAAGTACGGAGGCAAGGTGGAACAGATGAGAACCTTCCTGGCACAGTGTGACTTGTTCATGGACGGTAGACCGGGAGAATTTCCTACAGATCGAACAAGAGTGGCTTTTGTGATGAGCTTATTGAAGGGATCTGCGGCCAAGTGGGCTACTCCTCTCATAGAGACGGGAGATCCAATACTCAACAACTACCGAAATTTTGTCACAGCTTTCAGGGGGCACTTTGGAGACCCAGTGAGACGATTAACTGCCTGTCGGGACATCCGCAAACTCAGACAAGGTGACAGATCGGTAAGATTATTCATTGCAGATTTCAAGTTATTAGCGTGAGATGTTGAGTGGAATGATGTGGCTCTTATAGACCAGTTTAGAGAAGGTTTGAACCCTGAAATCCGATCGGAAGTAGTAAAGCAAGGCATTCCAAATACTCTGGATGACCTATATCAGCTTTGTATAGTAGTGGAAACCAGGCTCATGGAGTTGAAACAGTACGATCCCTTAACTCCCTTCATGGCTCCTCAGCCTCTCTTGACTACAATGTCTTCCCCTCGTACATTAACACCAGACCTTACAGCAGGGGAACCGATGCAGTTGGGAGCTGCTCGGAGAACGGTATCAGGAGAGGAAAGGCAGAGAAGAAGGGATCTTAACTTGTGTTTTTATTGTGGAGCCCCAGGGCATATGGTGAGAGTTTGCCCAGTGAGAAGTACACTAGCTGGAGCCAAGCGAACACAGCAGACACCAATCAAGAAAGCAGTTTCCGTCCCAGCGCAGCAGCAGGAAAACTGGCAAAGCCCCCCTGCTCAGAGCTCGCGGGGGGGGGGGGGGGGGCTATCAAGCAATTAAGCAGAGCTCACAATGGAGACAGCAATCAGGCATTCACAGTGACATTGCCTTCCGGCTCCAAAATCAAATTGGAGGCTCTCATAGATTCAGGCGCTACCACGAGTTTCATAGATGTTCAGACTGTACAGAAATGGCAATTACCAACAGTGGATTTGGATAAACCCATAAACGTAGAGACTATAGATTCTCAACCATTGAGGGCGGGTCCGGTGCAGCAATCCACACTCCCTCTGCAACTAACCATTAACGATCACACGGAGTTACTCCCACTGTATGTAACAGAATCGTTACATATGCCAGTGGTATTGGGAACTTCGTGGCTCAGATTGCACAACCCTGACATTGACTGGGCAACGGGGACCCTCTCATTTTCAGCTACAGATTGTCAACACCACAAAGTACAGGGAGCTATATTTGCCAGTCCTCTAACAGGCAACCAGGAGGTGGGAAGGGGTGTGCCGGCCAAGTATGCAGACTTTGCAGATGTTTTTGGGGAGGAAGAAGCTACAGCCTTACCCCTCCATAGAGACTGTGATTACATGATTGATTTGAAGCCAGGTGCTAAAATCCCAGCCAGGTGGCAATATCCCATGTCTGCAAAAGAGCTAGCTATTCTCAAAGATTACATAGAAGTAAATTTGAAGAAAGGATTTATCAGGCCATCAAAATCTCCAGCATCAGCTCTTACATTTTTTGTACCAAAAAAGCCAGATCCACAGACGTGCGAAACTACCACCAGCGAAACCATTCCAATGCGCACGGTGCACGATTACAAGGAGTTGAACAAAGTAACCATTAGAGATCATTATCCACTCCCATTAATTTCAGATCTTTTAGACAGGCTACAAAAGGCTCGCATTTTCACAAAATTAGACCTGAGAAGTACCTACAACCTTATTCGTGTGAAGCAAGGGCACGGGTTTTTGACAGCTTTTGACACGAGATATGGCAAATTTGAGTACACAGTCATGCCTTTCGGGTTTTCCAATTGTGGTGCAGTATTTTCTAGATTTATGAATCAAATATTCTCTGATATAATTGATTCCTATGTGGTGATTTATTTGGATGACATCCTGATATACTCTGACAATGTCCAGACACACACAGTGCATGTCAGGAATGTGTTACAGAGACTGAGAGAAAATAGACTCTTTGCCAAGCCTGAGAAGTGTGCATTTGATTTGCCACAATTGGACTATTTGGGCTTTAGAATCTCAACAGAGGGACTACAGATGGATCCTGCTAAAGTGCAGGCAGTGTTGTCCTGGCACCCACCCCGTAATGTAAAGGATGTACAACGGTTTCTGGGATTTGCTAATTTTTACAGAAAGTTTATTCCCAATTTTGCAGAGCAGGTGAAACCCCTCACGTAACTATTGAAGAAAGGAAAAAAGTTTACTTGGGCGGAGAGAGAGCAGGCAGCTTTCCAACAATTAAAACAGCTTTTCGCCTCCCAACCCCTCCTTCGCCATCCAGACCCTTGTTGCCAATTTGTGCTACATACAGATGCCTCAGATGTAGCAATAGGAGCGGTTTTGTTACAAGCAGAGGAAGCAGGCGAGGGGGGGCAGCTGCCGTGTGCATTTTTCTCTCGCACGCTCTCGTCAGCAGAGAGAAATTATGACATTTTTAACAAGGAGTTACTTGCAGTGAAGGCAGCTTTCCGGGAATGGAGGCAATGGCTAGAGGGGGTGAAGTTTCCAGTGCAAGTGTGCACCGATCATAAAAACTTGGAAATAATGCAGAGCTCTCGCTCACTCACTCCCCGCCAAGTGCGATGGAGTCAGTTCTTTTCACATTTTGATTTTTACATCACGTACGTTCCGGGGGCACATAATTTGATGCCTGATGCGCTTTCTCGGAAACCGGAGTACATTGCAGAGCAACCACAGTCACAACACGCTACCATCTTGCAGCCGTACAACTTTAAAAGGTTGGAATGTGCGAGAGAGAAGTTGGGAGCCAGTCGACAGGCAGAAGATTTACTGGTCAGAATTAGGGAGCAGCAGGCACAGGACGCATTTGCAAGGGCTCGGATGGATGACCTCCAGGGCACCCAGATGGAGAGTTCCCCTTTTTCAATGGAAGGAGGATACCTATATCACAAGGGGAAGTTATATGTTCCTCTGTCATTGCAAGAGGAAGTTTTACAACTTTGCCATGATAATGTCACAGCAGGACATGGAGGAGTATTTAAGACATTGCACAAAACCTTAAGAGACTATTGGTGGCCTAAGATGGCAGCAAACATTAGAGATTATGTGGCATCTTGTCACGTGTGCAAAAGAGCTAAGACTTTTCATGGAAAACCCGCTGGACTCTTACAGCCATCAGACACTCCCCCCAAACCTTGGCATATAGTTTCGATGGACTTTATTACTGACTTGCCTCCAGTAAAGGGTTATTCTTCGGTGCTGGTGGTTGTGGACTTATTTACTAAGATGGCTCATTTCATACCATGCAAGGGTCTACCTTCTGCTCAAGCCACAGCACAACTATTTTTGGATCATGTCTTCCGACTTAGAGGAATGATTAATACATTGATAACAGACAGAGGCAGTCAGTTCTCCTCTAAGTTCTGGAGAGCTCTTTTTGGACTGTTGAAGGTAAACAGCTGCATGTCTTCAGCGCACCATCCGGCTACCAATGGGGAGGCAGAGAGGACCCATCAGATGTTGCAGCAGTATTTAAGGTGCTATACTACCTACAGCCAGGATAATTGGGTGGAGTTAATTCCCTTGGCAGAATTCTCCTACAACAACTCAGTACACTCTTCAATTGGAATGTCCCCGTTTCAAGCACTCTACGGATGGGCCCCCCAGGTTTTGCCACAGACTGTCTCACAGGGACAAGTTCCAGGGGCAGCGCATTTTCTGAAAGAACAGCAAGCAGCTCAGCAGCTGTTGCGGGACCACTTAGCAAAGGCAAAGGAGGCATACAAGAGGAATGCCGATGCCCGCAGACAGGCGGGTCCGCTGATTTCGGTGGGGGACAAAGTGTGGTTATCTACTAAGTTTCTAGCTTCCACCAGGCCATCCAGAAAATTGAATGACCGGTTCGTAGGACCATTCAAAGTATTGCAGAAAGTGAATAACTTAGCGTTCCGATTACAGCTGCCTCCATATATGAAGGTTCATCCGGTTTTTCACTGTTCCTTATTAGTGAAGGAGGCCCCCCCAAGTCCTCTGAGAACCCACTCATCCCCACCCCCACCGGTTGTGGTTGAAGGAGAAGAGGAATACAAGGTGGAGGCAATTTTGGACTCTCAGAGGAGAGGGAAAGGAATTCAATATTTGATTCACTGGAAGGGTTACCCTGAAGCAGACCGTTCTTGGGAAAATGTGAAGAACATTCATGCCCCAGAGGTGGTAGTTGCTTTCCATAGGCGTTTCCCTAACAAACCCAAACCTCGAGAGCTGTCCGGACCACCAGCAGTTAATCAGCAGGAAGAAGAAGGAGGGGACAGCGCGCTGGAGGAAGGTTTGGTGGAGACTGTAAGGGGGGAGCAAGTGCGAGCTGGCAGCCCAAAGCCTTCTACTTCAGGGTGGCAGATGGCAGGAGGGAGGGGGGCTGATTCTATTAATGTTGCAGCTGTTTTTCAGGACCCATCAGAAGACGGTATGGAGGAGGCAGGAGGTGCTGAGAGCCTTTCATCATCTGACATGTCATCCCTCCCACCTTTGCCAAGTTCTGCTGAGAACTCAGGGGGAGAGGATGAAGATGGAGGGAGGGGTGATGTGGGAGTGTGGAGCAGAGGTGTGAAACATGGACTCTCATCCCCAGAGGAGCGGACAAGAGATAAGAGAATGAGACTGGCCCCTCCCTGAGGAATGCTAAGGATGTTTGTAGTCCGACCCTGGGAATTGCTCTCAGTCTGAGAAGATTCTGTAACGGGAGTGAAGCCAATAAACCTTGCTGGATTGAATCTGTATTGTCTCCTGGAGTTTCCTGGGCTAAACCTGACACATATGCATGCTTATACTTTGCAGAGGTCCGATATTGTTCTATTTCCAATCCTTGTGTTATTGATGTCATGTAATATTCTAATTTTCTGAGATTGTGAATTTGGGGTTTTCATAAGCTGTACGCCATAATCATCACAATTATACCAAAGTACGGCTTGACATATCTCGCTTTGCATGTAATGCGTCTATCTCATATATTGGTTTCACCTTTTGAGTTGCCATACTGACGTAAATGAACATTTGCATGATATTCTAATTTTTCGAGTTTCACCTGTATACTTACAGAGAAAATTAGTGTAAGATGTTCCATTGTTGGCATCTTACCCTAGCCTTACTTGTAAACATTTTCTGAATATTGCTGGAAATATAACAATCAGGTTGGATCATTCTTTCAAATACAGCAGCAGTGTTATAAAGCTCAACAATTTTTGAATCTTAAAAGGTGAATTCCCTTTTCAATCTGTGACATTTTTACTAAAAGGTACAAAACCATATATTCCGACAAAGTAGAGGGAATTAGCTTCATATATGCTATCTGCTGCAAGGTTACTTTATGCGAAAGGATGTTTAACCCCTTCTGCAGAAGAATGACTAAGTTGTGGAAGTATGCTTTGATGTGTAGAATAACTCTGTATCATACAGGTAGATCCGACACAGAATTTAATTCAAATTTGAGATGACTCCTAGACTACAGTTCAGTCCATGTATTTGTACCACATCCAACATTTGAGTTACTGTCTGCATACAATTTATATTTCAATCTTACAGGGCTTCTTAAATTAGAATAGACTTTTAGCAGTATGGACAGAATTTATTATACTTCATAATTTCATTTTATGAATCATGCTGTGCTGATTCCTGATATTTATCCCTTGCTCAGGCAACTTCCAACCTTTTAAAACAATACAGTGTATTCACTTATTCACAATCAATTAATGATATCCTGGAACATTATAATTTCTACATTTGTAAATCCCTTGTTTATTCATTTCCTATGTTTTTACCTGGTTCTTTTCTTATTTTGTTCTTTTGTGCTTTCATATTTGTCTGTGTTTTCTCAAATATATATGTATTAAATACCTGGGCACAGATAAGTGTGTTTGTGTCATATATATATATGTGTGTGTGTGTCATATATAGATATTGATATAGCTATTGGTGGGTAGATAATCATCTGGACTGTCCAAAGCTTCAGTGGGGTTATTTGAATCCAAGGTAATTGGATCAAATCACCCATCAAACAATGTTTTTACATACTGACTGCATGGATTTATACCATACACTTCTACCTTTTTACTCAAGGCAGCAGAGAACATTTAAAACAAAAATGAAAAGAGGTAGGTTTTTTAATAGAATCAGTAAAGTTGATCATTTAAAAGTTTGGTGGAAGAAACATGTTTTTAGCATTTTTATAAATCATGGGACAGTGGGGGGCAAACATGCGTCTCTTAGGAGAGTGTTCCACGTAGGAGAAGGCCCTGTTTGCACAGCAGTTGGTTGAGTTTCTAGCAATGGAGGTGTTTTTGAAGGAATCTCTCCTGATGATTTAATTAACAGGGAAGGTCTGTAGTAGGAGAGGCCATCAGGTCTTAGGCTTTACTGGTCAGTATTAACACATTAAATTGTGCCTGGCAGGCAACAGGGAGCTGGTGCAGATCTTTCTGCATTCATTCATTCATTCATTCATTCATTCATTCATTCATTCATTCATTGAACTGCCAAGTTTAATCAGATGCTTTTCAAGAGCAGCCTCATGTGAAGCACATTGTAGTCACACTTCCTGATCTGCCTCTCTGGCCCTTGAGGGGTTTTCTGCACTTGGACCACCCGTGTTGAAAAAATGCAGCCGAGCAGGACCAAGCAATGCTAATGGTGCAGCATACTGATTCTTTGAGCAGTGAGGCAGTGTGTGTTGTCTCCATTGCTTGAAGTTAGCTAACAGTGTGGATCACATCTAATCATTGCTTGTTACTTATTATTGCCTTGTCATTCTGCTTTTCTCCAAGAAATCAAAGCAATGTACAAACGTGTTTCTTCTACTTTCTTCCCATAATAACAGCCCTGTGTGTTAGGATGGGTTTAGAGAGTGAATAACTGGCACAAAGTTGAGTTCCAAAGTTGAACTGGGACTTGAACCAGTCTCCCTAGCCCAAGTCCAACAGTTTAACCACTGCATGTGCTACGTCGTAGTCATAATGAGCAATGAGTTAAAGAGATTCGAGTTAAAGAAATGTGAGCCTGAGCTGATGAATGGGCTTGCTTTTGTACTTTTTACAAATCAGATATTTAATATATCAAACTTTTGGGGGGAGGGGGAGGGGAATAGGCTTTCAAATTTCAGTGATTAATAAACCTCAGGTAGATGTTCTTCATCATGTAACTCCTTATAAATTACTTTATACTATTAGATTATGAGTACTACATAGGTGATATATTAGTCACCTGTCTGATTTCATACTTTGGTCCTGCATCTTCACTAGAGTGACATACAGCACTTTTGAAATATTTCATGATTTATTTTTGCTCCTGCTGTATTTTTGAGATTATGCCCAAAAACTGGAAGTGCAAATGTTAGAATTATCACCATTTAGTGTTCCTGAAGCAGAATTCTGAATATTCATTAAGCAAAGCAGTTGTAAAAGTTCTGAGAAATTTTTAAAAATTATAGGTTGCCATTGATCAGTGAAGGAATTATATGCCTTTATGAGGTACAGAAAGTAGATTTTGTTTCTCGTTATTAGTTTTTTATAAACATTATTATATTATTTATCAAATATTATATTTTATTAACTATTATATTTTTTTAAAACTTTATTCACTATTAACTAATATGTTATTAGTTTTTAAAAAACATAGTAAAAATTAATACAAACTAAACTAGGACAAAAAAAGAAAAAAGTTCAGAAGGTGCAGAAAAAAAGGGACTTTTGGAGGAAGAAATGATGGACAGAAGATGGCTCCAAATGTGGAGCTGACAACCGTGGCAGAATGAAGAACCAGTGAGTAGACCAGCTCTTCAATAATTCCTCTGGACAAGGAGAGGACTTAAGATCACCCACAAGTGCTCCAGACAGCTGCTCCTCATGAGGAGACTGCATGATAGTAGTCCCTGGTGGGTTTAGAGCTCTGGGAGACAAGGGAATAGCCATCTTGCTCAAACTGTGGTTGGTGCCTTTGAAAGGACACTAAGTTCATATACTTCCTTTTCTAATCACTTTTGGAAATTGCTTGTTAACTGCTTTTCAGCTATTAGGAACCTTTGGATGAACAAGTTTGACAGCACTGGGTGAGTTCCCTTCAATCCTTAACAAAAGAAAGTTTTAACTAGAAGTTTAAGAACTTTAAAAAAATGAGGGGGGGATAAACAGCAAAAGGATGATTAAAACTTTTATTCTAGAAAGTTACAGAGTCCAGTTAAATTTGAAATAAAATTTTAGAATTAATTATAAAGAATCCTTCCCATGAGAAAATGCTTTTGTTTTGATTTTTTTTTTAATAAGGTTTTAAAACGTGGACACTAGAGGGAACTAGAGGGAACTAAAGACTACAATTAAAGGAGAAGAACTCATAAACTCGACTTACAATTACAGAATGAAGCAAAATATTCTAACACTGGACATATTGAAGGATATTATTGAACAGTGGACTCAGAAGTTAATTTTAATGGTGTCAACAGAGACATCTGCCTCTATGGAGAGACTGTGTCTAAAAGATGTTATGGAAGAGGAACAAGTTTTATCTGACAAGATCAAGACTGAGTTGAAAGTGGAATTTACAAAGGACAGGCTACAAGAATGACATGGAACAAGATGTTACACTGGACGTACAAAAGAAACTTTAAAAAGCTTTTACCTGACATAGACATTATAGAGTTTGAAGGCATGAAAGATGACATACAATGACTGGACACATTTTGTAAAACCCACTGCAGTAATAAAAATGTGTTGTACCCAAGGCAGCTAACTGAGGAGTTAGTTCACTGGCAAAGCTCAAACATGAATGCCAATCATATTGTACCTCCAAGTTTAACAGAAGAGAACAGTTTTTATTTCTATTTCATTCCTGTAGTTGTCAAAAGGCAAAGTATTCCTAATATGTGTGATAAGTAAAATAGGCAGCAGTAGGAAATTGTGGTTCCACAAATATTGTGCAGGGAGAGTGTTAAAGGAATAGCAAGGGGTTACTAGAAGTTTTGAGGATGCTATGGAAGCAGTAGGAATGAATGGCTGTGCAATCAGAAGACTATACAAAATCTATCCCACGTTTTACAGAACATGCCATCCTTCATTTAACTTTCCTGGAAATTTCACCCTATATTACTAAGTAACTAACAATACTGTTTATAAGAAACAACAGGTTGCATTCATGATAGGTCAGAGGGGATAAGAACTCAATTCTTCCTCATTCATATTCTGGAACTGGGAACATGCGAAGACCGACTGCCTCCAGAATCACCCTATGGAAGTTTGGGCTCTTTCCAAAGCTGGGGATCTCACACAAAGCAGATTCTTCTTCCATGGAATAAAAACATTTGTATAATAGCCTCAGTGCTCCCACGATCATATTGTATCCAATATTTTTGTATAATTTTACCCTGGGGTAATTACATAATGCATATCTTAGGCTTCTTTGTTCTTCTTCTTTGAAAATACAGTAAATAAATTTGTTAAAACATTTCCCTTATGTTCTGCCAGAGATCACCACAGTTCAGCTTAGGCCAGTGTTTGACAAATGAAGAGTATCCCAGGACCCATTTCACTGCTTAAAGTTGTGTTTTCCACTGCAATAATCAAGTTGTTTGCCAACAAAAGTGAGATTCCGGAGGTCCTAGTGCCGTCCCAAGGATCCTCCCAGTCAGATACAGACTTCTGTTTCCCATGAAGCAGCCGAGATAAATAATAGCCCGCTTTTTCCAGGGTGCTGATCTTGCACAAATTTCTATATCATGCTTTGGGATTGTGAGTTGCCTAATGTGATAAACTGCCTTTTGATTCTTTCTCACGTAGCCCAAATAACGTTCCCTTTTGTGAAGCTTTCCATGATTTAGTAAACAAAATATGTTTCTGAATGTGGTCATCCATAATGAGATAGATAAACAGTTAGTTTAGCAACCAACTGAGGGAAAATAGGAGATTAAGATGGTTCTTGTTGCTATTATTACTTCAATGGGTTATTTTTTATTCCTTTCTGGACATAATGGCTTCCATTTGCAGCCAAGCATGTTCAAATGAGGAGAGTGTACCCCTAGTTTTTTTACTCATTTGGTTAGCGGAGAGAAAATATCAATATGAAATCAATCCTATTGGGAAAAAAACATGGTTGACCATTTGATGATTGATCATAGTCTTGGTAAATAAACAGCTGCTTGTAAAGGATAAGAAGAGAGTCAGTTTGGTGTAGTGGTGAAAGGGATTGGATGAGAAGCCATGAGACGGTGAGTTCTAGTCCTGCCTTAGGTGCAAAGCCAGATGAGTAACTTTGGGCCAGTCTCTCAGATGCCAAACCACTTCTGAAAATCTTGCCAAGAAAACTGCAGAGGCTTATCCAGACAGTCACCAAGACTGACTCAAAGGTGCATGCGCACACATGCACACACACACACACACACACAAAGAATGGTCATGCAAACTTGACCTGACTTCTAAAATAAATAGAATGCTGTTCAGACTACTGCAGTGCATATATTACTGTATGTAATGCAACTTCCTTCCAAGAGCTAAACTCTGATGGTTTATGTCTCTCTCTTCCCAGGAGTTTCTCTTCATGCTGCAGTGCAAGTCAGCAGCCTGGGATACTGCACAGAAATGCCTTTCGAAGGACCCCTCCTTTGCCACGGGGTAGATTCAATGGAATTACAGGACCAGCATACCAACAACTAGAAGAGTCCAAGATCTCAGATCAGGACAATGTACCTTGTCAAGGGTAGGTAGGAAAAACAAGAGAAACCAGCCGTTGCTATTGGGAATTAAACTGAGTGCATGAAGAAAGGCCTGCGAAAATGAAAGAATGAATACTTTTTTTAAAGAAATCCACATGTACATCTGGCAGAAGTCTATTAAAATAGCATATATGGTGGGTTCAATCCAAACTTAGTTGCATTTATATTCAGTTTGATGAAATTAGTGGGACTGGATCTGTGACATTGTGTTAGTAAAACATTAAGGAGAAAACCCAAGAACTACTATTTAGTTACTAAAATTGTGGTTAGGCAATGCCTTTATTAGGACCAAGCAAAATGCCAAAAGCTTTTCACCAGACAAGATGTTATGGAGAGAAAAAAATTTAAAAAGGAAGGTAGAAGAAAGTTCTAAAATTAGGGCAGATATTTCCATTATGAAATCTGCGATTCAAAATGAGGTTCAAAATGGAGATTCTAGGTTGAGTATATGAGTATATGGGTTGAATTAATCAAACTCATTAGGATCTTAGAAACCATTTACTCCAATTTATCTAGAAGTTGAAAACACGGCTCTAGATACAAAATGTTCTGGACAGTAGATCAATAGTGAATCCCTGTTTAATATTAATCTCTAGGTTGTTGATTTTCATGATGCACTAAGATGTCTCTTTGATCTTTTGTCATTGTTAGTCATAGTAATTGGAACCGCTTGTCTCAGAACTTGAGTATGGCTGTCTAGATAAATCTATTTTCAATTAGGAAATTGTAGCATAATGCAAATGTCCAGGTTTCAGTAGCAGTAGGCAGTAGGCAGTTTCTTCACTGCCTGAAGAATGAAGCAAGTAATTGTCCTGTCTCTTATTCAAATATTGGCTTATCTTGAATACATAAATAGGATCAGGTCTAGTTATCCATCAAATAAGTCTGGAAATACAGTTCAACTGAGAAGTTAAAAAAAAAAAAATGTCCTGAAACATGGCAGTGGCAAGACACTTCTGGCCTGTTACCAAGAAAACCACATGGACATGTTGATGAAGTCAGCAGAGTCCAGCTCTGTTCAAAGAACAGTTTACTTAGTATATGAATCACATATTTTTCTATGTTGCAAAGGGACTGTTTCTTCCTTCTTGATATACAGGATAATAAATTGTTCTGCTTTATGCAGATGGCATATGCCTACTGCCACAAAATCCACTAGAGTTATGAAGAGTGTAAAAAAAAAAAAGGGTTGCTTGGCAGAACATCTAAACATTAATTATATCTTTTTTTTTTTAATCTTTCTTTGTTACCATTGAGTCCTAAATGGCCACTCAGTTGAACAGACTGTTTTTTCCAGTCACCAGGTATTAACTTTTTTTGCCAGCCAAAATGAGAATGCTCAAGGGAAATAGATGAAGCTTGGGAATGCCCTCAGATCTCCGCCAGACATTTATTTTCCTAGAGATAAGAGAAACGTTCAGCTAGATTGCTCTAAGTAATCCTATCCATAGTTCCTAGAATGTTTCCCCCAATGGGGTTTAGCCTGAAAAAGTATGAACAGAATTAGAATGAGGGAACTAGAGCCTGTCTGGAAGGCAACCCAGGGCAAATGGCATCAGGAATGTGTAGAGGCATAGTTAAGGTCATAGGTGAAGGCTGGAGGTCTACCCCTCCCCCAAATCCCCCTGGTTCTGCACACTCTGACCTCACCACCTTACTTTGAGGCTTTAGGTAATTTCTGCTGCCATGACTTATTTTCCAGGGAGCATCTCACCTGGTGCCTTCCTCCTAACTGCTAATCTCACTATGTGAGAGATGAAGGGCTCTCATCACCTGGCAGTGAAAGGGTAAAAATGGCTAACCATGGAGGAACTGATGCCTATATATGCTGCATTGTTTGATTATTAAATTGATTATCATTTTATTGTTATTTTGTATATTGTTATTATCCCTAATTTCCTAGGGTCCATTATGATTGAGATGTTGCATAAATGAATACATAAGGAAAGGGGTGGGGGGAAAAAAATTCCTATAATGAAATCTCTTGTCATTGTCCTTTGAGGTAGACCAGGTCAAGAAAAAGCACAGCAGAAGTTCCAAGAATGTTCTTTACTGTAAGAGGGTATAATAACAGAACCTTTAAAGCCTGTCAGGGTTTCTCTCTACTCCATCTTATACCAACCAAAATCAAGGTTGTGTTATTTTGAGTTTCCTTCTCATGCTTTCTTCTTCAGGACTGAGTAACCTTTTCTCAAAATCCATCCTTAATGGTCTCATCATCCCATCCTTATTCCAAGGCCAGATCCACATTCTTTCACAATAGCATAAAGCCACATGAGAAGAAATTTTAGCTCTTCCCCCATTTGGGAGATAAACCAATCTCATGAAAAGTAAACAAAATCAAAACTTTATTTTTTTATAAAAAGAATAATCAGAAAATACAATTTTTAACTTTGAATACCCCAAATGCAAAGCTTTAGTGCTGAGGGAGGGAGGGAGAGAAGGCAGGCAGGCAGGCAGGCAGGCAGGCAGGTAGGCAGGCAGGCAGGCAGGAAGGAAGGAAGGAAGGAAGGAAGGAAGGAAGTTTAACCAACAAGATGGTGCTTTACAAACAGGATGATGAATTAGAGTAAGAAAATACATTCTCTATCTATACCTGTACCAAAGAGAGTTGGAAGCTACTCTTTTTTTCTTAAGCTCCCTCTTCTTCCCTCCCCCCCCCCTTTTTTTTTCTTTTCCTCCTTTTTTTCCCTTTCCTTTTTTCTTGATTTTTCTGTATTTTAACTTTTTTGGAAAACATAATAAAATTTATATTAAAAAAAAATACAAACAGGATGAAGATGATGATGATGGTGGTGGTGATGGACATGATGGTGGTGGTGGTGGTGGTGGTGGTGGTGGTGGTGGTGATGATGATGATGATGATGATGATGATGATGATGATGATGATGATGATAGAATTTTAAGGAGGAAAATACTACATATTCTGAAACATGAATGATTCATGCCTGTCATCGAACACAGGATTCCTGTGGTAGTATGGGGATATAAAGAATATTAGACTTAACACAGAGAGCAAAATAAAGTACAATTTAGCACAGCTTCTGCCTAACACACTCACCTATTTCTTAGAGATAACCTAAATTTTCTGCCTCTTTTCCATGGACCTTCCCCAGTCTCTGTGGTCATTATAGCCCTTTATCAGAGCCGCTGGGGAGACGCCCAGCATGTTTATGCTCCATTGGCCTCCAGTTTTGACTTTGCCTTTTCAAACGACAAATCCATTTCTCTATCTTCCAAGCAGAACTGCTGAAGTGCATGGCTGAGAGAAGGTGTGAATTCAAACTCAGACACTAGCCGGCATTTAGAGTCAGAGTCTGCACACTCATTTCCCAAGTTCAGTAAATCCTCTGGACTCGAATTAGTTAACCGGCAGGGAGGCTGTGGTACTGTGAATGAAGACTGGCCACACACAGCCCAGAAACTGAATGGAATTGTACTCCCAACATCATTCATTTCTCCTTGCAGGAGGCCAAATGGAATTGGAAAGTTTAAGGTTTGCCATGCCTTGCCTGCAAAAGGGAAAGACAAGATAAGCAATGAGGCTGATTCTAGTGGTGCACAAGCTGGAGAATCACAATTCAGAGATGGCATGATTCAGTTTTAGTTTTGTGGCTTGGGATTTGAACTAAACGTGAGCCATAATGGGTGAGCGATCAAAATCCTGCAGCTTCTTCATTTGTAGGGGAGCGGAGCACAATAATAACACCTGGGGTGGTAGACCTGTTAGAGGACCTCAGACTTGAAAAACATCAGCAGGATGAGTGAAGGACAGCACAACAACCTCCTAACTGTATAACAAACATTTAAAGTTAATATACTGGACCAAAGTATTCACCTGTATTCCAAGTTAAAAATAAAAACGTTCAATAACTGGTTTTAAAAAGTAAAGCCTTACTTTTCTACATACATTTCTGAATATACATTGGCTTAAAAAGACATACAGTAGAAAAACGTCAATTGCCTTCCCCAGGGTTTCCAAAACCATGGTCTCACATGTCTTCTACTTTCTGATGAACTGCTTTCTTAACTGCCAACATTGGGATGTCTTCTTTAAACATCACCCTCTTATTGGAATTATGCAGATGAAGACAAGTCTCAGTGGAACATAAACCCACAGGGTTGTGGACTGATGGCCCTGTTCTGTGTAAGCAATCAGAAGGGTTGATCTTGAAAAAGGAGTTTGTTTCCCCAGTAGTCATTTTCTGCAGATAAATGCCAGAAGTGTAGCAATGCTGGTTGGCATAGTTCTACATCTTCAGAAGCTTCCAGAAGTGGCACTTGAGAAGACAAGTGTAAGCAGGCATGCCAACAGGCATAGAGAGAAAGCCAGGCTAGTGGAAGCAGGCTGGCGCAGAAAAGGTATCATTCAGTGAATTTGCCAGGTGAGAAAGCTGCCAAATAGCAATAGAGCTGGTATAGGTAAGGAGTCTGGCACTGTGAAAGTACCATTCAGAGTTGAGTAACTATGCCAGATGGAGCAGGTGTGCAGCCTGGAAGCTGTAAAAGGAGCAAGATGCAACATTCATAGCTACTCATTGGACCATTTTGATCAAAATCCAGCTGGGTTGTCATGACATGGCAGGCACTGACAGAAAGGCTGCAGGCTGGCACCACCAAAGAGGCAAGTGTGGGCATACAGGCCAGCAGGGTTTGGCGGGCACAAGCAAGAAATGACATATGCATCCACTCAGCAGACTTCTTCAATCAACAGCCCAGATGGCATGGATAGCACAGAGTGAGCACGCAAGGCATGCAACTGGAAAGAGTGTGGCCTTGAAAATATAATATAAACACAAGATTTCAGAATTAAATCTTGAGGCTTGGTTAAAAAATGGAAGAGTACTTGAAGCTTAAGTATTCCTTGAGCCCAAATGAGTAAACTTGAGTATTTGAAGACTGCCCCAAACCAATGTCATCCTGACCAGTCAGAGTTGCAAGCCTGGAGCTGAACATGCCTTGTAGAGAAACAATTAAACTACAACCAGAAGCAGAAGCAGAATGAGGGGAAACACTCACCTGTTCTGAGGATTCAGCCTGGGTATTCCAGAAGCCTGAGGATTATTTTCAGAAACATTAGCTACTCCACTAATTCAGGGTCCAAGAAGGTAAAATGCGTTAACATAACATCTGCTCTGTGAAGCATCATCTCAGAGGGAGGCATGACAAACGGTCTTGACCAAATCTGGATAAATTTAGCCACTTCAACTCCAGTAGTTCACTATAGAGTTCCCTGACATCATCAGGGATTTAAACATAAACAGATGCCCCATCTTCCTTGCTTGGTTGCCTCAAACGGCAGCTACAAAGGCCCTCCCTTCTACTCTCATTAAGGAGAGAGTCTGTGGTTTCTGCTAAAGGACCTTACCTGGCCTTGACTTCTGCATCTGATGAAAGAATATTTCCTTTCATTTTCATCTGTCACCAATCTTGAGTTTTCTGGAAAATCCTAACCACCTAACCTCATCCTTCCACTGCTGCAAGAAGATATTGTTCCCACACATACTCCCTTTCAGCCAAGGTTTACAATGCCAGCCAAATACTTTCTATAAATGTCCCCACAATGTCCTCCAGCACTGGAACATCAACCAAACAGAAGCTCCTCACGCATCAAAGGACAGATTTCACAAGAAAAAGTATTTGGAAGAGGAGGATAATGCCAGCACTTATGAGCTTGGTGGCCTCAAGAATAGGTCCAACATGATGGTGGTATTCTACTTCTGCTTGCTGAGTGTTTTGCTGACATCAGTCTGCTCAACCAGGGCCACATTATAGACTGGCTGTTGCTGCTTGGTAGCATCAGCTACATGGATCTCCACAATATCCTCCCATCAAAGCCCAGCATTATCTGCTTCTCCTTCAGCAGCCTGCAAAATTTGGGGTGGTCCTGACATGTATACTATTTCCCCTGCATTCATTGTAAAAGGATACCACTATTTCATCTAACTGGGTCTACCAGATCTGGGTTGTAAAAATCAGGGCAATCACTAGTTAAAAGCCAAAATACATAAAATCCTAATGTCTTGTTGTCATCTAATGGTTATCCAGATTTTTGCAGCCTAGATCTGGTAGACCTAGGTTTAATAGTCTAGCAAATAAAAAGAACATAATCTTGACATCAAAGACTTGACAGCAAAGCTGGCTAATCAGCATGCTTACTGGGCAGTCCTTAATAGTTTATTATTACAGACAAAGACGTATTCCTTACGTCCAGCTGCTTAATTTTAAATAGTAGTATATAGATACTACTATATCTAGTATCTATTTAACTACTTGATAAAAGGAGATATTCCATCAGGAATCCTGTTCCCAGACCATTTTGGCTGCCCTTAAACTAATTTTTAATTTCTTTTCATTGATTTTTAACATATAACCAAAAGAAAAAGAACAATTATATATGCAGTGAAACTCAACTTCTTTTAGGTCAAATACACTAGAGTCTTTCTACCAGAGAAAAACATTCTCCTAGCTGATGCTCATAGACAATACATTTAAAATTCTTCATGCCTCAATAGATTCCAAATTTTTGGAATATAATTTAACTTCACATTCACATCTTTGACCCTTACTTCTTTTCCCAATGCCCTATTTACAACCTTATGAATATTAAATCAAAAAGATGTCAACACAGAACAGGCCCTAAACATATTTTTTTCAATTATACCATCAGACTTATACTTTGACCTTTATTGCTTCCTGGAACTCAAGCAATTTATTTCAAAAACCATTATAGGCACCACTGGAAAGTTATTATCTTTTCCCTTTAATACTTTAGCAGGGTCTTGGTTCCTATTTTAGTCATAATTCAGTTGCATTTCCCGTATCAAAAGCTTGAAAATGCATTTGGAATATGTTGAGAAGGTGATTCAGATTTGATCCAGACTCTCATGAAAACTTGACATTATGAGACAGTCCAACCTTGAAGATTGCTGGCAAACCATTCTTCTGGAATTAATAGGCAAAAAAGGCACTAATACTTTGGACAAGCTAATTGCTAATTAAAACATTCAGTGTTTCACAAAAATAATTTGGACAATGTAAAACTGCTGAATGACAACAGATTCAATGAAAACACCTTGTTCCTAAACCTAGAGTTAACTTTGACTTACAGTTGGAGACTTGTATTAAGGCTTGTATGGTTAATTCACAATTTGGAATATTGAATTGGAATATCCCATTTCAAAATATCAATGGGCTAGTGCCCCTGATGTAAAATTAAAGGACATTTGGAAACAAAGTTTTCTGAGAACAGCCAAGAAATCTTCCATTAAGCACAGTACAGTTGCTCAAGCCGAAAGTGAGGGAACTGCATGAAGCTTTATTTAACAATAACATCAAAGTGTCTGTGATGTTGACTTGCTGTATCTTGTTAACTAATTACTCTCATATATTTCCCTCCTTAGGTTATCTCCTGGTTTAAAAAGATCACAGAACACTTCAATAAATATGCAACTGCCTTCAAGAGAACCAACCTCTTATTTCAATAGTGCAGCTCAAAAAAACATGGTGGGCTACCCATCGCCAAGAGCCAATTCTGTTCCCATCATCCCTTCGGTGGGCTTAGATGAAGCCTGCATGCAGACTCAAAACATTTCAGATATAACAGGCATCAAATGGTGCAAAAACTCCTATTCCACTGAAATCGTCAATGTGAGTGCCCCAGCCAGCAGCTGTCTTATTGCAGAACAACAAGAAGTCAAAATATTGTTAGAAACTGTCCAGGAACAGATCCAAATTCTGACCGATGCAAGGAGGTCAGATGACTTTGACCTGTCAAAGGCCAACGCAGAGAACAGTAGAAGTGAAAACACAGCTTTTCTGCCTATGAGCCCTGTGGCAAAATCAGAGCGAGAGGCACAGTTTGTCTTAAAAAGTGAATCAAAAAGAGACTCAGCATTGATCAAGTGACTTTGACCTGGGGGAGGGTAAGAGGGGGGCGGGGCTGTATGGTTCTGTGCATTTGAAGCTTTGCTAAACAGGAAAGAGAGGAAATTACAAATTATTTATATGCATTAATTTAAGAACATCTACTTAGAAGAAACCAAATAGTCTATCGCCCTCATCTCAGTCTTTTTTAACAAAATATTTTTTTAACGGAAAGAGTAACCAGGTGGTATTACCCTTAACCAGAAGTTCTGCTCTCTCTTTCTGGTTTGCTTTCTTTCTCCCCTTCTGCCCTTTCTTTCACTTCTGCCCATCTCTCTTCTTCTGTTGCTTCTTCCAAGCCTACATATTCTCCCTGACTTTGTTGATGGAACCGTCAGTTGGACACGTTTCGCTGAAATGAAGCCGTACAGCTATTAGCCTTGCTAAACTCCCACTGATTTGGGTGCGTTTCATTTGAGACCCACTTTTTACAAGTCATTCATGACTTGAAGTTCCTCGGTAACAATTTGACTCTCAAGATCTACAGTGAGCACTGTGGTTGCTACACCGTAAGCCCTGAGCCACAGATTTGCAATATTAAAACAAGTACAAAGGAGATATCACTGAAATACAACCCCGAGTAGTTTTCTCCACATCTCTCCAGATTCTTTGGATTATTCCTATTACCCCTGGCTGCCATGTTGTGTGGGAGATGATGGTAAACCAATATCTCTGAAGGAGATTAGGTTTCAGAACATTGGCTTAAACCGGAGACTAGAATAAATAAATAAATAAGCACATAAATAAATAAATAGGAACATTTTCACAAGTAATGCAACCATTTGCCTGGGTTAATGAAATTTATTATGAAGGTGATGGTGAAGGGAATTTTGAAAAGTTTTTGAAAGTGTCTTCTCTCCTAAAATTTTAAGAAAATCCCGAAGTGCTTTTAGGTAAGTCTAGTAACATTCCTCAGTGGAATGTTCTTTTCCCTATGTTAATGCAAGTATACATTTCTCCTGTATGACTTCCAATATTTCTTGTCATGTCAAGACTCATATTTTAATACTTCAGCAAGTAGAAATACTTTACAACTCCCTTTTCTACCCAGATCACTTGGGGTTGCCATTCCCAAACTCCCAGCCAGTACAGCGAAAGGGAATTTTGTGAATTTGTGAGTTGTAATTCAACACTGTCTGGACAATGCCAGATTGAGTAAGACTGTTTTACAGTACAGTTTTCTTTTCTTTTTTCCTCTTTCCCCCAGTTTGGAAAGCTTAATTCAAAAGACCACTATTTAAGTAGCGAAAATCTAGGACAGTCTTCTGCTTGTTTTATCTTCAGGATCTACTTATGAGGACTTTTATTCTGAGATTGTTTCTTTCACTCCTTAAATGTGAAATCTATATCCTTTGCAAGGAAGGTAAAACATGGCAAATATGCAGATTATATTTATATCTTATGATTTTTTTTTAATTAAGAAAGGTCCCTTAAACTACATTATTTTGCCAGGAAAGTTATGATACTGTTACAATGTTGTCAACTCCAAGGAACTGTTCAAGTATATGCATTATCTGTTTTTGTTCTTACCCAAAGAACTGAAGGATCCAATGTGTTTCTCTATTAAGCATATATTTACAATTGTCATTTCCATTTCTGATATCCCCATTAGTTCCACCTATGGTCATGATCCAAAGTTCCTTTGGCCCTATCAAAAAGTAAGGCTTAATTTTCTCACAGTATTCCTGAAGAATTTCATGGTATCCAAGAAAATGGAATAGCCTCTGTGGACTTCTATGCGTACTTCACAGCCTCTTGTATACGCTTCAGGTCCTCTGTCATTGACTTTAATATCTGGTAGAAACAGGTTTCTTAGGCGTAGAAGACCTTTGGATGTCAAAACAAGAAATCCACTTCCTGTTTTCTCTGCTCCTTTGCAACATCATTAGAAGAATTTACACATTGCCCCGTAGAGGCAAGACACTAATTTAACCTCTGAGGTTACAAAGGCACAGGATGGTTATGTACTCTCTGCAAATTGTAAAGTCCAGAGCTATCATTCAGATTTGCCCTTAAAGAGCTATAAGCGGCAACTGGTGGCACCCCTGAATCTTAATGGGCCCGTTAGCATCTATCTGTATTCAGATGCTAATTATATACATTGTGCATTCTGCTGAGCCAAAGTGGTTTTAGAAAAAGTGTTCATTGATTTAAGGGGATTTCTGGGTGAGCACAGTATCAACTCCTTAAAATAAAATAGATAAGTTGGGGTTTTCTTAAGCACTTGAAATTTATTTTGTATTGTTTTTATTTAACCACAAACCACACTATGGCATCAGAATAAAGAAGTTGTGTTCAGTAACAGCCTATGTATTAGTACTTTTTTAATTTTATTTTTAAAGAAAAGAAACACCTGGTTCTACTGTTTTATTTATATATAACAGCATATATATATATATATATATATATATATATATATATATATATATATGCTGTATGATCTATCTATCTATCTATCTATCTATCTATCTATCTATCTATCTATCTATCTATCTATCTACCTATCTATCTGTCATCAGCCTTCCCTCTTTAATGCAGAATCATATATTTTAAAATATATGCACAATGTAGATGAAATACATTAACACTCAGATCCGAAGCCAGAGCATACGGGGAAAAAAATAAATTGTGTTAGGTGATTCCCACGTTTTCTCCAAGTGGAGTCTCCAAATACCACAGTTCTGTTTCCATCTTGAATCCGAAGAAAGCAATATTTTAGCCTCTTGTGAAATGAACTGGATAAAAAGATGTTGAAAACTATGATGTTTTATTTTTCTCCCATTCCCACAGCCCTCTTCTATTAGATTATATATTTTTAAAAAGAGTGTGCACAAACAATTTGTTTTCTCCCTTCCCAGGGTTGATGGAATTACCTTGTTTACGCAACTTTCTAAAGCTGAAATCTTTGATGTGTGTTTTCAGTAAAGTCACATTGGAGGGCAAATTCATAACAGATCTGGTATTCCCCACAAAGTAACAACAATTATCTTTCTAATGCTTTTCAACTAAGAACAGGGGCCCTCTTAAGCCTGGGTAATTCTTAGGGCTTCTATTGACATGGACTATAAATATAGAGTTGGCTGTGATGCCTGGGAAGGGGGACATCCAACATTTTTGCTTCCCAACTGTCTTTAAAAAGTCTGTTGGAAACACACTGAATGATTTCTGTTGGAGAAAGAATTCCCTACTTTAGGCAATGTCTTTCTTAAAACATAACACCATTTTACTTTTCTTGAATACAGCAAATTTAGAAGAGCAATGTATTAATGGTCCAATGATCTTTTTCTCTTTTCTTTTTGTTTAGTTTTGGCTTTTGTTTTAAACTGACATGAGAGTTGAAGATCTAAAAAGGTGGGAAATCTTCCATTTGTGTTAGCAATGCTCTCTGTATCCAACAAAGGATGTGTGACTGTTATATGTTATCTGTTCTATTCAGTTTTTAGCATGTTTGAATAGAGAGACATTAATATTAACCATATGAAAGACTAGTGTACTTATTTGCTAAGACTTTATCTTCTAAATTTATCTTTATAACTTTATTTTCTAAATTTATAACTTTATCTTCTAAATAACTTTATCTTCTAAATTTATCTTTATCTTTATAACTTTATCTTCTAAATTTAATTAAGGGGAAGTCTGACAAGATGTTCCAATCCAAGGCCTCCTTAATCTGGACATTTCTGTTCTCTGATTTATTTTCCCTGTTCTATGCTGGATGCTTTTTCTACTCCAATTTGACATTTTAATTACATGGATTGTACAGTATATTATATAAACTTTCTGCCAATAGAAGAGAATATATGTAGCTCAGGGTTGAACTGTGGAGTCTTTGGTGCTCTCTGAGTGTTCTCTGATCAGCACTGATGATGTTACCTAGTTGGGCAATGAAACGTCTGCAATCAAACCGCCAAACTGCTGCACACAAAATCCAGAGATACTGGTGAAATTCTGCTCTGCCTTATCCACCCTATGAAAGTGTTAAGAAAATCCTGGAATATATTTGTGAAGACCTCTGATGCACAAAGGGATCCATAATGGGATCAAAGCTGAGCACATGATAAAAGCACTATCAAATCTTTACAGCATGAGGTCCACCCCAAGCATAGGTCGTCACACGCAGAGCTTAGATTGCATCACTGCAGTGTTCCTTTCATTATTAGGAGGAAAGCATCAGATCCTGAGGATGCCTCTGCTGACAGGCCTGATCCATGGGTAGCGGTGGGGTGTCAAGTGATGTCACATGCATCAGGACACTTATGCTCTGATCCAGCTAGATACATACTCTCTGTAAGCGCTGATGAGAGTGCTATTTTTCTTGAACCATCACTTGGGATTTCATAGAAGTATTTGCAGAAATTGAGATTGTGATGTTGTTGGCAGCTGTTGCAACAACTGAATGCAGAGTACAGCTGGAGAATCTCATTTAAAGGCATCACAACTCACTGACAGAAGCACTTGGTTCTTTTCATAAAACCACTGCATACTCTCTAGAAGTACACGCGCACTCTGACAATCTGACTCAGCCAGACTTTTTCTATATAATGCCCTGTTGACAATTGACATAACAAATAAAGAGAATTAGGGTTAGGGTAAGGAGAGTTAATTTCTAAATTCCCTCAACTTAACAACAGATGGTTGGTGCAGGGTTCTGTGTGCCTTAGTCTACTTACTCTAACAGATTTTAATTTTATGAGTTTTCAAGGCCTTGGCCTTTGATCTTCAAGACAGATCAAAGGACCGCAGAATACGTAGATCAGATCAAGGCTGAGAAAAAGGATCCATCTTTGCAGAGGGATCTCCAATGTGGGTTTGTCCCTTCTGGCTCCTGGAGAAATGTTCAGTTCTTCTCTGAATGATGGAGTTCTGAAATTAGGAGAAGAAAAGGAGGCATGGAGAGGAACCATGAGAAAAAAATTAAAAAACCTCCCTGGCCATGCAGCCCTCTTCTTTCATCTCTTTGCAACATGCAAACTCCAATTAACCATAAGGTTTTATTTTGTTCCAACCAGACAACTCTGGCTACCAGTTTTGGAACACACTAGGACTATGAATTTCAGTTCCTGAGTCTTTCTGAAGCTGGACAGAAATGAATTTATCAGATTTTTTTTTTTTTTTTTTTTGCTGCTCAAAACAAAGCTGCCTGGGCAGCTTCCTGAACTTAAAAACAAGATTATATAAAAAGAAAGTTTAAAATAGTACTATATAAAAACAGCATCGTATAAAAACATACCATCCATCTACATCATCCCGAACCTAAAGGGCCCATCCAAACATCCTAACATCAAGGTCTGGGGGGAAAGCCAAGTCCTTAAAGATCACTTAAAGGTGGGCAAGGTAGAGGCCATACAGATCACTGGGGAGATACTCCAGAGGGCAGGTGCAGTGGTAGAGAAGGCCTCCCCCTCAGGTCCCTGTGACAACCAGCACCTTGAATTGCACCTGGAAGCCAACTGGAAACCAGTGTAGCTCACCTAGCAGGGGTGTTATATGGCCAAAGTGGGGCTTGCCCATCCCTGTTCATGGTGCTACATTCTGGAGCAGCTGTAGCTTCAGAGTGTTCCTCAAGGGCAACCCCACATAGAGTGTGCTACAACAGCCCACTCACAAGAGAAACAATTGCTATTTTGTTACTTTGATTGTTGAGGGCTACAAAAAGTAGAAAAAAAGGAACTGTGTGTGATTGCACGTGCAAAAAGATTATTCAGAATAGTTGACTTATTCACTTAGTTATTATATATTAGCTTAGGCATCTGCTTTTTTGCTTGCCTATTTTTAAAGGCTGTTCCTGCTATTTAGCTTAGCCCTTAGTGCATCCAAAAAAGACCGAACACAACTCTTTGGTTAGCTTTCCTCTTAGGTAAATTGCCATTCAAATTTTTTTGTCCTTTTTTATTTGTAAATCCAAGTGCTTTTTGTTTTAATCTGACACATGATTTTCCTATTTCTATAATCATACGATGTATTCTAAAAGATTGTCTGAAGTGGATTTTTGCTTTCTTCAATGATAGATCAATGCATGGATAAATAGAGAGATAGACTGAATTTATTCCATTCTCGTTCCCATAATATAATTTAACTTTCATTTTGTATGTGAAAAGTTCTGAATCAATAGGAGGCATGCACCCATCAAAATGTCTCCTTTTTTAAAGTACTGTTATAGCCATCCTGTTAAGCCAAAATGGTTCTTATTAGAACATCAGTATGGATAAATAATTTAACATGTGCACACTTAACTACATAAAACCCCCCTATTGGAAATTAAAACATGAAACAGCTGTCAGTTTTGAAGTATATTAAATCTGGAACTGACCAAGAAATTCAGCACATACTGAAGCATTTTGTAAGCTCGGCCAGCTATTAAAATTTAAAATTTTAAATAAAATAATAGTGGCATCAATCTTGGGATCTAGTGCTAAAATTGCCCAAAGATATAAAAACTAGGCTATTGCAAAAGTTTTTATGCTTTGTCCCAGTGAACCACAGAGGGTAGCACAGAGACTCATATTCCTGAAAACTGATAGATCATTGAAGCAAAACAAGAGGATATTTAGTCATTATGAAGAAATATATTTCTTCATGCACTTATTTGGGATTTATTCAGTGGGACTTCTCAGTAAACATATAACAGATTGGGCATGTCCTTTCCATGCTGAAGGTATCAAAAATATTTCTCCATGAGTGTCCTTGTATTTTACTGTTGACTTTGCTCCCCACACTCCCTGTTATTCCATGAAAAATTAGAGCAGGTTGGGGCTAATATAATGTTCTTCTATGACTGTGTCTTTCATCACCTTGCATTTCAATAAAGCATCAGCAGCAATGATTCATGGTATGGAAGATATATCTTCAGGGTGATGAATAAGAGATATATCTCTAATTCTTCTTGAGATGTATAGCAACACATCTATGTGGGGTGGAGGGTAAAAGAACTAATGAAGAAGAAAAGCACCATAATTCACAAACCAGCTGATCAAGAAGAGATACAAAAACTGTGCTTTAGTCTCAGGCTACCAAGACAGATTTTTATCCCAAGGGATAAAAATTATTCAGGGGTCTGATAATTTGGTTTGATAGTTGTTGATTTACTTTCCCAAAATAATTTGCAAATCAAAAAGGAGTTGTCTATTATTATTATTATTATTATTATTATTATTATTATTATTATTATTTTATATTATTTACATTTATATGGCGCCCAATTCCCAGTGACTTCTTCAATGTCTGCAATACAGTCCCAGCTTAGAGGATGACCCAAAGAAGGTAACAGAATGTCTACTTTGGATTAAAGGCATTCCATAATATGTGTTTGAGGGTAAATGCATACAAAAATGCTTTCCCCCGCTTTTTTTTTTTGCAAAATTGATGCTTAAAAAAAAATCACTGCTCTAAAAAGCTGGCAGAATAACTTTAGGAAAGAACAGATGTAAATCTGCTGTAGATCAAAAGTAGATATAACCAGTCAGTTCCTAGGAATTATACATGATTCATATTCTTCCTCTCTTCCCATAGCATTATGTAAGATTTACATCTTTCCCTGCCAGTGTCAGCCAATGGTGAACAGTTAGGATGGAAAATGTGAAATAATAGAGACACGACCGACTGGCAGGCTTAATTCTTGATTTATTTATTCAGGCCACCTTGTATTTAAAAATGGCATTAGAAGTAGCTTTACTGAGGCAGAATATTGCAAACAAGTTTTGTTAGTTTTGGTGGCATATACTGTATCCATTGGAATGTAATGTAAAATTATAAAAATATAATTTTTTATTGGTTTTTTTAAAAGTCTATAGACAAGTGCAGTTGATCCAAGCATCTTAGGGGCAACATTTCCTAGGTGCGTTACAAAATATATCATGCACAGAGCGGTTAGCAGTTTTCTTCTCCTCTCGTAACACCGGTGATCCCTTTACAGCATGACTGTCTGCAGTGGGGAGACTTCAGATCCATACAGAAGTTTCCACATTAGCTGGAGCCTTCATGACTGGGGTGTCAGTGTTGGTCGAGCTATAAGCATTGGATAAAGCACTTGAAGATACTGCCAGAACAGAGCTAAGAAAGAACTTGATTTTTCTTTTTTTGCTCTGGATGAAATGGATAAGGCTCATCCATTTTGAATTTCCCAGGCAGAACATCTGAAAAGCTATGTGGGTGATGGATGTGAGGAAACTAAAAAAAAAAAAGGGGGGGGGGAGTTGTCAAAATGAATATCCATGACCAGTACAGTCAGGCTGAAAAGGACTTCGTAGCCCAATCTTCACTCACTTTTTTATTTATTTTTTTAAAAAATTATATGGCTACCCATATTATATAAAATAGTCCTAGGTGGCCAACAACAGAGTATACAAATGACACCACCAAATGCTGTAATGTTGTCCTCTCAAGAAAACAAATGCTAGGTTCATCTCCCATCCTGGCCCTTTGAGAGAGGAAAGCCAGACCTTAACAGCCTTTGAGAGCATCGACATATTGATCCCTTAGATCTGTTCCAGTGCCAGCCCAGGATCTTATGATCTATCTAATCAAGGAGCTATTCTGGATCTAGCTGCTGTTAGAGAAAGCCCAATGGGGGAGGGGGTTCATTGGGAGATCCCTGTAATCAATGCCAAACTGGGTTTCTCAACTTTGGCAGCTTTAAGAGGTTCAACTTAAACTTCAACTCACAGATTTCCTTAGCCAGCATACTGGTCTATTGGTAAAATATCTGGTTGCTGCTGACCTGTCTGCTTAATGAAATCTCCATCATCCCATCCCAGCTTATTTTAGCTTCCCCCCCCCCCCTTATGTTCAGTTTGATTCCATGCAGCTGTGGGAATGGGGTATCTTTAGAAAGAAAGAGAGAGGGGATATTCCTGTATTCATTCCCACTATTTACTTTTAAGACCAGCTTCCTTTGAAGTTTAAAACAGCCTTCCTTAAACTCCCTCTCTCAATAAAGCCTGCTCCCTTATTTGGAGGGGTATTTAATTATTCCCATTGGTGTGTGTATACTGGTCCTGAAAACACTTCAGCTTGCTAGTTACACACACAATTTCATTAAAATGACCTCCATATTTTTTCTTCCTTGTTTTAAAGCTTCTTCCTACCCCTGCCCCCCTCAGTTTAAGGCTAGCTATAATTACAATCCCTCCTTTAAAAAAACCCACAGAACATGCTATGGCTGGAAGAGCTGAGCCAGTTAGATTGCTGGTCCAAGAAACAAATAGGCCAAGGTTTGGTGGGCAAAGGATGATGTTAATAGCTTGCAGGCAAGCAAAGATGCCTGCAGCTGCCATCATGCTGGGCAAAGCTAAGGAAGGATTCCCTGTTCTTCTCCAGCACAAGCAGAGAAGTTGATATAATGCTTCATCAGACAATCAGCCCCTTCTAGTTCATTAGCAGTCCAGCAGCTGACAAAGATCAGGAGGAGGAGCTACCTCCTCTTGAATCTGAGTTGGTGGAAACTGTGACCAGCAGACTGCCTACTTCCACTGAAGTATGCTCTGTTCTGAGGGCAGCATGGGATGGGAGCATTTTCTGATTTCCAGCAGGAGATGCAGCTTCATGTTGAAGTGATGGACAAGGCACAGGGGAGATAAGCATAGCTCTAGGATGACAGTTGGCTTTCTAAGCAACTAAAACTGAACTTGGCTTTGTAGTCTTGGACAGGAGAGTGAAAATGAGAAATGCAATGTATCAGTGCTGTATGTTGGCAACATTGCTAAAACACTAAATCTGATGGTGTCAGAAGGTCTTGGCATGGAGAGGAAGAACTCCAGGATTTTTCTAACACAGGTTGCCAGCAAGATTGTCATGGACAAGTATGGTAAGTTTTTATTTTCATTGGGGTGTGAAAGTGAAACCAGCACCAGGTCAACTCTACATATTCTGATACCTGAACCTTCTGAACTCCTGAAGATCCACTACTTGATGTTCAAGTATCTGCATGAATAACAGATGACTGTATTTGATATGGTAAGGCATGTGGCCATGCGCCTCTGACTCCAAGAATGGAGAATCATGATCGAGGTGGTTTCTGCACTTGAACCGTTCTTCATGACAAAGTGTCTTTTAAGTGCAAAGGCAGCCAGGCACAGCCAGGTTGTGCCCTTAGCTCTTTTCTTAGAAAAGTCCTTGAGAGAACTCCATGAAAAGCTGGTCTCCAAGGACATCAGAATCTTGGCAGCCTGACTTCTAACTGGAGCCATGCAGCAGCTAAAGCTCCAGTTTGGAGTAATCAATGTTAAGGTTTGGCCAGACTTGACAGCGTTTCCCCAGCAATGAAGAGGGTGTTCTCCAGGGCATATTAGGTGATGGTACCCCATTGCTCACACTTGAACCTTGATTTGGACCAACTCATTTTTCTTAAGTTGAACTTCCTCTTGCTGAAATTCCCCAATCTGTCATTGTAGAAGGACTGAGAATTATCCTCTTACCTTATAGTTCAGACCACTGGGAACAGCCTGCTAAAATCTGACCCTTACCCTGGTTCTTATTGCCTGGAGATACATACTAGGTGGCTCACCTGGCTACCCTTTTCAGTTCCTGAGCACTCTCTGAGTGAGGATCATATGCAAAAGATTCCACATGGGTGTATCTAATCCTTGAACCTCCTGAGTTGTGGTGGAATTCATGCACTGGCCAGCATCAGACTACACAGCCCAGACAGAAGAAAGAGAGAGGACCACTCTTCTCCATCCCCATTCCTCAGAGTACTAATTGCCTGACTGCCTGAAAGGTAAGCTACTGATGTTTTTAACTAAGGTTCCTGTGGAGAAGTGAGATTTCATGTTATGGGACTGATGGGTACGGCCTTCCAAAGAAAAGTAGGTGGAATGCTGGAGGTAACATCACCCTTGTGCGTGCGCTTGAGATCACACACAAAGTATGTTTGATGGGTCTGCTCTATTCTGCTCTTCTGCTTAGATGTGTGGAGCATGTATTCCTTCTGTGCTTGCTCTTGCCTCTATGTGCTGTGACTGTCTTCTCCAAAGGGACTCTGAAAGCTCCACAGTCAACGAGACAGAAAGATATGCAGATTCAACTTCACCACAACAGATTTCAACTGCATTTGAAAATCCATAGATAGTAACTCTGGTTGGTCAACCCTTGGAGATGTTGACTTTGGTGTTTATGCTTGTTCATTCATCCTTGTATTGCTGCATTCTCCCATGCCTGTCCTTTATAGATTTGGAGACTTCAGCATTATTTAAAAATGGAATCATTCTCTCTCTCTTGCCCTCTCCTGTGGGCTGCCCTGATAAGCTTATGCATACATGTCAGTTGCACTTTGTTCATGCTTTCCTGCACTGTTCATTAAATAAAAAGGTTTAAAGAGAGGCTGCGTGCTGGGGATGCCTGGGCAGGGAGTTAGACTATGATGCAGTTGATAGTGTATTTTGTGCATGTTTGACTATGTTTTTGATGCCATCTAATTCCCACCCCTTCATGCCATGATCTCTGCAGCTTCAAAATCTTGCTGGTTTTATCTGGAAATTCCAGAGCTGCTTAGATTGGTAGGACCCAGAGCAGGTCATCAGTTACAGAACATGCTTTACCTACAAATTAGCTGGATCTGAATGGAGTGACAAAACCTAGCATTTCCATTCCACGCCCACCTGAAATCTGCTGTCAGTAGGAATGACTCCTGCAGGCTATGGTAAGTGCTGACCTAAGATCTTTGTCAGACAGAAAGTGATATGTCCAGAACTTAGCTGCCAAGGTGTGCTAGAAGAATACTAATATTGTATATAATAGGACATAACCCATGACTCAGTAGCAGTGTAACAGACACCTCCAGCAATGGAAGCTTTAAACATTCCCATTAGATCAACAACTTACCTACAGTTGACCTATCAACGAATCTCTTCTACCTCTAGTAAGATAACTATCATCTTGAGGTTAAGTAGCAAGGGAAGAGTTTGTTGAAGTCCTTTAGTTTCTACAGCAGGTGGTTTTGAAAAGCGGGGGGGGGGGGGGAGGAATCTAACCCTTTAAAGTTGTGGGTCAAAGTCTTCTACGATTGAGGAAGGAATCTAGCCCAGGGGCACTCCTATAGGCAGTGTATAATCAGACACAGTTGTACAGTATAAGCAGTTTGATATTATTTTGGGTTAGAATTAGGCTGGTTTCTCTCAGAGTTACCCCACTCCAGGCCTAAAGACCATCTAGGATGGGTTTACTAATTGTTACTTTGTTCATGCTGACTGAAAAAAGAAAAGAAAAGAAAAGGCAGCAGAGATAGGAAAATTTGCCTAACTAAATGCTGAGTTCCAAAGAACGTAATATCTAAATAAGTAATTCAGAGATATTAAGGATAACAGTAGAATGAGAAAGGACATGATCTTTAAGAAAATTACGGAAATCCAAGGACATGTTATATAAAAATGGGTACAATTTAAAAAAGGTGCAAATATATATAATTGTACAAAGAAAGGCCCCAACAGTGATGAGATGTTCAACTGAAGGAAAGCCAGACATTCTGGGAAGCGAAGTTCAATGGACCCTAGGAAATATTACTAGCAACAAAGCTGCGGGGTTGATGAAATGCCAGCAAAACTGTTTAAAATCCTGCAAGATAATGCAGTTAAAGTACTAGGTGCAGTTCATAAACAGATATGGAAAGCATAGCCGTGGCCAAGGGACTGGAAAAAAATCAATTTATTTTTCTGTACAGAAAGAGGGAAGTGCCAAGGCATGTTCAGACTACTGAACAGTTGTATTTATCTCTAAATAACTGCAGGAGAGTTCACAATCCAGACACAGTACACGGAACACAAACTGCTAGGGGTAGAAACTGGATTTGGAAGAGGCAGAGACACCCAACCTCACTTTGCTATAATTGATGGATAATGGAAATGACAAGGGAATCCCACAGATGTGCCTATTTTGAGATTTATTGATTAAAATAGGCTTTGAAGTATGCAGATCACCCAAAAAATGTGTACTTGATCACCGTATCTGCCTGTTGAAGAATTTGTATAATGATCAGGAAGCAACAATTAGAATGGAATATGGATCAATAAATGATCCAAACCTGGGGAAGAGGTGTGCCCAAATTGTATACTCTCATCTTATTTATTTAGCTTAATAACTGGAAGAAATCTGAATTGGAATTAAAGTCACTGGGAGAAATGCATACAAGCTCAAAAATGCCAATGAAAGTATTTGGATGGCTGGAAAGAGGGAAGATTTAAGGAATCTCTTGTTGAAGGGAAGGAATTGCAGAAAACAGGCCGCTGCTGTGCTCTTTCAAACAAAACTCAGATAATACCGACAAGCAGTGCCCAAGACAGAGAAGTTGTAATAGAGTTTATCTTTCAAAGGTTAAACATGCAAAGGGATGGTGATTGCAGTTCTGAAATAAAAAAGATGCTTGCTACTTGGGAGGAAGGCTTTGAGAGATCTAGAGAAAATATTAAAGTGAAGTCATGTCAAACTGACATCAAAGGTACATATTTTCAAGGCTGTGGTTTTCATAGTTATATAAATGGCTACGAGAGCTGGACCAGCAGAAACATAGAATGAAACCTTTGAATTGTAGGGTGGCAGTAATAATCAGAAATACATTAAGCTACAAGAAGAAAAATGATTCAATAATACATGAGGTTAACCCCGGCTGCTCACTAAAACCTACTTTTTATTATTATTTTTTAATTAATTCATTGAACATCATAATTTAAAATGCAATCCATGAGATACAGATAAAGCCAATATATACCGTATTCACCCTTGAAGCAATAAGAAGCGAGTGATCCCTTTCTGATATTGCTATATCCCAAATTACATTTCCCCCTGTAGAATAGCCATTTCAAATAACTTTATAGAATTTCTTAAAGCTGGCCTTATTCTGAGACAAGACCATATGTTTGCATCCCTCTACGCTACGGCTGGTGACAGGTGTCTTAGCTGCCACCTTCTATTTTAGAAAAATGGTGCTTACTTTGAGGATGACGGATAGCTATGACAGGTCTTTGAGCTGAACTGTCCAGGAAATACTTGGCCTCTGGTTTGGGACTGCAGCGTGCTGATATCTAAGAGGGCTAATTTGTTTGGAAGAAATAAGAAGGAAAGATAAGGGCTTCATAACATTCCTATTAAGAATCAGGCTTGACCCCTGGTTAAAATGTAGTTTGCTTGCAGAATTCCATTTGCTGTGGTTAAAAACACATTAATTTTTAGTGCCCTCTTAAGCAAGACTACAGTGCATGTTATTACAGCCTGAAAAATGTCCAGCGGTAATAATTCCAAGTCCCCTTGGCTGTGAGAACAGACACTTTACTCAGGTGTGCCATGCTATTAGGCTCTTGAATACATTCTACTCCAGAGGAAAAATTACAGCCCTAGTCTATGACGGGGTCAAAATGGTGGCCTTTTCCAAGTCTGCCTATCAAAGAGCTGGACTGACAATCACCTCTGCTAGGTAGAAGTTGTAGAGCAAAAGGAAGGAAGGAAATTACATTGATTAACGTCTTATGGAAGTATTGGTGTACCACCGCATAGCTATTATGAACAACCGTTAGTTAACCCACTTTGTTATTTATTATTACAAGAACCTTTTACCTAAAATCTTCCCTTTTTCATTCTGCATTATAGATATAAACCAGCCATTTAAAAAAATGCACCTAATATATTTAGAACCAAATTATCCTAGTTGGAACACTCAACGGTTTTAATATTTTCAATATCCAGATTACCAGGATGGAGTGAGGGGTTTGCTTCTCTTCTTCTCTTCGCTTCTATTAATTTTCCAACTGCAAGCACTAGCAGGAACATGCTTTAAACTGGGAATGGTGAATTTATGCCTCCCATCTACTGCTTTACTACAGCTCCCATATCCTTCAGCAATAGCTTTCCATCCCACCTGGCAACTAATTAAGAGCTGGTTCTCAACTTCCCTCAGAGTTGGAAGCATATTAGAAAGCTGGCAAAGCTTTAGAAGTTTCAAAAACCTGGTTAAACAATCACTTCAAAGTAAGAGAGAAAAGTGGAAGATGGTTCTTTCTTCACCTTCATTTCTACCTTTGCTTTCTATAGGTAGAAGGGCAGTTGAATGTTTCAGTACTTCAGTCTGAAGACAATTGAAAATATTGTTCCTTGATGAGGCCTGTGCCAGTGTAATGCTTTTATTTTTTAATTTTGTCTCCAAGGGCTCTAGGTCAGAGCAGATGATGATCTTATGATTTATAATGAATCAAAACGATTCAAGTCAGGAGAGTGTATGGGGAAACCAAAAATACTGAAATAGCTCTAGAGAGGTGGGCTGAGCAGGCAGGAAGTTTGTGAATGATCCAAACTCAACCACTTAACCAATGTGGCTGTGGGTGGACTTCAACTTGGATCTTCCTAGGCCCAATCCATCATATTAAGCACTGCTCTACTCTGTCCGTAAGCCAAACAGGACAACAGGGATTTGTGATCAAAAGTACCTATGAATACAAATATTTGCCAAAGTTTTTACATGTATAAATGTTATTCAGAATTTTTTAAAAAAGGATAATCTCATGTTTATTGAGCAGTGAGTGGTACATCAAAGTTCTGCTACTGATCTCTCATATAAATCCCAGGATATACCCTCTGATGCAAATTTTGAATGTCCTAATTTTGTTAGGATCAGTTTGTGAATTCTATTTATACAAGTGGGTGCCAGTTTAAGAGCCGAATTTGAGATCTTCAAGAGATGTCAATCTTAGAAAATTATGTGCTTCCCTCCCATAATTCATAAACACATAAGTGGAATACTTGTCTTCCTGATTTCATCCTCTCCAGCAAGCTGAGAAAAAATCTACCTCATGCTAACCTTTGGAAGAGCAACTGGGGAGATATGATGTAAAAAGTAGCCATTTCTTTTGTTGACAGAATATTTTAAGATCTATCATGGAGCGTAAAGGCATGAAGAATCATTGACACAGTAGTGGGAACCCTTAATATAATTTTAATCAGGATGCTGTCTTAAGTAGCCAATTTAATCGTTGTTATCAACAACATCATCAGAGTGATTGAACCCATAATTACTTTGAAGGTTATCTGGAGCTGCTGCTTCCTGTCCCTTGGATGTGGTTCATTAGAAATCTATCCAAGAAGGCTGGGAGGAGGCTTACTTGGGAAGAGCTGGAGAAGGTTTGCCCTTGGAAGAGGAAGAGAAGGAATGCATTACATTAAAATTCATCACATTTTAAGGAAACGTTGACTTGTTAATTAATTAATATGTATTGTTATGAAACAAATCTTAAAACTAAAAGATAATATCTGAGTATAACACACAAGTGGACAGTCTTCTTGTCCTTATTGGAGTTTTATTTACCCCCAGATGCTCCAGGCTCCTACAGATAGGTGGGAATTCTTTTCTATTCCTGCAAATTTAATTTTATTGCAAGTGATGGGAGTCTCCATTTTTCCCCATGCTGGGGACCTAACTAAGGGCTACTTCAACTTCTTTCAACATATAATAGCACAATCAGATTCTTTGCTTGAGAAACTTAAGTCAGGGTTCTGATCCAAAGCTACAATCTTTAAAATAACGATTATAATTTAACCCAAATAATATAATAAAATATAAAATAGCATATTAAAAGATAAAACAAACCACTTTACTCCCATAAGAAGCCATTCAGAAACAGCAAATTAGAGTAAATACTTATCTACAGCTTAGCTTTCAGAACATATTTTCATATACATTTCCATCTTTTGATGGGCATCTTTCAGTCTGTCCGTAGGTCTAGGCATGAACCTACCTTGGACTGGCCTAAAAGCTCTTACAGTGTACTGCACATTTTAAATCAGGCAAAATTGTGACCGAGGAACAGTTTTGAATGGACAACTGCACATTTTGCAGACCAGAAAATAATTCTAGCTCCCACACACCTCACTCTGTTGTGACAAGGGAAAGACTAAGGAAAGACTGGGGGAGAGTCTGTCCCTGAAAGCTCATAAAATAAATCTTTTACTTTGAACATTGTGCTGAATTTCACTCATTCAATGAAATTAGTGGAGTCTCCGCATGGGAGATAAAGATTCAATAATGTCTTGGCCAGGATCACAAGGCTGCCACTCCTAGCATGATGCAGACAGAGGTCAGCACCTCCACTTACGATGCTGCTTGCTTGAATCTAAGAATAAATGTTCTCATTAGTGGGTACAAGAAATGCTGCAGTTTTAGCTATTGCCCTGAGAAGATGGATAAAGAATATGCATCGAGGTTTTCAGGCTAGGAAGTGGGGGAGGCATATTGCAGACATTATTAGCAGCACCAGGTCATCTTCACCTCTTCTGAAATTTTCCAGCCCAACCTTCATTGTGACACTGTTCACTTTCCCACTGAAACCAGCCCAAGCATCTACATTTTCTTGGTTTAGCATGGTGACATCCCTTTGTTATGCTATCTTCTCACATGGATAGAGTCATCCATATGAATAATCCAAGAAAAAGAAGAGGAAGAAGAAACAGCGAGGTTTAGCAGACTACTGGTAAGTTGGGGCTAGCATCTATGTTTGTTTGTGCAAATTCAACCTGGGCTTATGTGAAATTTTATCTAGATTTGACTGCTGTGTGTGCACTCTTCATTTTCTATATTATAGCTTATCCTCAGATACCCCTTTCCAACTTTATGAATTGCTAAGGAGAATTACAAAGCTTGGATTGTATGATAGATTTTAAATAAAAGTAAGGTCTCCCTTGAACATATACATTCTACATTGATTTCTTGTCAACAGTATGGAACTGGTTTGTTGCTGTTTCTTCTGGGAGGAATTTCCAAGTTCCCATTCTCATCCATAGGCTGGGGAATCTCATCTTGCAGATGCCATGACTTAATGTACTTGCAGCAGACATCAAGACTCATGTCCATAATGGTGGTATAACGATGTCACCATGCACATGTTGCCATTTGGGTATCATCATAGCTTGATGCAAACACCACTGTTTGGAATGTGAGAATAATTTACATAAGCCATTAGTCTCATCAGATTAGAAGAACTGGCTTCAGCGAGCAGATACATGAGTAAAGGATATGAGTAAGCATGTGTGCTCAGCTAAATGAAACAGCTAGATGGCCTTGATAGATCTAAGAAAAACTAAGTTGGCCTTGATAGATCTGGTGAGTATTTTGATGGGAGATCACTAAGAAATCCCAGGGCAAAACTAAGAATTCAAATAATAATAATAAATTCTAGAGCCAGGCAATGGCAAACTACATGAAGATCTACACAAAGACATTTGGAGTAAAGTCCAGCTCAGGGCAGTCCAAGAACTCAAGGTAGTGTAAAGAGGGCTTTCTACAGCAATCCACAAGAAGTAGGTTGGGCTGAGAGAGGGTCACTGGCCCAAAGAGACCCAGTGAGCTTCTGTGGCTGGAGGGGAATTTGAAGCTGTGTTCCCCCACACCCAGCCCAGAACCTTAACCATTACCTCCTAGTGGCTCTCAAGCTGAAACATATGAGAGTTTTTGTTGATGATGCCAAGAATAATCGGGCTCTTACAAAGGCCTAGATAGGATGTATGTTATGCTCTTAAATTGCAGTCTCTAGTACAGGCTTTAAACAGAAGATTTTCAACTGAACTATTTTTAAGGGCTTTTTTTTATGTCCCTACTTTTTGGCCCAGCCCATGGCTTTCCAAGATTTTAAGTGGATTTAGGAAAATGCCAAGAATTAGAAAGGGAGAGGGGATTTTTGATAGAGGTATTCAGTTTGAGTAGCAGACCTGCACATTTTTATTATTGGCTTTCTAGCATATTCATGGCAAGTTTTCAATATTATCCAATGAAGAAGGTTTGAAGTTCATGTGAAAAGCAGACAGTTTTTAAAAAGCAATTAAAATAATTGAATGCTATTTCTAAATGTTAATAACACTGAAAGATCATATATACACCCGGCATCCATTCCTTGGTCAGGCTGCAATTAGTGAAGCTTATCGCTAAAGAGAAAATGTATTTTATTTAGAATGGGAAGAAAAATGTATTAAGGAGAACACATAAATTGGATTACCACTCAGCTGGTGTGCTGAGGGGAAAACAGATGGCACTCATTCTATCCATGTAACACAATTATTAAGGACTTTAATGGGCACCCATATAAGTTTTAATAATTTTTTAATGAAATTTATAAAGCAGTGTACCCTTCAGAACTAAAATTTTCAGACAAGAAGACAGATCTATTCAATCAAGGAATGTGCATTGCTTTTTAATCACCACAGAAAGCAGCAATTATAAGGAAATAATGTCTTTCTTTAAAAATGGGGGAAAAAAATCTCTCTGCTTCTGTGTTTTCCCTCTTTTCTATCTCAAAAAAATACGCAACCCCATTAAAGTCCCAAATTCTAAAGAGCTTCTAAGGAAGATGGATTTTCACTAAAATGTTATGCATATTTTATGGGCCAATTAACTTTCTCTTTAAGCCCTTTCACAGCAAGACTTTCTATATGATGTGTGGAATTAAAACAAAACTTTAAAAAAATGAAAGCAATTTCTTTTTTCTTTCATTGACGAATGGCATCAAGATTTATACAAGATGATAAGAACAGTTAGCAGCTGGTATCAATTCTTGGCTGAGAAATGAATGTGTAACTCCAAAGCTGAATTCCCAGCACCATGAACTCTTGAGGCAGGAGTCTTCGCACTCAAAAATGTCAAAGCCCTGTTCTGTGTGTGTGTTTCAATAACGGATGACCCTATTTCAGGGTAATTGTCCGTACCCTGGAAGCAACTTGTCCATAAGTTGCAAGAAACATCTCTACTGAGTAATTAGGCCCCTGAATGTATTTTTCCAGTGTTAAAGGACTACCCTTTAACAATAAGAATGGCACAGAGAAACCACTTCTATTGTCCAGCTGCCATTTTCCATGTAATAGTTATGTTGGAGATCTGCAGATTAGATTATTTGTCAATAATTTCTTTGCACTGCTCCTGTTCAAATTAAAGGGTCAAAGTCAAAACAACACATCCAGAGATCAATTTGTAGATCTCCTCCCCGCCCCCCCCCCCACCACTTTAATCACTTTCTCAGCCATGGGAATCCCATTATTTGGTCCTAATTATTACTTTTCCATGTTTCAAACAAAGACAGAGGGGCTGTCCGGTGGAATTTTAATGGGCCACTACCCTAATGGTGAATCCCACAATCATCAATGAAAAGAGTGGAGGAGACTGTATTAAAATATTGGCAAAGCTTTCCCTTTCTATGGAGCAGAAACAACCTTTTGCCTTTTGTTCTGAGAGTTCCACTTACCACCTGGCAGGCTGAATTGGTCAGCAGCCTCATAAGATGGGTTTTAGAGTCCTAATAAGGTTGGCAAGTGGTCAGTTTCACAAAGGAGATTTGTATTCAAACGTGTGGAGTGTGGTTAAAAGGAACAGGCAACTGATCTTTAAGCCAGCCATATCTTATCAATCTATTCCTTTCTTGCTTTGATGGTGTTTTTTCACCTCCCTGAGTGCTGGTCATCTACGCCTATTCAGTACAGTCAGTCATCACTGGCCTTTGTGGGGACTTCTCCAGTTGTTAGTGTTTTTTTTTTTTTTCCCCTTAAAAATATGCTGCAGAAGTGCATACTTGGAGTTCTTGCATATGGATAATAATATTTGGTCAACATTACAGATCTATCCCAAGAAGCTATCTGAATGAATGGCTCACTACCCCAAAACGATGATTAATTAAAGCGGTACTGTTATGATGATGTCATTCAGGTGTATTTGCCCCAAGCTGGTGGTTCTCTTTCCCATAATTTTCTATATCTCCACAAATCCAGCTTTGGTAAAAAAAAAAAAAAAAATGTACCCCTGTTCCAAAATGCAGAAGTTCTTTTTTAGTGGGTTTTCAGTGGGTTGATTTCTTGTCATGTTCTTCTCTTCAGTTTCTTCTTGCTGATGCTCATCCCTTCATTTCCATCCTGCATGGTGGCAGTTGCTTTCATTTTGGAATGACAGATGTTTCAGGTCTGGAGCTAAATGTCCTGGCTCCAAGGAACTTGGAATAAACATGTGTTTATTTATGCATTGCTTGAATTGTGTCATTTCTGCCAGATCTCAGAACAGTAATCTACTCAAAAACATGGTGCTTCCCACAGCAAGATCACCAGGTTGCTTTTATTCACTTTAAATCGGCCTATTTTACAAGTCGGGAGCACCCAGTTTCCATTTTGAGAGGCATGTGAATTCCTGCTTCATCACAGACTGAGGGAGGAGGAATCACAGCTTTGCTGTAAAGTATGTTAATATTCTCATCACACCCATTTTGAAAATGTGTCTCTTCCATGAATTAGCAACCCCAGATTTGTCAGCCTTAGTCCAGCTGTTTCTTCTCCTGTACCCTCCTCTGTTTCCGCCTTGTCTTTTTAAAAGGATTCAGATTTTCCTTTTTCCAGTAAAGAGAGAAAGGCTTAGGTAATCTGCCTCTGTATGTGACCCACAGCCCTGCCTCAGTTGGAGTAAACGTTGATCGATCATCTGACATGAGACTGACAGCCTGCAGTTGCATGAAAGCAAACCAGAGGCATTCAGAACAAGGGCAGATACTGTTTAGAATTGGGGAAGGAAGGAGATACCACATAATTTGCCATTTACAAAAGTAAGGTTATCTTCCTTTCTCATTTCCATTTCTCCCCCTAATTCTTTTGGTTTTTGATCAAATCAGTGTCAACATAGGTAGATTTTCCCCACGATGATCTGTCTCAGGTCTTTTAATGGTGCACACATCACTGCTGTAACTGAGTCCCTCCACCTTGCTGCTGGCCGCCCTCTTCTTCTCTTCCTGTCCACCTTTCCCAGCATTAGAGACTTCTCCAGAGAGCTGGGTGTTGTCTGAAGTAGGATAAGTTGAGCCTGATCATTTGTTCCTCACATGAGAACTCTGGGTGGATTTGTTTGACGGCCCATTTGTTTATTTTCTTGGCTGTCCACGGTATTCTTAGGAGTCTTCTCAAAAGCGTCAATCCTCTTTCTATCCTGCAGAATTGTTTTACCCGCTGCAAAAGAGGCAGAAAGGAAACGGCTTCCTTCTGCAGGAATAAAGGGTCTTGCAAATGACAGGCATGACATTTATGCATTAATAGTTAGTGCTTGATTTTGCCTGCTCTGTCTCAGTCCAACAGCTAAACAGACGCGGCTGAGGGGGTAAGAAGAGTAATGAATCCCATCTTTGCAAGTTGCAGCGGTGATGCTGAAAGAGAGGGTGACATAAAAGGCTCTGTGTTTCCAACCTTTAAATTACTACAATCCTCCAGAGACCCTTTGCTGCCTATTTAGCAGTATTCACTGCTTCCACCTGCAGTTATTAAGTTTAAGCCTGGAGTTGTGAGAAGTAAGTTCAGACTTTTACACTTGAGGAGGAAGATGATTCCCTTTTCTGCAGTATCTTTTGATCTCAGTAAAGCCAAGTCACTGTGTATGCCAGACACAGAGAATATTTTTTTAAAAAAATAAATAACTTGGGGGGAGGACTGTACCTTTTAAACCTGCTTTAATCTGTCTATCAACCATTGAGGGTCATACGGGACATGGAGCAGGAGACCAGGTGTGAAATTTGGGGAGGTGTTTCATTTTAAAAAATAATAAACAGGTGTTTTAGTAAATTTTATTGATTTGGGTTTTTTTACTGTTGGTGTTTGGCTGCACAATTTTTTGTGGGGGGAGGGCTTTGTGAAGGCTACAGAAAAGGAGGGTCTGGTTTTGTTTCGTTTTTTGCCAACTGCGCCAAAGCAAAGAGAGATTTTATCAGTTTGTTTGCTTCCTGGGCTTATACACCACTCCAGTCCAGAGCATGTCTGAGCAGCTGACATTATGTTCTTTCAGTAAGTAACACAAGATAATCAACAACCAAACTAAAAATAGCATGTAAAATTGCAAGACAGACTATGGCCACTCAGGAACCATAAACATCCAGGCCCAACCCAGAGGAGCTCTTACCTTCTCAGCTCAGACCAGAGTTCTGTCAGGGCTCTCTTTAAACTCAGTAGGATGAAAATTAATCTGATCTCAGGACATGTTTCTGTTGAGGTTCCAAGAGCTGGAATGGCCCAATGGACCCAACAGAATATTCTCTAGATGGCTTCTGCAAGTAGCTATTTAAGATAAGACTGAGTTTCATCTCTGAGTTTGGGAAAGGGATGCAAGTCTCAGATGTGGAACAGTGCAACATTTGTTATCCACAAATGTTTAGGGCAGTTCTCACAGAAAGGTGAGAAATATTGATTTTATCTCAGTAAACACTAGCCATCCTAGGAAAATCACCAATCTGTCACTGCTGGTTTCTTCCACTATCTTTTCTCAGTAATTGGGGGGGGGGAGCCTATTTTTAAGAATCATTCCGAGATTATTCACATAACTCATGGTAAACTCTATGACCACTTAGGAAGAACACTACATGTATTCTTCCTTGAGGAAAACATCAGATTTATTCCAATGTAAGCACTTATTTTTAGCAAAAATGTAACATCTCTATTTTGGTCTTGGTTTACTTTCAATGAATCCCTGAAAAGTGAGCAATCAAGCAGATAAACTCATTCTTCCCAGACCATCATGGCTGATTTCATAATTTTTGAAATATAATTATAATGATCCCAGGATTCCACCTGCCGCCACCGCCCGCCCCCCCTGCTGTCCACTGCTTTCAGTCCTCAAAAAGATGCTTCCTTATCCCAGTGCTATTTTGACAATATTTCAGAGCAGAAGCTATGAGTATTTATTTCTGCATTTTCCCAATCAATTCTCAGTTCTCCCCCCCTCCACTTTAAGTCTCCAAGCATGGGGGAAAACTAAGAAGAGGTTCTCTTGACTTATATTAAATTGAAGAAGCATAGAGAATTGCAGCTAGGAAACTGCTAATCCATCTACTCATTGCTGGCAACTTCCCAGAAGAAATCTTCTACTGACTATACTTCTCTCTGGACCCATTTCATGAGAAGAAGAGATGATTTCTAATAACAGTTTTGGATTTATTAGCATGCACTCATGAAATCTATGTCAGATTATTTCTGGATAATGATGGTTAAATGTTAGTATTAGCTTGCTTAAGAGTTGTGAGCAATTTTCAGATGATAAACCTGCTTTGTTTTCAGCAGGTGTCAATGTTGTCCCCTGTGGTATGGATAAACTATCTACTGAGTGCTGGCTTTTGATTTAAACTGCAGGTGTGGAATTCATGTTCGCATTGCTTTTCTCTTACTATGGAATTGTTCACTCACTAAAGTTGCTGTCCTGCAATTTATTTGTATTCCACTTATCCCGCTACTTACCATTTCTGCAAAAGAGGCCAGAGTGTTTAGAGGGCCCCTTTCAGTTTTAGTTAAGGGATCAGCACGGCCAGATGCTATCCAGGAGTTTTACACATTCCAATCAACTTCCTCCTCATTTCCTCCTGATGCTGTTTTTCTTTGATCCAATGCATTCTTTGACCCTCCTTCTTGTCTTCTCTGCCACCTTTACCAGGCTGTGATTCTTGAAAATTTGTATCCATTTCCTTTCATTTTCAATAGTTGTCAACACTTCAGAGAAAGGTTTACTCAGTCCTGCCACCTTCTTTCTTTAGAGAGCCTGTAGGAGAAAGAGGGGCCTTACTTATCAGTCAAGTTGAAGTTCCTCTGGCCTGTGGAGTTCCAGATTTCCATGGAATCAGCTTTGCCTTTGGGTCATCACTTACTGGAGATGTGTTTCATAGGGAATCTTCTGATCTGATTTGTAAATCTCTAGTCATCTCACCTTACTAGGTACTAGTTGGTCTTTCATTACACAGAATGTGTCTTTCATTACACAGAATGAGTGCTAATACTTATTGAGTTTAGAATATGAAAAGGATGGATAGTATCTATTTTGCTCAAGGTTAGCAAGACGTTCTCCTAAGGAGGTAACAGATTTAGTATAAACCTTCTGTTTGGCAACCACTGGATTTGGCAGTAAATTAAACATTGGATGAGTTAGCTGGATCAAAAGAGATGTGTGTTTGTGTGTATGAGAGTGATGAGTGAGAAAGACCTGAATCTACCTTTCTAGCTAGCCTTCCATAGCATTCAAGAGTAAAGTTCTTTTGAATCAGGTTTGAATCCTAATGACCTTACCGACACATCTATGTAGTGTTAGCATTATTAAAAAGAGGTTCACCATTATCTTCTTCCAGATTAATGTGGCTGTTGTTTGATTTCTCAGTCCAGCCTGTGGCCCAGATGTTTCCTGGTGCTGTTCCATCTGTGATGGAATGGAATTATGAAGGCCAGACTCAGGGAGGCAAACATCCTCTTTCGTCTCCAGAAGGGTGAGGAAGAGATAAGAGGATGAGGCTGGCAGCTCCCTGAGGAATTCACTCTGTTTTCACAGCTACTGTGGGAACAGAGTTTCAGTCTGGGAAGATTCTTGATAGAGGTTGTAGCTAATAAACATTGCTGAACAGAATTTGCATGGTCTCCTGGAGTTCCTCGGGCTAGGCCTGACACATCCAAGTACTAACCATGTGCAACCCTGCTTAGTTTTTCAAAATCAGCTAGCTACTAATACTTAACTGGTCTTTCCAGTGACAATATTTATAATAAAGGACAATCCTAGCCAGCCTGGGGCACCAATTTTTTGAAGGACCACCTTTTCATGTAGGAAGCTCTTCACAGATGAAAGCCCTCTTCCAACATCTTTAGATGTTTCCTTTGACATCTAAACATAAGCAGGTGGTCACCAAGGAGAGGTTAGCTGAGATATTCATCTTATGCTTGGAATGCCTACTCAGAGAATTAATTTCCTACCTGGTCATTTTTTTATAACATATATCCACATTATAAAATATTCTCTCAATGGTTTTTGTGTAGCCTATATGAATCTCAAAGATGTTATTGATTTTATATTTCCTGTTTCTGTACTTTTAAGGTTTTGTATACATTTCTATTTCTTATTTTTAATGATACGTTGCCTTGGGGGCCCCTTACTGAAGGATCTACAAATGTACAGGATGTAGAAGAAGAAATGGTGTCTCTTAGCATAAAAGAATACCAGGGTTAAAATAGCAATAAATACAGGTGAAACTCGAAAAATTAGAATATCGTGCAAATGTTCATTTATGTCAGTATGGCAACTCAAAAGGTGAAACCAATATATGAGATAGATGCATTACCCAGAATTGGACCCAGAAGCAGATTGGGACCCAATGCAGCTCACGCAGTAAAGGTGTTATATGTGCCATTCTTGGGGCACTTAAAATTATCCATACAGCCACATTTTGAACCAGCTATAGCTTCTGGATACTCTTCAAAGGTAGCCCCATGTAGAGTGCATTGCAATAGTCTAGCTGAGAGATGACCAGGGCATGAATGACTGACCGGAGAGCCTCTTGATCTAGGAAAGGGCATAACTGGTGTACCACATGAAGGTGGGTGAAGGCCCTCCTGGCCATGACTGCCACCTGCTCTTCAAGCAGGAGTCATGAGTCCAAGAGGACCCCCAGATTATGCACTGGCTCTGTCCGGGGCAGTGCAACCCCGTCCAAAACCAAAGATGGTAAATCCTTGGATACAGAGGGACCTCCAATCCATAACCACTCCATCTCACCAGGGTTCAGCTGAAGCCTGTTGCACCCCATCCAGACCCCCACAGCCTCTGGGCACTGCGGAAGGGTGGTCACGGCATCATTCACCTCACCCAGGATGAGTGTATAACTGGGTATCATCTGCATATTGATGAAACCTCATCACGTGGTGGCACATGATCTTACCCAGTGGTTTCCTATGGATGTTAAAAAGGAGTAGTGAGAGTACCGAACTCTGGGGCACCCCACAAAGGAGGGACCGCGAGCTGGACCTCTTGCCCCCAATCAACACCGATTGGGATCGACCTTGGAGGAAAGAAGAGATCCAGTGCAAAACTGTGCTGCCCACTCTCAACTCCCCAAGTTGACCCAAAAGGATACCAGGGTCAATGGTATCGAAAGCCGCTGAGAGGTCAAGAACAGCAAGCGTGGATGCACTACCCCCATCCTGCCCCCACCAGAGATGAGTGCGACCAATGCTGTTTCCATCCTGTATCTGGGCCTGAAACCTGACGGAAAAGTAGCTTCCATTTTAATCTGACAATGACCTGGCATTATTCTAATACTGGAATATTGAAATAACAGTCAGATTCTTTTCAGGGGCGGTTGAAAAAGAACACTGTGTGGGGAAAATAGTGTGCTATTTCTATTGGTAATTGTAGACTAAAATCTCCTCCCTTGGAGAAATTGGTGAAATGAACTTTCTGACCTTTTTTTGCTCAGAGATAGGTTAAACATTATTAAGATACCATTTCCACATAGCTCTAACCTGATGTTTCTTTTCCTAGCCAAATATCACACAATAGGAGCCTTGAGAGAAATCAGCAGTATTTTGATACGGCTTCCCCATTTCACAGGGAGGGAAGAGTTCTAGTTATCTGCTTCTGCTAGATTGTACTAAAAATCCATATGGATGTGGGAAATCATTCTCAAGCAAGATGGGGAATGTTAAGGAATGCAAAGTATTTTAACAAAATAGGTGTATGGTTGGGTGAAACAGATCAGGCTAAAATTTAGAATGCAATGACGACCTACATAGCAGATTTAATTATGTTCACTTCTGAGGTAGGGAGACACATTTTTGCAATTTCTGTAAAAATGACTTGTGTGTTGGTGTAGGAGGCTAGTAAGAGGGGATACAGTGAGATTTGCAGTTGTTTAGGCTGCAGAAAATGTGGAGTCCTTGGGGTTCTCTGAGCTTGGGTCTTTTCTTGCAAACGTTTCATTACCCAGTTAGGTACCCAGGTACCTAGCCAGGTAGTGAAACGTTTGCACGAAAAGACCCAAGCTCAGAGAACCCCAAGGACTCCACAGTTCAACCCTGAGCTATGCATATTCACTTCTATTGGCTGCAGAAAATGCCTTGGTTGCTTCCCTCTTGCTGCAGGGAAATGGTGGTGGCTGCAATTACTCATCTTAATCAATAATCAAAATATCCTTTGAGACATGTTTGAATGTGGGTGATTTCATAGCAGTAACACAGAAGCCTTGTTGCATTCTTCGGGGACGTTCAGTCAATATTCCTGGGGCTTCCCTGTGTATTTCGACTCAGGGGCTAACCAGGAATGAACCTGCTTAGCTTTTTAAGAGCCAAGACCAGCTAGATGCTACCTCTGGCTGGGGCTCACAAGTAAAGTATCCTTTGAATTCAGTTCAGCTCCTGTGACTTCATGAGCAAGTCACTATTGTTGACTTGGCAACAGTACAGAAAAGAAACAGTTTGCCGTTGCTTGCTTCCACTATTTTTTAACTTCCCAGTCTAGCCTAGAGATCTGGGATTTCCAGTGGTCCCTATCCAAGTATGAACCAGGTAGCAAACACTAGTTTGCTTTTTGAAACCAGCCAAGATCAGCTTGGTGATGTCATCTGACTAGGCCAATTAGGATTGTGTGTATGATGGTCCATCAGGTCATCCCTGGCTCCTGTTGACTATTGGAGCAAGTCCCTGAAGTTATCCTGGCAACATTTTTTTTATAGTACCTTCTTCCTAGGGCTGAGAGAATGTAACTGGCCCAGAGTCAACCCAGCTGGCTTTGTGCCTAGAACACACAGTGTCCCAGTTTCTAGCCTGGTGCCTTCATCACTAGACCAAACTGGCTCATTTGATATTAAAGATGTATAAAAGTGCTTATGAGAAATCTTGTTCTCTCTCTCTCTCTCTCTGTGAGATCGATTGTATGACACAGTAATGCTTAATCTCATGGAGACATTATGTACTGTAGAGGCAATGCACTTTGCCTTCTGAAGATGCAGAAAGGCCTCCACCAGCACGTCCAGTAGCTAGATGTCATTTTAGGATCTTATGTTTTCAAAACTTTATCTTTACTGTATTGATTTTGCATGTTATTTTATTCTGCCTTACTGCTGAATTGATCAAGCTTTTCTCTTGACCCGTTTTATGATTGTTGCTTTAGTATCTGGCATTTTCTATTCTTAACCTGTATGCCAACCAAAGTATTCTGGTTATTGGAAGGCTGGAAATGTAATAAATAAATAGTTTGGATTTTCAAAACATTATTAGATTTAATGAAGGGAATCTCTTATTATCCTATAGAAACTTTAAGTTGTTTAGGAATAGAGATGGTAACTAATCATGTATTGAGACTGCAGGGTTGATATTGAGCTGATGGCAGCTACACCAGCTATTAAAGCTGCATGGTGAAAACTTGACTATGAAGTCAGTATGGAGTAGAAGCTACTCAATTGAGTGCTGTCATGATTTTATCTAAAATAGTTGATGACCATCGTGTTAGTCTGGGTCCTTAATAAACAGAAGGAGAAAAAGGAACATCCCAGACATATTATCTAAGCCAAGTTTCTCTTGTAGCACTGATGGGATGCACAGTGCATCTTACATTAATGGCCATTTCCAGTTCATTCCATACCTTGATTTCGGTTAAAGTTTCATTATTCTTTTTTAACTTCTTATGAATGAGGACATGAAAAGGACAAAGGCATTGGTTTTGAATACAAATGTGTGTGTGTGTGTGTGTGTGAGAGAGAGAGAGAGAGCGAGAGAGAGAGAGAGAGGAAAGAAATAACTCTACCTTGTTAAAACAGAACAAGTAGCAATAGGGTTAAACTGTGGCTCCATCATAATGTTTGGAAAACTGTTCCTAACTATATCAGCAACTTACAAAGTTGCTCAGTGATCAGTTTCCTGTCTTAGAGTTTTTCAAGGAGAAATCTGCTGTTTCAGGAATATAACAAAACTTAATATTCTACAAATGCTGCATTGGTCAGCATCAACAGACATTTCAGCCATAGCAGCTATTCTCTACCTGGGTAGCAGTTTTAACTATGCAATTCAATCCTATGACTGCTTAGAGCAGTGTTGTCCAAACTTGGCCACTTTAAGATGAGTGGACTTCAACTCCCAGCATGGCTGGCTGGGGAATTCTGGGAGTTGAAGTCCACTCATCTTAAAGTGGCCAAGTTTGGACAACACTGGCTTAGACAATTCAGAAGGACTTAGAACCAGGAAATTGTACGCAAAGACTTTGCAGTATTAGAGCTACAAGCTGCAAAACTCCTGAAGGTCAGTAGAGGAAGTTCTCTAGATCTATGTGCCAACATCTACTGGTTGTCTTGATCTCTGCAGCTCAGATCTGAGTAATAAAGATGACAAATTTCACATAGTTTCTCACACTGTTCCAGTGTAAAGTTTATTTTGCCCCTTTACCATGCTGGTTTTAATGTAAAGTCGCTATGAAAATTCATCCAATGGTCTATGTCCATTTCTTGTAATATATATCCATCCAATTGTCCATACTTGCATATGTACCACATTGTTCCCTTTCAGAGTAGGCAATGTTATGTAGAGCACAGAAAAGGAGTAGGAAATAGTAAATAAAGAAAAAAGAAAAAGAAATAACTAAATCTGTCTACCCCACCCTGTTCATTATACTTCTCCTTATTTTTCCACCACATCCATACTGTCAAGTCCACAAAATCCAAACCCCAATTTAGAAGAATTCTCGTGAAACCAGGCCTGGTTCAGATAAATATTGGTTGGTACATGCAGCTTGAAGCAAAGCATTGCTAAAACTAAAGCCTGTGTAAATTTGTCTCTACTTATTCCCTCCCCCCCCACCCCTTTACTACATTGGCACCAAACTCCTTTCTCACAGACTGGTGGCCTTGTGCATTCCTCCCATTGATAACACAGTTCTTCCCAGCCTTCAGACTACCACCGGTTTTGTCTGCATTCAGGTCTTGCTGTAAATTTCCATATCAGTTTGAGTGCCTCTCCATCTCATAGCATTAACTGAAACACAACTATAACCTACCATTCCCCCACCTCCCCAGATACAAATGGCAGAATCAAATCAAGCAAATACCCATTGACTGCTATAACTTTATAGAATAGCATTTGATTGATGCAGGTTCTGACACATACACTGCTTCATATACTGCTTTCTGTTCTTTAAACTTCTCATCCGCTCTTTTTTTTTTCATATTTGCAATTAAGTCTTCATTCACTCTCTCTGTGTGACCAGTCCACCTCCCTGTGCTTCCTTCATACCTTCACTTTTCTATCATAACTACCCTAGTTCAGCACCCATGCCTCCTTGACTCTCTCTCTTTTTTTTATCACACATACTTCTTAATTTTCCTATTGCCGCCACATTCAGCTTTGTTTTCTGTCATGCCCAACTCTCAATTCCATGTAAGAAGGATGCTCTTATACACAGACATTTGTTCTTTTTTTTTTTTTTTTTTGGACAGACATCCATTCCTTGCAACAGACCACATACTACCTACTACCTTTCTCCCAGCATTTCTGCATCCTAAAATTCCTCCATCTATTTTCCTATTTTTCGTTAAAGTTCTGCTGACTATTTGTTGACTTTCTCCAGGTTTTTTTTCTTTGGTTTGGGTTTTTTTTTCTTTCTGTTTCTGTTTTGTTTTTTGCCATCTTAGGTAGCTAGCATCATACAGTACAATCTTCCCAATATTTGTTTAGGATCTTAGCCCATCCACAGCTTTTTAACTCCACCAAGCGTTGTTTTATATTCTTCCCATTAGCACAACTTTATACATTTCCTTGCTGTCTTTCCTGCATCCTCTTTCCATACAGGATTTGTATTTTCTCTTTCTGCAGTTGATCTGCTTTAATTTCTTTAATTTCTTTCCTTTCTTCTATGTCCGTTTTTCCCAAGAGCCATGTTTGAAACTAATAAGTGGTGGTCTGTCTCACATTCAAAGCCTTTTCTCATTTTGTATATGCCACTCATTTTCTCAGTCCATCATAAACAATCGATTCAGTTATGCTTTTAGGTTTCAATTAATTCATTTGTCAGGCGTACACATGATTAGACATAAGCTTAAACCACATATCTGGAACAACAGAACTTCTTTTCCCACTGAGGAGATACTTCATAACCATCATTCTTGGGTCTCCAAATAGCCCAGTCACTTCTTTCTGAATTCTTTCATCTCATTTCCATTCATCCACTCAAGTCATCTAATAGAATATAACCCATTCACCCTTATAACATTCATTCAGAACATTGCACCATTTTCCCCCAAACTCATCTCTTTTTTTCCATTATCGCTATTCAGTGGAGCATAACATGCAAGCATTATCAGTGCTTGGAGTCCTACTTTTGTATATATCCATAATGATCTAGATTATATCAGTTCATAGTTTCTGACATGACATGTAGTTTAGCCCTTTTGTTTCATAATTAAACCAACCCTTTCACATCCCTTCATGGCTTCATCAACTCCACTTCACAAGATCAGATCACCTTCATCCAAATGTATTGCATGCTTCCCTTTCTTCTAATTCATGCTCTTTATCATTTACTCTTCTAACATTCCAAGTCACCATCTTGCATATGCCATGGTTGTCATCAATGGGCTCAGAGATGTTGACCTCCTGTCAGACTTGTGAGGTAATCCAGACGAGAAGCACACCCAGAAGTACTAGCTCTAACTTTATTATAAGGCTACATTAACAGAATCTTGCAAGTCTGAAAGTACATCTCCCCCCCCACACACACACACACCTTTATAGACCAAGAAAGTAGGGAGGATCCCTTCTGAGATGTTTGCCATGTCCCCATTCCTTCTGCGGGCTCAGCTGCTTCCTATCTGACTGTTGCCTAGTGTATGGCTCTTCCTCTTGTTTCCCAAGGTCATTTCCACAGACCATTACACCTCCACCACTCATCATGGCATTGGTCAATCAATGGTTCCACTTAATGGCTTTTAGCAAAATAGAGAAAGTGTTGATTTAAATACATATCCATGTTGGTCATTACTACTGCCTCATGCAGCGTGCCCTGATAACAATAAAGGAAGCATTTACTAGTTTTGGCACCTTTTGACCAACATATCAGATGTGCAACCAAAGCCCAGTTTTATCACAAACATCTTTGCACTATTCTCTGCAAGCTAGGATCTGTAATCTAGGATCTAGCCTGCAAGCCAACATAGTGTTGCCTGCATTCCACCCTAGGAGGCATACATAGTGTGCTGGCACCCTCAGGATGAATAAACACACTCAGACACACATAATATGCATACATATGTTCATGAATGTATTCATCCAATACTTCTTTTTCTCTAAAATAACCTTCACTCAATATAATGCATTGTTACATTCGTTTTAGTAACGTTAAATTTTATATGTGCTTCTCTACGCATTGTCTGATTAGAATTTACAAGGCAAAATCTGGAGAAGGATAACCTTGGAAGAACAGGTGCATGTTGTTTCAGGAAGTTCAAACGCATTCTGCATTTTGGTTTCTAGTGAGGAATAGGAGTAGGTTGACATGCTCAGTTACCTACAGACACTGAGGAGATCATTTCCTCCTTGGCAAGAAAGTTATGGGTCTGGGGGGGTCTGAGAAAGAGGTGACTGGCAGGAGAAAAAGAGGAGGAATTGCAGAGAAGAAGAGCCAGGCAATTCTGTTCAACAGCAAATAATTTCTGTTCTGTCCCTTGGTAGAGTGAAATAGACAACAAAGAGTTATAATAGGAACCAAGCTGAGAGTCATGCAGATCACATTGATTCAGCCCTTGTGTATATTGGGCCGTTTGCCTATTAAATTGTTCCATGTTCCTTTTTGCTTTCTCTTCCTTTCTTGATCATTCAGGATTTAGTTTAAAAAGCCTCATCACCTATCATCTCACCTTTGCTTCTAACTCCTCCTCCTGGATTAATTCCAAATAATTATCTTCTTTGCGGGTCATTCTTATTTATTTTTTTTGAAAGAAGGGTAGCATTCTGTTTACTTACTTACTGATCTGCTGTTATAGGAAGTTAGCCTCTTAACAACCCTGTTTCATAAAGTATTGTTAAATTGCTGTCAGGATGCATAAACGGCTTGTTGTATTGCTGCCCCAGTGGTGGTGTTCATGCAAAACTGCAGTTCGGGGAGCAACATAGTTGATCAAAGCCTGAATGTTTCCTCTCTCACCCAAGCAAACCCCAGACGTGTTATGTATTTCTGACCTACTTCTTTGTATTCTCTTACATCTCCTTCACCCCCCTTGTTTCACATTTATTCAAGTTTTCACTTAAGCCAGAATACATCTCTAACCATTTTATCCATTAAACATTGGGGGTTTGCTTTCCCCAAGGGACAGAGGAGAATTTTGCTAGCCTGGATTATTAAGCAAAATGACTAAATTCTTGTATTAGTATAAGGATCTAAACCTTTCTAAATTAGTGATCGGAAGGGCAACATTCTAAAGATCCTTGCAGATGTTTTAATGAATCCAACTTTTCTCTAGGCATTTTTGATGGGACCTGGAAAAAACAATTTATCTTGAGCTAAGTATTTCTACTAATTCAGCAATGATCGAGTTGAATTTAAATATGTTGCTGTTAAAAATAGCAGCACATTTGGATAGATGGGCTTCACTTAAACTGAATATTTGGGTTAAAATTAATATTTTAAGAATGAATGGGAATATGCATTATAGTGGTATGGCACAGCTGGGAAGAGGATTATTCTCTGCTGACAGTTAAATCAGAGAGTACATCAGCCATGGTGATGTCATTATGCACAAATTATATCATCTATGTCATTTGATGTCATTATGCAAATGAAGTAAATGCCAGGGGAACAGCATCCATTGCATTCACCCTGTGGCATTGAAGTCCACTAAATCAAGGTTTCACATGTCCCTAGAATTTAGTTTCAGAAATATAATTCACATTTTAGCTCATTCAGAGAAACTGCCTCTTTGTTTTTCACTCAGAAAGTTCCAACTGGCAGAGAGAGAATTTTGGTCCAAATTGAAGGATACATCACAAGTTGTGTCTTCTTTGGGTTGTTAAAAAATCATTTTTCCCCCCACTGGAAAATGCTTTTGTGAGCTGTCTTCAAATTGGCATATTAAGATACTTCTTATAAGCTGGAAGGCATTAAGGTCCTTGGAAAGTATGGAATTTTCTCTCCCCTATTAGCTGCTAAGGAGGTGTGCAATAGAAGACTAGCTCTGGTCTTGTAATCATGCTAAATTAATATTGCAGGGGGATGCAAACTTGAAAATATAACAAGGCAATCTGTTTCTCGAAGAACATGGGTGGAGATATGGAAAGTATATGTCAATTAATAGGATTAGGTGATGATTTATTTAAGAAGTTGCAACCTAAGTATCTTTTGTTGAATGGTGCAGCAGCACACTGTTCAACAGTCTGATATAGGCCAGCAGTCCTAAATCCTTTAGAACATGTTCAAGATGATCTAACAATCCCTACCAAAAAAAAAGTCTGTAATATCTGTATATAAACGTAACACCTATATTAAATGTTCGAGAGGATAAGGTCCAGTGTGTGGCACTTCCACATCATATCTCTGAAGGCTTAAAATTATGATGAATTCTACAAATATATTATTTCTTAGTGTGATTTGTCAGGAAGAAATTAATGGGCTCCGCTAATTATCAGAGACATGGGGCTCAAAATGCAATATTAGTTAAGTTGATGTACAGTAGTCTTCTCTTACAGCAGGCCCCTTTGGACAGAACTGCTTTCACACACTAATTTTGTTTGGAAAAATCATTATTTTTTGAGGATGAATGAAACTTGAATGATTCAAAAACTTACAGGAGGACAACAGAAGTAGACCTTGCAAGCTTTTATGATTGCAAAAAGATTGCAAGTAAGGAATGCATCTTTGAAATATCAAAGATGTCACTTACTCTCCAATAGTTAGAAGAATTTCCTCTCATCTCCACCTTGCTGATAATCTCTCTTTACTACAGCAAAGTGCTGTTAACCAGGAATACCCAGGAAAAAAGTCAGGAATTGTAACTGATGCAAAACAGTTGCCAGGCTACTAACCAGCATAACAGACAGAGTTCATATGATGACTGAACTGTGTTTAGTTTCCCAATGGCAGACTAAACAATGGTTTAAGGAGTTGGGGTTGATTTTTAAAGTCTTAAAGCTTAGGGTCTATCTGAGGGGTCCCCTTCTCTGCTCTGGTTATTTAGATCAGCAGGAGGGCTCTGTTAAAGTTGCCCCAGCTATCTGGGATGTGGGAGAGGACCTTCTTTAGAGTGGCTGTGGGTTCATTGGCCCTCTTGCATCTCTTTTCACACACTTTGAACTGCTAATTGATTTTAAGGATATCTGTATTAATTTTACAGTCATGGCTTATATTTTCACATTTAATTGTTGTGAGCCAACTTGAGAAGCCTCTGTAAGCAGAAAGGTAGGGTATAAATAATTCAATCAATTAAAAAAAAAAATTTTTTTTTTTGAGTGCAGATATTTGCCTATTAGATTTATATTCTGATTTTATTTTCAGAATCCAAGATGGTGTGCATAATGCTCCCTCTTCCTATTTTCCCCCACAACAAGAACCCTGTGAGGTGAGTTTGGCCCAAAGTCAGCCCACCAGCTTTCATGCCTAAGGGAGGACTAGAACTCACAATGCCTGGGTTTCTAGTCTAATGCCTTAACCGCTACGCCAAATTGTCTCACCAGTTGGTCAACATTTGACCAACATTAGTCCCTTTTCAGCAGAAGACAGGGAAGAGATCGTCTTAGTCATAGTTATTTGAACTGTTTTATTCATAAGGTCAGTTTGTATGGTCTGTCAGTATCAGTTTAATGTCTCCAGACAATTTGTATCTTCCTTCCTGATTCAGTCTCTCTCTTTTTTTTTTATGAAAAAAAGATGAGCTGTTTCTCTTATTTGTAAGGTCACTTTTTCAAAATACTCTGAGCAAGTTCTACTGCTCATTGTTTCAAAGTTTTAGCAAGAAGTGTGGAGCGAGATAGGGATAGCTGCCATAAATAAATTCTGAACATGCTAGAGAAACTGCCATCTTAATGTCTGTTTGCTTCATTCCTTATTTGGACCTTTGGAAAATTCTTATATGCAACTAAGATCAGAGTAAATTATAAATACTGTCCTCTTACTGCTCATCCAGACAGTTTTAATGTTCTGAAAACTAAGGTTGTGAATGATAAACTTGCTCCTACACTTACCACTTAAGAATTGTGCTATTCCACACACACACACACACACACACACATTATTTTAGCTTGGGCAACTGAGAGCTATCCTGTGGGTTTACTCTAGGAAGCAGCCAATTGCAAAACTAATCTCCAATATTTATTTCTATTTTAATGGGAAAATCCATAGAAAGTAATTTTATCAATGGACATCTTAAAATTAACTCCTCTGCATCCCCAGAAATGTGATAGGGGCTAGTCAGCCACAGAATGTTTGCCTTTCATGAACACATTTAAATGTAGCATTTTGGATAGAGTATGAGGTCTAACTGTCATGGCTGAAGCTAAAGTTATAACTTGATATGGTTTGAATTTGGTCTACAGAACAGATAACCCTTACACACTCACACAACACTTTAAAGAACCCAGTTGTGTCGATGAAATGACCAAGACTCACGCTTGATGCAAAGGAAACTTTATTTTCCTTAACCTTTCCCTTTTTTGACTACTGTGATTGTTTCTTCTGTCCTATGTGGCTGTTTTGTACAGAGCTGAGACTTCCATCTTGGGTGGGAATGACAACATGGGAAAATCTTAAAGGTAGCTATCATTCTTGGACTCTCAGTCTTCATCTCTTTAGGTAGGGCTGATAGACAGTGACTTGTCACCCAGACATTATCAGGACTGAACATGGATTTGAATCTCGGTGTCTCCTATCCTAGTCCAGCACCATCCCCACTAGCCCACTTGGACTGTCCCTGTTTTATATTTTAAGATTTGTTTGTCATCCTACCATGTGGCTGTCAGGATTTTCTCATGGGAAGAAATTCATCTCGTTATCTTTACAAAACTATTATGGCTACATAGATCATGTAAACAACTTGTGACTGTGTGTTGTGCACGTATACTACTATTTACTGCCATCTATTGGTGTGTGTATGCTAGTTATTCAGTGGGGGGGTACATGTTGGCAATATAATGGGAGGGCTATATGCCCAGCCTTTCAGTATAGTTTTAGCCACCATGTAGTTAGGTTTTATGGGTTATGTAGTTGTAACTAATAACCAAGTAGTGTACCTCTTCTCTGAGAGTTTTTAGCTAGAGACTTGTAGTGGATAAGTCTTGGATGCTAAGTTTTATGAGAAGAAGCATTGTTGTTTTCTATATTTTGTATGTAACTTGTATTTTATGGAGTTTTGCATTTTTATCAATAAAACCAGTTAGTATATATTTTCCGGCTGGATTTTCTTGGGAGAACACAATATGGACATTGCATTTTGCAAGCTCTCATGCTGATGTGTATTTCTCCTGAGCACAGTTTTTTGGGAGCTTTGCTGCGCTCTGCACAACAGTGGCAGCATGATCTTGTCTAGGCTCAGAAGCTAAGCAGAGTTGGTTCTGGTTAATATAAGAATGGGAGATGAGCAGGGCATCTCTGAGCTGCAGGGCATCTCTGGGCTGCAGGGCAGTTGCCAGAAGGAGGTGGTGACAAACGTTTCCGTAACGCTGCCAAAAACTAAATGGATGTTCCTAGAAGTCAAGCTTGACTCGAAGCATCTTTATGATGTGGTGAGTGATATATACATTTATTATATTGATTACACACACACACACACCCCCAAGCATACATACATACACACACCGTCTTGCTCCGTAGTGGCTATTCGAAAGTTGGAAGGGGTTTTCCAAGATCTTGCACAGAGCTTTTTCCGAGATGCTCTGTTAAAAGTTCTGTAAGTGAAGATGTTATGACTCCAACGCACACCTTGTTTAAATTAATACATTCCATTTTTAAGTAGCAGAGGAGCTGTTAACTCAGAGTAGATCCTAAGCCTAGATCTTGCGTGCTTTTCTTAACAATAGTTCAACAAAACAATCAGCTTTTAACAGAGATCCATGGTTGCTATCATTCTTTTTTTCTTAACAGCTAGAATAAATCAATGGTTAAAAAGAGTGAAGAATGACACCACGACAACACAGAGGTTACAAGCCACTGTGTATATATAACCACAACAGCATAAAAACTGAGGATAAGCTGCACTGAGCAGGGTGGAATTTATTTCTATTTAAATGCTCAAGACTCTGGATTTCAGCTGCCATTCAGCACCTCCAAGAAGGATAACTGATTAATTTATGAATTTAGTGAATCAAGGCTGTTTAGGATTTCATAGGCACAAGTTATCACTGTGATGTTTTCCCCTGGAAAGCAAAAGAAAGCACAGATTGTTACAGGCTTTTGAAACCTATGTGTTAATGACCAACTATAGCTGATGATTATTATTTATTCATTCATTCATTTTATATAGCTGCCCATCTCAACAAGCGACTCTGGGTGCCGTACAATCACAAAAACAAAGAACAATTAAAACAATACAAAATAAATATGGTCGCCGAGTAAAACTATTATATGATTATATTCCAGCAAGTGTATTAGTGGGCAAGTCTCATTGCAAAAATTGGGGAAAGCACCTGCAGGAAGAAAGAAGGAGGAAATTGGATGTGGGGGGCGTTTTTCATATCAACCTTTTGGATTTTTTAGAGGGGTGTGTGTGTGTGTGCGCACACATGCATAATAGTCATGGGTACTGGACTAGAAGACAGGAGGCTGGGGGTTCTAGTCCTCCATTGGCACAGAAGCTAGGTAATTGACTATGGGCCAATCGCTGTTTCTTTGAAGCCAAAAACCATCTATCTGTCAACCATCCCTGAACCAGCATGGTAGATTAGGGTCCATAACTTTCACTAAAGAGGCTTTCATCCTGCAGTGGATTGATTCTAGACAGACAGACAGACAGACAGACAGACAGACAGACAGACAGACAGATAGATAGATAGATAGATAGATAAACAAATGTGCACACTATGAAAATTGGCAATTCATTTTATAAATTTATATATAATGTTCTAGGTTCTGCAGTATCTCATGGAAGGCAAGGGACTAACTGGTTGGTTGGTTGGTTGGTTGGTTGGTTGGTTGGTTGGTTGGTTATTTATTTATTTTTGCTTTGCTTTGCTTTGCTTTTGTACCCTCGAACTTGATCAGCTGGAGGAAAGCCCTGATTGACTTACGCTGTCTTCTCCATGTTCTCAGCATTTCATAACCAGCAGATGAGTGCAGGCACAGTTAGTGAGGGACTGAGGCATGGACACGCTTGAAGAGAAGACAAACATTAAAACCTCGGCTTGTTTGTGGATGAGAAACCATGCTATGTGTTTTTCTTCCCACCATAATTCAGCCGTTGAACTCACAGCTTGCATAATCATCCCAATCAATGAGTAATAGTTAGATTTTGAATTAATTCATCCAAATAAATTAATAGGAGTCTCTAAAGGAAAGCACAACCACCTCTAAAGACAAAAGTGACTTTTCCCCCCAGTTGGTATAGAATGATTGCAGAAAACCGGCAATTAGAAGTACATGAAATGTGATATATTATAATGTAAGACTGCAGTAAAATTCTTGAGGTGTTTGGAAAATCAATCATTCATTTACCTTTCAAAGGGTTTATGTAAATGCTTTAAACTTTATTTTGTCTCCGTCATATGGCCAAGCTAGATGAGTAAATATATACCTAAGGTCACCTCTGACCATCCAGTTTATCATCGCTTTCATAACATATCATCACTCACCTATTTTATTTCAGTTCTTCGCGTGTTTCCATCCTTTGTTGGCTTTTTCTAATGGAAACACTGAAGTGAACAAATTCTTCTAAACATAATGGAGCTAAATGGGAAAGTTCCATCTGTGGTATCAATAACATGTTTAATAGTGTCTATGCTTAAAATTAGTTCAAAAGGTTTTAAAGATATTTACGTTTCTGTAAAGTCACTAGGAAACCCCCACCCCTCCCTTTATCTAGGACGTGACTCTAGAAAACGTTTTGTCATTTATTTATTTTCAAAAAAATAATCTATGTTTCTCTTCACTGAATGATCTCTGGGTCAGAGGACCCAACAATCAGGGAACTATCCTAGAACTGTAAATGTGATGATGGTTAACACAGACACAAAATATACACACACACACACACACACACACACACACACATTTCTGTGGTTTGTGATTTGAAAAAGAAGGAAAGCAACCTAATGTTACTGTGTTGAGATGTAACAAAATTGTTGATATAATTTTGTGGTTTTTCAGGACTACACTGAACATCAACCCTGTGAAGTGTTGACATGTAGATGTGAGTTCTGTGGAGAATGTCCTCTTTCTTTTTGCAGAGACTGGCAAATTTCTTTCCAAAATATTAACTCCATGTAGAAAGGGGTTGCTTGGATCTTTTTAGAACAATGCAGCTAAATTCATTTGCTCCATTTGATTTTGTACAAGTGCACTTGTAAATTCACAATATAGCATATATATTATAAGCCAATTAAGTGTGACCAGTCCCAAGGGTCATCTTTGAATCACTGGAAAAGTTAAGAAGGCTCTTAAGTGAATGAGATATAAGGCCCAAATCAATGCACATTTATTTACAACTGAGCCCCTTTGTATAAAACACAACATTTTCCTTTTTCCCATCCTAAACCCAAGTTGGATCCTATTCTCTCTCTCTATAAGCACTTTTTGAAACATCAGTTCATGGGATCTTGATCTTAAAATATTATGAGTGCCAGTTAGTGACAGGATCCCAGATCGTATTTAGAGATTTGTTGCTCACTTTGAGAGATGCTTTTATTCCAGTTGAAAGTTATTGATTTCCCAGAAAACAAACTCATATTAATATTGACACCTCAAGGTTCAGAGAACAGAATTAGAAGTTAATGTAGCAGTGTACTCATGTTTTGAATTATTTTCTGTTCTCAGCATCTGGTAAGGTTGAAGTTGGAGATTATTTTCTTTCCTCCCTGGAAACCTAATATGTTTATATCTGCATGTACATAATATCTGTGGTTCATCTGGGGAGAGTTCAACTTATTAAGTGATCTTAGATGACAAGAATCCCATTATGGATGCTTGTAAGAGTTTTCTTTGGTCATATGTGTATGATAGAGGGATATGTGTATATATTTATATATATATACTGTATGTATACAAAATTCCCCTCTCACCCCTATGGGTGGAACGTGTCTTCCTCAATCTCGGGTCCTCTGCCAGAGGCCTGGGAGTTTGAGGGCTCTGAGCAGTATCTGAGCTGTTCCTAGCCATGCACACTTCTGGACAGAGAGCTCGGATGTTGTTCCTGGGATCTGTTGGAGCCACTCTACCAGCTTAGGAGTCACGGCCCCGAGTGCTCCAACCACCACTGGGACCACTTTGGCCTTGACTTTCCACATCCTCTCTAGTTCCTCCTTCAGGCCCTGGTACTTCTCCAGCTTCTCATGCTCCTTCTTCCTGATGTTGTTGTCACTTGGCACTGCTGCATCTATCACAACCGCTGTTTTCTGGTCCTTGTCTAGTACCACTATGTCTGGTTGATTGGCCAGTACCTGCCTGTCTGTCTGGATCTGGAAGTCCCACAGGATATTAGCCCTGGTATTCTCCACGACCTTCTGTGGAATCTCCCATCTGGGCTTGGGAGGGTCCAGCCCATACACTGTGCAGATGTTCCTGTACACAATGCCAGCTACTTGGTTGTGCCGTTCAGTGTATCCTGTTCCTGCCTGCATCTTACACCCTGCCACTATGTGTTGGACTGTCTCTGAGGCCTCTTTGCACAATCTGCACCTTGGGTCCCGTCTAGTGTGGTAGACCCCTGCTTCTATGGATCTGGTGCTTAGTGCCTGTTCTTGTGCTGCTATGATCACTGCCTCAGTGCTGTCTTTAAGTCCAGCCCTTTCCAGCCACCGGTAGGATTTCCCAATGTCAGCCACCTCAGCTATCTGTCGCTGGTACATCCCCTGTAGGGGCTTGTCTTGCCATGGTACTTCCTCCACTTGAACTTCCTCCCATGTCTGCTGCTTCCTCAGGCATTCTGTCAGCAGCTCATCTTTGGGTGCCATCTTACTGGTTTACTCCGGGATGCTCCGGGTTTCATCCAGGACAATGGCTTTGACACTCATCAGACACTGCCCACCCTCTTTACTGCTGGTGTACAATCTCTGGGTGTTGGACTTAGGGTGGAAACCTCCATATATTGTGAGGAACTTCCGGGTCTTCACATCCGCAGCCTCCATGTCCTCCTTTGGTCAGCTCACTATACCAGTAGGGTATCTGATGACTGGCAGGGCGTACATGTTGATGGCATGGATCTTGTTCTTCCCATTGAGCTGGCTCTTCAGGACCTGCCTTATCCTTTCATGGTACTTGGATGTTGCTGTCTTCCTTGCCTCCTCATCGTGGTTCCCATGTGACTGTGGGATACCAAGGTACTTGTAGCTGGTCTCTGTGTCTGCTATGTGGCCCACATCAGTCTTAACTACCTTCCATCTCTTAACTGTCATTGTGCCACACTTCTCCAGTCCGAATGACATCCCAGTGTCCTCGCTGTAGATCCGTGTCAGGTGGATCAGTGAGGTGGTGTCTCGTTCATTCTTAGCATACAGCTTGATCTCATCCATGTAAAGGAGGTGGCTGATGGTGATTCCACTCTTGAACTTGTACCCATATCCAGTCCTTGTGATTATCTGGCTGAGGGGGTTTAAGCCTATGCAAAACAGCAGTGGGGATAGTGCATCACCTTGGTATATGCCACACTTGATGGCCATTTGTGCGAGCTGTCTTGAGTTGACTTCCAATGTTGTCCTCCACAGTCCCATTGAGTGTTTGAGGAAGGTCCTTAGTGTCCTGTTGACTTTGTAAAGCTCCAGGCATTCACAGATCCATGTGTGTGTCTTTGAGTCGTAGGCTTTCCTGTAGTCAATCCAATATATATATATTTTGTTTAGGACTCCAGAGAAAGAGGCAAAATGTTAACAAAATGAAAATCCTGGGTATATATATAAAGTAAGGCAGAACATTCTAGTCATAACCTTTTCAGTTTGAGACTGACACGGGTTGTACTGCAACATTTTCTCTTTTAGACAATATCCAAACCTCCTTGCTCATTAGCTTTTGACATCAGCTTCTCAGAATGAATGGTGAACTTGCTTGGTCCTGGCAAGCTGTTCCTTTCATGTGCATTCAGTTTTTTATTTATTTGCCTCTCTAAACAGTGGTATTTTTATACTGTATATATACACATTGTTTTATTATTAAAGGCTTTCCATTGTTTTGCACAATATTTTGTAGCAATTTCTGAACAGCTTTCCTGTAAGTAATAATTTCCATAAAGCAAAATCAATGGTTTATTTATTTGTTTATTGAATTATTATTGCTCCTAATTATGGCCTTCTCCATTTCCAAAGACTCTTAACTGTTGCTTTAGCATTCAGTTTTTAAATCAGAAAAGTAAGAGCACTAAATTATTCTGCAGGATTATCACATTCACCTCTAACTTGTCCATCTTTTCCTTAGCAAAATGGATGTAATAGCACTGGGATATCTTGAAAGGTGGAATACATCATAGCCTCATAGCATTGCTTTAAAAATGCCTTGAACATCATGAACCCTTGTCTTTGGTGCTCCATGCTATTGTTTGATCATAGTTGCACTAAAATGTTTGATTTCTGGATTGCTGTTTTTGACATTACTTTCTGCTAATCCCTATCACCTTCAGGGAGGAAAAAGTTCTAAAATGAATGAGGAAATTTCTTCCCTGGCCATGAGTTGGTCATTCTCCCTTATTATTGAATTCATTCACTGGCTTAACAAAGTCAGAAGCTAGTGGCCATGCATTTTATCTTGCATTTGAAGTTCTAGTCAGTTGAAATTAAAAAGGGGAACTGAGAAAGTGTGGCTTATCCAGGAGGAAGGCAGATCCATAGTTTCCATTTTTACAAACATAGGCCAACCTAGTGTGGTCTGACAATAAACATAAGATGCACCTAAAACCTCTAAAGTGACCTTCTCTTAGATCCATTTGCAGTCTGTTCCTTCCACCTCCCCCCAATTCACAAACAGAGGCACCCCCAGAGTGGAGGAAAAGGAAATCCAGCTGTATGCAATTTTCTTCCCTGTTTGTTATCCTGTTGACATAAAGTCCTGAAACCTGTTTCTCCACACCCTGATTCTCCCTTACTCACTTCCCTTTGGTCACTCAGTAAATCTCATCAAGACCTTTTCAGAGGTACTAGCACAAAAGATAATGCTAAATGTTGTAGACTCAATTTAGAGAAGAACAAAACATACACACCTACAAAATGATACACTGCATTTGTATGATTATGAATTCCTTGCATCCGGATGTCTCTGACTTGGAATTCTGGTAGTTGTAGTCCCACCTGGAAGAGGCCAAATTTCCTCCCTCTTTTGAATATTGGAAAGAAGATCCTCTGGTTTGGTTTGATTGGTTGAGTGAAAGCAGTGTTTTATGACAGTTAGAAACTTGGAATTCATTTGCTTTGGGGAGTGAAGATGCAATTGGTGAGAGCCAGAAGATAAACTAATAATAAATGAGTTAATAGTTTTTGGCATGTGTTTCAACTGTTTAAGTTAGAGAGGTGTCAAAAATCTGTAATCCCCAAGTTTAAGAAAATGCTGATCTTGTACAAATTGTGAATGTTCTTCTGCTTTTTGCAAGCCACCTTGAATGTTAGATAGACCAAAAGCTAGGGTATCAATTGAATGTGTATTTCTTGTTCTTAGCTTCTCTTTAAATTGGTTTTATATGATTTTAGTTGCATGGTATATCCTGTAGAAAGAAAAACTTCAAAGGTTTGCAATCTATGAATAGCTTTGTGAACTGTGAGCCTCTGATTGGGAATCCTTTATTTTCCTGAAGGTTGGTTAGGCTTCTGGACCTTTCACCCCAAGGCTGGTTAATATCAACAAGTGGCTCTGATTCTTCTAAACTTTTTTCCCATATCCAAATCTCTCATCTTCAGAGGCTGTGTTTCTCTATGCCTATGTAAACAAGCTCCCTTCTTTACACATAGAAAGGAATAATGGATGACGGATAGGCTCTGATGGAGCGTTTACAGGAGGAAGTTTTAGGGAAGTGAATGAATCTCGGCCCAGCCCAACAAGAGCCATATGAGATAACCATCCATGTCACATCCAGCCTACAGTTTGGAGGTTCCCATCCCTGGTTAAAACCTCCCCTCTCAAATAAATTATGGATATCTAGTAAGCCCGTTCTGAGTAGAAACAGAAGTTACCCTCTAAAGTTCTCCTAACCTATCTGTAGAAGAAGGCTGAATAAAACTGAATGAGTCTTACATGCAAACATAGTCTTTCCATTTTTTTTCCCCTTTAAGTTAAGTGTATGACACTTTGGGGATTACATCTATCATATTATCATTCTTTTAACTAATGAATACCTGCAGACTCTCTCTTAGGATGTAGATTAAATAGTCTAATCACCATTATTAAGAGAATAGCTAATTCCCTTAGTTCTTACACCAAACAGTGAGCAATTCTAGAGGGAATCCTGTTCTTGGAGAACATAATAATTTTAAGATAAGTATCTTTTGCGTTGTGCTTTTGCCAGCTTCAAAAATCCTGACTCTGATATTGGTTCCAATAATTGATCATCTGTCTAGGAAGTGTTAAGATTTCACAGTGTGCTGTTCTGACCCTTATGAATGAAGTTCCTCTGAATGAATTCTGCACATCAGCAGGAAGAAACAATAAAAGATCAATCCACAGTAAATAGCATGCTTGATATTCTTACCTTCAACTACTGATCTCCCAACCTACATCTAAAAAGACAGACATATGCTCACACCCATTTAGTAAATTAAACTATTTTAAACTTTGGGAAGTGAGGAAAGTACCCCTTGGATTGAGCTGTTTAAATGTCAAGGCACTCTGGTCTTCTTGAAGGTACATCGACTTTGCAGACCTTCCAAAAGGGTCTGAATATGCACATGAATGCAGAGAAGATACATATTCCAAGACTGCCACTCTGTTGATGTGCCTCTCAGATTGTTTGCACAATCCTAATATTTAAATACCTCTTCTTTATTTTAAAAAGCCCTCGGATTTGTATTACAATTAATTACCATCATACCTAGGGTACAAAAAATCCACTTGAACACTAGATGGCAGCAAAGTGTTAGTTTTCTGTATCTTTTTGCTGTCCCCTAGTGCTATCTGGAGTTTTGCAACCCAGATCTGATCATCTTAATTGTACTAAGTTCCTGGTCATCCTTAAACCATTATTGTGCTGGAAATTCCTCCGTCCCTCCCTCCCTTTTTTGTCATGAGGTTCTACCATGTGAAACTTTTGAATATATAATCAAATCACGAGCACATTTTTTTCTCAGCTGCTTAAAGAGGAAAAGATTTTTACAATACCATCATTTATGATTTCCTATCATCCTGTTCAAATCTTATTGATTATTAATCTCCTACAGTTCTAGCACACCGGAGGGGCAATCAGAGTGATTAATTAGTATCATCGCTTGCAGGATGAGTAAATTAAGTGTGATTGTCTCCAAAATCAATAGTGTTTGCCCAGATGAAAATGGCAGCAAGAAACTATTACTTTGCATCCATGTTTAGGATACCTATAAACATATATTTTATAATGGCATGTTTACATTACAAGCTATCCAAACCAAACATCCTTTAAGGGCAGTAATTATTATTTATGTGGCCTTCCCAACTGTTTAGACTACTTCATATTCCCTAATTTCCTACTCAGCTTTCAAAATTAGTGGGCAGTAATTCACTTCCATAGCTCAGTAGCAGAACTTGTGCTTTATATAGCAAATAGCACAAATGCAATCTGCCTGAAATTTTGCACATCAGAATGCAAGAAGAACTCTGTATCAGACAAAGGCCCATCATTATTCCCATGCAAGTGAAATCTGGAGGCAGTCTGCCCCTATCCAGAGGTAACCTGGAAACTTCAAGACCAGGAGCCCTCAACAGATCTGTCTTCCATGAATTTGTATTGTCCCTTTCTAAAGCCATCCAAGTTACTAGCCATCATTACATTTTGTGCCAATGAATTTCATAAGGGTGCATTGTATGAAGTTCTTTATCTCTCTTAAATCTCTTTCTGGTCATCCTCACCAGATGATCCCTGGTCTTAGTATTTCAGGAGATGGAGAGAAAAAAATCTACCTGATCATTTTCTCCTTGCCATGCATAATTTCATACTCTTCAGTCATGTAGTTCACACTAAATGTACATGAAAATCAACCAATTGCAGGTCCAAAGTTAGGGGTTTGCATCCATGTTTAGGATACCTATAAACATATATTTTATAATGGCATGTTTACATTACAAGCTATCCAAACCAAACATCCTTTAAGGGCAGTAATTATTATTTATGTGGCCTTCCCAACTGTTTAGACTACTTCATATTCCCTAATTTCCTACTCAGCTTTCAAAATTAGTGGGCAGTAATTCACTTCCATAGCTCAGTAGCAGAACTTGTGCTTTATATAGCAAATAGCACAAATGCAATCTGCCTGAAATTTTGCACATCAGAATGCAAGAAGAACTCTGTATCAGACAAAGGCCCATCATTATTCCCATGCAAGTGAAATCTGGAGGCAGTCTGCCCCTATCCAGAGGTAACCTGGAAACTTCAAGACCAGGAGCCCTCAACAGATCTGTCTTCCATGAATTTGTATTGTCCCTTTCTAAAGCCATCCAAGTTACTAGCCATCATTACATTTTGTGCCAATGAATTTCATAAGGGTGCATTGTATGAAGTTCTTTATCTCTCTTAAATCTCTTTCTGGTCATCCTCACCAGATGATCCCTGGTCTTAGTATTTCAGGAGATGGAGAGAAAAAAATCTACCTGATCATTTTCTCCTTGCCATGCATAATTTCATACTCTTCAGTCATGTAGTTCACACTAAATGTACATGAAAATCAACCAATTGCAGGTCCAAAGTTAGGGGTTGGTGATCACTGTCAGAGGGGCATCCCACTTTAAACTGAACTACTGAATTAAACAAATCATACGAGGCACTGTCTTCTTGCCCAGAACAGAAGGCATATTCTCTGGTCATGTCCATCTACACAAACCCATTTGGAATGATTACATCTAGTCTAGTTGCCATCTGGGTAAGGTATAACCGTGCTATACTACAAAATTCGTCTTTGGAGTTTGAATTGGAAGTATGATCAACCCCATTTTATTTCCTCTAGGAGTATCTTTAGGAAGATGGGAGACAAATCCATTGAACTCTCTTGTACCAGAACCAAATCTCTTGGCACAAGGTTATGTGAAATTCTGAAATGTAAGTCATCAATGCAACATCAGGGCTCAGGCAGCAATGTTCCAAGAAAGTAATGAAATGTTGTCTTTTCTCTGTGTCAGCCACTCCTTGGAATTGTTGTTGTCCTTATGTAAGGGGGTTATCACCCCTTCAGGGGGTACGAAACTGAAATTGCATAGATTTCAGCCCCTGGTGTCTTAGATGGTATACCTTATATTATGTTTCCTCATTCCTGATGTCCTTCTTCTTTACCATGTTGCTTATGAGAAATGTTGGCCTCTTTAAGAGGCAGAATGAACAATAACAGCTTGTCGGACTCCCTTACGTGCAACAGTTTGGCAGGACATCTGGGTATTAGACTACAACAGTTGGTGATTTTTTTCCACTTTATAGTAAATTACCAGTCAATTATGGTTCGGATGGTAGACTTTCCAGAAGGGAATTGGCTCTCCTGTGGTTGTTGTCTTTATGAACTGCCAAATAGCATGGGATGATGGTTAAAATGGTAGGTTGGATTGGAAGATTTCTATTCCTCAGAACTCAGCTCTGAAACTTAGAAGTGGCTTCAGACAAAAGATTATCTGCTTCTCACTTTTTCAGAAGTTTCCATATGGTGACATGAGAGCTTACTTTCTATATGGTTCACATAACCAATGCAGCACAAATTATTTATGACAGCAAGTTACTATGTGTATTGGGAAAACATGAAGGGAATCTCCCAAGATAAATAATATTTGCCCTATCCCCTTCCCTTTAGGTGGAATCTGCTTACAAAGGAAACATAAAAATACTGTTCCTGTCTTTGTTTTAAGGAACTGGATTGGTATACATAAATTTTAGAACTATTTTACCATTCTGCACCTTAGTCATTTAAGGATTGTTTGGGGCCTAAAGGGATATTGAACTGAGATGCTAATAATCACAATAACACAGTAAATAAGGAATAGAATTCTTATAAATGAAAGAAATTCAGTTGTTTCAAGTTGCCTGAAAAAAGAGTTTGCATTATAAAACAAAAACACTGTGTACTGTGAATTTTATGTTCAGGTGATGATGTAGTTTACAGCTCCATCTAGTGATGCAGCCATCAAAGAAACTTAGTCATGCAAAACACTGGCAATGTGGATAATAAAGGATGCTGGTGTCCACTGGCTTCATTAGATGACCTCTTCTTTGGCTTCTCCTCTGAGTCAAACTCAATTGATATTGATATTGATCTCCCGGACTTTTCCCCATTGCATTCTTGGCTACAACAGGGAAATGGGTTGTCACTGTCTTCTTCTGGGAGGCTTATTTTGACTTCCCAGCCTAACCTATAGCCCTGGGACTTCCTAGCAATCACTCTGTGAATTACTATCCAGAGCTGACCTTGTATATTGAGCCCAATACCTTAAAGAAGAAATGCTTTAATATCACCTATACAGCTTAATTGGACTTGATCTAACACACTTTCTATGAAATGTTTTAATTAAACAAATAGCAAAATTGGGGGGGGGGGGTGGACTTTGGTTTCTATCACCAGTTTGCTCCAAACACCAAACACCAACAGTTTGGTCTAGTGATTAAGGCACCAGGCTAGGAACCAGGAGACGGTGAGTTCTAGTCCTGCCTCAGACATGAAAGGTGGCTGGGTGGCTTTACGCCAGTCCCTCTCTCTCAGCCCAACTCACCTCACAGGGTTGTTGTTGTGGGGAAAATAGGAGGAGGAAGGAGTATTACATATGTTCACCGCCTTGAGTTATTTATCAAAATAATAAAGGTGGGATAAAAAAAAACTTTTAAAAAAAGTAGTGGGAAATTGGGAATTGGAATTGGAAGATGAATAGGGACTTAGAAATTATGCATCTCTTTATGGATAGTTATAATTCCAAATGCAAGGAAGGTTTGAGTTTTTACTGAATGGGTGTCATTTTTAAATAGGCCAACCCTTATGTTTTACCAATGTAAAGAATACCTCCCTCCAAAAATCATCATCATTTTTATTCTGTTGTTCATTTAACCATGCACTCATGTACTGAAAATTTCAAAAGCAAAGAATTAGTTCAAATGACTTCACTGGAAACGGGGTCCAACTTGCATGGCATAATATGAATATTTTGTGCAATGACAACTGAAAGACCCATAAAATGATGCTCAGAGGAAGCAAATCAGTACATTCTTACCCTCCTGCTTGCTTTACAGATCATGCACATCACATAAATTAGCTCCCCACTTCATTGTTCCATGAGTATGCTTACTTATTTTCCTTCCTGAAGTTGTTTTTGCTTCAGCAGACCCTGATTCATTAATAAGTCAATGATGCAAACTTGTAGTAAGAAACTGAGCTCAGTGACACTCGATGTTACACACAGTCAACATGGAGCAGTATATCACTGACTTTTCTAGGGCAAACAGGTCAGGGGATTTGCTTGGCTTCAAATATAAACAATAGCATCTTTTTTCCTCCCTTCCAGATTATTTCAAAAACTCCAGCTCTCCTTATAGTTTACAAATCCCATTTCCCATGACCTCAACGCTCTGTTCATGATCCTACCTTTCCCCGAACATACTGGTGGCAAGGCTGTCATGGTAGGAGTTTGACAGGAACCACAATAGGATGCTCTGCTACAACACGAACCCAGGAACCAGAGAGCCCAAAGAACCCATCACAGCAATGAGCAAAAAGTCAGCCCTAGCAATGTGCAGTCCTATCAAGTTTCCCAGAATGGCACATGAAGGATTCAGCAAATCATTTAAAAAATGGCAGACAATGAAAGCAGTAAACCTCATTCAGAAGCAAGATTATGGAAGTCAGTCAACAGAAGTAATCAATGATGTCAAGAATGTTTGATGTCAAGAATGTTTACTAAGGCTTCTTGAGTCTGGAATACAGCTGAACATATTTCAGGGATAGTGAGCCTTTGGGATAGAAGTTGCAATGTTCCTGATGACCATGTCTAGAAGCTTCACAGATTAGAAGTTTCCTAACTCATAGTGTGTTTCTGTTGGCATCTGGGGAGTGGAGAGGGTCACTAAGAAGGAATGGGAAATACACTAATTTAGATCACAATCTGAATTAGAAAATAAATTTTAAAGGCAAATGCATTTGATTGATGCAGATAGACATTATAAACTGAACACATTCTTATTCTAAGCCAGATATATCCTTATTTGGAAATATCAGTAATACAGGATGTGTTTTGTTGAGTTCTGAGTGTTAAATTGTTGTAATTATTGTGTCATAATTAAATAAAGCAATTCTTAATTCTTGCTTCAGATAAAATTGAAAAAGCCACCTAAAAAAAAAAGCTTTACTGAACTTTGTTATCCTATTGTTATCAGCGTTACTATGCAGGTGCTATCTAGCTACACACATACACACACACCACTTGTGGTAAAGTTATGAACAGGCATGCATGAAAGATGGAGTACTAGATGAACCCATTCCATGCTGGAAGACCCTACAGCATGTGGATAAATAACAAAACGAAGATTTCTAAAAAGACACAAGAGGTAATTGGTTCTCAAAACAATAGATAGTTCGCAGGGGACTTTGATAAGGCAATGGGACTCAAGTGGAATGTACAAGGAAGAGTGAAAGGGGAACCAATGTGGTGCTTGCCAAACCTTGATAAAAACTAAGTGGATTGCAGCTGTAGGCAACTTCAGAGCCATCCCATAGAATGAAATGCACATGGAGGTCCTGACTCAATTTTTCTGGAACTCAAAACTAGCTTGGCCAGTGAGAACCTGGATAGAATCAGTATGCATGATTGTTCAATTTATTTACTTATTTATTAAATTTATATGCCGCCCATCTCCCCCAGAGGGTGACCCTGGGCGGCTTACAATTAACAACCAAGACAATAAAATAATAAAAATATAAATACCCCCCAATTAAAACATAAACAATAAATCTATAAACTATACACAAACACACATGCGCACAAATCAAGAAGAATGTGTGAGTAGAGCTCTTAGTTTAGAAGCTGAACCATAAGAGATATAAACTGGCATTTGTTTCTATGTGCCTGAGTCTCTGGATAAAAAAGAACAACTGAAAGCAGTTGGAGGAGTGGAGGTGTTATCAAGATAGTCTTTATGATGTTTCATGTGATGAAGGCTGAACTTATAAGATTCATCTTCCATCATTTTAACACTTGCAACTATTGAAAAATGTTTCTTTACTTAAGCACGGGGATGCAGTTCTGGCACATCCTGATTGACATATGCTAAGTATGGCTGAAAGGTTCTTCCCTGATCACTGTGGTTATTAGCACAGCACACACATTAAAAAAACATCAAAGTTAGGGGAAGAACGAAATGGGAAAAGCAACCATTAAATTAGTCAAGATTAATATAAATATATTCCCAATGCAGTGAACAGGCTTATTAGATCATCCCAACCATCTCTTCACAGCATTGCAGAGAGATACTATCTTCCTAATGAATATTTAGAATGGAAGCAACCTACGATGTCTCCCTTTTCACATGGAGCTACACACAATAAAAAGGATGAATTTTGCTTCTTTAACAAGAGGAGGAAAATGCTTACCATTTTGCATGATTTCTGTTTGCATTTACTGGAACACCATGACTCCGTGCCTTCAAGAAAAAGACTCAAAGAATATAATTACCTAGAGCAAATTAATGTTCATATTCTGCTCATCTTCCTTTCATAATAGAAAATGGAGTGAATGAATGAATGAACGAATAAATGAATGCAATTAAATGTCATTATGGGGTAATAGTATTTAGACCTGCCTTCCCAAAACTTCAGATACACTTGACCACCATTCTTGTCACTTCCATCATCAATTAATGATGCAACACCCTTCATAAGCCTTAGAATTATGTAACGGTAGAAAAGAACCTTGGAGATCAGGTAAGCCGACCTACTACCAGATGGAGGAATTCAGTTATCCTACCAATTTTAATGCAGATTGTTTGAAATACTTGCTTATAGAAGCTGAAAACAGCTGAGAGGTCTGGTGTGCAGTCTGGCCAGACACATGGCTAATAGTTATTCAGTTTTCTGAATCACAAGTTGTGCAAACCCAATACATATGCATACATGGGATATCTAGATAAGTCTTGGCATGCAACAAAATGTTGCCCTGTGGAATGCTCTTGAGCATTATAACCATCATTTCTTCTTCTTGTCCTCTATTCACCCCAGTAATCACCATGCCTACTAAGCAAACTTAGTCTTCATTGGACAACTGGGGTGGCAGGGATGAGAATACCGAAGACAAATCCCTCCTTTATTAAAAGGTTTGATTTCTTTATTGGTTTATAGGAAGAACTGTAATAGTATGTGGGAATGATCTTGGGAACAGGAGGAAGAGCCACACACTGGTCAACCAGCATGTAAAAGATTTCTCAGCCCACAAAAGGATAGGGGGTATGGGAAGTGTTTCAGAAGGGAACCTCCCTAGTTTTCTGGAGAGTAAAAGGAAAGGAAGGGGAGGGGATACTTTCAGTCTTGCAAGATTCTATTAATGTAACCTTACAATAATGATAGGGTTAGTACTCCTGGTGGTGCTTGTTGTCTGGACTACCTCGAAGGGCTAACAAAAACCAATAAAATGTATGTATTTATCGGTCATCGTTCAGCTCCACTCAAAGTAGTAGTTTATTAATTAATTAGTCTTATGACCATATCAAAGAAAATAAAATATAGGTAAATACAGGATCCAATTCCAGGGTAAAAAAATATTAAAATACATATGTGGTAAATACAAAGAATCAGCATTCAGATAAATGTATCACCTTTACATGAAGCCCTGATCTGTTTGATATAACAGGTTCTTAGCTGCTTGTCTATAAACTGGGCAGGTCTGCTCACAATGTATACATGAGAGTCCAGGAGGACATAGGACAATCTGCAATTCAGGTCCCAGTGGGCTGTCCTTTCAAGCAGGGAAGTTCAATAACTAAGCCTAAAAGGGGCATAGAGTTGACAGTCAAGCAAAACATGAGCAACATCTTAGATGGCTGGGGCACCGCATATACAGTACAAATCCTCTCGTGATATGGCAGGTGATGGAAGCGACCATACTCGGCCATGGAATCCCAGCACTCAAATCTTGCTCTAGAACAGGCCCTTCTTAAGGATTGTGTTAAACTTGTTGATAGGTATTTTTCAAATTGGAAAGTGGTGTTGTTCTTAGCCAGCCCATTTAAAGATCTACTTTTTGCCAATAACTCCATGTCTGTTTGAGCACTGATACCTAGAACTCTCTATTTAAAAATTTCCTTTGCCTGGGGGGCAGTTGAGAGTAAATATTGGGTGGAAAACCCATGTTATGAAATAACTTTGGTAAGTCGGCTGACCCAAGAGGTGGGGTGAGCCATACTTATCTGTTAAGCTAAACATATTTTGGGTAGCCTATCAGGGTCCATTGAAAGGATCCTCTGCCAATAAGTAAAGACTTTAATTATTGAATGGTGCGGATACCTGTTTCTGCTCTGACCGTGGGGGCTGACATGTTCTTAGCAGTTCCCAGGATGCTTCTTAAAAAACAGGTCTGGACTTGTTCAAGGGAGGTAGCTTTTGTAAGGCCTCACAATTCCTGAAAAAAAAGGGGGGGGGGTATCAAAGGTCAGCATTGGGACATCCACTCAAAGGACACCTTAACTTTTATGACTCATGAAAAGACTTATCAGATAGTGAAACCACTTCTTTTCTCTTCTTTTTATTTATTTATTCATTAGACTTTGATACCCTCCCCCCTTTTTTTTTTCAGGAGCTCAAGGCAGATCTCTTTATTTTCATTCCCACACTAACAATCTTGTGAGGCAGGTCAGGATGAGAAATAGCAATTGCTCAAAGTCACTAGCAAACCCTATGAACCTTAAAGACTATCTGCCAGGGATGTGTGTAGTCTTGTTGACCCATGGCTGAAGGTGGACTTGAACCTGGATCTCCCAAGACACTTTCAAACATTTTAATCACTTCCTTTTACTGGCTAATGTCTATTTCTTACTTCCTTCATCCTCATTTTTCCAACACGCATTCCAAATTCCCTTCAATTTGACATTACATTTTTTTCTCTTTCTTTCCTTTAGGATTCTATGGCTACTGGGTCTGTTTAATTCTGTTTTGCCTGCTCCTCCTCAACATTTCTTTCCCTAAAATTTTTTGTATTTCTATACACCTTAAAAACTAACTATCAGAAATGTGCAGAACCTTGATGATGCTTTTTGAACGCAATTTAATCAACATCCCCCTTCAGATTGAATCTTTACATCTGATCACCAAACTGATTCAATGTGTCATATCTACTCAGATGTCTTCAAATCAATTCAGCAATATGAATGACTCTTGTACAGTATATGTACACACTTTTTTTTTCTTTTTGCCATTCACTTGTGTTCAATTCTCAGCGACTACCTGAACAAGTCCCCACAACTTTCCTGGCAAGATTTGTGGAAGTAATTTGCTATTGCCTCCTTCCTAGGGCTGAGAGAGAGTGACTGACCCAAGGTCATCCAGCTGGCTTTGTGCCTAAGGTGGGACTAGAACTCACAGTCTCCCAGTTTCTAGCCTGATGCCTTAACTACTACACCCTTCAAATTTAATCTTTGCATCTAATCACCAAACTGATTCAATGTGTCGTATCTACTCAGATGTCTTCAAATCAATTCAGCAATATGAATGACTCTTGTACATGTTCACATGTATGTTTTGTCAAATTGAATGAATTATTTGAATCAAACTTAATGTGACAACTTGAATTGACAATTCAAATCAAAACAACTTGACTTCTTAGGCTGAATATTCATATCATAGCAATTGTATCTTCAGTGATTCACATACTCTTATTTTCTGTTAAAGAGATATCAAGTATTTTGTATCTTTCTTATAATTTGGATTACTACATAGTAATCTATTTGCATTTCAAAGAAACTCTGTTAATAATCTAATTTTAAAGTGATCAGCCACAAGTGTATGATTGAACTTAATAGCATCAAGACTGTGGTTAAATAATTCTGATTTTTTAAAAATACTGTCTGCTTGTTGAACAAATGATAAAATTGAAACAGATGTAATTATATTAGCTTTGCATTAAGAATTTATACTTTGGGTAACTTTAGATTATTATTTTAGATTATGATTTCATTTATCAGTATGAATGCTCCTTAGAACCACAAGAAATAAAATAATCCTTGATTTTGGATTTTATATTTTACCATCATAGCTTTAAATACTTTAATTTTTTATCAGAAAAGGTTGATATTAACATGTTTTTATCTGGAGTTCATTTATCACATGAAGGAGAGTTTGCCCTGTTATTCTTCTATTGAGAGTTTTGTTTTCTTCATTTATTTATTTGTGGAATGGCCCAGTAAAAAGATGAGAAATGTCCCTCAATTATCGTGTTAGTCTATGCTGGTCTTTGACCGTAATAAAGATTTGACTTGATTTGATTTGTGTTCATTTTATGAAAACTCTTTTTCTTCTGAATCTAAAGACATCAGCTGTGTCTTCAGAGGAAGAAGACCACCGCCACTGCCATTTATTTCCAAATGGGTTGAAATGCAGAAGACTTGTTCCTCCCCATCCAGACTCTGACAGCCTCCCAGTGATGGGGGCACTTCCACTGCATCACCTGTTTGGCCCAGGAGTGAAATCTATAGCTGGGTATCGTCGGCATATTGGTGATACCAGACACCATGCCACTGAACGATCTCTCCCATGTAAATATTTTAAAAAGAGGGACGAGAAGCAGAACATATGGCCAATAATACTGTAAAACACGGAGAAGTCAAGAAGGACCATGAGGGTTGCACCTTTCTAATCCTGGTCTCTCCATAGGTCATCCACAAGTGCAACCAGTGCAGTTTCATACTGTATCCTGGCCTGAAACCTGACTGCTAAGGTTCTCAAAAATCCCTCTCTTCCAAGGCTCTTTGTGATTGCAGACCCACCGCTTTCTCCCAACCTTTCCTAAAAAAGGAAGGTGGACCGAAAGTCTTGATCGTTCAGAGGACTTGCCCTCAGATGTGATGGAAATACCCCCTCACTCAAAGAAACATTGATTACTGCTCAGATCCAACCTCCTGCCACCTCGTGGATGGCCTTAACTAACCAGAAGGGACAGAGATCTTTCTTGGGACTCACAGACTCAATTCCCTTCCAGAAACAGGGGCTTCTATTTTAGAGGACATTTGAAGGTGATATTTTCCACTGTGTTGCTTTCAGAGTCTCAGTGATCCTCATTTGGTATGCATTTTGTTCACAAATAATTTGTGCATTTGCTGTCACTAAAAGCATCCTTTCTTCACCTCTCTCTGAACAGATGGTGTTTTTTAGATTGAATGGGACTATCAGATGTCCCTCTGAATTGAAGTCACACGTGAAAAATAAGGTTTCGAGCACATTCATTTACACTGCAAAAGAAAATAAATAGAGCATTTGGAAAACTCAGAAGCAAATTTTGCATTGGATCCATTGCAGTGGGCCTTTGCTGTAATTCTTTCCCCCTGAAGCTTAACTATAAAAATCAGATAGAGATAGATAGATAGACAGACAGACAGACAGAGAGACATGCAGGCAGGCAGGCAGGCATATACATACAGTATATACACACACACAGTATGTATGTGTGTGTGTGTTCCATACATTCATAGATCATGCTAAAATATTTTCAAAAATATTTTCAAATCATGTGACTGAGTAGACTTTTACTGCAATTCTGCTATGAGATGTGATCCAAAGAAGGTGAAGGGAGGGGATAGGAAAGGATCTTGAAACTTTCAATTAAACTCAATGTGCAGAAGTTATTGGTTAAATACTGAGTCTTTGAACCAGTCCTTTGATTGAACAAAGTAAAGCAATATTCCTTCAGAGCGACTAGAAATGAATTGTCATGAGACGCTTGAAGAACTGCAGGAAGGCAGAATCTGTGCAGGCAAAGAAAATCCTCCTTTTAACTTTAAATCCTTAGCAAATGGTGGGGATGATTTTTCTGCATCATCATTAGTGATTTTACCACTAAAGAACCACTAGTAAGCTTCAGAAAAATGCAGGAATCTTGGGAGGTAATTTGAAAGCTACTAACATGGACTTTCTGAAAAAAAGTCTGATAGTTTGGCGCGGAACAGTGTTTCGCCACAGCTGACAGATTCCTTGAAAACAAACTCTCTGCTGTAGCTGTTCCAGATTTTTCAGCTCTATTAGTAATGTGCTTCTGAAATTGGAAAGCAACACATTTTTTTTTTTTTAAACTGGGTATTTGCCACACAGGTAGTATAATCAAACGCAAACATTCCAGGAGTAGCCCAGAGTTTGGTATTTGCGAAGTGTAAATAGCAGGATTAGGGATTGTGAGTTACAGTAAAGCATGAAATTCAGACAGCTGAATTTCATGCAAAAGAGTTGTGCATTCTACAGAATGGTTTAAAAATTCCTACTCGTTAGAAGAATAAAGGCAGCGATACTACTAAACAATTCTTGTTTGCTTGAGTAGCAACAGCTACACATTGTACAAGGGACACTGCTTATGGTATGAGACTCTCCAACTTCCAACATAAGTTGAGTAAGGTTGTAATCAAAGATACTTACAAAAGAGTAACCGTTTTGCAAACACTGGCAGTTACCTGTGGGTAAAACTGCTAACTTTTGTGCTATAATACAATTTCCCACTTTTTCTGTATCTAAGGTAGAAGTTCAACCTGCCTATAATCAACCCAGTCCTGCCTCTTGAGCTTGCTGTCCTCAAGAAAATTATTTCTTTGCATTGTTAACTCCTGTCTCCTTTCCATAAAACTAGACTGTTCAGTTAAATTTCTCAGATTTACTTTTGCCTACTGCATATTGATGGTAGGGGTTAAAAATAAAACTTCTTTTTTTCTTTTAAGTTTATCGGTCATGCTCTCAGTCCATTGAATCCGTTCAACACAGATGCTTCCCGGATGAAAATTTTAGCATTTGATATACTGATTTTGGATGAATGTTTTTGTATGTATTTTTCTAAGCAATTTACATAAATATAATTAACTTTATTTGTATATAACCACCTAGATTACTGATTTTTCTATTCAAGCTTCCTTAAAATATGTTTTCTTTAATTGTAACCACATCCTTTTATTTATTTATTTATATCTATCTATCTATCTATCTATCTATCTATCTCCCAAATATATACTGATTTAGGTGCAATTTTCACAAATATACTTTTTTTTTTCCTCTGACAATGCTTTGAGTTTAAACTCAGGGTTTTTGAACAAACTGCAGATGATCCAGTATTTCAGACCCAGCAAAAATTGCAGGAGCAAAACAAGATGCCCAATTTGTCTATTCCATCATTATTTCTGCATTAGCTGGACTGTCCTTGAGAAACCCTTGTACTTCTCTGGCTCTTAGAAAAACTGGGAGCCTTCTCTGTTTTGTTTTGTTTTGTTTTAATTTAGTTTTTGTTTCTTTTGCTTGCTTTGTTGTGCTTTCAGACATCAGGTACTTCTCCAAAAAGACAACTTGGAGATCACATTGCCAAGGGTAATTATCACTCGAGATCGCAAAGTGGTTGTTCCTAAAATAGCAATATTTCTTGGACGTGATCTCCAAGGAATATTGCTATTTGGGGAAGAACCACTTTGAGATATTGAATGATAATTACCCTTGGCATTTTTTTTTTTTTTTTTGGCTGATGCATCTGGATGTTAGTTTGTGGGCAGAGTTAGAGGAGATTGAAGAGTTCTCAAGGATATGTCACTGCTACTTTCATTCCTTGCCCTGGTAATGTTTCCATTTGTGGGGACAGCAGGCTAGACGATGTAGGCCAAGAAATGTGTGTCGGTCCAAACATGCTCAGTGGGAGAATGCACTTGTAGTTAGATATGTGCAAAGTCCACCATTCCAAAATGTTCCAGGGAATTCAGAACTTTCCATTTTTCCTTCAGTAATTGGCTGTTTTAGGGATGGGGCACCACTGGGTCTTTAATTCACTTTCAATAGAGACAGTGATATTGAAGCTGTTTCTCATATCCTAATAGTTCCCTGTCTGAACTGCAGAACTCTGCTGGATATTTTCCTGATCCAAGCTTGGAGTGCCAGATGGGGCTTCATAACTGCAACATTCTTTCAGGAGAAAGCTGAATGTATGCATATGTTTATTTATTTATTTATTTATTCATTCATTCATTCATTCATTCATTCATTCATTCATTAAATTTGCATGTCACCCATCTCCCCCAGCGGGTGACTCTGGACGGTTGCATATATATGTATATACATACATATACATATGTGTGTGTGTATACATATATACATACATGTATATACATACACATATAGGTATATGTCTATATACATGCACACACTATAGATATAGACATCCATTTATAGAAAGCTAAAATGCTGTGAGCATACTGGTTCAGGAATTCCTTCCCAGTGTTATTAAGTGACAGCAAGCTTTAAAAATTGGCCTGTGCAAAGCAAAGGACCTCTGACCGTAATGATGCTCAGTGGAGGAGTAAGGCATGCTTACTGCTTCTATCATGATTAGAAGGCTTGTTGATGGAAAAAGTAAGTAATTTCTTTTCATTTATAAAGCCATACTTGGAAGATCTGCAAAACAAGAGGGGGGGGGGGTCTTTCTTTCCCTTTGAAAATCAGGATTTTTTAAGAGAAAGTGTCCATGTAAGAATTTCTGCAGATTGGATACAATCTTATGCCCTTTTAAGTTCATCTCTTTTGATTTCCTTCCTTCAAAGTATAATTGCATGAATCAAAATATGTTGTCATGTTTTCGTGGAATACTTTTGTATCTGATCTGCCAGAGAGCTTTGATAATGATGATAAATTATTTATATTATGGACTTATTGTGGTAAGTTATGGTTCTAAATATATACCTGACCGAGGATGCAGAAATGCAGCAGAATAATAAATCTGAGTCTGGCCTAGACACACACACACACACACATAGAATGTCACAGTTTCAGCTTAGAGATAATGCCTAGAATCCATTTAATTCTTTTTATATTGCAATTGCACAACATGCCCAACTCAAAGCTTGGTTTGAGTAACTTTCGCACACTCAGATATATATCTGCAATTAAATTCAGTTAAGCTGCTAACAACACAACCCAATAGGGCCTTACAGTATTTTAATGTTGAAGGCAGAAAAGTGCTTTGGAGCATGCAGAGGTGCAAATTTAACAGCTGTTCTGCAATTCCTTCAAAAATCCATGGCTTTTCCTGGGGTTGTGTGATGCTGGGAAAAGATAGATTTGGTTTCAGAAGCAGCCAAAGTACTGCTCTGCCCTAATCTAAGGGAACAAGAAATATAACTGGGCCAAATATAAATTAGTTGGATTTTTCTTGTAATAATTCATTAATACTGAAATCTCAACTTCAAAGCAATAGTGGATAGACAGACCATTTTGAGAGCCAGTCCAAATGTGTGACAAAGCATTTAGTGCATGGATGATTTCAGAATAGAAAGAGCTTCACGTTAATCACCTCTCTGCAATGTTAACCCATTTCCTCTGGGATAAGATTAATTTAAAACTCTTCTTGCAGGCTACTTATGCACAGGTTTATTTCTAGTTGGTGAGTGTGTGGGCATGAGGCATTAGACAGCAGTCTAAACTTCAAATACTTCTCTCACAGTGACTGAATATTGAAGTTGACAGTCAAGTCAAAAAATTCTGTGCAATCTCCCTTAAAAAACCCACACTAGTTTTGGGGGGGCTAATACAAAAAAAGAGTCCCCCATGGGCTGAGACTGTGTCCCTGTGGACAAGGAGTTGTTGAAACCACAGCTGATGTCCTGCTATACTGTACCCTCCATAAGGACTCAAGGAGCTGTCTCATAACTTCTCATCCAGTAAAACTCCCGGGAAATTCTGAACTTTTTAATGCACAGTTGTTATCAGATCAGTAGGATTTGCTCTCCTTGAATGTAGCTAAATTTTGTAATTAGGCAGACTATGATTGTCCACTGACAAATCCACCACCAATTATAATGTCTTATCTTGTTTTCTTTTTACTTTATATTTATTTTAAATGTGTTTCTTTTGGCAATTCTGGTCAGTAACTGTAATAAAATTTCTATTCCTCTCCCTTGAAAAAAGAATAATAAGATCTTCATGTTAAGAGGTTCACAGAATGGGTCAGTCAATGGGCAGAAACAAGTAGACTTGTCTTCTTCTACAACTTGGCAGAGATGGATAAATAAAAGTTTTGCCGATAAAATATGGGGTTGGGAGTATGATTTTAATCCCCGATGACAAGAAAATATAAAGACTGTAGTGGAATTGTACAGAGATATTGGTTACTCAACTGGTATCTTGTGGAAAATCAAGATATTCTGTTCTATTTTCCAAAAAGTATCCTGTATATTTTCCAGAGAGGTACCCTGAGATATTGTGATGCAGGCCAAAGTCAAATGAACAGAACAGAACAGAAAAATAGAGATGTATATTCTTATTTAAAGTCCAAGTCATATTTCATCTGCCTATTGACATTGTCAATCCATTGGCGCAAGACATAAAGGGAAAATTGAGCCAACCGAAATATCTATATGATCATGAACACAAGTGTTCTCACCTTGCATATGTCACCATTCTCAGGTATATTTTAATAAAACTGGGGACAATCTTCTTTCATATCTCAGTTGTAGGGCAGAAGAAGAGAAATGGCAACAGTGGGGTAAAAGTCAAAGCAACAGCCTCTACCTTGTTGAAGATCTAAAGTCACAAGTTTGATATATACAAGATTTACTTGCAAACAATCAGGAATTTAAACAAGGAACTAAAACTATAATATTTATAGCTGGTATATTTATCATAGATCAAATAGTCACAATTTTTCAAATTCAGGAAGTCATGCTTTTACGAAACATATGTAGAATGTATAATCAGATACATAATAGCTACTTAGATTTAAATATGGTTCATGCAGAAGTTGTTTTCAATTTACAGACTGTTGGAATGATTTGGGTCTTTCTGAAGGGGGTCTATTCTTCAAAGGAGAATTTGTACCTACAAACTTCCATCCATTGTGGGAAACCTCTGCAGCCTTTACCTTGTAGAAATCAAGATTTCATTGTTGCTGGAGAAAGAAAGTGTATGCCAGATGGAAGAACTGGAAGAAGACTTGAACCCATTTTGAGACTTTCCATTTTGAGATATAAAACCACACAGAAAAAAAATACTGAGAGGAATCCAATGTTTGCATAACTGCCCTTCATTGCTATAAATGGTAGAGTACTAGCATTATTGGAGGAAAAGTGTCCTTAAGAAAACAGCAAAATGCTGTTTCTGCCTAGCTGTACACCAACAAGGTCCTTGGACATGACAGATTCTCCAGTTCTTTTTGTAGAATGTATAACTTAGGTGTAGTATATAGAGGTTCTGCTAAGGAATAATATTTGGAGTAAAGGACATGATGGGTCAATTATGCTATCTGGATGCCTCAATCTCAGAATTTATTTTAAATTTTCTGCAAGTTCCTGGGCAGTCAAATAACTTGCCAAGAAATATATTATTGCCTCAGAGACAATAGAGCTGGGATGAATGTAAAAATGGCATATTTACAAAATTCTTGCTAATCCTTCCTATTGATTAATGTGACTTGTGTAACTACAGTGGTTTGATTTGGAAAGGTACCTACTTATTTCAGCCTCTTGTGGAATAGTTTATTTCTGAGGCTGGAAAACCTAAGAGCCATGAGTTGGTAGCTTACTCTGCTGGGAACATTAGTGATTCCTAATCTCAGCCGAGCAGAAACTACCTGGAGAAAGACCTTTTCTTGCTGCATTTTCAAAGTGCATCTGGCACTCATAAAAATCTCCATAAAAAAGGTAATTAATGGAAATAAATATGTGGCCAAATTTACACAAACCTCAAGAAGATATAATACTAGTTACAGCGGATTAAAACGAGCCAGCTATTTCCCAGAGCTTTTCCTGCTATTTCAGTTATGTTTGATTTTAGGCGTTTGTGTCTCTGAAATCATTTATTATAGTTCAGTGAAGGGGCCACATTGCTTCTCCATTCCTCCATTTACCCTCTTCCTCATTCTTTTTTAAGTAGGATGGAAAAGCCAAATACCTTTCAATAAGCTGCAGATGTGACTTTCCTGAGGTTCTAAATCATGTGGAGAGCCTCATGGACAGACTGGAGGGAGGGGAGATAAGAATAGACCACAACTGCCTGACCATCACCCAGTAAACTTGCTCCTTTCCTGGCATGAGTCACAAACTAGGATGGCAAAATGTCTTCTGCAGAACTAAGATCCCAGAACTAGGCAGTTCCTGATAATGTGAGCACATCTCAGCAGGTAGAAGCACCTGGCTGACCTTGTTTGGGTCAGGCTTGCTCAACACTTGGGTTGGAGAACTCAAGGGAATACCATGGCTATAAGCTAGAGTGGAAAATCTAAAATACCATGGAAGAAGGTAATGGCAAACCACTTCCATAACACTGCCAAGAAAGCTGCAAGGACATATGCATGAAGTCACCAGGAGCTTGAACTGAACTAGAAGGAGACTTTGCCTTATAAGGAGCAAAACATTGCTTAAGAAGAATTATCTCGCTGCATACCAACTAGTGTATTGATTGGAAATGTTGCAAAATGTCTTATGATACCTCTGACCATAGACTGGATAGTAAAAATAACAATCCTTCTATTGGCACAAGAGGGCTCCGTTGGGCAAACAATGAAAATTGAACACCCTGTTTCTCCTCAATACTTTGAATAGTTGATCACATGTTCATAATTCTATTCGTCCCTGGTTTTTTTTTTTTTTTTTTGGCCTACAGCTTCAAATAGATATTCATCCATTTCTTTCTCTCTCTCTCTCTCTCTCTCCACAGACATTTTTTCAGCCATGAAACATCTGGTGAGCAACACACACATCAAGCCTGGCTTCATGGGAAGCTGGGAACTACATAGAACAGTGTTACTTAAAGCATGGGTGGCTAGAGAGATAGAGAGATGATAGACCTTTTTTTTCCCCCCGCTAGTAGACATTTTAATGGGGCAAAATGGCATTTGCAATTGTGAATAAACCCAGTGCACTTCACTAGCTCAAATCCATTTTTTCATTCTGTAAATTAAGCATTTACCTGTAATGGTATGTGAGAAAGACCTTGAGAGATGAGGTAATGAGATCTGTCTAGGGAATGGTCAGATAAGAGATGGCATAGCCCACAGCTGCATAATGGGAAGAGAAAGAGGATCAGAAGTGACCCTCCCTAACTCCTTGGGCTGTAAAGGAGACAGCCAGAGATTTGTTCTTCCAAACTCACAAGGTTGATGTCAGCCTTCCCAGGCAGACCAGACAGGAAACACAACCTAATTCTACTTTATTGTAAGGCCACATTAACAGAATCTTGCAAATCTGAAAGTACAAATCTACCCCCATCCCCTTTACAACCCAGGAAACTAGGGAGGGTCCCTTCTGAGGAGCCCCTTGCCCCGCCCACTATCCAGCTGTGGGCTATGCCCTCTCTTATCTGACCGTTCCCTAGGCAGCATCTCTGGGCCTAGTCTCCCAAGGTCTTTCCCACATACCATTACTTTGCTAGATATGTTTCCCAGCACTGAACATACAGTTTTGTGAGGCCAGTGAAGAAGTTGAAAACCCCCATGAATGGCACTTTTAATAAAAATAATTTAGTTTACATATACACACAAATCTAACCATCAGGAAGATAAATTCCGTAAGTGTGGACGGCTATTCATCTTTTAGAATAACTATCAGGATGAAGTGCTCTGTTTTAAATATTCCATTTATTGGGTTGTTCATGATAAACTAATTTTGGGGGACGGTATCTTTCATCATCTGTTGTGACAACAAATACTACAGAATAATGAGGTGCGTGGAAAGATCCTACTGTCTCAAAGCTGAAAAACAGGGAAAAAAGAAGCAATCCTTCACTAGAAAATGGTTCATATCCCTTTGTTCAGGAAAGCATGCAAATAATGATCAAAACATGTTTTTAAAAAGATCACAAAAATGGCGTAGGGTGACAAAGTGGGAACTGGGATCATTTAAACCCTCAGTCATGGATGCCTTCTTCCACGGGGTCCCCAGTTATGATGAGATAGTTTGGTAATGCTCAGGATGAATCACTTAATCTGAATAACTAAACAGTTCCGAACCCTTCTATCTGTAGTACATCTCTAAGAAAACTTGCTCCAGAACTTAACAAATCTTGTGCTGAAGTACAAGAGGCATCCATGGAACCAGGTGGTCTTATGCACAAGGAAGAAATGTTCTTTTTAAATAAAAGAAGCCAAATTTCTAAATATAAAGAGGCTTTTACTGGAAAAAGGGGAATACAGGAAAAACAAGTGAGGACAACTATTGTAGAACAAAGCATTTTACATAAAAACAATCTAATCCCCCTAGTTATTAATTAACTGCCCAAAGTAGATCTTGGGTTGAGTTTATTGCAGAGCTTGGCTGAAGAAAAATCTTCTGGGCCTTCTGCTGGGATTTGATTAGGGAGGCCCTCCTTGCCGCATCTTTCTTCTTCTTCAGCACTACCCTTACAATTGTATAGATTATGGAGGATACTAAAAGCCACTGTCCTTTAGAAGGCTGGTTATTGTTTTCCCAAAGAAGCAAAAGTCTTAATTGCGGATCTCATGGGCCAAGCTAATGAACAAAAAAATTATCTGACAGCTGAACCCATCTTTATAACAACACCATTGTTGGTGATAATTTTCAGCAATGGTGTCATTATGTAAACAGGTTTATATGAAAAAACACTAGTCTGCAAAAGAAAAGTTGAATTCCATTTACACAGGCTCCCAGTATTGTATCAATTTACATGGAAAAAAGTAAAAGAAAAAGTTTATAACACTTTTCTTCTGTTATAAAAGCAGGCAGTAGAGGTCAGGTTGAGTGGGTAAGAGTGGCAGTGAATGTCAATTTGCAATAAATTGTGATTCCTTCATACCTAAAAGGAGTAATATGACCTTATTTTTTTTAAAAAAAAGAACACCTCTCTCTGAACTCAGTTAGGTATTTTTCCAATCACTTTCCAATATTCCATTCTTAGACCCATAATATCAGCAAAACGTCTGAGTGGTTGTTCCATGGTTTAGAAATCCTTGAAACAAAAGTTTTGTATGTTGTTTGTTTTCACTGAACATGTGTGTATGCATGCATGTATTAGATTTTTAGACCACCATTATGATGCAACTCTCAGTTATTTACAAAAGTAAAACATCCTTAATACAAAATCATCATCATCATCATCATCATCATCAAATATATTTAAAATTTAAAGCAGGAGCATATGAGCAATTTTTGAAGTTGTTACACTTACTAGTTAAACTAACGTTAGAGATTTTCTCATTGCTAAGAGAATAAGTATGATTATCAGAATTATCCCAGTAGGTTGATATAGAAAGATGATTGGCCACACCAGTATTCAGCAGGGTCAGTAGAACTCAGAAAATAACTCAGATACAAGAAATTAGCATTCATGTAATTGCACAGATTCAAAGAAAATCCAGACATGTCTGGGTAGGTTCATTTCAAGGAAAAATAATTTTAAAAAATGAATTGTCATGAGAATTATTTCAAAAAAAATATGTGCTCTTTACTTGCGTGCCTTCATAATAAACTTTCCTTCTAATGGATGGGTGAATGTTCTGCAAATGTTTATCCCAGGGGGGTTCCTTTTTCTGCCCCACCATGCTCCTGCTTTGAAAAGTTGGAGAAGTTGGAGAAGAACTGAGATGGTCTAATTGCTTCATCTTCCTCCTTGTAGCTTGTAAAAGTTTCTCTTCTACCTCTGTTGCTCCCTGTATATGCAGACTGACAAACATTCTGAAGCCATAATTGAACATACCTAAGATCATCAGCAATGTGCAGATAAGCTTTATTCGTGGACGAGCAATACTGATTGTCTTGATGTTTTCATCCTTGTAAGGAACTGGGCGATTTGTCACCAGAGCAGTGCCAAATATGAAAAACATTTTACCTAGGGAAAAACCAGTGAGCTTTTGAAGTGTCATGACTATTTTCCCCCATGGGAAAATTACCCCTTTCAGACCCTAAGGACAGCTTATACAGATTAAAGGCATCTGCAGAGGAGATCAGGGTGGGCAAAGTCTGAGAGCGCCATTTAATGAAAATTAGCTTTTCCTTTGACCCAATTTGTTAGAATATGCACCCCACAGCATGGCATGTAAAAGACAAGGGCAGTCCTCAGCCTTAAAAAAAGGCACGTTCTTGGTTTATGAAGCTGTAGTGACTTTCCACTGTGAGTGGCACATATCTACTTCTTATATTGAAGTATTTAAAAAAAAAAATGAAAAGCACCATCCACACTGGAACAAGTATGGTGATTTAATTTAAAAAAAATGGAAAAGCAGCATACGCAGGGCCATCTTCTACACTGTTGTCACATTTCAGGATAGAGATTCCACTGTACTTCAAATCTACTTTCATCATTTTGATAAAAGTACTGGATCCTCAGGCACCTCCGATAGATAGATAGATAGATAGATAGATAGATAGATAGATAGATAGATAGTACTGTTTACATATATAACATAGCTACACATTGGTCCCTTTAATGGTACAGCAGATCCTAAATAAAATAAAATTAATCAATATTCTCCATGCATACATAAACAGCTTAGTGACCTAAGGTCAAACTTTCTCACACAAGGATACTTTGAGTGTATGCACAGGAAGTCCTCATTTAGCGACTGCCTCATTTAGTGATCATTCACAATTATGACAGTGATGAAAAAGTAACTATGACTTATTCTCACATTGACAACCTTCACAGGTCTGTAAAGCAAAGGAAAGTTGAAGTAAGATCATAAATACAGTTGCGTTTTCACTTAGTAACTGCTTCCCTTAATGACCAAGTTGCCAGTTCCAGTTGTAGTCACTAAACGAGGACTGCCTGTAACTTCTACCATACTAATACTGAGAATCTTAACAGCCATTTATAGAAGCAGCAGTGCAGTTGAAAGCTTTATAAACTGATTATTTTCTGCTGCCTGGTTTTATTCCCTAAAATTCCAACACACTTTTATGTAATCAACTCAAGGAACATATGTATTTGGACTGATTAAAAACATAATGTAATGTAGGAACAGCATAAAGTCAAAACTTAATGTATTAACTTACTTAATTGTATTAGCAATGTATTTTTCCCATAAGAGTATTAAGGAATTTCTATGGAAGCCAGATTAGCTTTGTCTTGGAGTCCTGTCATGGAACATTTGTTCCAATTATTGTTAAAAAGAACAAAATGTAGCTTAAGTTTTCTATGAGGACTAGAAAAATTTAAAGAAATAGACCAAGAACTGCTTTCATAGCATCTAAAGAAAATCACCTTCTGACTCATGTGTGGCAGTCTCAGATTAGGAGAGATCAACTAATCAGATCTTTTTATGGAGTCCTTGGTGCTCTCTGAGCTTGGTGGTTTGCTGGCAGACGTTTCATCACCCAACTAGGTAACATCATCAGTGCCAGTGAGTGTGGGGTTTGCTCCCTGTTTATGTACAGTAGCTGGCCCTGCCAATGCTGGTGGGGGTGTGGCTTTTTCTTGATAGTTCCTTGATTAGGGTATTGTTCTTTGCTTGATTGTTTGTCTGGATGAATCCCTGCTTATCCTGGACTCTTGGACATGGACCACTCAGATTTTAGCTTTAGCTTATAAGAGCCCAGTCAGTTGCTGTTCCGTTGCTTGTGAGAGAATGAGAAATACACTACAACACAGCTCACTCCCCCTCTGAAGTACAGCCACATCTGTACTTTAACTTTTGTCCAATTATACCATCTACTGCTGCAACCTTAACATTTTCACAGCATTAATGAGTTCTTCTCCTTTTTTCCCCCATAGATGCTAATATCTAAAGCATTTATTGTAGCCTGTGTTGATGGTCTTGGCTGCCATTTTTTAGTTTAGATGTTTACTGGCATTATTATATTGATCTTTTTATTTCTGTTCACCACCCAGAGTCACTTGTGTGAAATAGGCAGCCATATAAATTGTAATGAAGGAGGAGGAGGAAGGGGAAGGAGGGAGGAGAGAGGGGAAGGAGGAGGAGGAGGAGGAGGAGGAGAGGAGGAGGAGGAGGTTGTTTCTGTTTCAGTCTTCTCCATATCACTGTCATTCCCGTACATATCTATAAAACACTCTCCCCAGCACAATCTCGCATCAGGTTCATCCCCAATCTTTCTCTCATTTTTAATTCTAATCCCTCTCGCTCAGCTGGAAGATCCTTCACACCTGTCAAAGATGTTTTTATTTCCTCCAGGCACTTCAATCATTGGAAGTAACATGTTGATTTGGAAAGGCACTGTCATTCAGAAACTTTGAGTCTGCGCTGCTTCCTTCTATTGTTTTCCCTTTTAACTACTGTGCTTTGGTAAAGATTTGAATGGCTTTAGGATTTATAGCGCAGTTTCGCACATAATAAACCGCCCTAGGAAAAAAACATAGTTTCAAAGACCGAATTCAAATTTCAAATAATAAGTGCGTGCATACGTACAGGCGTACGTACATGCTGGCTTCTTTCACCAGTGATAACTTTTCAGTCTATAATAAGAGGGGACAGCACTGAAAAATGGATGACTATGCCTGGACCTATGCTGGAAAATTGATGGGTAGGCTCAACCTCTCTGAACATATCCTAAAATTAAGTCCTAAACTACAAATAAGCACACAATACCCAGTGGGGAAAAGAAGCAGGCTTGTTCCTGGTGGACAATTTTATACAATATATGGAGAGAAACCTTTTGCATACTTCTAAAGTATTGGCAAGGTATTTTCCAGGCTGAATAAACATATGGAATGAAAACAGCTCCCTCCTAAATTTGATTTATCATGAGGCAATTGGAGTGTGTTACAATATTGAGATTTAAGAACATAATTATAAGTTGCAGCAAACAGTCTAGAACATAAATAAAAGTTGGAGAGTGAGTTCTGTGATCCATGCATTTACATGGCAAATTAACTATTTTTTATATGAAGGAAGCTGCTACCAGAGTTTAGTGCATTAAACCATGATGCCTCGCTCTTTCCCATGGATTTGTAGTACTGTAGAGATCATAATATCCCCAGAAGGCAATAGCCAAAAAATAGTAGCAATAAAACAGCCCTTTTGAGAGCTATATAAAATGTACCATTTTGTTGCAGCAAGGCACAGATACCAATGAATTTAAATAACAAATTGCATCTTCAGCAGGAAGCTGTGTTATTTTTTATTTATTTATTTATTTATTTATTTATTTATTTATTTATTTAAGCAATTTATATAGCCACCCAATGCACAAATTGTGACTCTGGGCAGCTAACATCAGGTTAAAAAAGAATAGATAATAAAAAATAACCAAAACACAAATAAAAAAACTTGATAAATCTGAGGCCAACCACAATCATTCCCCTAACTCTTACATGCTCATCTAACACCTTAGCCCAATAACCAAAGGAAGAGCCAAGTTTTGATTTTGGGGGGGCAACAGGGTGAGCCCCCCCCCCCCAAATCTGGGAGGAACATTGTTCGTAGGATAGTCCTGTGGCAAAGAAGTCACACTTCCTGGCAGAGATGATTGGAGAGCAACAAATAACCCAGCCTTCCTGTATCAGAAGGGCCAGCACCTTGAATTGCACCTGGAAGCTTCCTTGGAACATCTCAAAGTAATGATGTTACGTGGGTGTACCATGATGTAGCCATAACTACCCATGCCACCACATTCTGGACTAGCTGTGTCTTCCAAACAGTCTTCAAGGACAGCCACATACTGGCGTAGTGAGTGACCATGAGCAGGGCCTCCTGATAGTTGGCATACAAAATGGATTTGCGCAAAGCCTCTCCTAACCATGAGTGCCACCTGCTCTTTGGGGAGGAGCCAGGAGTCTAGGTGAGCTCCCAAACTGCATATCAGATCTCTCTAGGAGACTGCCATCCAGAGTTGAAGATAAAAGATCTCTAGATCTGGTGTGGGCTCCTATAACCCACAGCCCCTGAATCTTGCTTGGGTTGAGCTGGAGCCTGTTCTTCTGAATGCAGACCCACAGAGCCTCCAAACACTGGGAAAGAACCTTGATGGCACTGCTTGGTTAGCTTTGGGAAGAGCTACACAGTATATCCTCAGCATACTGATAATAATTGCATTCAAATAGATGACCTCACCCAATGGTTTCAGAGAGATAGCTGTCCCTGAGGTACCTTACAAGCAGGAGTCTAGGGTTAGACCTCCAAACACACACACCAATATTGACCGTAATCAGCCTCAGAAGAAGGAGAACCATCACAATGCTGTGCCCCTCACCCTGAAGCCTATTCAGAAGGATTCCATGATCGATTGAATCAAAAGCCACTGAAAGATTAAGGAGGGCCAGGGTGCATGCACCATCTCTATCCTGGTTCTGCTGCCAGCCAACTACAGGTGTGATCAATGCTTTCTCGGCGCTATATCCTGGTGTGTAACCTGACTGCAAAGGGTCCAGATAATCCATTTTCTCCAGAGCCCCCTTAAGCTGAAACCCAACCCTTCTCAACCTTTTTAGGTTGAGGTTTTGGAGACATGATGAAAACTGTCCAGCACTGCTGGCTCTGGCAATGGTTTCTTAAGGAGGAGATGCCTCTTTACAAGGTGGTGGGACCATCCCTCTCTTAAGATTGCATTCACCACTGCCTGGATCCAATCACATTTCATCTTCCTGGAGACCCTGGACCCTGGACAACTAGATGCAGCCACAGGGGGTTGCATTTACTGACCCACTTCCTTAGGACCAACTGGCATGAATTCTTTCCAGATCAGAGATAGGCAGCCCCACAGGTAGCCTGGTCCTGTGCTATGAAGAGCTTTATAGGTGGCAATCAGCACTTTGAACTGTGCCTGGAAGTAGTGACTAAGACCTCAATCGAACTGTGCATCAGAGCCTCAGAAACAACTCAAGTTCCCTTTAGAACCTCAAGGGATCCACCAAGCACTGGGATGGTCCAGTTGAATATGTCCTTCCTTCTGGTTATGGGGAGGAGAAGCAGAAAATTCCAAATCTACCAGAGACTGATCTGGCCATAATAAGGCACTGATGTTGTGTTGGCCCTCAATAATTTGAGTTAGGTCCCTAGTTGCTTTAGTGACCTTGAACTCTGCAACCACATCTGACTCCATGTCCAGAGCAGGGAAAGTCCCCCAGTACTATACGTCTTGGGATATCTAACATCACCAAGAGAAACAGGAACAACTGCAACCATTTCGCCTGGTAATCTAGGGAATGTCGGTTTAAGGGTTACCATTTCCAGCCCCCTTTTCTATAAAGCTGCTTCCCCTTTCGCACTCAGAACTAAAACAGAGAAACCTTCATTGCAGAACTAAACAAGCCTAGCCTGGCAGATACCAAACAGCATTGCAGATCAGCTATGAAATAACTACCAAATAAAATAGATCTGCTGTACCAAGCATATCTGTTTTTAGCCACTCTGACAATACTTATATTGAAGGACAGTGGACAAATCTATAAAATAACTTTTTTAAAAAATGGAAAACTTATTAAAAGTTCCTCAATTAAAAGTCTTAATTTAATTAATTCATTAGTTAATTGAAATTAAACTGAAATTAAAATGAAGGGCACAATTCTGGAAAAAAGAATTCTTGCTCATCACCAATGAGATTCTACCAAAGATGTTTGTGGGATCCATGTAGATGATAAAAGCAGCATTGCTCTGTTGTGATGCGAACACTGCCTCTTTCATATGTGAGTGTGACATCATGAGACATATTAAAAAAAGACAGAGCTTGTGTTCCTTGACACAACCCTGCTTGGCCTGATCCTGGATTGGTCTTCCTTCCATGATACAAAAGCCACATGAATGTTATAAAACCTAGCATACACTTTCAGTTTGCAAGGTCAGCAGTGTACAAACTGATTGCTGCAAGAAATCCATGAAAAAATACTGGATCAAATTCATAATAGAGAGTCATAATACTCTCTATGTGTGTGCAAAGCAGGATGGAAAGGCTCAATCCTATCAATATTTTTTTTGTCTGCGGGTCTTGCTGGATCATTCATTGGATCATGCAGTAAGATATCTGATTTCTCCTGCTTCCAGAGGAAATTTTTCATAAATCCTTAAATCAACCCCAACCCCCTAACACCCCTGTTTTAACAAGAGCGAATTCCACCATCCTTGACTTAATGGGGCAATGTTACTGATCCCAGATAGGTGTCTTTAAGTATCAAGAAGAAGCTGTATAGGCCTCCTCTAAAGAGAAGGAAGGAAGGAAGGAAGGAAGGAAGGAAGGAAGGAAGGAAGGAAGGAAGGAAGGAAGGAAGGAAGGAAGGAAGGAAGGAAGGAAGGAAGGAAGGAAGGAAGGAAGGATTTTAGAATGTTCTCCTCTGACTGTGGGCATTTCCAAGACATAGGACAAATGAAATAGTTTTAAGGCTCTCTGCAAAGAATCCTTTCATGGAGATAAGAGGGAGAAAAAGAACTTCAGTGAGGTACAGAGGATACCAGAAGGATGCGAGTGGCGCACCGGCTGCAGTGGCTTAAATGATCATTAGCTTCTGTTGTTCCATCTTCATGAGCTGTCCTTATTAACTCACCACCTGAATCAGCACAGGGGAGCAACGTATTTTGATTAGTGGTGCCTTTCCAAAGGAAAGCATATCATGAGAACAGACATGTGTCCAGCATATCATTTCTCGGCTATTTAATCATAAACTCTGCCGCGAGGCCATGGATATCAGCTGTTTGCACAATCACATTCCAAGGCAGTTGAAAGTAAACAGCCCATAATACTTCAGGATTCTGGGCAGGCCCCAAATGATGCTTCCACTGAAATGCTGCCTATGGTGAAAGTTGAAATAAATGTGAGAAATGCTCCTCAAGCCATGGAGGAATATTGAAGGGAAGAAAGGTTCAATAACATGCTCAATCGCTATGTTAGGACAAGAGAGAAATACAGATATTCTTGGATGTTTTCTGGGGTGTACATTATTTGAAGTGGGCTTGGAAGAGCTAGGGAGGAATGTTGAGCAGAAAAATCGATATGCTGGCCCTCAAAGAATTTCTACTTCATGTGTGAAATTTCTCATGAGGAATATCCCAGCTCCCTAATCCCAAATGCAATTACAAGAATGAAGGGGTTTCTTATGAATCTCAACTTTCAATAAAAGCAGCAGCTGGGCCCTAGCTAAGGTTTATATGTGTGTGTGTGTGTGTGTGTGTGTGTGTGTGTGTGTGTGTACACACATACATACACACACACATATATTGTTGTTGTTGTTCAGTCATTAAGTTCGTGACCCCATGACCCACATCACGCCAGGCCTTCCTGTCCTTCACTGCCTCCCTGAGTTTGCTCAATTTCATGCTCATTGCTTCAGTGATGCTATCTAGCCATCTCATCCTCTGCCGTCCTCTTCTCCTTTTGCCTTCCATCTTTCCCAGCATCAGGGTCTTTTCCAAAGAGTCCTCTCTTCGCATTAGGTGACCAAAGTATCTGAGCTTGAGCTTCATTATCAATCCTTCCAATGAGCAGTCAGGGTTGATTTCCTTTAAGATTGACTGGTTTGACCTCCTAGCAGTCCAGGGGACTCTTAAGAGTCTTCTCCAGCACCACAGTTCAAAGGCATCAATTCTTCGGCGTTCAGCCTTCTTTATGGTCCAGCTCTCACAGCCATACATTACTACTGGAAAAACCATAGCTTTGACTATGTGGATCTTTGTCGGCAAGGTGACGTCTCTGCTTTTTAATATGCTAACACACATATATACACACACACATACACATACATATATAGACACACACACACAGACCTAGAGTTGTTTCATCTTTAATCCAGCTATTTTAGTAAAGATTGTTAACTAATCATCAGCAGGTTTCCCACTTCTGTGGCTTTTTGATAGACTATTTATGAATCTGAAGAGGTAGACGTTGTGAAATGCCAAGTCCTCATTCTTCAGAAAGTTGACTTCTATTCCAAAGCAATTGTGAAAACAGTTCTGCTGTCAAATATCACCTACATCTGATTGTCTTGTTCTTAATCAGGAGTATTCAGTGCTTATTTTATTAGGGGAGAGGGAAAGGGCTAATTAGAAATTGCTGCTGTGTCACTTGCTATCAATGATTGTTGACACAGATTCATAGAAGTCTTGGCTAGGATCAGCTCTCATCTTGAAAACATATTGAAAAGAAAACATGTTACAGATGCACCATTTCCAATGCCCATTTTGTGACTAGTACAGATTGTTTCCATCCATTCATGCCATGCGCACTGTCACCTTTCTAAATAGAAAATTCTTATTCAGCTATACACCTGAGCAGCCTTGAAAAGGTGTGAATGTATCAGTTCTTTAAAACTTCTAAAGCCAAGTAAGACCAACACATTGTTCATTGGGCACATAATAAGGTACTGATTTTATCCTAGACCAGTGGTTCTCAACCAGCAGAATTTAGGAGTAGCAAGGGAAGACATTAAAATTTTAACTAGGGCTTTAAAATGTATCATATATGATGCATGTATTATCAGAATTCTTTTGAAGTTATTCATGTCCTTATCAGAAAAAAATATGGGACTTGAGACATAAAAGGTTGAAGACCATCATTCTAAACAGCATATGCCAAAATGCATGCAGAGAAAAAATAGATTTTCTACACAGAGATAAAATGTAAACAGATTGTGATTTTTTCTTGAAGCTAACAATGATCCCAATATAAGAGTAAATCTGCTGGTCACCCCCCTATGTCAAAAACATTCTACATGGATATCATTTGAATTTTTCCCTTGTTGTTTAATAATTGCCTGTGTTCCTCTTGGTCACATAGATTTAAGAAAGCTTTCAACCCCAGTGAATTATTTTCTAATATCCAATACTTTCCTCCTTGACAAAATATGGTCCCAGATACTGTCCATGACTATCACCACCACCTTGGTAACCTTCTCTCTCTGAAGAATCTGATGCTGAGAATGGCAAAAGGGGAGAAACTGCTAGATCTACAGATCTGTAGTGCCCCAGTCATGTCAACTGAGCAGTGGAAGAGTTTATTACAACAGGTTTGGCACAGTCAATTTCCCACTAGTCATTCCAACCTACTGGCATTATACCAGCATTCTTTCATGCCAAGTAGAAGTGCTCTGCTTACCTGTAATCCTATATATTCAATGGGACTTATTTCCAAAAAGACATATAATGATGTAGCATTCAAAAGATTGACTTTTTTTAATGCTATAGTGTGGTTTGTGGCAATAAATTAACATAGTTCTTTCTTTGAATGTATCTGATTTAGGTTCATTGATTTGCCTTAGCTATAAGCCATATCAAAACACAAATTTAAGGCAGAATGATTAAGATAGCAAAGGTTTAGAGGAAATTAAAGATCTAATGAGTTAAAAAGTTAGTCAATTCAGTAAGGGAAAAAAAATGAAAGAAAAATGGAATAGTAACTTACAAATCCAGGCTAACAGGTAATGATTAATACTGTGTTTTCAAAATATATAGCATGATTTGGCAAGAGCAAGAACAGCTGTTGGTGCTTTTTGAATTCACTGGAATTTGCCACCACTGTTTAGAAACCCAACCCAATGATCAGAGTTGTTTATGAAACCTTCTCATCTCAGATGATGGGTATCAAAAGAGATTCTTCCAGATCTCCCCATTTTGTCCTACAAATATGAATCCAGGTTCTACAGGGAATGTTTTGATTAATAATACCTGAAAATCTTCCCTGACGGTGTTCCATAAGGAACGAGACTATAGAAGGTTGTCCAAAGTGTGAATAGGAACAATTCCTGTCTTGTAGTCCAAAAAAAAAAAAGAACCTACATGGATGTGACCAGGTAGACCTCAAAAGTTAAACTTGGCTCATTGGAAATTTTTTGTGCACCACTGGCTGCTTAGAATGTTTCTTACTTATACTGACAATAGTCCTATGTAGTTCTTACTTCTTCACAAGAGCAGGGCAGATACACAGTGGTTGCAGGGTTGCATTTAGCCCTTTGGGAGCTGAATTCCCCTAGAGGTAGAGCTAATCACACTGTATTTCCTTGTCCACATGACATAAATCCACATGATATGGATATCTGGCCAAATAGAGCTCTTTGGATTACCAGATATGTAAATGGGAAGGGTCCTCAATCTTGAGAGTTTGGAAGGGATCCCTTCCAGGAATAAAACTTTCCAGATGAAGTAGTTGTTTCAGTCTCTTGCAGCAAAAAATAACAACATAGGCTTTATGGTACCTTGGAGACTAACAAATTTATTTTTTCACATAAGTTTTCATAGACCATGTCCACTTCATCAGTCCAGTGAAGTCCTGTGAGAGAGATTTTATAAATACTCGCACTTGCAGCAGGCTAGAGAAACAGCAGAACAGTCAGAATTGGTGTGAGAACCTGGAGACAGACACAATTGCTGGATAGTGGTTCTTAATACATTGCAAATTCTTCTGTTATCCCAAAGGGCACTAAATCTATTGCCATGTGAGTTTCTGGTCATGACAAGGGAGTATGTTTGAACAAACTGTTATCTTTTAGGGAGGAAAAAGGCATAGAAGGAATGACAGAGGAAAAGTGAAATGCTGGGCAAAGTTCATGAGAAATGGTGTTCCATCTTCTAATGAAGTTCAACTCATCTGTGATGCATCCAGATCTCTCTTTATGGCTTCAGTTTCCAAGGTCTGCATTTTTTTATGAGAGCTGGTATATCCTCAGGAAATAAAGTGTTCTCCTACTTGCTTGGAGGTATCACCATTTCTGATGTCAGATCCGTGCCCATTATTTATTTATTTGTTTGTTTGTTTATTGCATTGTACCAAAAGTACAATGTGGAAGAACCTCATTTTCAGAGGATGGCATGTTATCAAGTTGGAGGATAAGCAAGTATATGTTCCCCAATGCTGTTGGTGCCAATATAGATATGAAGATGGAGACATTGTGTTCCTACATCTACATCATGCTGATCTGTCTCCATGAGATGATTTCTAGATGTGTTGGGATTAAATGGGATTTCTTTCCCCATTTAAGTTGGGTTATATTTACAAACACCCCAATTAGGGGTTAACTATTGTAATACTTTGAGGACCAACAAAGCACCTGCAGCAGTAGGAGAAGCAGTAGACAAGAGGTGCATCAGCTGTTCATATCATAACTGGATCAAAAGGAATCAAATGTTAAAAGCCTTCAGGGAAATGTTAGCGTTTTGGGAAAGGTACTTCCACAGTTTCTGAATTATGATTCCTTTTCTTTTCCTTCAGACCCTGATTTAAGCTACTGCTTGGCTATTTATTTTTTTATGGATGATGTGAGGAGGAAGGTGGGCAACTTGGCCAGGCTGCCAAAGTTGCTTGATGTCCAGCTGGTTTTGATCAGGGAGACAGATGGGGATATAAACGAAGCAGCTGTAAGTAGAAACCCAGGAGCTTAATATAACCATCTCACCTCAATCTGAACAAGGAACAGTCTTTCCCTGCTCCCCATGTCTTTCCACGTACGTGGCTGACATATGCTCTGAAATGCTGATGAGCGGGAAGGGGAAAAATTGTAAAAAAAAAAAGGGGGGGGCGGTGAGGAAAAATATCCTGAGTGTTCACGAAAGAGACATCAATCTTCACATTGCTGAGACAAAGGTTGATGCCAAAGGATTAACCTGCAAATTCCCAGAAATCTTCCCTTTTGGAAAACCACATTGCTGAAACAAACGTTTACCTGCGATTCTGCAAATTCTGTAAACTACACCAACAAGGGACGTCTGTACAAATTTAATCTTAATTAACTGGTAGGGTGTCTGAGTTTTCTCCTCTCTTCATTGTATTTTCTGGTTCTCAAACAGTCAGCGATTTCTGCTTATGTTATACTTGTCATAGATTATAGCCAAGAAGGAAAGAAAAAGCAGGATAATTGATACCAGTTCTTCTTGCAGTAATAAGTTTAGCATTCAGATCTGTCTGTCTGTGTATCTATTTATCCCTAATGAATATCAGTTGTGGGTTGGAACTAAGCTTGAGAAAAGAAACAAGGGAGTTCTATGTCTTAATCCTTGAATTTGTCCTTGAAATTCTGTTTCTCCCTGCTAATCCTGTAAACCTATATATGAATGAAATGTTGCTGGAGAATCATTCATTCCCCCCCACCCCAATCTGTCTCTGCTGAAAACTTCTTGAGCATAGATTATGCCTGATGTTTCACTGATGGCATCTTGTCTGAGATTGCAGGCTATAAACAGAACAGAACACAAGGGAAGAGAGAGATACTATATTCTAGCAATTCTTGCATGTTAGAAATGTGACTTATTTGATTTCTCATAAAGTTCTTTCTTAGTTTCCTCCCCTAGAGGACAGGAGTTTATGACATCTCCTGTTGATTCTGGACACTGCAAAGACATAATTTTCCTTTCATCCTAAGAGTTTCATTTGGAACACACATGCCAAGAATTGACCTATAGCAAAATTTAAACGGTACTTATAGGGTTCTTCTTGGGTGAAACTTGGTAGGAATTCCAAGCAAAGAAACGAGAATTGGATGAGTAAAAATGAATGATCAAGGAAGTTAGCCTATACATGAGAGAGAAGCTGTCCTCAGCTAGATAAAAGAAACTTCAGTTTCTAACAATTGTCTATTAGACACTGAGGGAGAGATACTGCCATGTGACTCCAGCCCCTGATATTCAGAGGTATATTGCTTCTGAACATAGAGGGTTACACTGGGGCTAATCATGCTGAAAGCAGACTCACTGAAATCAATAGGACTTAAGTGGGTCATGATTAAATTAGGTTTCATTGATTTCAGTGTGTCTGCTTTGAACATTAAGAAAACCACCCCAAGTTTCCAGTTAGCATGCATGGCTAATGCACTTTGCAATCCTTATCCTGTGTGTCTTCAAGGATGAGTAAATGTGTGCACAGGTGGGCAGCTTTAAAGGTGCAAGCCCATATTGAAAAGAAAGCACATGATTGGAGAAAGTACAGCTGGAAGGTTATCAAGCCGCTTCATAGTTGTATAAGATCATCCTAGCCACCATTCAGTGGAGGGTGATAGACTCAGTGATAGTTGGTATCTTAGAACTGCCTCTTTTCTATAGTCACAAAGAGAACTTAATTCAGTGGCATGGAGGACAACTAATTGTGTTCACCTCCAAGTATCTGAGAAGGAAATAAAACTGGGTTTAAAATAATGTTCTTCCTAGAATACTGTATGTATGGTGTTCCCCATTTTCAAGCAATGAATCTGGAATTTTAGCCTCATTCTCTCTCTCCTCAGTCAAAACTATCACCCAAAAAAGGATTAACATGAATGTCAAAGAAGATATTTCCAATCTGCTTCATATAGCTATAATGTATGAAGTGTCATTTTTGTTGCTGTGCACATGACAAATTCTGGGTTGTCAAGGACACCATGTATTATGAGAGGCAGTTGAATTCAATCCAATTCAGGAAATAAATTGAAGGAGTTCTGTGAAGTCCCTGCTATCCTCAAGAGTTAGACATCCTGAGGCATTAAGGTTCCCAAACATTGCAAGTTAATTCTAAGCTTATTTGGGGAGTTTTAGATGGATACACTACTTTATTTTGCCACTGTAGTTTCATTTCCCCACAAGCTATAGGTATAGAATCAAATATTTTCCCCACGAAAACAGATCTTTCCATAGGGCTGGGATGATACGGTCTTTATCTATGAACCAAGGTATAGCTTATTACATTTATTTATTTATTGCATGGATATCCACATTTGAAGGACACCAAAACAAGCTCTCAGTGCTACATTTACTCAGGATCAAGAAAGCAAAGCCTTTGCTGTTCTCTTTAACTAGGCCAAGAATAGAACTGGTGATTTGTTCCAGAAAGATCCTTAGATAAAGGAAAATCCACCTGAGCCTAAAAGTTGCTGGTGTAACTTTTTCTGGCCAAGAAGAAATGCCTTAGAAAAGTCAAAGGTTGGTCTGTGGTTTCAGGTTATCTTCACAACATTCTTATAGAAGATGCTTTCTTATTGTGCCATTGGCAAGCTAGTTTCTTCAGCTCCTGGACTCTGAAGAGCATCTCAGGGTACAGTCACAAAATGTCTCCTGCAATGAAAAACACTGAGTTACAAAATCAAAAGATGAGAAAGTTGTTCCCTGTCTCTATTCCTTTATATGTTTTCTACCATCTCAGTAGATCCTTTGTTTCCCCCGCCCCCTAGATAGGAAAAAAGATAGGATAGGACATCACATTTCAAAGCTAAGCACTGGATTACACCCAGCCACTCCTATATCAGGGCTACAAAAGGATTTCTGTAACTCTTTGCTCCCATGCAGTGATTATCTGAACAGCTCCAAATATAGGAGCTTTACCATTTGCATTGTCTAATATATTTGGAACTTATGCAGAGCCTAGAGTCTTCTTATCAATAAAAAAGATGCCAAAAGCTGGATGCTTTCCAGATGTCCAACATTCGATTCCATTTTTTTCTTTAACAAAACATTAAAAGCTTTATTGAAGTCAGGTGGAACATAAACATGATGGCCTGCCTTGTTCATGACCTATAGAGAGACCCAAAGGTTGACATCTTCCACTCGTCATTCTGATGATTTTCTTTTCGTTATCTTCTCTTTCTATTTTCTGACCACCAACCATCCGTTAGGGAAGAAAAGGCAGTGTCTTTTTCTAGGAAATACTAAGAAACTCTCCATCTGAAAACAGTCAAAGAGATGAAATGGGAAACCATGACAGTATAAGCCAACATAACTAGGAACCTGAAAAAAAGGAAAGAAAATATTATTCTATTTTCTTGTCTTTAGGATTCAACTTCCATGAGATATAGAAACAAGCAATTATCTTCTTGAAATTCCATTAATTGTCTTCATAACTTCTCAGATATTTTGTTTGCAGAATCCTCCGCTTCCTCTTGTTTCAAGGGTGGCTTTAGCCAGATTTTACTGTGATCTTCAGAATCAGGACATTTATGTATTCTGCTTGGAAAGTTTGTCAACTGACAATGGGCAAAGATATCCTGTCAGCCATTCCACCACTTTCACTTTTCTCACATAATTTCAAATGCAGTTTATTTCCATAATGTAAGCCAACTCATTCTGATGGTACATCACCAAAGCCTGTAGAGGCCTGAGTTTAGATACAGAAAGTTGTCAACATTCTTTGCGATGGTGACCTTCACCGTTAATATATACAGCATACTAATACTTCCAAAAAAACCTCTCTCCAAAGTTACCACACTCAAGGAAATGATATAAATCAAATGACTGGAGAGCTGAATAACTCTCTCATGGAAATTAAAGCAAATTTGCAAACTGCAATACAATCAGAATGTATGCAACCTTTACAGCTTATCTTTGGCTGTGAAAAATCTCTTTCTCAGTTCTTTTTCCCAGATTACGTTTATATTGGACATTTGTTTTTTCTCCATTATGAGCATGGGCATACCATTAAAATTTAATTTTGCTTCAGTATACGTGTGTGTGTGTGTACACACACACACACACACACACACACACATATATATATATATATCTTCTATTAAACAATTAGTTTGCATTTGGCAGACTCACAAGGATGCTCCTGCAAGATGTGAAGAAAAATAATGCAGTTCACCTCTCCACTGGACCTTCCTCCAGTTTTTCCCAACAGCTTAAGAGGTTTCTGTATATCTGCAATGCATTGGCAGAACCTTTTTCTAGCTTTTAGACTGGAATCTCCCTAAAATGGGAACGTCAAGGATTAGGTGACCTTGTACCTGACCATACAGTGTGGATCTGTTGTTGGGCAGCACCCTAAATCCTATTCTCCTGCCTCACCAAGTATCTGGTTGCTGTCTTTCAACTGCATATGGATTAAGCAACCTGCAAGTGTCCTTTATCAAACTAGTCTGGACAACCCAACCATAACTGTAGCTTGAGCAAAACATTCAAGGAATTTCAGTGGAAACTTAAACTATTCTCAGAGAAGCAAAATAATTTCTTAGTGGAGTTCTATACAGTTGTATCACTCAAGGGTCAGTGATCCCCAAAGTGTTGGAAAAGGATGTGAGCTATTCCTATGTTCTGCAGGAGAACTGTAGAGTGTGAGAAAAGATACCGCTTCAGTTTCCTGCCCAGGCCTGGCCTCCATCTTTATAATTTTCAATATGTTCTATAAGAAATACCTTTTCATCTTGGAGATCACACAACTACTTCATTAGTCTATTTACAGTGTTTGACAGGTGATACCTTCAAGGTCAGTGCTAGAGCAATCAAGCAATTTGAATACGCAATGAATATTCATTCCAAAATATGATGAAGGAAGTACAAAAGAGCAAAGAGGAATTTAAAAATATGCTGGTGCAAGAAACGGAGACGTGGAAGAGTATTTCAGAAAGTGCAGATTAGGAAAATGACATGCTATTTATACAAATAAACACCATGCCTGGAATTACATATGTGACCTTCTAGACATCTCTTTTTCCCTCAAGCCACCTTCAGAAAGAAAGTTGGTTAAGTAGTAACAAGTATTGCTTGCACAAAGTGTTTGATTAAAATTAATGTGCTAGCTAATGGAGAAAGGGTGAAAAAAATGAAGTGGATGGTGGTTTTCTTAATTGCCTTCTATTTCCAGCTGGTATTTAGGTGTAGCTGAAAGAGTGGTCCAGAGTAGGTGTGCAGGTGTATGTTGCACTATTGGCACTTCTTAAAGAAGGTGTGTTTTTTCTGAACTTCCAGGGTAGCTGCAGGGTTCCAAGAAAATGCACTTTTGACTTAAAGATGTGTCCTCAGGGCACCTACTGTATATCTGCTGTCAAGCGCCTTTCAACTTTCTGTATCTCTCAACTGCCACTTCATGGTCATCCAGGGGTTTGCAGCCCAGGTCAAGCAACCTGTCAGGCCCAGCTCAAGAACAACAGGGAAACAGTCCAACCAATCAGTTCTTTATTGCTTACACCATATAGACAGAATCTTGGAAACTGCTGAAGTAGAAGGCAGTAGCTTGTTTCATATTCTTATTTAAAAATAAGAAACAATTACAATTTGTAAAACTAACAATTTAAAGGATAATAAATGTCTCCTAACTTCTTTATGATAGAGCAAACTACAGGTGAAACTCGAAAAATTAGAATATCGTGCAAATGTTCATTTACATCAGTATGGCAACTCAAAAGGTGAAACCAATATATGAGATAGACGCATTACATGCAAAGCGAGATATGTCAAGCCTTACTTTGGTATAATTGTGATGATTATGGCGTACAGCTTATGAAAACCCCAAATTCACAATCTCAGAAAATTAGAATAGTGTGAAAAGGTTCAATATTCGAGGCTCAAAGTGTCCCACTCTAATCAGCTAATGAATCCATAACACCTGCAAAGGGTTCCTGAGCCTTTCAATGGTCTCTCAGGCTGGTTCACTAGGAATCACAAGCATGGGAAAGACTGCTGACCTGACAGTTGTGCAGAAAACCATCACTGACACCCTCCATAAGGAGGGAAAGCCCCAAAAGGTAATTGCAAAAGAAGTTGGATCTTCCCAAAGTGCTATATCAAAGCACATCAATAGAAGGTTATGTGGAAGGGAAAAGTGTGGTAGAAAAAGGTGCACAAGCAGCAGGGATGACCACAGCCTGGAGAGGATTGTCAGGAAAAGGCCATTCAAAAGTGTTGGGGACTTTCACAAGGAGTGGACTGAGGCTGCAGTTAGTGCATCAAGAGCCACCACACACAGACGGATCCTGGACATGGGCTTCAAATGTCATATTCCTCATCAAGCCGCTCCTGAACAACAAACAACGTCAGAAGCGTCTTACCTGGGCTACAGAAAAAAAGAACTGGTCTGTTGCCCAGTGGTCCAAAGTCCTCTTTTCTGATGAGAGCAACTTTTGCATCTCATTTGGGAACCAAGGACCCAGAGTCTGGAGGAAGAATGGAGAGGCACACAATGCACGATGCTTGAAGTCCAGTATGAAGTTTCCACAGTCTGTGTTGATCTGGGGAGCCATGTCATCTGCTGGTGTTGGTCCACTGTGCTTCATTAAGTCCAGGGTCAACGCAGCCGTCTACCAGGAGATTTTGGAGCACTTCGTGCTTCCTTCCACAGACGAGCTTTATGGGGATGCTGACTTCATTTTCCAGCAGGACTTGGCACCTGCCCACACTGCCAAAAGTACCAAAAGCTGGTTCAATGACCATGGGATTACTGTGCTTGATTGGCCAGCAAACTCGCCTGACCTGAACCCCATAGAGAATCTATGGGGCATTGCCAAGAGAAAGATGAGGGACATGAGACCGAACAATGCAGCGGAGCTGAAGGCCGCTATTGAAGCATCCTGGTCTTCCATAACACCTCAGCAGTGCCACAGGCTGATAGCATCCATGCCACGCCGCATTGCGGCAGTCATTGCTGCAAAAGGGGCCCAAACCAAGTACTGAGTACATATGCATGCTTATACTTTGCAGAGGTCCGATATTGTTCTATTTCCAATCCTTGTGTTATTGATGTCATGTAATATTCTAATTTTCTGAGATTGTGAATGTGGGGTTTTCATAAGCTGTACGCCATAATCATCACAATTATACCAAAGTAAGGCTTGACATATCTCGCTTTGCATGTAATGCATCTGTCTCATATATTGGTTTCACCTTTTGAGTTGCCATACTGACATAAATGAACATTTGCACGATATTCTAATTTTTCGAGTTTCACCTGTAGGTCTTGGACTAACTATATTCCACACATTGTTCTATCATTACACACACACACACACACACACACACACACACACACATGCCCTCTCACCCCTATGGGTGGTACGTGTCTTCCTCAATCTCGGGTCCTCCTCCAGAGGCCTGGGAGTTTGAGGGCTCTGCACAGGATCTGAGCTGTTCCTCGCACTGCACTCTTCTGGACAGAGAGCTCTGATGTCGTACCTGGGATCTGTGGGAGCCCCTCTTCCAGCCTGGGAGTCACAGCCCCGAGTGCTCCGACCACCACTGGGACCACTTTGGCCTTGACTTTCCACATCCTCTCAAGTTCCTCCTTCAGGCCCTGGTACTTGTCCAGATCCTCATACTCCTTCCGGATGTTGCTGTCACTTGGCACTGCTACATCTATCACCACCACTGCCTTCTGGTCCTTGTCTACTACCATGATGTCTGATTGACTGGCCAGTACCTGCCTGTCCATCTGGATCAGGAAGTCCCACAGACTCTTAGCCTTGCTATTCTCCATGAACATCTGTGGAATCTCCCATCTGGACTTGGGGGGGGTCTAACCCATACAGTGTGCAGATGTTCCTGTACACAATGCCAGCTACTTGGTTGTGCTGTTCAGTGTATGCTGTTCCTGCCTGCATCTTACACCCTGCCACTATGTGTTGGACTGTCTCTGAGGCCTCTTTGCACAATCTGCACCTTGGATCCTGTCTAGTGTGGTAGACCCCTGCTTCTATGGATCTGGTGCTTAGTGCCTGTTCTTGTGCTGCTATGATCAGTGCCTCAGTGCTGTCTTTTAGTCTGGCCCTTTCCAGCCACTGATAGGATTTCCCAATGTCAGCCACCTCAGCTATCTGTGGATGGTACATCCCATGCAGGGGTTTGTCTTGCCATGGTATTTCCTCCACTTGAACTTCCTCCCAGGTCTGCTGCTGCCTCAGGAATTCTCTCAGCAGCTCATCTTTGGCTGCCATCTTACTGATGTACTCCTGGATGCTCTGGGTTTCATCCAGGACAGTGGCTTTGACACTCATCAGACCCCGCCCACCCTCTTTGCAGCTGGTGTACAGACAAGAGAACCTGGAATATACATATACATATGCATACACACACACACACACGGAGGAAAATCCACATTCATTGATGTACACAACTTTCCTTGATACACATGTTTCCTAAAACCTTAATAAATATAGGAGAGTCTTGGATGTAATACGGAATGCCTTACAAGACACGTAAGGAAAAATTGGGTGATGACAGTAAGACAAATTCTATTGTGCTTCTATATAATACCTGCACAGTGTTACCCTATGCACTGTAAACCCCAACGAATTCAATGAGATTACTCAGTAGGACATCAAAAAGCATTCTTTGGTTCCACTTGGGAACAGAGGAGACTACATGATGAGGACGTTGCCACAACCCCTGTCAGCTCACATCATCCACAGCAGAAGATGGAGAACAAATTCCCCTCTTCAACATTGTCTTCCCATTTTTACACTTAGTATTCCAGCTTTGCATATCGGATAATCTTGGATCCTCCCAAGGTTATGAGTGGGGATTTGGATATGGTGAAAATGGTGATGAACCCCATAAGAACATGACTACTTGAAGAACACTATGACTGGTAGAACGTCAATCATGCAGTGGCATGAGAAAATTTCTGTCCCATTGACAGGATAGGACTGTTCAAGGCATCCAGGGGTTTCATCACTGACTTTCCTAGAAGCTTAAGATAACTCTTATTTTTCCTTAATTGCTGTAATTTTTCAATGAGTATAAACTCATTTTTCAGCATTTCAGTTTTTCTGTTGGTATTATTTGCTGTCCTTGGCACACTGTTGAGAAGAAACAAGGACTAATTATAACATTTAATAATCATAAGTGTTCAATTGACCTTGGAATTAAAACAAGCAGGCAAGTATTTGTTTAGATAATTATCTGGAGTTAAAAATAGCACTAAGCATGCTTTAAAAAAAAAAAGTCTGATGACAGCAGTGCTGTCTTGGTGTAATTAAAAATCCTATGTTTTCAATTAATTAGATCTAATAGTTACTTGGAAATGGCATTCCTATGCAGATTGTAGTTAATAGAATTTACCCAGTTGTTTGTTTAAATAAATGACTTTTTTTAATCCTTGTAGATGGAAAGATTTTTTTTTTTCAGATTTTAACAATGCAGTGATTTGCATGAGATAATTTATTTCTTTGTTTCTTCATTTGATTCATATCCTGTTATTCTTTCAGAAATTTGAAGGGGCACACATTGTCATCACTGTTGGCAGTTTCTTGGCATTCATGATATATCCCAAAATGCAACAGGGTGGTTTGCTGCCATCTTCTCACTCCACCCTCTAGAATGTTTGCAGGAACATATAAAGAACAGAATGTCATTCAGTACTGGTATATCTACCTTCCTGAATATGAAATAAATTTTAAAATTTAAAAATGAAGAAATAAATAGGAACTCATCAAAGATCCCTCTTGACAGAATATAATCTCTGTACCAGTGGTTGTCCCCTTCTTGGCTATGACCTATGGGATATGTACTCCCAGAAGGATCATCCATACATGAGGGAGGTCAAACTACCGTAACTGTGGTCTGTTGGAGAAGGATCAATATTAACAAAGGAGTGTTAAGTTCAATCTCAGATACAAAGCCAAAACATGTTGGAAGGATCTCAATTCAATTCCAAGGCTAGTTAATCAATATTATGGTGATCCAAGTTTATGTTCAAACCACAGATGCAGAAGAAATGGAATTGTTCTACAATGACTTGCAACACTTCGTTGACACATCAAAGCAAGATGTTATACTAATGGTTGGAATTAAAATAGCATCTGAAATAATGGGAAAATCTGGCTGGGATGTACCAAATAAAGCATGGGATAGACTAATAAAGGTCTGCCAAGCAAATTCAGTGTTTATAGCAAATACCTTCTCTGTGCAACCTAAAACTGATTGTACATATGGACATTACTGGTTTGGTAATGCTGAAATTAAATTAGCTGTGTCATCTGGAAGCAAAGATGGAGGAGCTCTATTCATTCAGCAAAAACATGACTTGGGGCTGACTGTGGCTCAGATCATAAACTCCTTCTTGCAAAACTTGAACTAAAGAAATAAAATAATCAGACCAATTAGATATGACTTCAGCAATATTCCATATGATGATGTGGAGAAGGTAAAGAATAGATTTAAGGAGGGACTTGTCTGTCAAACAGAGTGTCTGAAGAACTCTGGACAAAAAAATATCTATCTATCTATCTCTTTCTTTCTTTATTATTAAACAAACTCATATAGTTGCCCCTCTACTGGAAGGAACTTTATGGCATCATTAAAGAAGCAACAAACAAAATGAATCCAAAATGCAAAAAGCAAAAGAGAGTGTAATGGCTGTTTGTTGAAACTAGGTGAAGAAAGACGGAAAGGAAAAGGCAGCAGAGAGGGAGACAGAAGAATATTTAGATGTTATAGACCTTCCTTTTCCCCCTATTTATTTGTCCTGAGATTAGAGATCTTATAGCTCTTAGTTTTTTCTAGACCTCATGCTACATGTCTCAAGACCTTTCCCCCAAGGGGGATTTATAGATTTTCTTGCAAGTTGTTAACCCTGTTACCGACCGCTAGGAGGCACTATATAACCAGGTTCATCCTTGCATTGGGACTGGTCAGGCTTAAGTCGCCTCCATATTTCATGGGCTTGAAAAATGACAGTGAAGGCAAAGAATGACTAGAGAAAGAAGATATAAAGAAAAGAGCGCATAAAATTAATAATGTAATAAAAACTACATTAAAAAAAGAAGAGAGGACATGAATATGTGAAAGAACTGTACAGAAAAGTTCTCCAAATCAATGATGAAAACAAAGGTTGTGCCACAAAACCAGACATGCTAGAAAGGGAAGTTAAAAGGGCCCTTGAAAATCTTAATCACAAAGCTGCAGGTGTTGATGAAATAGCAGCTGAACAGGTTAAAATCTTGGAAGATAAAACCATTAAAGTACTGCATACAGTTTGTAAACAGGTATGAAAAGCACAGCAGTGGTCAAGGGCTTGGAAAACACCAGAAAAAAGGAAGTGCTAAGGAACACTCAGCTCCCTGAACTATTACATTTATTTCACATGTTAGCAAGATAGCGCTCCAGATTTGACAATCCAGACTTCAAGAATACATGGAACAAGGACTGCCCTCCCACTAGTTTGGGATTATAATACCCATCATCCCTGAATGCTGAAGATCTGGAAAGATTCAGGGACATACGCATTTGAATAATAAGAAGAAGAACAATAAATAACAGAACAGTCAACTATAACACCAGTAGTAATTGGAGCACTTGGAGCCATATCCAAGGGATTCATCAAATATTTGGAAATTTTATCTTTACTGGCCTTTATACTGTTGACTTTGAAAGCAAGCAAGCAAATATAAAAACTCCACCTTATTTGGAACTACCTCCATGATCACTGAGGTCTTGGCTGGAACCTGAATCATCAGAAAATAAAAAGTCTAACAGTGTTTGATGATGAAGATGAAGATGATGACAGCACCAGCCATTCCAGTTAGGGTAGATTCAGCTCATTGTACTTCGGTACTCAATTCACAACACATTTCACAACTCATCCAGAGACCTCATTTGATTGCTTCCTCCAGACTCCAAACCAATGCAAATTAATTTTGAGCATGGAATTAAAATCACCTGTAATTTAGTCTAACTGTGAATCCATTTCCGTACATAACTGTACAGGAATAGCATTATTCGCACTTAACTTAGGGAGAATGTTGCCTTTGAAAGCAGACCTCCAGCAAGATGCATTAAAAAGATCATCACCCATAATTTTACCTGGGTAGTATATATTTTATAACCTGATATATTAGGAAAATGATTGACCTTTATAGCTATTTCTGAAATTGCTCCTAGGAAGGAAGGAAGGATAGAAAATGACAGCTATCACGGGAGCAGGGAAGGGAAGGGAAAGTTTGACTAACCTACAATCAAGTATTTCACCAATCAAGTATTTCACTGTAGATAACTTCAACCTTTCAGATATTTCAAATAAGAGAAAAAAATAGTAATTCCTCCGATGCTGGTAACATTTATTAAAAAGAAAAAAGAAAAAGAAATAAGTGAACATGTGAACATCCCCATGGCCTTAAATAGGAGAATAATGCCTTTTTTTAAATGGCTTTCATTGATTTCCATGTTAACTGCTTGCATCCTCTATTATGACAAATGTCTACTCTACTGTGAGCCACCCAGAGTTACCCTCTGGGGGAGATGGGCGGCATGCAAATTAATTAATTAATTAATCAATCGATCAAATAAATAAATAAATGTCAGAATCTACTCTCTTGCTCTGTCTTTCTCCATGTTCTTCAAGTAGTTTTCCCTGAATCCTTTGGTACAACATAGTAATATACAAGTGTGTGTGTGTGTGTGTGTGTGTGCACACTTGCACTGAATGCTAACATCTGTTCTTGTTGTTGCTGTTGGCATATAGATTTGTATTCGATAGCTGCATAGTCACATTCTGATAAATGTGAATTTCAGGAGATAGGTGAATTTTGCTTTTACTGTAAAACTGTAGAAGAACTTTGTGTGTGTGTGTGTTTGTGTATTTGTGTGTGTTGCCTTGGTGATAAACATTGGGAGACAGTAGCTAGCGTGTGCTAGGACGTGAGGTAGGGGCTGAGATCAGAGCGCACTGTCCCATCACACTTACTCCCTACGTAATACCTGAATAGGACTAATGCCTTTCTAGGCAATGACATTGATTTAGAAGATTTGATTAATGATCTCTATGAAGTGCATCTTGAAACATTTCTCCTTGAAGGCACATCCAACCCTTTTACGTGCCTTTCAGGCTGTTCAGAAAGAGTTACCAAGAAAGAAAAGAAGAAAGAGTTTCGCTCCTTTCAAGGTTCTCTCTTCCTTCAAAGAAGGGAGACTAAACACCCAGTTCTTTCATAGCTTTCCTGTTTGGCACTGTTGCATGAAGGTCTCCGCAGGACTCTCATGAAAAAAAGAAAGAAAAAGAAATCTAGAGAAGAAGGTCAACGCTGAACAAACATATTTGTTGTCCCTCTTTAACTGAACTAAAAAGATTATAGTATTTAACAGGATAAATTATGCAGGAAAGAAAGATAATTGTATTGAGAGCAAAGTTAACATTTCTTTCCCTGAGAACAGGGTCAACTTCTGGTTTTTCTGTTCGTTAATGCAAGTAATTGGCAAAAGAATTTTGGAACGCGCATTAGTATTCTTCTACCACTAATTAAAAAAAAAGATGTATAGATTATTTGTTTGATTTGCCACTTATCCTGCAGTCTTAAAAAGTCATGGATTTATTAGAACTGCTACCAGAGTTACAATGAGATATTGCCCTTTCTTGTTCAATACTGAGGATAGAAATTGCTTACTGATTAATAATGCTGAATTTCATATATTGTCTATTCCTAAACTTGACATTGAGCAATTTCAGGTGGGGGAGAGAAATCAATCTCTTAGACTTATCTCTGGCAGTGCCAAATATGCAATTTTATATGGAATGCTTTTTAAATACGCCATTGAATTTCATTATTCTTTTTACAATCAATTCAAACATCTGTGACTGCCTACTGAATGGAAGTTTAACTTTATTCTATGGTTTGGAAACCAAACACTTAATTTCATAGCATGTATTTAGTGGATTTATTACGAATACTTTACTTGTACTTTTAACATAATTTAATTTGGCTACCCTTAAAGGCGAGAAGAGGTTGGCTCTATTTCAAATGGACTGAATTGCAGTTTGTAGACCAAATTAATCTCTGTTGATGTATAGGCACAGCGATGAAAAGGTTAATGGTTATGAAGGCAGAGAAATTAGCACTTGAAGGTCTTACACTGTACTTCTTTAATTTTTCAGAAATGAAGGGTAGGGCTTGTTGCCTGAAATATTTGCTAGCTATCTCAAGATAGTCGTACAAACTTCAAAATCTATTCAGGTGTACTTAAGATGGTGAACATAGAATATAGTTTCTTCTCCAGACACAGTGCTTAACAGCAGATTGCTTCATACAGTGGAAGGAACACACTGAGGGGGAAAAAAACTTAAGTTAGTAGAATCCTAGAAGAACAAAGTACTGAAGGTGGTGCTTTTGTGAAAGAAATTGAAGATCTGCTTTATTTTGGAAATTATGCAGTAATAGGGAAGCCAGAGTTACTTAAGCCCATCTAGAGCTAGAAACCATTAGCGGGCTTTCCTCTAATCAGGAAACTGAGTCTGGCAAGAACCTGAACTTGGTTAGAGGCTCAGTAAATGCATACAAATTATAGATTTTGGATCTATGCATTTTCTGAATTAAGTGGGTGCTGTATGTGTATATATTCATTCATTCATTCATTCATTCATTCATTCATTCATTCATGCATTCATTCATTCATCCATATGCCCTGCAACTACTCTTCACACTAAATAAGTTTTTTTTCAGAAACTGAGCTAAGATACTTTCCCCATATCCTTGATATTCAGGTAGCCAGTAGCATCTGTAGAGGGGAGGGGAGGGGAGGGGAGGGGAGGGGAGGGTGGGTCAAAAAGTGAAGATGCAATTGCATGATGGAAGCACTGGTCCTTTTTAACGTGCCTTGCAATTGCCATCGATTTTTTTTTTTATCCCCTCCTTGTGAATGCCCTGCAGGAAGCCTGTGTGTATGTGTGTGTGTGTGATAAAAAATATATTTGTTATCCTACCCTTTTTATATATAACTCAGTTGAACATGCCTAATACTCCTGTCTTCTATCTTCCCCACAAGAACCACCCTGTGAGTTGGGTTGAGCTGAGAGGGACTGGCCCAAAGTCACCCACCCGGCTTCCATGCCTAAGGGAGGCCTAGAGCTCACTGTCTCCTGGCTTCTAGGCCAGCACCTTCAACACTACACCAAACCAGCTCTCACCGTATAGTGTTCCCTGAATACAGTATCTGTATTTTCCATATCTATAGATCTTAAATAATATTTGTGGTTTGGGTAGGCTGAGAGAGAGTGCCTGCACATGGTCACATAATAAGCTTCATGACTGAAAGAGATTTACACATCTGTGACTGCAAAAGCTGAAAAAAATGTGCAAGGATCACAAATCAAGTATTTCCCAAACTCGATTAAAGTCACAAATCAAAGAGAAGCCCAGGTTTCATAGCTTGGGGTTGCCAGCAATTACAGGCCTCTTTTCAGTCATGCGTAATCATCGTTGGACACCCCCTGCATCTAACTCAATCTGCTCCCTGCACCTTTAACTTATTTCTGAATCTTCTGGGTGATATCCTTCGGTGGAACAACCTGATTTTCTTGTTTATCCAGCTTCGACCTGCTTTCGCTTGACCGATGCTTGATTCTGCTTGGCTGATAAGTGGTTTATTGCCACTCCTAGCCATAAACAAGACAGGATGCTGTTTCTCCCAGAGGAAAGAAACACTGGGGGGAAAAAATCTCCCCGATGTCTTCCAGAAGCTAAATCCAAAGCCATTTTTATCTGTCATTTACAATTTTTTTAAATAATATTTTATTGAAATTTTAAAGTTACAAAGTTAAAAGTTAGAAATGAAAAAGAAAATTGAAGATACAAATTATAAAGAAAAGGAAAAGAAAAAGTGAGATAAAGTAAAAGAAAAAGAAAAAAGATATGAAAAATAGATAACTTCCAATCTATCTCTGGTCTTAGGAATAATAAGACTATCGTAAGTGCTAGTTTTTAATACATTAAGTAGGAATAATTCTTTATCAAAACATATCCCATTACATTTATAATCTAATCTTCAAATCCCCATGTAAGCTTCACCCCACCTGCATTTTGCAAATAGTCCATCAATGGTTTCCATTCTTTAAGATAATAATTCTTTGAGTTTTCTTTTAATAAGCAAGTCAGTTTATCATTTTCTCCATTTCCATCAGTTTTAACAACCATTCTTGTATTGTTGCATTGTGCATAAAGAAGTCTTGCTGTGGTAATCATGTATTGAGTAATTCTAATAAGATGTTTTCCTATTTAAAAGTCCATTATCCCCAACAGGAATAGTTCTGGTTTAAATGGAAACTGTATCTGTAGTATGCTCTGCATCAAGGTTTGTATTTGAGTCCAGAATTTCTTTGCAATTTTACATGTCCACCACATACGGTAGAACGACCCTTCGTGTTGGTTACATTTCCAACAAACTTTGGAAATTGTCCCATACATCTTTGATAGTCTTTGGGGTGTCATATACCATCGATGCAATATTTTATAAAAATTTTCTTTCAAGTTATAACATAAAGTAAATTTTAATCCTTTAGACTACATATTTTCCCATTGCTGCATATGTATATTATGTCCAATATTTTTTGCCCATTTAATCATGCATTCTTTAACTTGTTCATCTGTCATTTACAATTAACAGATCTTGAGGAAGATGCCCAAGTGTGATGCTGATTTAAAAAAGAAAAAGAAATGCAATCAAAGAAGGGATCTGGGCTGAAGTTCTGAAATAAGGTAAAGCTTCAGGATCGTGGAACTAAAGAGAGTAGCATTTTTGAAAAGTGAATAATAGACATGGGGTTGTGCTTATTTATATGAACAACGGATTGGTTTCTAAGGAGTTGGAAATTATTTTTTTCTATATATAAATTGTTATTGAAAGTTTTCACATAATTAAAGACAAACAAGAAAAAATATATAAAAGCAAAGTAGAAAAATATAACAGATAAAAGTGCTAGAAGCAGTACAGATGAAGAAAGGAAAAGAAAAAAAAAGTTAATGAAGCAGCTTCTGATCATCTTCACAGCAGCTACATACAAATGTTTACCATTTCTCCCCCTTTAGAATTATATTATATAGTTCCCTTTTCCCCATATTCAATGCTTTTTCATCAGCCAATCCAGAAACCACCAGTTCATTTTTGTCCCTGTTCAGCAAAAAGTCCATAAAAGGTTTCCAATCTTTTATCAAAGTTCTTATTGTTTCGTTCCTAATCAAACACGTGCGTTTTGTCATTTCTGCAAGTTCTGCCATTTTCACAGTCCACTCCTCCATTGTGGGAACTTCTGTGTTTTTGCTAAGGAGTTGGAATTTAGAGGAGAAAAAGGGGATTGAAAAAGTGAAGGTTGGGAGATTCAGGAAAGAGATGTTCTCTGTGGCAGGGTTCTGGGAGTTGAAGTCCACCCATCTTAAAGTTGCCAAGGTTGAGGAACCCTGCTCTAGGGAGTGGGAGGAGACAATATCTCTGCCAAAAAGTGTAACCAGATTCTCTCCATATGGTAATATGATAGAATAGCTGTGAGGGGAAGATGCTTCCACACAGTAGTGAAAATGAAGGACATGCCTATTTTTCATCTTGATTTTGCAACTGCTAAAAATATGCACCACCAAATTTCAGTAGTCCAGGGGTGCTTTTGGAATACAGTGGGAATTTGGGAATTAGAATTTGGAAATGTATTTTCTCTGCCAGGGCATTGCAGTGGTTCCCAATTGGTATATATGAAACCCTTTATGGCTTGGCCCCTGGATACCTGCAGGACCACCTCCTCCAACCTGAATCAGCCTGACCTACTGTATCACTTGGGGAGAAACTCCTTGTAGACCCACACTTCCAAGAGGGGAGGGGAACCATAGCTCGGAGGCAGTAGGCCGAAGAGTTTCCCAGCTGAAACAGGCTCTCTCTCTTTCCACGATACCTTTCTGAAGGATATTGAAAACTGTGCTATTTCAGCTCAATTTATGCTGAAGGAAGCTTCATGGAGTTCAGCGAGACTTACTCTCACGATAATGAGCATTTAGTACTCCCAGTCTGCCTTGAAATGCCTAAGGGGTGAAAAATCCTTCAAAACAGTTATTAAAAATCTGTGGAATACAACTCTAAATGTGTTTGCACAGAAGTGTAGCTTCTGTTTCTAATGGGACTTTCCCCCCCATTTAAGTATGCTGAATATTGTGGTCTGCATCTTGCAATGCCATCTTTTGGATGGAAGAGGAGGGGAAATGGGTGAGAATGTGTGTCTATTTCTTCCCAAATGTCCTTATCTTCCCCCCAGCCTCTCTTTCCCTTCTGTAAATGAAAAAGGAAATACTTGAGGTTTCCAAATGAAAGCCTCAAACATTTGACTATTCACTGCAGAGGGCAACATGACTATCGAAAGATTTTACACAGTGTTTTAGGCATAGTAACAATAGTAGTAGCAGCAATGGTAGTATTTAATTAATTAATGCGTAAATCTCATGAAAGCTCATGCAAGAACGTACTGATTTTGCAAATTTCAAAATATCAGGATCTATTGGGTATTCTATTATTTTTTTTAAAAAAATGAAGGACCTTCAGTGCTACCTAGTGGCCTCATGGCTACCATAATATCTATGGGTCCAATGTTGGCCACCTCATATTTAGTACTTGAAATTCTGGTTTTGAATCCTTGGAATAGCTATGGGACTAAATTAGTTACCTATCTTTTCTGATATTCTAAGAAAGTACAATATGGCTGAGAATAAGCACATCTGCTAAATCTGGTGGTGAGAATCACATTTGTTTCACTTCTAATAAAATTATTCCCAGCTTTTCAAATGTCTTTATCAAAAAGAAGAAAGAAAGAAAGAAAGAAAGAAAGAAAGAAAGAAAGGAAGGAAGGAAGGAAGGAAGGAAGGAAGGAAGGAAGGAAGGAAGGAAGGAAGGAAGGAAGGAAGGAAGAGGGAGGGAGGGAGGGAGGGAGGGAGGGAGGGAGGGAGGGAGGGAGGGAGGGGAAAGGATTGTGTTAATTAAAAATAAACATGAAAGACTTATGTATTTCTATTACTTTTGATGCAATTTACATGACCAAATTTTCTTCAAAAACAGTGATTCCAACTTGCTGCTGGAGGATTAGATTTGTGATTTTGTGTGTGGGTCCACACAACACACACACACACGCTGATGGTTCTACAACAGCAGTTTTATCTTACCTGACAAGTTGTCCTAAACTGTGGAATACAACTGGTCCCCGGCCTTTGGCGGCAATACATTTTCCACTTTGGTTGCTAAACCGAGCTGTAAATGCTATAATGTAGGAACATCTCCCATTTGTTGTGTTTTAAACCAATTTGCATGTGTCATTGTATTTTTATTAGCCTTGTGCTAAGTATGCAGTATAATGCAAGATGGACATAGCATGAAAAAAAGGCCAAGAGACTAAAAAAAGCCATTTTCATGTTTTATTATGGTTGGTTGCACAGTCAGCCAGATGTTAAGACTGGATTTGGCATTTTTATCCACCTGTCGAATCCTTCCCAAGGACCTGGGATAGGCAGATGTTGTTTGATGGTGTATTATTATAATAATAATTATTATTATTAATAACAATTTGCTGATATTTAATAAATAAACATCAAGCAAGTATTTTGGCTGCCCTTATGCCATTTGATTCCTATCCCTATTCCTATTATTACTGTGGAAGTTACCCACAGTAATTTTCCATCATGACTTTGCTACCAAGCCTTTAGGTCCTCCAGAAGAGGCAAAGGCTTTCATCTGGCTAGCAAGTTGCTAGAAACCTGCTCATCCAGAAACATCTAAGAGGATTGCCAAATGTTATGCCAAATGTTTTGATTGCTGTAAGGGGGTTCTGGTTGTAACACCGGAAGTGTTTGCTGATTGATTTATTCCTGCCTAAGCATAGTTAGTTAGTTAATTTTACTGCACCAGCAAGTTGTAATAACTTTTAATTTTTATTTATTTATTTTGGTTTCTGTGGTTTTTTTCACTTCACCTTTGATGACAAACTATCTTGCTAACTAACTAAGCAACTAAGCAACCTAGACTCTACCAGACTCCACTTAAAAGTGGAAAACCATAAGGCCCTTAGTGCTCCATATAAGACAAGTTCAGTCCAGAATGGAGCGACTCCTGTTCAGCCCAGGCTCCCAGATGAACCCAATTGGCTCCTGGGTGACCTAGAATGATAGACCTCGGCCTTCTTCTATTACAAAAATCATTGATGTAATTATGGAAATATAATATTGTTTTTGCTTCATTCCTTTAAACCCAAAGCAGAAATTCCTGGGGAAGCCTGCAGTTTCTGAAGCTCAAAATGTTCTGGCCAACAACTGGAACCAAACTGGGCTTCATGGTTTTGCCCCCCTTGAAATGAAGTGATTGGGTTCTCCTTCACCAAAAGGTAGGCATAGCCTTTGGCTGTTTTCCTTTTGAACTTTGTACTTCTGTTCTCCCACTGGAACTGGATCAAAGGCACCAGATTCTTAGTGGAAACAAGTCAGGTTTCTCAGGAGTTTTCGCAAAAGAGGACAGAACCCTGTTGTTTGCTGCTCTCTTGTTTGATTAGCCTGCCCATCAATTTGTTCTTTTCCAGCATTCATTTCCTAAAGTGATAAAGTTCATCTTCTCCTCATTTCCCTTATTTTGCTCCTAGGCGGAAGACAGGCCTTTTTGATGAGCAGTTGAAAGAGGCTGGTAAGAAACCAAACACAGGAGGACCACAGGGAAGAATTACAGATGGACTAATGTAGTTTTCTGACACAGATTACTGCTGAATTGATTGTTCTTGCTGTTTCTGACTTGGTGGGAGATTGTTTCAGTGAGAATCGCTTTGAGATTTGGCAGGTTTTTTCATTCTTCTTGGAGAGAAAGCTCCTAAAATGTTTCTAATGCAGCAAGGAAGAGGGCAGTGGGAGTGAACTAAATGTTTTCTTCTCTTTGCTCCCCTTCTTCCTCCTCAGGTGTGATAAAACAATTCAGAACAGGATCCAATGGCATAAGAAGAAAACACAGACCGACCAACCAACCAACCAACCAAGCAACAAATAAATAAATAAATAATGCCTTTAGCACCGTCAAACAACAACATCTGCCTATCCCAGGTCCTTGGGTAGGACTTGATAGTTGCATAAAAATGCCAAATCCAGTCTAAATATCTGGCTGACTGTGCGATCAACAATAATAATAATTTAGAGAATATTAACTCATCGGAATGTAAATATCAAACTCACCCACAAGGTCTCTAGAATGGATGGAGACACATTTTTGGTGAGGTATTTAAGAGGTTTGTAAAAGTTAAAATGGATATGTTAAGGTTAGGAGTACTTTTTCAGTGCTTAGTCTTTGCAGAATGCACATGATATACATTCATAATGCATTTCACTGGCATTTTCCTCATAATTGTTCCGAGACAGGATTCCTCAATATGTCTGCTGTAATAAGTGCCAAAATAAGCTTGAAACCGAAGATTTCACCTCTCTTGGGCCCGTGCGGATTGGAGAAGCAATTGTGTATGAATGATAGGAATGTCGCTGAGATTAGCTTGCTCCACATTTTTATGCATTGATTTAGCTTCATAAATTAAATGTAGGGAAATATAATAGGAAATATGTTATGCATATTAAGAACATTTTGCATATAAACTGCATAAGTTAGAGAAACTACACACAAATATATATACATTGGGTATGAACAAAATTGCACAGAAAAATGCACATCTTAGAATATATATATGTGTGTATATATATGTATGTGTGTGTGTGTGTGTGTGTGTGTATGTGTGTGTATGTGTATGTGTGTGTGTGTGTGTGTGTGTGTATATATATATATATATATATATATATATATATATATATATACACACTTGCATATAAGGGAATGCATGGAAATTACCAAAGTTTGTATCCCCCATCGTCACTGATCTGTTACATCAAAAGGAGTAGAGATGATTGCATTCACCCCGACCACTAGGAGGCACTATACAACTGGTTTTGCTCTTGTTGGAGCTTGTCAGGCATAGGTAACTCCCATAGGTTAGGTGTTATGTTACATATTGTATGCTTCACCTTTGAATTCACAAGATCTTGCATGTTGATGAAAATAATGAAATGCAAGGTGTCAGCAGCTTGTAAGATGGGAAATCTGTAGATGCTATGCATGATACAGCTTTCTTCCTAATTCATTTGTACTCTTAGAGTGTCACAAAGTGTTAATTTGTCTCTAGTCTCTAGAACCCAGGGCTTTACTAAATTCACTTTGAGTCCATTTCTAGTGGCTGTTAGCTTTCTAGACCTTCTCAACGTTGTCAAATTGCATGAAGAATATCTTCATCAGCCTTCAACTCTCAAGAGGACATCCATCAGAGGCATATATTTGTTCATTTGCCCCAACCCTACCTTCAGGCCACTCAACTATCAGTGTGCTTCAATGTGTTCCAAGGGCCTTAGAAAATGATATGTAGAATAACTTTGGAAAAGGTACTAGTATTGTCACAAATCATTCTGCTTCACTTTCTGATAACTCTCCCATGCAGCTTGGGACTTCACTCTGGAATCCTCCCTTGTGAATCCTGAATGTATTGAAGGGTCACCATGAAGCATAACTAGGAATCCTCTCCAGTCTTCACACACATAGATGAACATTTCTCTTGTTGTACTCCATTGACCTAAACAGATCTCAAATAGTTGTTTGCTAATGACTACTCAATCATCAGAACTCACAGCTGCATAACAAGGCTGATGAAAAACTTGGAAATGTTGGTAATGTTAATTCCTTTATACATCTTTTTTTTTCCTATCTATCTATCTATCTATCTATCTATCTATCTATCTATCTATCTATCTATCTCCTGGTTTCATATGTGCGGTTGGCCGTAGGGATATTTGAAATGGCAGGAATAACAGATTGAGAAATAAGACAGAAAGAAAGTTCCAGCATTGGTTCTACTTTTTCACACATTTACTATATTTTCTTTATTCTTGAATTTTCACCCCACCTTTTGGTTTACCCAAACATTCTAGGAATCTTACAATGATTAAAAAATGCAGCAAATAAAACCTAACAAGAAAATCAACGCAGTTGAAATCAAAGCAGAATGGCAAAACCAAAATAGAAATCACTAGCTTTAAATTAATTAACAGTTCAGAACACAGCAAAAAAATTAGTGTTTTTGCTATTTCCCCAAACATGGGGAGAATCTTTTTGCTCTGCATCAGCTGTTTCCTTGGTCGGTGTTGATTTGCATACATGGAGGCCTCCATATTTAATCTGTCTTCATGGGTTCCCTGTAGCTAAGCTGCAATAGGAGCCCTTGCCAAGTAATTTGATGGAATGTGCTGCCAGGAAGGAAGAGAAAAAGGGCCATCATCTTCCAGGGAAGGAAATCTTTCTATCATTTAATGTGCCAAACTTTTTATTATTACCATTTGGCATTGGTGAAGGGACAGCTGTCTGTAACTGAATCTGGAAGGGAGACCAAGAAATTCCTGTATTGAAAGGTCATTGTCATGGTAACTCTTTAATCAAAGTTACTTCAGGATGAACATCCCTCTCTACACTAGCTTTAATATTCTGCTCTTTCAAGGCTCCACACATTTATGCGTAGCCAGGGATGCTATGAAACACCATCCTCATGAAAAGATGTTTCTCTTTTTATGTCTCCCGCCCCCCAAAGTTATGATTTGCAATGTAAAAGAGTTTTGAAACAGAAGCTGAGGGGACTTGATTTGGTTTCTTCACCACCAGTGGGTCCAGGGTAGGATATACAGTTTGGTTAGTGTTTTCCCTTTCCTAGAACATACATGCATATATGTATATGTCTCTATCTCTATCTAATACCTATATCAATCTATCTGTCACTTCTGAAAATGTATAACGTGGCTGCATCCTTGAAATTTACAACAGCAATGTCCTTTATGTTCACAGCAACATGGAGGCCTCTGCTAAGCTGGTTCATCTTTGCACCACTTCTTGGAATTGCCATGTGGCCTCCTAAAATGAAATCTTGAGGTGGCTCCCTTGTTGATGTAATCTCTTGGGTATTTTACGCTTTTTTAAAAATTTATTAAATTTGACTGCTATTGTTTTTATTTGTTTGTTTGTTTGTTCGTTGTACTCCGCCCCGAGTCACTTCTTGCGAGATGGTGGCCATATAAATTTGATACATAAATATAATCATATGATCACATGCTTTTTCCAGGAAATGCTGCAAAGAAAAAGGGATGCCCCCCTCCCCCATGTGCACATCTAGCATTTTTTGCTGTGAAAATAAAGGAAAATGTTAAAAAATCTTGGCCACTCTTGTACATTTTAAAAGCAGGAACAACCTTCTAAACAGACTAGAATGATATCTCCAGATGTGTTATTACAACTCTGGAACAGATCTACCAGAACAAAACCTCTCCTGCAAAGGGATAGTAAAACAGATGGGTTGTCCATTAATCTGCCTATCTGTAGCTATGGTGGTCAAAACAAAAAAAATTCACTTTAGGGCTGACTCAGATACCTACCCAAAATGGATTTTGTGACTAGGTGCATTGCTTCAAGCACAGTAAGTGGCCTTTAAAAAAGATAAGCATTGTCCATGATTCATCAACTGAAATTCTCAGAAATGTTTTCTGCTATCTTAGATAGGTCATATCGTTGTAACCCCAAGGAGAGAGACAGGAGAAGCATAGGAAGTAATTGGAAGGTAATGTATCTCCATAAGGGCAGAAGAGAGGTAAAGATCGGAGTGTGGTGGAGCATGCAGTAGATCAAGTAAAACAGAGAGGAAAAGGAAGGGTGGAATTCAGGAACCAAGGGGTAGGGAAGGGAAGCAAGGGTCAGAATTGGGTTCACTATCAAGGGTGAACAACCTTATTCTCTAGAAGGCTACATTTCACTGGGGTCAATATGATTCTTCGGGGATTGCATATTGCAGTGGGAGAGTCTCTGTGTGTGCAGGTGTGTGAGACCAAACTCCGTTCAGACTCTTCTCTCCCATGTTTTCCAGCTTCTGGAACTACCCCACCACAGTTGCTAAAAACTAGTGGCATACACTCCCACCATTTTGTGATAGGCAAGGCACAACAACTGTAATATAAACTATGAAGTAGGCTTAGAATAGCTTAAAAGCCCACTCAAAAGCAAACTCATTAAAAAGCAGAAAATCCGAGCTCATCCTGGTTCAGTAACTGATTCTCTGGATCTTACTTGGTGGAAATCAGTGGCAATACTGGTTGAGGATTATGAGGATCGTACCCCAGTCTGAAGGGTACCAGCTTGGGGAAAGCTAATCTTGGATTTGTAGGATTGAATCAGGGGTCTGGCGAAGAAGTCAATATGGCAGCTGCAACGCAAATAAGGAACGGGTGGAGTTTCGATTGTACGACCATGGCCATCATCTTGACTTTCGTTTAGCATATCCTGCAGACACCCATGAAATGAATATAGATTAGGATAATGAAGAGGTGTCAGGTTTATACACAAACACCTATTTGTTCTAGCTTTCTATTTCTTTGCTGGCGCTACTTCGTTAGCCAGGGCTTGGAGAGAGACAGAAAGCACCAATTAATAGAGACCATTATGTGCAACAGCATTTGCTTGGGGATTTTTTACAGGGAGGGGTTGTGCCTTCGAGTCAGTCTTGACTCCTGGCAATTGCCTGGATGAGTCCCTGCAGTTTTCTTGGCAAGATCTCAGTAGGAGTTTGCCCCGGCCTCCTCCTTCCTGGGGCTGAGAGAGAGGGCCTGGCCGAAGGTCACCCAGCTGGCTTTGGCCCTCAGGCAGGACTAGAACTCACAGTCTCACGGTTTCTACCTGGTGCCTTCACCACTGCACCAAACTGGTTCTCGTTTGCTCAGTAGAAATAGCAATAACTTCAAACAAACTGCATGTCTTTCTTTTACATCTTAAAAGCCGTATAAAAAACATAGAGCTCTGTTCCACAACAAAACTTCTGAAGATTTATACAGTCTTTGCAGTACAGGAAGAGACTTTATTGGTGGAGAAAGTATGACTGCTGGTAAAACTGCACCCTATCTTAGAATCTAGAGTAATAATGGAAGTCTGAGTTTGTCACAGATTATGTTCTTAAAGCAGAAAAAGATCTGTTTAGGTATGAAAGAAATGAAAAAAAAAATGCATCCCCAGGGGAAGGCAGAGTGAAAGCCAAATATATTATATCTTTTGCCCTTTCTTTATATCATTTTGTGTTATTACAAACCGAGCACCTTTTGAATGTGAATTATAAGGACACCTCATGGACTGCAACTGCAGGTATACACTGAAACATGTGAAGTGAGCTGGTTGTGAATGTGTCTTTGCCTATGCATCTCCCAAGCTCTTTGTGTTGGAGAGTTGGGGCTGGTTGCAACATCCTGTTCTGTGTCCATGGGGTGTGAAATCTGGCTAACATGGTGTTAAAATGCTGTAAGCATCTGCTTGGTTCATCAGCTCCAAAATTCCTGACTATGGTCAGAAGAGTGGAGTTGGGTGGACCAGCTGGTACAGAGAGGGCTCATTCCACCTCCCACCATCATCAGTACTTCCTTTAATTGTTCCTTATCTGATGAATAAATAAATCAAAATAGCATGGAAAAGTTACACATTATTTTTTTAAAAAAGACTGTGTCAAGATATAGAGGGTACTTAAATTGAAACAGGTTCAAAATAACAGAAATACCTAAAAAGAATCACTTTGAGAAAATGAACTGGGGATCAAGGCCTTCCAGGGATGACATTCCCTCAACCCAGAAACAAGGGCACATTTCTTTGTAAGTATGTAGCCATGCTGATTCTGTATTGTCTTTACAATATTCATTACTTAATTAAAAATATTGCCCTTTCTTCTGCTTTTTTTGGAAGTATATATGAAAGAACTTCTAAACTGACTTCTAATTGTTCTGTGCGCAAAATTAAGTCATAGCCTACATTTCAGCAGCTGCTGAGAAGCATCATTTATTGCTAAGTTTCCCTCAAAATCCCACAGCTGGCTTTTCTGAGGAGGGAATCCACCAGTTACTTTTACTGCAGTACAGGCAAGATTTCTGTAGCAGCTCCAAATCCTGGCAAGAGCATGAATTGTATTACTAGCTAATGTTCTCCTGATCCCACATGGTGCACCACATGGACTGATAAACAAACCCCTCATTATTTTCAGCATATTTGTAATGTTACATGTCTTGTGCAAGCTTTTATTGTTGTTCCATTGATAATCTGTCCGTTTTCTCAAACTAATATTCTCTAAAACTGAAATGCTAGCTTCTGTGCTTTCTTTTTCTTTCCAAGTTGCTTTATTGTACTATAAAATATGAATAATACTTTATAGAATTCAGATAATAACTGACTACAGTGGTATTTGGAAACTGTCGATGCTGTGATGATTGACAAAACTTCAAAAAAAATTATATCAGTATTAAATATGATTTCTAAGATGTCAATGAATACAGTGGTACCTCGGTTCACGAATGCTTCTGTTCATGAACAATTCGGTTCACGAACAGCTCCAGTCGCAAAATTTTGCCTCCGTTCGCGAACTCCACATTGGGTGACGAACAGGATCCGCGGCCATTTTCCCTCCCGTGATACGTGGTCGCGGCTTCCTGTAGGGAGGGGGACTCTCCCTCCAAGCAGTAACCGCCTCCCCACCCACCTTTCTGTCCTCCACGCCGGGAGTCGCGTCGAGCAAGGTTAGCTTTCTCTCTCTTCATACTGTACTTTGTGTCATATTTTTGCAGTTTTTTTAAAAAAAAACATATGGTTCAGAACGGATTAACCGTAATTACATTGAACCTTATAGGGAAATTTGATTCGGGACGTGATCAAAAATCGGTTGGCGACCAAATTCGTAGGGGTCAGAATGGATTAACCGTATTTACATTGAACCTTATGGGAAAATTTGATTCGGTTCACGACCAATTCGGTTTGCGACCAGAGTCGTGGAACGAATTAAGTTCGTGAACTGAGGTACCACTGTATAAGGTTGCTTTCTTTTTCTTGTTTCTTCACTGACCTAGGGCTTTGTAGAAGTGTTGGAGTACAGCCCAATTTCAATTTCAGCCAAAAAATCTGGAGTAGATGAGGTGGTACTGTTTAGCATAATCATCTTCCTTCCTTCCTCCCTCCCTCCCTCCCTCCCTCCCTCCCTCTGATAAAAAGTTAAGTTCTACTCATATTACTTCTTTTATTATGTTCCTTGCAGTTCTTAGACATTTCTAAATTAGTGACTTTCTACTGAGGTGGCTTATAATGTAGTTCCTTCTTTAATTCTCTCTAGATCAAATAATCAGAATGTTCAATATATTGGGGGTTTTTTCCCATTCTAGTTCCATTATTAATCAAGTTTTCCCCTTATTCATATTACTATTGCATTTGGTCTGATTGTGCATCTTTTATGAACAGGTTTGCCTATGCTGGGTATTATACCTAGATTGTTTTCTATTTAAGATTCTGTTGTCAGTAAAATCATACAGATTATATTTGCATCTGACCAACTGTATATCTTTTAGTCTTGTGGTTAATTTACTTTTATTTCTTCAGGCTACTTGTTTCTCTAAAGCACAAATTTCTTCTTTTTTGTGGTGGTTTTTCCATTTCGGTCCCTACAAATTGAGAGTATAATATAGGCAGAATCTGGAACATACAAAGTAGATTAATATGTGTGCCATGTCATAGAATCTTATGAAGTTTTATTCTTTGCATTGAAGCCGAACCTTTATTTTGTACTTAAAACAATGAATCCAGGACAGGTCATGACCTTCTGTTTGACACCCAGTAGGTATTTGAAGACAATTATAATTCTCTGTCAGTTTTCTCTTCTGAAGTCTAATCTTTTGGAGTTGGGCAACTACACTATAACTAATCATCATCATCCTTCTTGAAACTCCTCTTGAAGAACTTAATACGCTGTCTCCAACCATTCTCATTGCCCTTTTTTGAGCAGTTTGAATCCTTCTTATGATCTTTAAAATTTTATTTAAATATAGAGTGATCAAATACAACAGAAAGTGGAAAATACACACACACACACACACACACATACACAAAACCAGGGAGGGAGGGAGGAGGGAAATCCCCATAGAACTTGGAAATATATACAGTATTAAATATATATATAACATATATATTAAACTTCCATATTAATCATTTCTGTGAAAAAGAATGTTTGTATAGAAATGCATAAGCTATCAGAAATTTACTTTGATAATGCAATTAAATAAAAACAAAGCAATCTAATTGCAGCTTTCAAAGCTCTTTGATACAGTGTTGATTTTTCAGCCAAGGGATTTTGGTCAAATTCAAAGTTCTGTTTAATCAAAGTTATTACCAAAGTTTCAAGTTGTAGGGTTTTTAATGCAAATTACTCTAATCCAGACTTTTAAAAAATGAGAACTCTTTATGCAGCTTCAGAAACATACTCTTTTTTCAGATCCTTCTCTTACAAATAAGTGAAGTGTGTCTTTATGCGTACAGATTTTTGAGGAAAGGCAATAGAAGTTGATTCAGTTTTGTGCTGGCAGCTGAAGCAACACATTTGCCAAATTGCACAGATCCATGCCCATAGAAATGCATGGCCAATTACGTCTCTGTCTACGGGAACTGCAATGTTGAAGAACTAGAAGAGCATGATAAACACTGCTTGAGTTGTGGATCAAACTTTCTTCCTGCATATGTCTCTGACAGTATCGCAATGACATTTTTACTAGGCCCACTTGAAGAAAATTCAGGAAAATAATAGGCTTGGTGGTACATATATTGATTCCCCAGTCTCGTTCTTGATGGTTAGCAGATATTAAAATCTGCCACAAAATAATATGTCAGGCTGCTTTGGGTATTGTGCTTATTAACAGTTCAACTACAATTTTCAGGTAGCCCATTGATTTTGAATCTTCAGATGGAAATTTCACTGTAAATAATAATATATGTTGGAAAGAATCTTATTCTGGAGACTAGAAAGGTTAAATGGCAATGCAGAGGCAAGAAAAGCAGTGTCATTAGGACACTCATCCAAGGCTCATCTCTCAGATATTCTCAGCCTTCAACTGAGAAATTTTCAAGCTCAGATTTGGTTCACTAGGCTACGTGGTTGATTTGAGCTCAAGCCTCCAACCCCATCTCAGTTGTCGAGGGAAGCAAGCAAGTACAACAGCTACCCTGGGATTGGATGGCAAACTTCTGGATTGGCTGGAAGACTTTTGATAAAGCCACCCTTCCCCCACTTCAAGCCTTCTTTAACCTTCAGGTCTCAAAGGTCAGAATATAGAAACAACTCTATGTACATCTGTGCCTTATGCAGCCTGTGATGTAGGAATATGCAACTCTTATGCATGGCCAACAGACAAAGAAGGCGGGAATGTTAGTCCAATAATATCTGGAGGGCTGCCAATATTTCCCTGGCCAGAAAGTTGACACAACCTTTTCAGGAAAAGGGAGCTAATAAATAAATAAATATCATCCAAACGCATTAGATTTTGGTATTGTCTCTCCAAGATCTCATCGCACTTGCCCCGCATGTTGGTACACTCCTTATTCCCTGTGAAAAAGGCAGGATTATTTATTTTACGTCCCAGGGATTAAATGACCATTTAGGTACGAAATGGCAGCCTTCAGGCTCAATAATGTCATTCTGGGGTAATGCCATTTTGCTACCGACACCCCTGGGAGTAGCATCAACCTCCGTTGCACCAGCGATGCTGGATCCATCATGCAAACCTCCCTTAGAAATGAGAGATGACTCATTCATTATATTTCAAACACTGGCTCACGGCAAACAACAGAGAACCATAAATAATAATAGTGAATTCATACTTTCCACGTGTTATTCGTAGAAAAGGAACACGGCTTGGGGAGCTGCTGATTTATCCGTAGTCATGTCTTCCCGATCTGCAACATCTGCTAATGCATCCATCGGCATAATGCACTGCGTCGTTTCCTACAAGCCCTACCGAGATTAACTTTGCTAGTGAAACTTTCATTGCTTTTGCCAGATACTGCCATGGGAAATGGTTCCAATGAAGAACTGTCTCAATACTGATTAGCTTCATCTTGAATCAGTGTCTCTTTTTCCAAAAGATAACCTGAAACCTCGTTCATACATTTGGAGAATGGCCTGGAAGACTAGAAGGTTATTAGATGGCAAATATTCAGAGCCATCATGCTCTGGGAGGGGAGGGGTAAATTTGAAGGGAAATTAGAATTGCCAATGTTTTAATGTTATTAAAGTTTTCTGGGGCTCTCTGCAAGGGGATTTTAAAATTGCATCCTATGCATATTAGCTTTTGAGGGCTGTTGGGGCTTCTGTCCTGCAGAAATTTCTCAGCTCAGGGTTATATTATTGTTCTACATCAGAATGGCCACATTGCTGACAGTGGAAAGAATATGATGACTTCCATGACAGGAAATGGAAGCTCATCGCCCCAGTGAATCTTTCTGACTTAACATGCTGAGGCATAACATTTTTGTTGAATATTTAAAATGCTGCCCAAGTCTCTCTCTCTGTCCCTCTGTCCCTCTGTCCCCTCTCTCTATCTTTCCTGATACAGCTGCAATCTCTTGAACTGCACAAAATATTAAAGGACAAGATTAAGATCCTTCTTGTTACAATCCATTGTGTATGGAAATAAAACCTGGTGTTCCATGGAAGCTAAGGATAGAGACGTGCTGGCTTGTTAATGACTAAGGGTGAAGATGCTATACTGCCCAGTGTTATGGCATATAAGATGGGCAGCCACATAATTCTTTCAAATAAATAAATAAACAAATAAATACATAAATGTGAATTGACATCCCGTGTTAAAATTGCCCAGTCACCGTGTATGAAACAAAAAACAATCTGTAGAAATATCACAAAACTAGGACAATTTCTTCAAGTCAAGCTTGACTTCTGCTGAGTTCCTGGCCACCTCAATATCATTTCCTCTGCAACATTATGGAAGTGATTCACCATTGCTTTGGGCTATTACTTCATTAGTGATCTATAGTTTCTGATAACATGATCCAACAATCACTGTGTTGGTGTAAGAAGATTTATATTGTCTCATTGATGGCAAGTGAAAAGTGAGGAACTTGACATCTTCTGGAATGTTCTTTGACTTCCCAGACTGGCCCATGGCCCTAGTAAAATCTTAAAAATCTCCCATCCAAATACTAACCAGACCTGGCCTCACTGAACTTCCTAACCCATAGCTAGCCAATACTTGTTCAACCACATCAAAACTGATTGCAAGCGATCACCCCAATCCAAAAAAACAGTCTTAGAGACAATCCTTACCAGATTTTGAGCTCCTTTTCCATCTAATTCTGTAGACAGAATTTCTTATCATTCTCTCTTTTGTATGTGCCCTAATAAAGGGCAAGTACATTTGGTGGGACTCTGCTCTTTTTGAAAGAGTTCGTGCTAGTGGTTCATTATTTGCTTTCAGTACAAACAGAAGTTTCTCATCTGTTTATGAAGCCATAAAAACTGCCAGATGGATCTTGCAGAAAGAAGAAAAACATCAAACCAAATTCATCCTAATAAGGAGGTGGTGAAAGTCTGTGTGAGACCTTTATAGATGCATGACTTGATAATATAAGACATTGCATATGAGAATATGTGTCAACTTGAAAGCTTTTTCTTTAAAAACATACCTCTCTCTGGCCTGGGCTGTAGGTTGATGGACAAAGGGTCATAAGATGCGAATATGTTGTGAATTTTCTACCTGCTCTACCTACTTGTATTTGATCCCTCATCCTGGATATCCACAATCTCCGCTTTGATGGAAGAGTTACATGTGAATTGTAATCATGTGCCTTGAATATAGTTATGTGTGTCATTTTCAGTCCTGATTAGACAGGATTCTTAATTTTGATTCTCACTCTACTTTGTAATTTTAATCTATTGTTTCGAACAGATTCTTATTCTAATCATGATTCATTCTTAATTGTGATTCTCACTCTAATTGTGGTGCTTATCTATTTTTTTCTCAATAGATTCCCATTCCAATCACAATTCATTCTTAACAGTGATTCTCTCCAATTTATGACTCTTATCTATTGTTTCCAACAGGTTCTCATTCTAATCATGGTTCATTCTTCATTGTGATTCTGTTCCAGAAAAAAAATCAATGTAATTACAGTTGGCCTGCAGACTTTTCCATCAATAGAGCAGGAATTGTAGTGATGACATCGTTAGAGCATATCTGCAGTGCCTTTGCTTAAGTTGTTTTTATTCTTACATAGGACTAATACATAATAGATTATAGTATCTCACTTGATCAGCTTCTAGTAACCTCCAAGCCTTTAATTTTAGATTCCAGTCACCCAAAACTTATTAATCAATAAAAATGTATAAATGAATATTGCATTGCTGTATTTTCTTTTTCCTCCAATGATTACACATGGAGGAAAAAAAGAGGAACACCATATCTTAGAGAATTGTTCATTGATCCCTGGCCTCCTGAACCTATTATGTAGCTGATAACAGGTTATTGTCCCCATGCCCGGTTCTCTCAGTACCAGGGAGAGAAAGGAATTGGGTAACACGTCCTGGTTAGTAAGATGGTGTTCTTAGACTGAGATGGGGAAACCCAACTAGCTGAATTTAAACTAAGAGTCAGATCTCATCTGAAGAGAGTGTGCAGGTGTCTGGATTTTCACCTTACCCATCTCTAGCATGCAGGATCCAAGGGATGCTTTTCCCAAGAATGCAGTTCTCAGAAGGAAAAGGGATTCCCCCGAATCATGGCTATTGCAACCCAGTTCATAATGGGCCAGTGTAAACAGCAAGACTTAGATCAAAGGCAATCAAGAATCATCTTAGCCCATTAGTGGAAGTCAGAGGTCTGGAGTCGAAGACTTGATAGTAGGAGATAATTATCTAGTCTCTATCAGATCCATGTCCACCTCCATTCCTCTTGCATGTTTATTTCTTACATCTAATGGCTGCCAGAAGTCATTTTCTTCCAGAGTTCTGCAGAACACCAACAGTCTTGTAGCACTGCAGAAATTTAACATGTTTATTATCACGTCAATTCTTTAAAGTTGACTTCATCAGCTGTGCAGAGTACTTGACAAAGGAGTATCATAGAGATTGGCTGGGAAGGAAGTGATATGTGACATATTGCCAGATAGGTTCCCTCTTTTTTATGGACATTGCTACGAAATAGGCCCATCTTGTGATTACTCCATTATTTTCATTGTCAGCTTACTTAACAAAATGGAAAATTAAATGCAATAATTTAGGGTCATTGAATAAATATCAGTCTTATTATTTATTGTTGATCTATCACACACATACACAGACACACACATACAATACCCATGGAGAAATTTCAAACATGTTACTCTCTCAGATCCTTACTGGTTTACTTGCTTCAAGGAGAAATGGAATGTTGCAAATGGAAACCAAATGCTGGATTCTTTCTTTCCCCATTTGTAAAGAAGAATGGTTGGAGATAGTAAAGTAACTTAATCCAGCATTTTATGTTGACTTATTCCTCTTTACAAGCCTAATTCTAAATTCTGGCTCTCTAGAGACAGGGCAACAAGTAAAAAGAATTACTGGAACATCAAAATGATAATTTATATAGACTGGTATATTTGTGTCTATACACATTTGTGTGTTACTGTTTGGTAACCCAAAATCAAATTCATGGTACATCTAAATCAACTAATCCAAAAATTATCATTCTAATTAATGATAACTGATTCAAAACAATAATAAAATAATGTACTAAAAGAAGCTGTGTAGGAGACAGTGCTGTATGTTCCAGAGTTACAGCAGAAAAGGTCAAAGGGATTAGATGTTTTTAGATGTTTATCAATTCTCCTAGGTGCTTCCCAAACAGCATCTCTTTTATTGATCTGTTTCTCTTCAAAGACATTAAGATCATGAAAATGCAGCACAATGGTGTCTAACTTTACGACAAGACCCGCTGGAATAGTATAGACATTTCTAGGCACAACAGGACTGATGTAAGGTACCAGTTAATATGTGTGTTGTTCCTGATGCGCTGTTGCGCATTACTAACACAACAAGGAGGAGAACCAGACTTATGGCAAAGGGACAGCAATACAGAAAGAGGCCACACACGCATATATGTTCAGACCAGCCTTCTGTGGGGAACATTCACTTGTCTATCAATATATATGAATTCCCATTAATTGACTGGTCTTTGATATGAAATATCTGCCAGGGGCATGACATTTATTTGCCAAGAAGCAGTCATTCACTGCTTTTCTCCTGCCAGTTAAAACCTCCACAGGGTTTTATTTCTTTTGATAGAATGTCTTAGTATTAGTGATTTTGGGGCCTGTTCAACAATCATATTAACTGCACTTTCTTTCCTGAGTATATGGTAGGACTGCTTTGAGGTATTAAAGAAAGAAAGCATCTTGAAATGACTCGTATCTGGTCATTTCAATTCCTTAGTTGTATAGCATCTAGCTAAGTGGCAGTACTTAATCAATCTTGCCTGATCCAATCGAAAAATATACCAGAAGAAGACAATGCCAGGCACCATTAAAAAGAAAACTACATGGACATCTCCATGAAGTCACCAAGAGTCATGCTAGACTCAAAGGAAACTGGTTTCTGTAATGGGATCACCTTGTCATATTTGGAAAAAAAGGTTCATTAGCTTCATGGGCCTTCTGTGTAAATATGTAAAGGTTTTTATTATAGGTCTCTAGTTCTGAGAAAACCAGGCTAATTTCCAACTTTTAAAAATATGGCACATTAGCCTAACCTTAAAAAAATGTCATTTATATGATGCAATAGAGGCAAGATAAATGGAAGAAAAATTCTAGTCATAAAGGAAATTGAATTTTCTTTTATAAAGTGAGTTTAAAAAGGATCGGATGCGCCTTCCATCTTGCTTAATTAGCTCACATAAAATGTGATTTGGAACTGAAATGTAGGTGCTGAGGCTTTTCACATGCTGTTATCCCTGCTCCATACGGAGATAAAGCTGTATCAGAGTGTATTACGTGAAGTAAATCTGCATATGTGATGGAAGAGATAGCTATGAAATTAGGTCTGCAATTTTCACGCAGCAAAAATCTTGATAACCATCAGATCACAGCAAAGAGTTGGAACAGTATGGATCTCTTTACCTGCAATACTTTGTTTTTGGACTGGATATGACCACCCTAATAAAAACAACTGCATTTATCTCTGCACGGAATTAATTGTGGTCAGGACATCATGAAGCCAGCCATAATGGAAGTCTGATCAAGGATAAGTGGACTGAAGATCCTGAGACCCTTTAAAGCAATCATCTGGATAACCTACTGTCACATTTCTACTTTCTACTGTTCCTTTTGTGAACATGCTGTTCCTCGTACAATAAAATTAAAAACCCTGCATTTTAGATCCATGAACATTATGCATGCTCTCTCTCTCTCATTCTCTCTTTCTCTCTCTCTCTCTCTGGGACACACTTATTTTATGAGAATTTTTTAAACTTTCTACCATCCTTTTCTGAAAACCCAATTTCTCATAAAATATATCTCACCAAATTCCAGCTTTGTACGTGACACAAGCAATATTGATCGCTAGATCTCTAAATGAGGGCCAGATCAGATGTGATCTGACAAAGTAGAACAATTTAAAACTGTTAACATATATTGCTTCTGGAAGTAAGAGAAGCATGCCTTTGGTTTTATTTTTGGTTAGAACGACTTTCAATTCATTGGAGAGCCTCAGAATTGTCCTTCTGCAATTCTTTCTTTTTACTCCGTTATCTGTAAAGCTGATAAAAATTAGGCATGAAACGTGGGAAAACTGAAGGCAGAATTTGCTGTTAGCAGAAATGGCAGCTCTGAACTGAAGCCCAGAATTTTGGGGACAATGTAATTTTCATAAAGGCATTTCAGATTGCCATCATTTTTAATTAGGCTACAGCTAGCTTCGAACAAATCAACTCAGAGTTCTCACTCAAGGCACAAATGACTAGGTTCAAATTATCCTACTGTGGCTACATTATGTGAAGACCCAGCTCTCTGGGGAAGGCTGTAATGCAGGGAAAGATGGAAGGAAAGAGAAGAAGAGGATGGAGGCATCACAGTGGAGGGACTCAGTTACAGCAGCGATGGGTACACTGTTGGGAGACCTGAAAGAACAGATTAAGAACAGATTGTCATGGAGAAAATCTATCTGTGTGATCGCTAGGGGTGGAAAATGACTTGACGGTACATAATCAATCAGTCAATCAACCAGTCAATCAATGTCTAGCTTCCCACTAAAACTGTTGCAGAGAGGGTGCAGGAGATATGAGTACAGTAAAAAATGCCCCAATTGGAAGTTAGAATCCTAGGGTAGGATTCAGGAAAGGTCCAACCTCCTGTCCTGTGCAAGTCATCCCCAGTAGATGTGTCCAGCTCCTGCTTGAACACCTTCCATGAAGGGAAATTCATCCCTTCCTTTGGTAATTGATTTTGCTGTCTAAACATCCTTCTTTTGGAGGATCAAAAGGTTAATGCACATTGAGTATGTATAGAAGAGAGAGATGGTACTGAACTTCAAAGCACAAGTGGAAACTGGAAGCATCCTACATTCTGATCTTAAATTATTATTATTATGGTTGGTTGCACAGTCAGCCAGATGTTTAGACAGGATTTGGCATTTTTATCCTCCTGTTGAGTCCTTCCCAAGGACCTGGGATAGGCAGATGTTGTGTGATGGTGTTAAAAGTATCATTGCAGGATATAAGATGTTCCAAGTAAAGCTGCCTTTTGCAATTGACTGACGGTGATTTTTGTCAATGCCGATGCTCTTCAAGTGGTGCTTCAGATGTTTTGGGATTGCACCTAAGGCACGTATTACTATAGGTACTATGTTTGCTTTCTTTTCCCACAGTCATTCTATTTCTATCTGCAGGTCTTTGTATTTTTTGTATTTTCTCCAGTTCTTTCTCTTCTATTCTGCTGTCTCCAGGTATTGCAATGTCCACTGTCCAGAGCACGTTAGCCTCTTCATTTTCTATTACTTTGTCTGTTTTGTGGTCCCACCAGTTCTTGCTTGCAGGCAAGTGGTATTTCTTGCAGATATTCCAATGCACCATTGTTGCTACTTTGTCATGCCGTTGTTTGTAGTCAGTCTCTGTGATCTTCTTGCAGCAGCTATTTTTTTTAGTATTAGTATTAGTATTATTATTACTATTATATTATTATTATTATTACTATTATTATTATTATTATTATTATTATTATTATTATTATTATTCCAAACTTATTATAGCCACTCAACTCCAATGGACTTTATTAATGCACAGCCACAAGCACTCTCACCATCTTTTCAGAAAGATGATTATGTATGCTTTTACCTGGGAGGAAGCCTATTCTAATTAAGCCCCTTGCATTATTACATTGCTTAGCCTGATCTAATCGCATAATTATTCAATAAGGAAATATAGTGGCAGATTTATAAAGGAATAGCCTTTGGGAAAAGGACTGCGTTGGCAGATGCTGTTGCAGGCCTTCTCCTCAAGAAGCAATTTAAGCAAGTAAAGCCAAGGCAAAGCTAGACATTTAGTAGAGAGGGCGATATAGACAATGGGATAATAGTTGAAAACCTTTAGAAATAGAGATTAGTATTATATGCAAGGAAAGGGTGATAGGAGGAAAACAGTCCTTTATACTTTCTTGTTTACCATTTCTCTCCACCCCCTTAATTCTCCAAGTGAAAGTACTTTTCATCTGCAGAGAAGCAGTTGAAAGACAGGAAGATGTTGTTGATAGGAAATGATATTCTAACTTTATTTAGAACTTCAAACTGTAGGTTCTTCATGCAATTGTCATCTGCTTTGCCAAGAGTCACATTTTCAGGCATAAGGCTCTTTGGTGAATGTCTATTTTGATCCTTGGCTATGAAGATCAAAACAACCTCCTGAGGATAATCTTGCAGTAGCCTATAGAATGTCACTAATTCTGGTTGCTGCAAAATCTTGATATAAATGTTGAGGTTCCTGACTGGGTGAAACATCTAAGGAACTTCAAGTGAAGTACAAAAGAGCTTAGATGCAGCACAAACATGATATACAGAAGTTCAGTACTACTTTCTTTTCGGATCTAAAAGAAAATATTAATGTTGTTTGCTAGTTCAGTCAGGCTGTATGTGTCATCTGCACCTCACTAACACTGATGGTTTTGTTCAGTATCTAAGGAGACTCTTGATAACTTGTATTGTCCTTTGCAGCAAACAAAGGTCCTTTGCAGCAAACAAAGGTCCTTCTGTTCCTTACTTTCTGTCATTTCATTGCATGCTTTGCTTCTGGCACCTACTGCAACAACAGAATATGAGACTCTGCAGACTGAGAGCTGGGAAATGGAACAGCCTGGGGATGAAGCACAATCAGAGCTTTTCCCTTTGAAACCTTCCATCTAGCTGCAATACACCTCTATAAGGGACAACTTTGCAAATATGGAGGAAAGAAGAAATAGAGTCCAAGGTGACACCCTTTGTTTGCATCATCTAGGGTTCATCAAGGGTGCATCCAGGGACTGTCCCATTCATCATCATTCCTTTGGTGGGCCCCAAATCCTCCTAAATGAGTTGGAGCACTAAGTATAAATAAATAGATCTTTCTATTGTTTGTTCCTAGTGTGGGAGGGAGAAACTGAGCAAAAAAAGATGCCTGAAGACTTAAAAAAAATTGAGGCACCCATCTCCCTCCTTAAAAATCTTCCACCTACCCTCAAAATAAACCTGGACCCACCAACTTTGGAATGCAATCCTCAAGATGTGATGCAAAGATTAGTGCAGCCCTTAAGCCAATAGAAATTGGGACACCCTGCCCCAAGTGTTTGGTTAGCTCCATAATAGAGAGCAGAGGATTGTGCTCATACATTTTTAGTAGAGCTGATCCTAACAGTATCTGTTATTTCCTTTCATCCTTTCTTCTGCTTTGGAGTGGCTGAGAATGTCTGGCGAAAAACATTGTCTCAGCTTAGAACTTTGTTCACGGTTACAAGAAGCCTAATTAAATAATTTAGTTCCCATGACAACTTTATCATTTAGCTATTGACACTCACTTGTCAAAGAAACGTCTTGGATAAAATGCAATATTTAGAAAGAGACAGATATATTGCAATTTGAAGCATGGAGGGCAGGCAGTTAAAGGAATTCCAAGGTTTACTTGGCATTGGTGGGAGAGAGAATAAGGACACCTCACAAGAGAGGGTGGATGAGAGAGAAGCAGAGAGAGAGAGACAGAGAGAGTTAGAGATAATTTTCCAAGTTCACAAAAGACCACCTAGATTCTGCTGCCTGCTGAGACCCTGGGAGATTTAATTTTGTGGAAATATGGAAATGCATGAAATACAATATTAATTTGCCTGTACCTGTTGCAAGGAAGATTGGGGAGTCGCTCTTTTAAATATTCCTTTTTTCTGTTTCTCTTCTTCTCTTGTTTTTTATTTTTTCTAATTTCAGTTTGTATTATCTTTTAGCATTGTAAAACTCTTTAATAAAAGGTTTTTTTTTTTTATTAGTGTTGAAGGTTTTGGACTGGGAATAGGAAGACGCAGGCTCATTTCTATCTTCAGCCATGGAAGTTATTTTGTACCAGTCACACTCTCTCAGCCTAACCTGTCTGACTGGGTTAGATAGGCTGGGGATAAAATTAAATGATATCTCCATGTAAGCCTCCTTGAGCACCTGGAGAAAAGGTGGGATAAAAATCTAATAGATGAATCAATTGGAAGCATTCGCAAAGCTGGTTTCCTTGATGATATTTATCTTCCTTCACACATCTTAAAAAGATATCTCATGGTAAAGTCCCCTCCCAGGACAGTTTTAAATAGTAACGATATACCCTCATGAAGAAGAAAACTGTTAATGGGGAAAAGGCTGAAGAGAAGAATATTTGGCAGTTGGACAGAGTCTAAGAGAAGAACCTTGGACAAAAGGAAAGCAACAGCAGCCTGGTATTTAGTCTGGGAGATCAGAATTGAAATACCTGGAATGGATTTTCAAGTAAAAGTACCTGCTGAAACACAAAGTAAAGCATTCCATGTTTTATTTACAAAAAGAACTTGTTATTACTCTCACCATGGCTGCAGTTACTTACACTGTCTTCTTCTTAGGTCCCATGAAATCATCCGTTCACCTTGCTTAGATGGCTGAAGCAAGGTCAGCGAATCAGAGTCCTTCGGCTGCCATTTCCTCCTCCTTTCCATCCTGTTATCTTTTTCTTGCACAGAGGAATATAAGTAAGGTTCTCACCTGGTATTTATTGAAAGCTAGTCATCTACAGTTTGATTCAAAATCCAGTAGCTAATAGAGAATGGTAAATTAACTGATAAAATGAGAAATCAGGAGATCTATGGAAGCACTAAAAGTCTGGCGCTTTCACTTCTCCATCTTGCTCCACCAAACTAATTATTACAGCAATTGTCAGTGTGCACAGCAGCTAATGTCTGTATGCCTGAAATGTTGTAACCCAAACGTGTTCATGACCCTACATTACTGTAGAAATAGCTAAGCCTCAGAAAAAAAAGAAGAAAGTAAGTATTTACTTGTTTCCAAATAAATATTACTCTTGTTTATTTGTTAATAACTCTGTCTGTGTTGCTACAGTCAAGCCCTTGTGCTCCATGAAGCTACCTTAATCTGTTAAAAAAAAATGTTTATAGAATCTCTATTGTGTGCAAATGCTGGTGATTATACAGGACTTTAATACTTCTATAAAAGTATTCTTAAATAAAAATTGTACTGCAATATAACAGCTGAGGCCTTCCTTTTCCAGATGAGCAGCACCCTATTAACATCTCTTTAAAAAAATAAACAGATGCAGTGACCCCAAAAACTGTTTAAACAAATACAAGAAAAAGGAGAGAATTAAAAAGAAAGGAAGGGGAGATGGTTTTCTTGGCTAAAAGTAAACTTGAAAACTTTGGGTCTCTCCAGGCCACCTCCAAAGTGTGAAGATAAATTCTCAATTTTTCCAGTGCTCCAAGAGGGACAAAAAGTGGGGAGGAAGTCTGTAGTCCATCCTGGCTCCTACAAAGATTAACGCTTTACATCAAATTTCTTCTGGGAAGTCTCTCAGTAAATCCAGTAATTTATTCTGCCAGTGTAGCGTGAAAGATTTATCTCTTATCAAAGAAAGGAGAATATCTCCTTTATTTGATAATACTCTTAATAGCTGTGAAATATAGTGCATTGAGCCAGATTTTGATGAAATTTAGCATGCTAGTAAGAGTAAGAGAATATCCATTTCTCAGTTCAGCGGCCCTTTGTGAAATTAAAATTAATTTACCTTTGTCACTCTCTTTTCCTGAAGTAATATATGTGTTCCATCTTTAAGGCTAATTAAATGTCCAGGGTGCTTTTTTCATTGCTCATCAAAGGTCTTACAGCATTAGATCATGTGATTAGTACTTTCTTTATTGAAAATATCACAAATCATAGAATTTGTACAACTGAGGCCCTCCAGTCTAACCTTTGTTCAGTGGAGAAATCCAGACTGAAGCATCTCCAGCAGAAATTATCCAGTCTTTGCTTGAACATGTCCAATGAAGAGAAGTTGACTAGCTTCTTTCATAGTTAGTTCTAATGATCAACGGCTCTTCCTTTTAAGATGTTTTTCCTAACATTCACTTGAAAAGTGTCTCTCTGTAACTTTTGTCCATTCATTCTGCACATTGCAGTGATGAAAGGCAGGTCTTCACCTCCCCTTAGGTGTTCAAAGCATGCTACTATATTACTCTTCAGCCTTCGCTTCTCCAGGCTAAAGGTGCCCAGCTCCTTCAATCTCTTTTCATGAGACTTAGTTTCCAGCCCCAGACTCATCTTCCCTGCCCTTCTGTGGGCTTATTTGTTTCTCTGAAAACTTCTCACAGACCTTCAGTTGGGATCCACCCGAAGTAGAACAAAGTAAAAGAAGAGGAACTTCTCCTGCACATGATTTGAAAACTTGTTGATGGAATCTAAAATTGCATTTGCCTTTTTGTAGCCCCATCACACTGCTACCTCACAGTCAGTTTGCAAAGAATTATTATTCCAAGATCTGTTTTGCAAGTTCTATTAAAAGTCAGATACTTTTCCTACCTCTGCATCTGTCCATTCAATTTCTGTTTTGTAAGAGAAACATTTATTTTCTGTTTGCCTGTTATAGTTTCACTATTTTTCTAATTGCTATACTCTGGATGTTTTACCTTATTTTTACACTGTGTGTAAGTTGCTGGGAAACTCTGGATTGTGGCAGGGTAGAAATGTGGAAATAAATAAAATTTCTCTCTGTTGAGTTTCATTCTGTTACGTTCAGTTCAGTATCTAACTTACCAAGATAATTTTGAATTTTATTTTGTGTTTTAAGCTATTAGTTATCCTACCCAATTTTAAATTATCTGTGAATTTAATAATAATTCCCATAATTTCTTCATTTTATTAATAAAATACAGAAGAAAGATCCAAATCTGAGTTTCATAATACTCTGCTTGGTCTTCCTCTCTCTTTTCTCTAGTCCTCTACAGTTTTGCTGAATTAAATACTACTACTACTACTACTAATAATAATAATAATAATAATAAAACTTCTAAAGATTATTTTGTTTGCTTTGACTTTTTTTATTCCTTTCCTGTGTTGGGCCAGAAAAACTGAATTAGATTGTGTTTCGTTTCTTCTACTAAAAATGTTCCCACACAATCATTTTCTACTATCAAGTTCTGTTAGCCATTTGTGTCCTTCTATGCTGTTTCAGTAATCATTTTATATAACTCCAGCGTTTCTTGGTGGAAATTCCATGGGACCTACTTTTTAGGGGAAAAACATTGTTTTTGATTATATTTTGATCAGTCTACCTCTTTTTGCTGTGTTTAGCCCTTCAACTCATTTTGTACAGCTCTGTGCTAAATATAGTTGATTATCAGCTGTAACAAGTTGAGTGAAATGTGCTCTTTCTAGAAGAGAAGGAGGATGGTTTCCTCTAGTTCAAAGGTCATTCACATCTTCCTTGATTGCTATTCTGAGCTGGATTTCTTTTTGCACCTTCTTTTTGCTCCTTTTTGAAAAGTCTATTCCTGAAGCTATCTCAATATGCCACCATACCCTGCCTTGGATTACCACAATATTTCTCACTGTAGATGGGCTCAGCTACTGAAACCAGCCTGCATGGTTTGGCTTTTCCTGTCAATACTCCTCTTTTTTCCCATGCTACATTTCATCTTATAGGGAGCAAAGTGGTTCCATTAGGCCATTGTTTAGAGCAAGTCTCTTATGCACCTGTTTATTTCACATTACTCTAGAAATGTGTGTGCCCCAAGTCATATGCTATATGTCATTGCATTCATGGAGGAAAAACAGCTTAGAGGAAAAAAAGCAACAAATGTGTCACCTTCTCTTTGAGTGTTCATCCTTAATTTTTTCTCTTTACTCGGTGTGTTTTTTCCTTCTAATTTGATAACATTTGTCCATCAAAGAAAAGTTCTTCCTTCTTCTTCTTCCATTTGCAGATATCACCCTCCATCTTTAACCAAGCTGTAAAGCAGTCGAGAGAGGTTCCTTAGCAGCAGTGATTTTCAAACTCAGCAACTTCCAGATGTGTGGACTTCAGCCAGCAAGACAGTGGCTGAGAATAAATTGAAGTCTCTGCATCTGGAAGTAGCCAGGCTTGAAGAATGTTGTTTCAAAGGGATCTTCTTGTGCACTTCCAAAGGAAGGAAATCAAAGGAGGCAGATGAAACAGCCAAGGAATCTTGCTCTGAAAAGCCAGGTGGGAGCAGTTTAAATCCCTCTTAAATACTTTCTCTACTTACCAAAGCCAGGTGCAGTTATTTTGAGTTGAATCTATTGATGGATCCTTAGTTTTTCTTTAATGTACTGAATTTAAAATAAATAAATAAATCAATAATTGCTAGCAGTTCCTACATTGAATCAGCAGTCCCATGTTCTACTAACAAAATCCCAGTTACCCCTATATAGCTTCTTTCTGCCTTTTTCTATTCTTAGTGTTTGGTCAGCATTAACCTGGGCAAAGTATCAGTCCAGTCACTCTGCTCAGCCTTGATACATTTTCAAGGAACTTTAGAACCTTTGTTGAACAGTTTGAAGGCCAAAGACCATTACTATGATGATTGAAATAGTTTTTCTACATCTTAGATGAAATTCAGTTCAGATAGGATCTTCCTTTTGAGATATGTCTTAATTAAATTTTATTTTTTCTTCCTCATTCTGAAAAAATGTTTTGAGGATAATAACATTCTGTCTTGTCCTCAATATAATTAAGAAATCTTGACTATGGAGCAAGTTGAAAGCAGAATCAGACCAGACACTAGCTACCCCTCCTTCATCCCTCTCCTAGGTTCTCTGGGAGGACAGCAGCCCAACCTTTAAAAATTCAACTATTTCCCCTCTATCCCCTGCTCAAGAGCATCTTAATAATTTCATAGCGTTTTTACAATTGAAAGAAGCACCTTTGACTGTTCATCTGTTGAGGTCCATCCGTATCTCTCTGCAACACTATTCACTTCCTTGATGGTTGCATTTTAGTGTCTTGTGGATTAATGGCATGAGAAAATGAAGTGCCTTTTCATTTTCTTTTTTTATTTTATTTTATTTTTTCTTTTCTTTTCTTTTTCTTTCTTTTTCTTTTCTTTTCTTTTTCTTTTTTGCTTCTCTGGGCAGATAATTTATTGCATGGTTGCATCAGTAACAAACCCATGAAACTTTGGTCTCCTGGACCTGTGAATTCCATCTCACACATGGTCTCTGGAAATCATGGTGACTTGTTTCTATCAATCTCATTAAAGAAAAGGACAACATTGTAAGATGGACCTGCAGGCCACTACAGCTAACTGTAGGGGGAAAAAAATTATTAACATTAACATTTGCTATATGAAGAATTCTATTTGATATATAGTACCAGAATGTAATGTATAACTTCTAAGAACACATTCTTTTCCAACTGCTTGGAGTTAAACCATTATTAATTCCAAGAACTTGCCTTACTGCTCATTCACAGTAATGAACGTATTAAACATAAAAGGACAGGAAAGGAGGCTGTTTTCACTTAATAGTTCATTGCTCATTGAAAAAGGAGAAGACTCTCCTTTCTCCAGGGCCATGAACCTCTCTTGAGTAGCTGTCTTAATACCTGCATTTTATTTCCCCCTAAAATCCCAGGTTCTCCATGTAATTCTGGGGAGGAAAGGTAGTCAACTATGGAGGCCACCATTTTTGCACTAAAAGGATTCAACAGGGCAAGTAGTTGGGGACAATATATTGGCTACATGCTGGGTTGCTGTGGGTCTCGGAAGAAGTTGAAAGGGAAAAAGGGAAAAGTGAGCAGTTAAAACAATGGATGGATGAAACAATGATAGTGAATGAAAATATACAGCAAATTGGATACTATTTTTTGCACACTATTCCTTCTTCCCCACTAGATCTTTTGACTACCTGGTTTTTGGACAGCCAGTCAAAGGGACTGAGGCAAAGATACCCAATGGGAGGGCCTGTTTCATGCATCTCATAAATGTTTCATTTTTATCCAGGTTTGAGGAGCAAGTTTAGATGTTCTTTCTTGTTGAATTGTTTGCTTCTTTGCTTTAGTCATGAAACTTATAATAGAGTTTATACCCCATTATCATGTGTTTCCCACCTCAAAATAATGGGAAACTATGACAGATTTTTTTTCCTGGTCTGTGGTCAGAGGAAGCTCCAGACAAGAAGAAGCTTATCAAATTCCAGCTCAATGTCAAACTCCATCTTATCTAACAATTTCAGTTTATTACAGCCAACAAACAACTACAAGAAGAAAAAGGAAAGAAAAATGAGCATCCTTGAAAAAACAAAAAGTCAGGATCTACAGCATTCGGGCTTGCTTTGCATAGTGGATTCCCTGCTGCAGCCACAAAGCTCAGTAACAAAATTACACAGCATTATACGTTACATAAAAATAAGGAGGAAATCAACATCAAAGTCATCTGGATGGCTGGGGGTGGCCACTAGAAGAGGGAAAGTAAGTCACCAAATGAAATCTCCAGCGTGAAAGAATGTGTGTGATCAGTTCAACTTCTTCTACGCCAAAGATCTACAACATAAGCCATGACTTTTGTCCACACAGAATGATGTGCCTTCTGCTGTCTCACACAATAAAATGATGAGCATGAAGCAATGTGGTGAGGGAAAGCAATGGGAGATTCTTGCATATGAAAAATGACAGGTTTCCCAAATGCCCATGATCTTGTCTTCTTCTGAAATTTCCAGGGATACCATGTGCTCACGCAAGCTGCCAATGGAGTCCAGGGAAAGGCAGCTGGAGAATGAGAAAGAGGGAGAGAGAGGGAGAGAGATCGTTGTTTATGACAGAAGAGTTCAATAATTTGAAAAGAAGCAAAAATATTACTGCTCTTGTTGCAAATGTTAATTTTTATTTCTGTCATGCCACCTGCTGTTTCATTATTAGAAACCACAGAATTAATAAAAAATGCGTTCCATGGACAGATCATGGCATTTGTATAAAAGTGGTTTCTCCTTGGTAGTTCCTTGATTAGGGTATTGTTTTCTGCTTGATTATTTGACTTACTTACTTACTTACTTACAAAAACGTTGAACATCTAACAGAGGGGAATGAATGTTCTGTCATCCCTCTGTGAGATGTCCAACATTTTTGGAAAAAAGTAAGTAAGTAAGTAAGTAAGTAAGACAGATAATCAGGCAGAAAACCACACCCCACTTCTTAGCTTTAAAAGGTTCACAGTAGCAATTTCTCCTTGATTGTTTTAAAGCATTTAAATATACATATGTGTTAAGGCTTAACAAAAAGGCTGAAAGTTCCCCAATGGATGGCAATCTCTCTCTTTCTTTCTCCTTCAACATTTTGAATGCAGTTAGAGCACCTCGGCAGAGAAACAACCAGTTGCAATTTGGTTTGGGCATCATGAATGTGGAGAAGCAATGAAATCAGAAGCATCTGAAATGGAATGAAGCCTTATCTCAAGGTGATGATGGTGAGAAACTAATTTTTTGGAAAACCAGTGTAGGATTAGATGTTATGCTGCATTTTTGATACCTCTGCTTACTTCCAATATGCATTTTATAAAACCAGTCCCCCTATAACTGATTTCCAAGCTCCAGGGGCCCTGGATTATAGCTTAGGAACCATTGGAGTGGTTTCTCCTTCAGTAGAAATACTTACTGAGTTGATGAGAGTAATGGTCTGCAATAAGGCCAAAATCTTTGAAAACTATTATGTCTCACAAGTTGGCTTTTTCAAGCCAAATCTTAGAACACTGACAGCAGGAATATCAAAGGCTCACACAATTTAGCAGTCTGATACAATTTCGATCTCACGTTTTATCTATTTTTAAATTGTTTTTAAAATACTATTTTTAATTTAATGTTGGGCTTTCATAATACCATCTGTGCAATGGTCCCCACTGGTATTACATTGCTATAACCAGGTTTAAATGATGGTTGGCTAAAGACTGGGAGCCATTGTTCTAGTCATTGAAAGCTATTTCAGAATAATAGTTAGTTCATCGTTAAGGTGCTACATGACTATGGAATGGTTTTGTTCCAACGTGATAAAACAACTACTTTCTCTGGCTTTTCCTTAAAAGTCTTTTCCTTAAAAAAGGAAGAAAAAAAAACTCAAAAGATTTTATTTTTCTCCTGTGAAATTAATAGCTTGCAACATTCCTGCTGAAGTGATTAACATTTTTACACTAACACCAAACAATGAAAATATTTTCAATTCCCTCCTTTAAATAAAGCACCTTTTTTAATGCTTTTTGGGCAAAAGCCAGAATAATTGGAAAAAAAATACTCTGTTGCATAAAAAAGGGAGGGAGAGACAGTCCTTTGCAGGTACTTTATGTTAACCAAGAAATAAATATTCATTATTTGTTTAATCATAAGCAGCGTCTACATGGTGTCCAACAAGAGGGTTCACTGCAGAGTAAGATTTATGAAAATAGTCTCAGAATAAATGCAGTTTACTAATTCCATCATAAGAATTCAGCCTAAAACCTTCAATTCTGAAAGCATAGCATCGAAGGATCGCTAAGAGTATATAACAGACTGAAAATGGAGTGGATTATATTAAGTAGGAAATATAAGCAAAGATCATCAAAATCAATTGTGATTGGAAAAGGCATTCCATCACTGGGTGCTTCAAGTGAAAAAGTTGATTGCTATCTACTTGGAGAAACATCTACAGATCATCTCAGGGTCTACAAAAGGACACATGGAGGCGATTGCCCTCCAGGAAACGTTTGCTTCTTGCAAAGTGGTGGCATTTTAAATATAATTTATTTGCATTTTTATTTTACTTGTTACTGAAAAGCTGCTAAGCTTTTACAGAAGGAGCATTAATATTATACTAATATCATCCCAAAGGAACATACATTTACTGTGTTACGGAGAAGTGGAGCCTCCCAAAACAACTATTAATGATGTTCTAAAATTGTCCTCTGTTGCTGGAAGACAAGTGGGGAAGTACACAGCACACAGCAGAAAGGTGGAATGTTAATAGAGAACTGCAGCCATTCTTACATTATCTTAACTTCCCTGGATTGTATTACAATCTCCTGTATAACACTCTTTATTTCTGAAATGTCAAATCTCCAAATCAGTTGTTACACAGTGGGATAATATCATGATGGTACTTTTATTAGTATCTGATTTTACTTTGCCCATACTTTGTTCATTGATCCAGCCTAGGTATGCTAAAAGAAATGGTGTAAGAGGGAACTCTGGGGCTTGCCTGTAGTCCTGCCAACCAGGAAGTCACCAAAAGCTTTTGAAAAGTAGTACAGCTCCAAAGTAAGTAAATTGCAAAGCATAAGGTCATTTAAAAGCCAATGATTACAGCCTTTAAACTCCAATGTCCCACCTGCTTACAGATCAGGGTTGCCCATTTTAGAAGGCCAAGATTCTGATATATAGTTACCATTTAAGTGTGAACTACGCTGAGTTGTACTCAGGTGCTACAACTATGGGATACTTCCCTGGGTAAAACCAAGGGCATGCTTGGGGCAACCAAGTAATGGAATGTGAGAGTAAGGGCAAGAGGAATAAAGAATGTACTCTCATCCCCAGAAGAGCGAGGGAGAGATAAGAGGATGAGACTGGCACCTCCCTGAGGAATGATAGTGATGTTTATGACTGACCCTGGGAACTACTCTCAGTCTGGGAAGATTCTGTGAATAGTGTGAAGCCAAATAAACCTTGCTGGATTGAATCTGTATTGTCTCCTGGAGTTTCCTGGGCTAAACCTGACATGGAATGAGGTATTTATTTTTCAGATAGGAACATATGACACTATCTCACTAATTTTTTCTATCCATTTCTGCATTGTCTATTCCAGCAAGCAGGGTTTCTCCAGAGTTTCAAGCAAACACTTTTCATATCAACTGCTACCCAAGTGGAAAGGCCAAGGATTGAGCCTGGGGCATTCTTGGTGCAAAGTGCTTGTTTGCTTAATACTGTGACTTCCTACCAACAAGGATAACATGTGATAGCATCTACCCAGCCTTGGTTTGGTCTCAAAACGCTGAGCAGGGTTGGATGGGTGAATATTTAGATGGGAACATCAGGAATTCCAGAGCTATAGGCTAGGCTGAGAAGCAGGAAAAATGTTCCAGAAAAAGGCTGTTCAGTGAGGTAGCTCACAAATGTGATAAATTCACATCCTGTAGAGACAGGATGATGATGATCATCATCATCATCATCATTAGCATCATCATCATCATCTCTGACTGTTGCAGTTTGTAGCTGAATTAATGTATGATGAAGGAACTCAACTGGGAATGTGAGTTGATGAATTCACTTTTACTGGGAAAACAGAAACAAGAAGTCTCACCTATTTGCTTTTATGTGTTTTTGAGCAGGGCACTTGTGTCAGGGCAAAATTAGGGGGAAAGCAAAGCATAAGCATGTTGCTGTTGGTTTTTAATTTGCAATGGTAATACAAGCATGGAGGAACAGGAGTAACGTATCCTGCCCCAGGACCAAGTTGCTGGAACTGTGCTAATATTTCAGTAATGCTTAATGCTGAGTTAGCCCCACTTCACTGGCCAAGGATGCTAACCAAACTGAATCAGATTGAGATTCAGTTGAGGCAAAGGAGTTCAGGAAGCAGACCCTACCTGTGGGGATATGGGAAGATAGAGGCCAGGTTCGGGGGGTAAAGAATGTTTTTTCGTCTCCCGAACAGCGAGGGAGAGATAAGAGGATGAGACTGGCACCTCCCTGAGGAATGCTAGCGGTATTTACTGATTGATCCTGGGAACTACTCCCAGTCTGGGAAGATTTCTGTATAGAGGTTGAAGCCAAATAACCTTGCTGGATTGAATCAGAATGGTCTCCTGGAGTTCCCTGGGCTAAACTTGACACTACCTGAGGAAGCATATTTTGTGCATTTCTTGGAGTGAGGGAGGAAACATTCTCATTTTTGTTTTAAGGAGGAATGTTTTCTCATTTCAGCTCAGTGTGATGATTTGGAGGAAAGGGAGTAGAATAATCAACATGTACAGCTTGAGAAATTGCCTGTGATGAATCAGTCACCAAGACCATCTTTAGGGAGGGGGGGAAACCCATAATATTTTCCAAATAAAAGATTCCCATTTAGTTTAGGGCAATTACCACTCAGCGTAAACAGAGTAATAAAGTTTATCATACATAGCATGAGCTGAAATTGCAGGCTAGAAGAGTCTCTCTAAAAAAACAGCGTAAGTATAGTCCTAGTTAGACCAGAAGTTGTGATGGAATGGATCTATGAAGAGGAGGGTGAGATGAGAGATCAAGGCTGTCAGGAAGGAGGGGATGCAGTCCAGGTGGGGAAAGGAGACAGGAGACAGCACAGTCCACAAGGGGAGCATGGGGAGCGAAAGAGGTTCAGGGTAGCCACTCCCTGGAATCTCCCAGGGTAGATCCACCAGTTGCTGTAGGATAGATTTAGTCTGGCAAGATTCTGTCTATAAGGTGTAAGCTAATAAAGGAACTTTGCTCAACTGGACTGTTTCACTGTAGTTCTTGGGCTGGGCCTGACAGAAGAACTGCTTAAGAACTTGCCTCTGGTAAATTATTTCTAATAGCCAGGACTGGAAGAGACTGATTCCAGAAGTCCAATGGGACCAGTCCTACAGTTATCTGCAGGCAAAATGTCTTAAAAATGTTCTGAAGATAGGTGCTTTCTCTCTCACTCATTCCATCATATATCCATCCTGCATTTTTTGTCTCCTCATGCTGATTTCTATCAGAGCTTGATATCAGTTCTCTTCTCAGTCGCTGTGTAGACCCCTTGGCACTATACACTGATCATGCTTTCCACTAACATTTCAGAAATAAGGCATTCTGAAGATGGGTTGAGATCCCTAACCATCAAAGGTCCATATCCATGCTACTCTGAAGGTAATGTAAAATAACAGGAAGCCACTAAGATTAAGGAGAAGGCAGGTATGATTTTATTTTGGGAACTACTTGGGGCTACCTTACTTGCAAATCATTAACAGAGTCTTCATGACCCATCAGGTTTATTGCTGTTTTGAAATCTTTTGCTGTGGCAAACCACGCTCACCTTTGTTTGTCCCATTTCTTGTTGGTTTCTAAAAGGTATCTTGTGCTTTTGTACAAGCATTGTTTTCCAAGCTCTCCAGGAACAAATGTTATATAGACAGCCTCAGAAGGATCAGGTCTGATGTGGGAGCTTAGGTTGACATATGCTGTCTTTGTAAGCTGCCAACAGGCATTTTGAATGAGGCAGCATAGAAATATGTTTAAATAAATAACTTTGCTCATAATCAGAGGCAATGCAGAGACCTGTTGGTTGTTGTTTCTAAAAAGAAATATATGACTAAATAAAGAGTCTTGGTTGTCGGTATGGGTCTCTATTGTTACAGGGGTGATGGTTTTGCTTTCAGTCAACTTATGTTGCAATGTTAAGTGATGCTGCCTTTGAAATATGGCAGTTTGCAAGTATTTAACACTTGAAGACATCATTCTATCTGTGCTCCAGTGTAGCAGACTCCAAGGTCCTGAGAATGGTCGTTACTCATTTCAGTAGAATGGGAATGGATCTCTCTCTCACAGAGACACAAATCTCTATCTCTATTTCTATCTCTATCTCTTATCTATCTATCTATCATCTATCATCTTCTGTCATCAATCTATCACAACTCTGGATTCCATAAGGAACTACTGGGTAGTAAAATATTTCATTAAAAATAAAGCGATTAAGAATTTCAAATCCCATCTACCAGTTAAGCATTTACTAGCATTCTCATTCTTCTAAAAAGAATAGGAAGAGGTTATTCTTCTGTGTGATTAGATCCATCCCGTTGCATTCATCCTAAACAAAAAACACTCATTAGTGCAAACTAAGAAAACAATGGCTTGGCACCTGGTTATCTGCAGGGCAGCATCTGCCCGTAACAGTTGGCTCAACCACTCTGTTCATGCCTTGAGAAGAAGCTTGTTGGGGAGATTAGGGGGGTTGAAGCCCAGAAGCATTGTTTTTTGGTGGTGGGGCTAGTGTGATGGAATGGAATTATGAAGGCTAGGCCAGGGAGATAAACATTTTCTTAGCTCGCCGGAGGAGCGTGGGAGCTACAAGAGGATGAGGCTGGCATCTCCCTGAGGAATTCACACTGTTGTGGCTGGCTGACTTGGGAGATGGGGTTTCAGTCTGGGAAGATTTCTTGCTAGAGGTTGTAGCTAATAAACATAGCTGAACTGAATTTGCATTGTCTCTTGGAGTTCCTTGGGCTAGGCCTGACACCAAGCCCTCTGGAATGACCTCCTGGTGGAGATTCGTTTGTCTACAACATTGTCTCCCTACCCAAAAATGGCAAAGATGGAGCTTTTCTGGAGGATTTTGGGGCCAGATGCCATATATTTTGTTTGGGTTTCTTTGTTTTAAAATGTTTATATTTATTGCATTTTTAGATCTTGTTAGCAAGAATCTTGTGGTTGTGACGACATACAGATTTGATTATAAAATTTGATTAACTTTGTTGCTAAATACTGTACTGATTGTTGTATGAGTTTTGACGTCTTTGCAAGAGCAGAAACTGGACAGTAAATTCAATGTAGTTGGTTCAGCTTACTGGAACTACTTAACTTCAACTGAGATAATCACTACTGACCCTCTAAGAACATCAGCAAGCAATAAGAGGTAAGTATGAGTGGAACCCTTTTGAGAATGTTGCTCCATTTCTTTCCCTAAAAATAGTCAAAAAATGTCCCACAATCTCCTCTTCCTTGACCCCAGAAAAAGGAAAATGAAATGCAAAATAGAGTGGGATAAACAACTTCCTTTAGTATTTTTGTAAGGTCTTGGGATATGTGAGGCTCTGACATTCCATTTTTTTAAAAATGTAAATGAAATATGCAATTTGTGGTAGCAAAATATATTAGCTGTAAAGAAAACTATGGAATGTTTTTCAGGCGATGACTTTAATAGGTGGTATCCTATCATTTGCCTCCTTTTTCCTCCAGATTAGAAATTCTTTTAATCTTTCTCAAAGCTGCTTGGTTCGTGTAACTTTTGATATATATATTTGCTGGACTGAATTTTTAAATCATACAAAACACACTTCTCTAAATGATTCCTGATCTTACTGAATTAAGACATCACTTCCCTAATGGCACTTACTAATTTATTTAAGACTTAATTGTTTATAGTGGGGCAGCATATACATTATTCCCGTTTTCTACTTTTGGTCTATGTCAGTAACTTTTTTTTTTTGTTTACAAATACATATAGAATTTTTTTTCTTTTTAGATTGTATAATTTGTTTCATTTATTTCATACGTTTTGGTCTTAGGTATCATTATTTGTACTGTTTAAAGTACTCAGTAAAAAATTAAAAAATAGACAGTAAAAAAGTATTTTTATTAGTACATTTCGTATTTCTGGAACAAACTTTGGCTGATCTTTTTAAAAAATTTAAGCAGAGTTGGTCCTCATCAATACTTGGATAGGAAACCAGACGAAAATTCAGAGCTTAGGTTAAAGTTGGAAGTTGAAAAAAATTGACTGACGTGAAAGAAAAACACTTCTGTACTGTTGTCCAGAAAAGTACTTGGATATGGGGTTTACATTTTTATGAGCCCCTGAAAATCTGGCTCACATTTGGACATAGTAACCCGTTGCCAAATTTCTCTGGAAATGGTTCAAAATTACATAAATGCATGATTCCCTACCTTTATCTTATCAGCCACTGACAAATTGCTGAATACTTGAGGATAGCATCCTTTTAAAAAATTTTATTCAGTGATTTCACCACAATGGTGCACTGTGAAATATTCTTAGAATGCCCAATTTTTTTTTTCAATGTCCCTTTCCTTCAGCCCTACTATGATGAAGTTCTTCTTTCAGATATAAAATATACAGCAGGGACTTGCATTAAGGTTGTTGATTCTGCACTCCTAGTTCACTTCAAAATATAGAGGCAGAACTGGGGGACAAATTCAGACAGGACAGTCAATTCTTAATCTTATCTGCTCTCAACATACTTGTTTTCAGGGCAACACACCTGCTCACTGTTGAATGGAGTAATGTTGAATGGCATAATGAATGGAGTAGAAAGACAAACAAGCCGATTGAAGATGTCAAATTTAACTTCAGAGTCTCTTCCTTTGCCCAGACCAGTACAACTATCAGAAAGTGTCAACCACCTTTTAACTCTGCAAAACTGAGGGTGTTGCTCACCTTTTCCTTTTAAATGCAAGATGGGAGTGAATCACCTTAATTATCACTGCTACAGCATCTGCAGAGAGTCCTCAGGACCAAAAACCTTTAGGTGCTGTGTCTTAAGAGCAAAGAATACATGATTTCCTTTTAGGTTACATTTCATAATCTGAGAATGGAAACTCCTAGCGTCAGTAATGACATGTTGGACAACTTGAAAGGACAACAACCCCAACAAAAAGTGGCTGATAATGATCCTAGACCAAATAAAAAAGATATTGCTCAATGAGATATGAACACACACAAACATACAGATCATCTATTTAAGAGAATGTTTGTCTTGCATGCTAACAAAAATAACCACCAAAAAATCCAGTAGCATAATATGCCAGCTCTCTCCTTGGCTGCTGATTGGACATACGTCCACCTGACCTCATTGGAACTGGTTATTTAATAAATGTGCATGAAATTTGGGGGGGGGGGGGGGGGGTTGGTCTTTGAAATAAAAGCAAGTTATTCTGAGAGGTAGATTTGGCTTGGTCCAGAAATAGACACTGCAGAAGATATAGGGTTGAAGTCACAGATAAGACCAGAATTTTAATCAGACTTGAAAGTCCAGAACTAAAATGCTGTCTTTTTCATCAAATAACTGCTTCCATTCAATTTTCCTATTTCCAAGGATTACTGAAGATTAAGAAGTCCTTTGTAGTGCATAAGGAAGAGGACCATGGTGGAAATATGCAAGAACTGTTACCTAGGCAAAAGGAGCCAAAACAGGTTTGTTTGTTTTTTTAAGTGTAGAGCAAGGAGAGAACATTTGGAAGTCTCCCTGATTCACCAGAGTCTTAGAAGGGAGGAGGAAGTTCAGGACAGTCAGACTTGCAAGATTCTGTTATTCCAGCCAGTCTCAATAGAAGTAGTTTTAGCCTTCCTGTGGAGTTGATTTCCTGGTCTGGTCTACCTAGTGGGGCTGACTTTGTCCTAAATTGTGTTAGTTTAAGCAAATTTGTCACATTACCCAGCATGTATATAGTAACTTTAAAATTGTAATAATGTTCCTCCTCCGAGAGCAGAATCCTAACTATGTCTGTTCCCCAAAACTATCAGAGATTGAACTAATTGTGGAGTCCTTGGGGTTCTCTGAGCTTGGTTCTTTTCTTGCAAATGTTTCATTACCCGGCTAGGTAACATCTTCAGTACTAAAATGGGATGGGTTTGCTCTCTGTTTATGTGCTGTGGCCTGCCTTGCCAGTGCTGGTAAGGGTGGGGGTTTTGTTTTGCTCCTCTGATAGTTCCTTGATCAGCATATGTTTACCACTTGATTGTGTGCCTGCTGGTGACCTTTGCTTATCTGGGTGATGATCATGGGTGAGGAGGTGTTCTGGTCTTTTGTTTTCCTTTCTTTTGTCTCTTTTGAATAGTGTGTAGATGTTGTTTATCTCTGTGTGCCTGTTGGTGGCTGCCTTGTCTGAATACCAGGCTTCCAGGAATTCTCTTGCATTTTTGGATTTGGCTTGGTCTAAGATGCTGACAGTTTCCCAGTTAAAACTATGGTTCAGTCTGTCCATGTGTTGTGAGATTAAGGAGTTTTCATCATGTCTTCTGACTGCTAGTTGGTGCTCGTGGATGCGCTTTGCTAGTCTTCTGCCTGTCTGTCCTACATAGTGTTTGCTACAGTCCTTAAACTGTATGTTATAGATGACTCCTGTTTTTCCTTCTTGTGCTACTAGTAGGGTCTTTTGATTTACTTAAGATATTTTGGAGTGATTTTGTTGGTTTGTGTGCTACAGAGATGCCATGTGGTTGTAATAGTCTGTTGGTGGTTTCTGAGATGTTTCTGATGTATGGCACTGTGATCCTTTTCATAGCTTGTATAGGTTGTGTTGTAGTAGGCTGAGTGATCAGACACTTTTTGATGAATTTGTGTGGATATCCATTTTGTTGGAAGATGTTGTATAGTTGGTCTGTTTCCTTTTCCTGCTGTTCTGGGTTGCTGCAATGCATTTGTGCTCGCTTGAATAATGTTCTTACACAGCTCCTCTTGCGGGAGGTTGAGTTGTTACTTTGGTAATGGAGTACTTGGCTAGTGTGCTTTGTTTTCCGATAGACTTGAGTTTCTAATTTGCTGTTGTTTCCTCTGCTGATCAGCCTATCCAGGAAGGGTAGCGAGTTGTGGTTTTCCTCCTTTCTGGTGAATTATATTCCTTGGAAGATGTGGTTGATAGTTCCATGTGTCTTCTCTAGTTGTTCCTTTTTTATTATAACAAAGGTGTTATAAACTCCACTCCCTTCTAGCACTGAAGATGTTCCCTAGCCAGATAATGAAACATTTGCAAGAAAACAACCAAGCTCAGAGAACCCCAAGGACTCCACAGTTCAACCCTGAGCTACACATATTCTCTTCTATTGATTAAACTAATTATATGCTTAAGTGTAATGTTGGGTTTGATTGCTGGATAGCAAGCTTTCTGTTCCAAGTTTTCCACTTTCATCATTCTAGGCAGTTTGCTTGAAAGTGTATGGAAAATACCAATTTCAGGGCAACCCTAGTGAAAGTGGTGTGTGATAAATATAAAAGGGAAGGTATGAGACCTCTTGCTCCCAAACCCAACTTAGCCATCATGTGCACTAATCAGAGATGAACTACTTGGCTGTGTGTGTAGGTTCTTGAAGAGACAGTACTGATATCACACAAGGAGCTATTAAATAAATTTAATGCAGACCAAGAGAGTAAAATGTTGTCTGAATTGTGAATGTTTCAGTATAAAATATGGGTCTTGTTAAATAGCAGGGTATATTTTATCATTATTTTCTATCTCCTGAATGGATTATTTATGAAGCTGTATTATAATTCAACTACAATCTTCTAAATAAATAATACGGGCAATTTAAACAAGCCCAGTAAGAAAAGGAATGCTATATGTCACTCATCCCATGACCTTGGAACCTACTGGGTAGAAAATTGGAAAGCAGAACTGGGTTAAACAGAGTAATTGGAGAAAATATTGGCTGCACCTTTTCCCCCCCTCTCCATGTAAATGTAAGGGACAGAAATGCATCTTTTAAAAAAGGAAAGATGAAAACTCATTATAATGCCTAGAATTTTCTTGAGAAAGCTATGTTATTTTTGGTTCTCCATCTGAGCTTCTTACGTGTAGGCGGAAAGCTTTCTGTCTTAGTTTCCTACTTCTGAAGGAGCTGCTATAAACACAGCAACTCACAGCATGCTCTGTAGACCTCTTTTATGTATGAGAGCTATCCTAGGATCAGGCTGGAATTCTACGCCAAACAATACAAAGATAACCTGTCAGGGAAGTCCTGTTTTGGTGTCTTCTAGACCTGTTCAGAAACTCTTTGAGGGGCAACTATAGCATAACTCATTGGGTGAGATGGGCAGTGACTAAATTTGAAATAAAATAGATAAAATAATGCAGCAAGATGAACCCACTAACTCAGCCAAATGCAAAAGTGTGCTTGTCAGGTCCATCTCTCCACCTGTAATAAAGGGAGGATTTTACAGAGCTGTTAGTAAAGATGTATGAGTCATCTAAAACCCATTCTGAATTTGAGATTTGAAGGTTGTAAGATTCAATTCAAATTTGGGGTTTAAGACTCAAAGTCAACAAGAACTGATTTGAACTGATTCAAACTGATTCATTTCAAAAATTCAAGACCAGGTTATAATAGGAAACTATCAAGACACCCTTGTCTACTTAGTCTTTGGCCAAACAACGTGAAACTAGAAGGGATAATTGATCCTCTAATGGCCATTAACCTTGCAGAGTTTCAGCTAGATAGCTTCGGGAATTTCACCACGATTCTCTTTTCAAATTTTTCTTCTAGATGTCTATTAAAGTAGAGAAAGCAAGCATAAAAAAATGCCAGCATAGCAGCCTCCAAATTGTTTAGCAAAGAGCCTGTACTGAATTAACTTGAGACAATGCAGAAAGTGTCCTTCTCCATTAAAAACAAAAAAACTTTCAAGAACTATAGAACAAGGGAACTTATACTAAGACTAAAGAGTTCACCCTGTTATGATTGCTTGCTTTTCTGAAGTGGCCAGCTTGTCAGCATGGCTCATGGTCAAGGTTCACCTTATCAGGAATGATGCTCTACGTGCTGTCTGTGCAACTTAAAAAACCTTGAGAAGTTACTTGTCATAATTACTGCGTATACTATAATATTGTATACATTATAAATTAGTAATAGTTGGAACAGTGCATGTATAATCTTATTTCCATTTATAGAATACATATCCTTGTGTCTTTTTTTTCTCTCTCTCTTTTTCCCTTCCTCCCTCTAAACCAGTGTTTTTTTCAAATTTGGCAATTTTAAGATGTGGGGACTTCAATTCCCAGAATTCCCCAGCCAGTATAAGTTAAAGTCCACACATCTTAAGGTTGCCAAGTTTGAAAAACACTACCATGAACAAACTTGCCTAAACAAATTTTAGGGGAAGATTCACGGGTAGAAGCAGTAGGGTAGCATTATTCCTTTGATATGCAAGGTTTATGGAGAGGATAAAACTCTGGCCAATTATTCCTGTCAATATTAGAGAGCTCATCACATCGTCAATCTCCCAGTTTTGCCCATATATGGAAGAAAAGCTGCAATCATGTTTGAAACTATACAAATCCAGAAAGTCTATTGAATCTTTTAATCACCTTTGAAGCTCTTCACAGTAATATAAGGGTACCTGATTCAGTTCAGTGCCTCAGATAGCTCCAAACATTCAAACAGGAAATGCAATTCAGAAGAGTGACTTGATCAAACCTCTTTCTAACTGAATCATTCATTCAAGCTTTGCACAAACGCATTGTTATATTCTGGACATTTTTACCCATGATCCTAACTCTGAGCATCTCTACTCCAGCCCTCCCACTCTTAGACATTTGATTATCTCCTGTTTCCTTTTTATTGATTGATACTATTTATTTATTGACACTGAATCCCAGAACTGTTTCTTCCTTATATTTTGCCTTCAACCTTAGCTTACTTGTGCATCCCTGGTTCCCATAAGCATGAGTCAATTCCTTCTTTATTTCCACCCACAGTTCTTTCCCTTTCCTTCATTCTTGGCCACAGAGGTGATTGGGATATTGGTCGATAGGCATTCACTGAATGGATAACATGTTCCTGCTATACGATCTTGTCTGCAGAATTACAGAGGTCCACTAGAGGGCAGCAGAGTGTTAGGGTTTTCTGTACCTCTTCGCTGCCATCTAATGGGCATCTAGAGTATTCCAGCCCAGATCTGGTGGCCATAATGATTAGTCATGGGAGAATAGCCAGCCTGCTGGAACTGCTGGAGTCAGAGATTTAAAAATAAAAAAGCAGGGAGGCCATACTCATTCTGAAAATCTGGATTCTACACACACTGTAAATCAGGACAATAAAGAAAATAGGTTTCTTTATCTTTATTAGGGATGGCAAAGAAATCCTGATTGCCTAGTCAATTTCTGCAGCATCTTTTTCTGGGCACCAGCTGAGCTTTGTATTCCCAGCAGATAGTTTAATAAGTTACACTCTGTGTGTAAGATTGTGAAATCTCTGCATGAGGAAAAACATTTTATTTGGCATGTTACGAATGCTAAATGCATTTGGTGAAGCCAAAACAATGAAACAGCTTCAAAAGTGATTTAACAAATGTAAGATCCGTGCTGGTTTTGCATCATCAAAATACACACAATGGCTAGGATTTTAATGATTTTCATATCACCATTGCAGGTAAATCGTGTCATCTATACCAGCGCTAGGGATAGACCTTCTGCAAATTCATTATGCTCCTCCTATTTGGAGGATGACCTCCACCTTAATGCATACGCTCATCTATTCCCCCGATATCTATTCAGTTGCATTGGAATTGAACCATCATTCTAATGAAAAGATGCTTCCAAAGGCAGAAACATCTGGAGATGAAGAGCTGGTAGAATCCATATTCTCTCTTTCTGGGCCAAGAGAGAAAAAATTAATCAAACTGCAAGGGCTGAGACCCAGTGAACTGCTGAAACTAAATGCTGGCAAGAGAAGGACTTAATCAAGCAGCATCTGAGAGATTTAACCATGATCACTGTGTATGCTCTTTGTTGCTTGCAATTGAAATCCTTGCTCTATGCTTTGTATTCCTTCTCCACAAGCTCTGAATCATGGAACTGAGCTTTGAACTGTTTTATAACTACCTCTATTTATTTCATCCTTGAATTTATCCACCCTTGAATATCCCCCATCTCGAGACTCCAACCATTCTGTTAGCGACTTTTCCAGTATTTCCCAGAAAATGTTACTGTCTTCCTGAGAGTCTAGTCCACTAGCTGAAACTGGTCAATCTGATTTTATTGCATTCCAGTAGGATTGTCTAGGTGGAGATGACCCTTGGAGAGCACTTGGCAAGTTGTCATTAGCATTGTTTCCTAAAGGCCACTGAGTAAGCAAGTTTTTGATGTTGATATGGCTCCTAAAACCTTCTTATGATTGTTATAGCCATTCAGAAGGAATCAGAGCATTCACCCTCCTTATATTTTTAGCACATGCTGCAAACAGATTTCTCCCGTCATATGTCTACTCTAAAAACATTACAATTCAAGTAACTTTAGTTGATGTCAATTTTCCTGTATCTAATTTCAAAACCTTCTGTGGTTCAGCTGATTGCAGATTATGATGTACTAGTCCCAGCTCTAAATCGGGGCTAATTCTGTAGATTTCTCTGTGTGTGAAATGAAAACCAATGTGTCTTCTTCCTAATAAGACTCTCTTTTAAATAACTAAGCACCATAACAAATAGATCCATAGGAACGATAATTCTTTAAACCTGAAAGGGAATGTCGAATACCAGCTACCCAAATCAATTTACAACTACTTTCAACAAGTGTTGCTTTAAACAGAAATATTAAATCACACTCTGTGACTGCAGAGACTTTGTCATGGGGAAGATTTTTGGTTTGCAAGAGCATTTCTTATATTGCCATCCAGCAGCCACTATTGTATTCATAACATGATCTTTAGAATTATTTTTTAATTAATCAACATACCCCATCATTCTTGGGGAATGCCAGACTTCAGAAGGGAAATGGAGCTGGAGATCAGCATATGCCAACTGGTCCATCTCTCCTGTTAGATGGTTTCATCCCACCATCTCCCAAGGGGTGTGGTGGTCTTCTTCACTAGAATCTGCTGCTCAGGAGGACAACAAACATCTTGATTTGGGAAGGATCCACATTCAGTCCTCTTAATATCTGGATGGATCAGATTGAGAAAAACTGCCTGAAATTTACCAGTCCTTGTCTAGTATCGATCAGGCTAGGGGTCAGTAATATGTCCTTATATTACACTCATAACACAGAGAAGATGTGGAAATAAGTTGAAAGATTTGGACTTATGAACCATTACAGAGGTAGGAGAACTGGTGCCTCTCAGCATTCTTGTCCTCATGGACATTTCTCTTGGCCCTAGTCAAACTCTATAGTCCACCTTATTTTTTGCAGATGGAGAGTAGGAATCTCTAACCCACCTGCTCCTTTGTTGCTCTCTTCACAAGAAACCTTAGAAGAGATACAACTATCCCATTCTAAAGAATTACCCTGGAAGAGAGCACAACGCTTATCCAATCCAACCAGGACTCTCATGTATCTTTCCAGGTTGCCCAATTTTGTGCTATCATTTGTGCTATTTGTGCTACCTATGATTGAAAAGTAGTACACATTTTGGTAATTGCCACTCTTATCTGTATTATTGCTACTTTATTAATTTCTTGTATGTGATCTTATTGTATTTTTGTCTACTTTTTAGTTTTATTACTTATACGTTTATGTATTTTTATTGTAGTGTTCTCTGGGCTAAAGGCCGTAATAAAGGTTTTGAGTTTGAGTTCTTGGCCCTAACTAAGCTCTATAGCTCACCTTAATTTTCCCCCTTAAGTTTCTTTTCATTTGTTTGTTTCATTTGTTTGTAGAAAGCTGGTATGTTCCCCAGTTATAATCAGGCTGAACCCTGCTTAGCCTCTGAACCAAAGTTGGCTAGAAATTGCTGTGTGATTTTTCAAAATTGCCAATTTAAAATAATGTATAGGTAAGAAATGTCATGCAGATTAAGTCAGATATGAAACAGGATGGAGCCATAAATGAATACTAGTGAAACTCCTTGATCTATCCCTGTACATGAATGATATCCCACTGTGGTTATAGGACTGCAGACTGTGAAATGAAATTTGTTGATGTGAGTAACAGTGTGCTCTGGTGATGCAGAAGACATTTGGATCAGAGATAGGACAACCTCTTCACAGTTTCACTTTTAAGCAAGTTTCTGGAGAAGTCCCATCAAGAAAGCAAGAAAACTCATTCTTCTTTTTTCTTCTTAACTCTGTGCTTAGGTGTCCAAGTCTGACTTCTAATCCATTTTTGGCCTTTTCCTCCTCCAACCCTCTTCTGGATCTTGTGCAAAATTAGGATAACTATTTTAAAAACTTGCAACCTTGGCCAATATAAGGACAAATTCTACTATAGGTGATGAGTTAATGATTGTTATTATTCACAATAAAATATTATTTATTTATTGTAATCCAAGCCAGTACTTCAACAATTGTGAATCTATTTGCTCTTTACATTCAGAAATGGTATTCCTCTTCAATTTTATTTATTTAAACGGCATACTGTCTTGCCAATAAAATTGATGGGTTGATTAAGAATTAACTATAGAAAATATGATCTGACCCATTGCTCTCATAATTTCTCTTGGTAAGGGATCCATTCTTTGGCTCTGCACCGCAACCTGAAAGTTATCTCTTCCGTTACTTTATCCCTTCTATGAGACTGAACAAACAGTATATCAATAATGCTGCCGTGTGTGCAACCAACTAAAGCTAATAAAACAGAGATTGGCTGACCATTGTTATCACAATAAATGCCCTGAATGCTTTTGCATGAATTCTGCAGAATTGAGCTGATCAATGAATATTAAGTTGCAAGAGTTCCCTACGGAGCCATACCTTTTACTATTCTCAAATTAAAATATATCCTACATGAATCACTGGGAATACTGATGAAGCAACGTATGAAAAAATAACAGTGGTTCCAAAGAAAACTGATGTTAGTGTATCTTTACCTGCTGTTAAGAGAGAAATGTGAAAAGCAACTTCCAGGGGTGTGTTTTCTCTTGCCCTTTTGTGCTTTTGGACCCTATACACACTGGTGTGCCAAACAGTTGTGTTTTAGGGCTTTCTTCTTTAATGTTTTAATACTAGACTAAAGCAAACAAGCTATTGATTGTTGTAAGGGGGAAGGAGGAAAACAATCTATTTTGCCTGCTTATGCTTTAAAATACAATATATTCACTTACCTAAATTTGTTTTCCTTGACTGCTTCCTTTGATTATTTTCTCCCAGTTTTTCTTCTTATACTGAGAAATGGCAAAACTACCACTTTTAATTATTACAAAGCATGCAGTGCTTCATTTGTAATGTTTATGTTTTAATTGGTATGTTTTAAAAAAATAGGTAACCTTCCTGACCTCAAGGAACTCAGAGCAGGATTGTACTTCACAACCATCCTGTGACTCAGAGTGTCACCATTGGTCTAATACAGGACAACACACTGGAAACTGAATTTCATAGATCCAATCTGGAAGTCATAAACTGTGAGGAAATTGCAAGAATTACATGTATATAAATTCATATCCTAAAGTTAAACTCTGAGGATATTGAGTCACTCAGTACCTTACACACTTCTGCTGCTATCACTACTGCTGAATATTAGTGAGCAGCAGTGAATGTGTGTAGACATACCCCACACTAACCACACATCCATGGAAACTACAGAGTCATGAGAATATTGCCACTGAGTTGCAGTTTAGGTTCAGGCTGAGGGGTGTATTTAGTGAACAGTATAAAACTGAAGTACAGAAAGCCCAATAAAGTTGAGAGTATGGGAGAAATAGCTTTGTCTGGTGCACAAGGGTCTCGAAAAGCAACAATCAAGAACCACAAACAGCCATAAATAAGGTGTACAGATTCACTTCTACTGACCAGGTCTCTGGCATTCCCAGACTGTGTGGCCTCTCTTTCCCACACAACAACGAATCTACCATCTACCTATTTTCTCTTCCTTTGTCTGCTCAGCTGTCCAAGAAAGAACTCCCCATTTAGGGGCTGCCTGTCCAGAAGCACCGTCCATTTTTAAAATCCAAACTCAAGCTCTCCCAGCAGGACCTTTTAATGAGGGGGCGGGGAATCATTCCTGGGTCCATGAATTGCAACAGGTAACTGGTTCCATGCAGTTTTGAGGATATTGGCATGTCTTGCTGAGGGCCAAGCTGCAGAACAAGAAGGGCCAGAAGATGAAAGGCATCTATGAGCATCTGCAAGGCCTACAGCATCTCTTCTGCCCACTAAACCCCCTCCCCTACTCTGAGTGGATCCAGGGGCCCTAGAGAAAATGTTGTGGCCTCTAAGCTAACCTCAGGCCACATTTTTATATCCTCTTCTGCTAAGGGGAGAGAAGCAAAATAGACCCCACAGTCTCAAGCCTGCAATAGAATATAATGGATTCCTATCCTGTAATGTTCCTCTGCTTAGATGCTGCCAATCAGGAAACCGAAGCCCCCTCACATCTGATTAGATGGAACAAGCATAAACAGAACACAGTACAAACCATTTTTCCAACATATATTTAAAAGCATATAATCTAGAGTGCGTCTCCTGCCTACATTATGCCAGACTCAGATTCAGGGCAGTCAGCCTGGAACAGAGCAGAAGATGAATGAATCTTAGTCTGCCAAGGCACCTTCTATTTTTGAAAATAAATGAATGACTCTGCCACCAAGCAATTCCACCTCCATGCATTTTGAAAACACACTTAGAGATGTTTAGCAATCCAAGCATCACATCTTTCAGAGCCGTGTGCCTGCGTATTTGTGGTGTCTGTGTTTCACATTCATCACTGCGAGATTCTTCACCTGCCCCCATCATCAAGCCAAAATGCATTGCGCCCCTTCCTCTGTTATTATAGATGCTGCATAAGAAAACAAAAATGTACTAAGAACATTGTTTTACATTGCACATCTCAGGCTGTCAAGTGAGGGGTTATGAGCAATTTAAGAAGCAAGGAAGAGTTCCTATAATTTGAATCTTGCCAGATTTTGATGAGCAGCTGAATAAATCTGATTAGGCAGATCTGTTTTTGTTTTTTGTTTTTCCCCCTTTTAATTAGAGCTTTGATTTACGTGGAAAACACCACAGCAATGTGCTTGTATAAATATACAGAGGAAATGCCTCTGTCTCTTTTTAGGGCGTGTTTTGCCTATACGGGCTAAGAGGTTGCATGTAATAGGTGAAGACAGACTTTTGTGAGGCACCTGTCCATGGATAGTCAGAGAGGCTGTTCGCTACTAAGAGTGAAGCCTTGTTCTCTTCACTTCACCCTCATCTTCCAAAATAGTTCCTCTATAGATTACAAGCTTTGTTGTGGCTCTAGAATATGATGGAATTGGGGAAGTTGGATCTCATGGAGATCCTTCTTCTCAGTGTGGACATGTTAGTGAAATAAGGTAGGTCCCAGATTGTCAATCCATAGATGAAGAGATAGAGGGAACTCATCCTCAGATTTACAGATGACATAAACCTGAGTGTGATTGTCCTGAAGAAAGTGACAACATTTCAAGTGAGCTTGCTAAATTGGAGAAGTGGGCTGAAAAGATCAGAAAGAACTTTGTAGCGTGAGGGATACTTGGCTTGAGAAGAGTATGTGTGAAAAGGATCTCAGAACCTTACCTGATCACCCATTAACTAAAAGTCATCTGTGCGACCTGGATGCTAAAAAAGCAAGAGGAAAGTGCAGGTAAATAAGCAAAAAGATATGGAGGGATCAGGGAGCTCCTGTTGGTGGTCTCCTGAAGGTGTCTTGACAGTTGTTCAACAATGCCAAACCCTGTAAAATCCATTAGTGACAAAGTGACTGCTTCCTTTGAAGAGAAACTTGAAAGTAATATTGTCTGTGAGGACATTAACAATGTGCCATGAATATCATTCTCATTTCGATGATCTCCCTTCCTTTGCAGGCAGTGGAGCAATCCACAGTGAATCAGATTGGTTTCAGGCAATTTCAAGGACTCCATACCACTTTTAACCAGAAGTGAGGTTCCTGAAAAGAAAGATTCAGCAGCCTTTCAAGAAAGGGAAGTGGGCAGCGGGGTGGCTTTACTTAACACCCAAGCAATTAAGATAGTTGGGATAGAAAGAGGGGAAGAAGAAAACATCTTCCATTTGTATATCAGAGCTCAAGTCTGAGGGATTGATAGCTTGCTGTTGCTGTGTTCATGCTCACGGTGGATCTTGTTGTGTATTTTCATTCCGGGTCCAGAGGACATATGTACCTTAAAGATGCCTGAGATGGTAGATGCTTCCTTGTTTGAAAGAGGCAATTATTAGACCTCTTCTTAAGAAACCCACTTAAACGATAAACAGTTATGGAGCAACCTCTAACTTTTAGTGGTTGGATACGGAGAGTGAGAGAATGGCAGCTTCCCAAAATCAAGAAAACTGGGAATACTCCCTCGACCATTTCAAACTGACTTTGGAATGGGCTACAGACTGAGATTGTCTTGGTCAGCCTGATGGATGATTACTGTTTGAGGACTGAGAGAAGAAGGGTAACTTGATTGTTTTTCTTGATCTTTCACCAGCTTTTGCTACAATCAACCAGAGTTTTCTTCTAACAACAAAAAAAAAAAAATAGATATCACTTCAAGACCACTGCTCCTCAAAACCAGAGCGATTTCATAGTGTCTCTCCAGATTTCATTCTTTTTTCTTCTTTTTTAATATTTACCTGGTACCACTTGGAGAAGCCATTAAGTGATCAGAAACTTTTTTTTTTTTTGGTGCCTCCAAGTCAGTTTTGATTCCTGGTGACCACCTGAACTAGTCCCTGCAGTTTTCTTGGCAAGATTCTTTGGAAGTGGTTTGCCATTGCCTCCTTCCTAGGGCTGAGAGAGAGTGACTGGCCCAAGGTCACCCAGCTGGCTTCGTGCCTAAGGTGGGACTCAGGCTCACAGTCTCCTGGTTTCTAGCCTATTGCCTTAACTGCTACACCAAACTGGTTATTATGTGCTGATTATCCCAAATCTATTTCTCTGTAACATCTATAGGAAATGCCTGAACACTTGACTCCAGCTGACAGTGGGCTTTCCAAGAGGTAATTAAATTGAAGCTGAGGTTAGACAAATGGAGGGATTCACTGTAGGGAGTCAGAACTCCAGAGGAGTGACAGATCCTCTGGTACTGCTCTAAATGAGATTACACTCCTCATGAAGGAGGAGATTCTAGGGCTGCATATGGATCCCAATCTCAGACTGAGGCTATGACCAGGAACATCTGTTATCAGCTTCAGCTAATATACTAACTGTGTCCTTTCTTGAAATAAAATTGCATTTAAATGATAAGGCGCATGCTGGAAACCTCCAAGCTTCAGTACCGCAATATGTTTAATGTAACTTCCTTTGTATCTCATCTGAAAACTTAAATCAATATAAAATTCAGCATCTAGTTTAGTCTCAAGCACTCAAAGACACCATTTTGTTTCTGGATGGTATATAAAGTGTTACTTACTACCTTTAAAGTACTACACAGCCTGAATCAGGGTTATCTGAGAGAATAGCTTCTTCTATAAGATCTCCCTGCCCAGCTCCCATAGAGGTCATCTGGGGGGAGGGTTCACCTCCAAATTCAGCTGCTCAATTTATGGCAATTTGGGGTTGAGGTTCACCCCTGGTTTCTGGTACAGCATCCCTTTCACATTGAGAAAACTCCCCTCTTGTTATCATTAGAAAAAGCTTTAAAAAAAGTGTGTGTGTGTGTGTGTGTGTGTGTGTGTGTGTTTATGTGTGTGTGTGTACATATATATATCAGGATAAAACAATGAAAGGGGCAAAGATGCATTCAGTTTGCCATGCTGTTTTGACAGCCTGAATCCATCTGTCTTCCCCAATCTCATGAGTCATCTATGTGCCATATCATCTTAGTTGCATTGATTATTTGGGTGAGAAACATCAGCCTATTTCCCAGGATATACACTCAATAAATTGCCTTTGGAAAATGTTTGTAAGTTGCTTGTATAAACTTTCCCGTGCATGAATGTGTGTGAGAGCATCCTTGGTGGATGGAATTCTTGATAAAGGAAATCACATTGCAGAGAAAATAATATCGGTTGGTAAAAGTGTTTTCCCTTGTTTACTCTGTAAAAGGAGGAGCAGAGGTCTTTAAAATGAAGAACCCTACTTATATTTTCAGGAATTGTCTATACTTAATCCTTCTTTGGGTGTAAACTGGTAGGAAACACACATCTTTAGAAGAAATGTGATCTCCCAAGGTTCCATTTTCTTATCTCTTCTCTACCTGTGTGTCGTGGAAAGAGAATATTACACCATTGAAGCTAAGCTTCAGATCGATTTCTGAAACGAAGAGGTGCATGTTTGTGTTGTTCTGGGTGGTGGTGGTAGTGGATTAAGGTCACATCAGGCTTTTGGCATTCTTGGGGCTTCACAACATTAAGGGAACAGGATCATTTGAAGAAACGGAGGGGCTCATGGCATCAGATTTGGCTACATGAAGATGAACTGAGGGGTCCAGTATAGAAAGACAGAGTGGGGTGTCCCAAAATTTCCAAATGGGGGAAATATTTTCCGAAAATATTCTCCACAATGGTGAGTACTTTAGAACAATTCATTTGTGCTCTGTAAGTGAAACACCTGTAGATATTTTATTCTCCTTGCTTATAAATATGGTATCAGGAATTCTGTTTGTTAGACCCCTGAGAGCCGAGTGGGGTAGAAAAAGCAAATAATCTGTGTATGATTAATTTTGCAACTAATAGTAATTGTAATTGTCTATAAAAAGGATAAAATTGTAATTTATGCTGGCACACATATGCACCTACTGAGCAACAAATGCACATGCTAAGCAACTAAACCAGAATAAACACTGCTTTAATCAGCCAAAGAAAAGGTTCATCATTCAATCCAAGGTCTCCTCTTGGCTTGATTATTTTTCTAACAAAGATTATGACTCCAGTGCCTACGCCTCCAATGGCATGACAGCTCGGCCCATTTTTCTCGTCTGGGATAGAGTCCAATGTTGATTGCCTGGCTGAATTGAGATTCCATGTCCCAATAATAAAGCAAGCCTGCTTTTTACAGTTCAGAACATCGCATGCCATGCAGTCAAGAAAGCTTAGGAAAGATAGACCATCTTAGCACTTAACTATACTTTTCAAACTGTTCTGAAATGAAATTGCTTCCATGAAACCTTGAAAGGCAGAAGACACGAAGCTGTGAGAAGAGACTAACTTTTGGAGTAATACAGAGGTTATGGCCATCAAGCTGATTGAGAATCAGCTGGTGCAAGATAAGTAAACAATGTGACCCCAAGTTTTGTATCTGTCTGTGTGTGTGTGTGTGTGTGTGTGTGTGTGTGTGTGTGTAGGAACTTAATAAAGTTCTGTGTAGCTATGCTTATGCAGGTATTCTTGAAGATCTATAAAGCAGAGTTTGGAATTTTAAAATTAGGGATCGGTCATCCCATGTTACTTTACCCTATATTCACCCGCAAGACCTTTCCATCTCTTATCAATCTGAGTCCCTTTTTAAACAAAAGATTCTCACTGAAAATGCATATTTAAATATGCCTTCTTCATCAGTGCTTTATAAACACTTCTTTCAGTACTTCTGATTGGTTTGTTTGTTTATAATTTTCAGTACTTACAAGCATCAAAGAAGCAAACCAAAAAGACGATAGCAATAAGTAACAAAACCCAGAACAGTCAGTGTGTGTGTGTGTGTGCGCGTGTCCAGCGAAAGCAAAGATAAAATCTCAACTATGTATATTGCAATGAGTTTGATAAGTTTATTTGCTGTTTAGACAAGAATGCTGGAATGTTCAAGAAGTGTAAAAGCTGTTGCATAATTTAAGTCTCGATCAGCGCAACAGCTTAGGAGCAATGGGGGCCTGGATATAATACCTGTTATCCATCCATCCAATTTCATTTTACTTCAATTTTCCATAGGTCCTTTGTGTCAAAGAAAAAAGGAGAAAAACGCTGTATGTTTCTGCAACATTTTTTCCATTTCATTTATACGGTCTTGGTTTAGCAGTTTTGATTCTAAGCTCTGTCACCAGAAGTTGACTAAAGTATGGTGAGCGGGACCGTGTTATGATGAGATAAAGATGTAACAACCTAACCATGGGTTCCGCATCTGTAGGATTAATGCAATATTCAGAAATGTGTTGCCTCTCACCATTCTAGAGTCCTATCAGCTTTAGACAATTCTGATATTGGTCAGCTGGAGTACATTTTGTCACATTCATTCCTGCATTAAACTATTGTCCGAATCAAGCTCAATAAATACTTTCTTAACTAAAGAGGCTAAAAAGTCAGCAGGAATCCAGCTGATAAGGTTCCCTTTCAAGGAAAGTGCTTTGTACGTGGTAGTTTTAGCAGTTATATCAAACCTAGCTGGCTATTGTCTCACCATCTCACAGTCAACGTAATATGGGGTGAAGTTAAGGAGACTGAGTTCCATTTATAAAATGGATTTACCTCTTGTATCTTGTAGAAGATGTCCACCCCTCTGGAGCAGATTTGGGGGTCAGAGAGTTAAAAGAAAATGGTCCCTTCCTCATCCTGCTGTAAGAATATCTCCGTCAGCAGAAGGGCTTGATTGATGATCACTCACATTGTTTTATGTAACTTCCTAAGTAGGAAAATCTTCTCTCAGGGAAATTACCTACACTTCAACTGTGGATGGAAAGACAAAAGAGAGAGAACAGGGGAAAGAAAAAGAAGAAATTTTGGAAAGGGTTGGGGAGGCAAGGCTAACAGGAGAGGAATGTAAGCGAAGCACATTTGGCTTTGTTAATAGATCAACATTTGGCATTACTGGGGCTTCACATAGCTATAGGAGCCATGCATTTCCCAGCAATGTGGCATTTCTCACTGCTGCGATTGCCATCAACAAGAATTAGCAATATCTCTGGAAAGAGATAGAGCAGCATAATGATTTAGCATGTAGGCCAGCCTAACTCAAAACCGATGCCCTCCAGATGAGTGGACGATTTCTATCATCCCCAGGCAGTTGCAATCCACCTCATTCAGAGGGCAGGGAAAGCTGAAATGGCCAAGAATGACACAAAGATGGCCAATAAAGCCAGGATTGAAATCTGTATCATCTGGCCAGCACAACCAGAGGTACAGGAAAGTTGAATCCAGAAAAGACCCCACTTCTCTCTTAACTTGCTTAATATCCTTGTTATTAGAGCAAGCCTAAGTTCCAGTAGTGATAATGAGAGAGAGATACAGTGAAAAGCAATTTTGTCCAGTTGCTTAAGAGAAGATACTATGAGCCAAGGAAGAAGGGGGGATATACCAGATAAAGAGTGCATATGTACTCATTTCTGTAAAGATCATTAATTAGAAAGGACAATAATCCATACCTCTCCAATATAAATACAGAAACATCACTCCAGCTCTGAAATCCAGAAAAGCTGGATTGTAAAAGGCAGATAACTTGACATGAGATTCAGGCTGTTTAAAGAAATGACTCCTGGCAAATTTTAGTGTTGTCCAGTCTTGGGTCACTCTTATCTGTCTTGCCTGGAGGGCTTAAAAATTCAGAAAGGCTTAGCACCTCAAAAGTCCATAATCCCAGCAGCCAAAGATGCAGATGCGTGCTTTCTTCAAAAAGAGTCTGATAAAGGAAAACACATCAAAGTGGGTGCTATTTTCAAGCAACATGTTTTTCTATAAATTGTAGGGAAATGAAGGCTTGAGTGTGGTACCCATTTGTCCAGAAAACCTCATCAAGATGACAACACCTCAGTTAACTAGCTCTATTCTCTTGTCAGATGATCTTTGTTCTTTAAAGGTAAAGTCTCCTTTGAGCTAAGTTCCACTCCTGGTGACTTCAACAATACAACCTATGTTGTGTCCTTCACAGCAATAAGTCAAAAGATTTCCATTCCTTTCTTCATGTTTTTTGATGTCCCCACACCTCTGGAGCTCCTGGGTGGTCTTCCTCATATAGTTACCAAGTCTGACCTTGCTTAGTTTCTAAGCCTACAACAAGAAGTATGTTTCAAGTCATTCCCACTTATCAGAACCAACAGAATAAGAGAATAACATTTTCCTGGCCTGCAAGAGAATACTGAATGCAATTTATTAATTTATTATCACGTTATCTCCTTTCATAGCAGGAGTTCATGGCCTTACAGCCAGGAAGATTTTGAGATGGGCTTTGATTTTGAGGTGACCTAGGCTTTATCTCAAGAGGAGCCAGGATTTAGTTTTCTTTCTCACCCCTTAGCGATGTTTGTACTCCTGCTTGCTAGGTTGCTTAGACTCCTTAGACTTAGGAATATATTGATTACCGTCTGATTGTAGCCCTATTTGAACATTACTGTAGATCCACGTTTCCCCTGTCTCCCTCTACAGTTTCCCTGAGAGTAGAATTCCTGCAGCACAGGGTCGCCATTTGTGACCCTTCTGTCCCTTCTTGACAGCCATTGCATCTTCCTAAATCTCCTTTCCAAAATGTAGCACCAAAGAATGGATGGTCCCATGTCTTTGGCTCTCAGTCTTCTCTTTTGCTTCAAAGTTCTCCCATGATCAGGTGAATCCAACAGATTATTTCTAGGCAGAAAAAAAGATAGTCCATGTTGAAACCTCTTTCTCTACTCCACAGAAATATTGGGGACCACCCACAGTCCTCATAGCATCCTGAAGACACGGCATCATCTTCCATCTCTGAGGCTTCCAGTTCTAAGGCCACCAGCACCAGTACTCTGCTCCCACCAATGCATTTCTTTAAGGAACAGGTCCTCAGTGTGGGGATGGAGCTAACAGCTTTAAAAAAGTCACACTCCTATTTAGATACTGATGTTGAAGCAATATCTAGGGAGACTTTGGGGACTTCCAGACCCACTTAGAGCTGCTGTCCATTGTGCTATTCACTTTTTGCCTCTGCTTTATTCAAACCAAACTCTTGTCTCAGCTGCCTTTATCTTTACCTGACTTTGTCCACAGAATAAAGGCCTGGCCATGGTTTAAGAACCTGTCCTTGGCAAATGTCCACAAACTGAAAAAGAACATATTTTGCAAAGCATTTTCCTGTCTCTTTCTTTCCACAGGAGGATGAACTGCTTATTTATTGCTTCGGAGTTTTATTATGATGGTGGTATTTAGGACAGTTTTTTTTATCATTCTCTTGTAAATGTCCCTGACCTCCTCTGGGAAGAAGAGTGAGATATAAAATAAATAAAAATAAGGAATTCCACCTGGGATTGTGATGCTCAGTGGTTGCAGTCTGCTACTCTAGTTTGACTAGCTATGTAAAATAGTAGAGTGGTGGGAAATATTTGAAAGAGATGTTTGCAAAGGATAGGTATATAAAACACTGGTCCTCAAAGCATCTTTAGAAGATTTATGACATCTGAGACTTCTGAAGGACACAGCTGCTTTAACGCTGCAAGGAAGGGTGATTCGCTCTTGCTAACATGCTTTGCAAGGCAGCTCTTTCAATTGCTTTGCATGGCTCCACAAAAGATGTGATTTTAAAATTTTGATGTGCCACGGGTGATGTACATAAGTTGCAAAAGAGAGCTTTCCTTAGCATAGTACTTAGGCTACCCTAGAAGAGATTGAACGTTCTCTTAGCAACAGAATTATATCATAAGGTTAGCATATCTTGGCACTAGGCATTACATTTTGCTTCAGTACAAAGGACAGTGAGCATGTTCTTAACATCCAATAGATAGAGAGGAATCCTACTGGAAATATTTTAATATTAATCAACAAACAGTGAGCTTCCTCAACCAATGTAAGTGTGTACCAAGCTTGTATCTCCTAGTAGCTATTTGATTCTTGACAAACTTATCCATTTGGATACATTCATTAACTTCAACAGTTTCCCACAAAAGCTTGATATGGTGATTTTATCGCTTATCAAGATGTTTCATTTGATGAAGTAGGTTGAATTTCCAGATGTGGTTGCCTGTGTCCCAAAATTGATTCTTTTGAGTGGATTCAGGGCAAGTAATGTTAAACTACAATTTTCATAGGTCAATAGGATAAAAAGTAGATGAAAAGGTCATTGCACAAAAACCTTTAATACGAATTGACCAATTTCTGAACTTCTGAATATATTAGAAAATTTGAAATGCCAGCATGTAGCAAAATGTGTGTGTTTCTGTTTTGGACTTTAAAAAAAAACAACAGTGCCCTAAAGGTGTCTATGCACAAAGATACTAATCTGCTTACAGAAGGAAAACTGAATACAACAAACTGTTTGCTTAGGAAGCATACATACAGAATATATATATAAAGGGAAGTGTGTGAGAATAAGTGCACAAATATTTTTATGTTTACTTTTGTTGTTGTTTAGTGCATAACAAGTGAGGCTGTGGTTGACAAAATGCAAATTAAAGAAAAAAGTGAAAAAAAAAAAGTTTTTTTCCTAAGTGTAATAATATCCATATGACAGAGGCAATGTTCATGCATCAATATTATGGGCTGCAATGGAGCAGAACTCTCAGAAGAAAGATTATCTTTCTCTAAATGCCCATTGAGAATGCTTATACATGCTATTTTTATTCCAAAATTGAGTTTCTCCATCACTTTTAATGAACAGGTTTATATAAAAGATCAGGTGTCAAAATCATACCATTTATGAATGGTCCATTAAAAAAGTGAAGAGGGTCAATCCTACCATACAGCCTCATCTTGAGGATGGTCCACCCCGACAAAAGTGCATTGCAATGTATGGCCAGGAGAAAGAGACTTAGGATGTGAACCTTGGAACTCCTATATATAGGCCTTGAATCTACAATTTGTAGTAGCTGGCTTACTTCATTACAGCCTTTTCTTGTATCTCAACAAGAGCTGGATCTTGCTGTAAACTTTCTTGTTCAAGTTTCATTCTGGGAGAAGCCTGATAATTTTGTGGAATGAAGACTTAAGTTCTGAAGGAAAAGTCATCTATCTTCCTAAGGTAATGGAGAATAAGAATCACTTGTAGTCAACACTGATGGTAATTTTGTATCCAGAGGCTCTAACTCCAGCTTAGCTATTGTTCTGAGAAGCTGTGGATTTCTTGTTATTGGAAGGTAGAGGCATAATGACATCTAACTACCAGATGTTTTGAATGTCAACTTCTACCAGGTTCTTTTTTTTCTTTTTTACATAATTTTATTAAAAGTTTTAAAGACAAACTTTAATGCAAACCAGTATAAAGTAAGGAAGAAAAAAGAAAAAGAAAAAAACAAAGACGGAGGTAAAAGGGCAAAAAAGAAAGAAACAGTAAAACAAAAACAGAAAATAAAGAAAAAAGATACAAAGAAATGGCTTCTGATCTTCTTTACAACCATTTTAAGTAGACCAGTTCCTTGGAACCTCTCCGGATAAGGAGAGGACAGGAGATAACCTATATGTGCTCCAGATGGCTGCTTCTTGTGAGGAGACCGCAGGACAGTGGTTTTCCGTGGGTTTGAGTGCCGGGAGATGATGGGATTGGCCAACTTGCTCGCAACTGTTGCAGAGCCTTTTAAAGGACACTAAGTTCGCAAATCTCACTTTCTAATGAGTTTCAGAAATTGCTCATTAACTACTTCTAAGCTATTAGAGACCTTCAGAATGACAAGTCTGAACATGCCGGGTGAGTCTGCCTTTAATCCTGAACAAAATAAAATTGTAATCATAAGCTTAAGAATTTAAAGAATCTGAAATAAACAGCAAAAAGCTAAATAAGATTTTGATCTTAGTTATAAATGGACTAAGGGTCCAGATAAAATTGAAATATTGAGTTTTTTACAATAAGATTTTGAAATTAATTATAAAGAACAAACAGCTTCTTATGGGAAATAGATTCTGTTTAGGTTTTTGTAAGACATAACAAACATAAGCAGTTTCATGATTTCAAAAACTGGACTCTGGAGGGAACTAAAGCTTTTAGGTAGAGGAAAAATTTACTAGCCTGTAAAATGTTACAAAATATTATGACAATAAAAACACTTCTGAAGAATGGAATCAGAAAATAGTAGCCTCAGTATCAACAATGTCAGTAATGATGTCTGCTTCTATGGATAGACTATGTCCAAAAGATGTTATTGAAGAAAAGACAGATGTAGAACAAATTCTATCTGCCAAGACAGAGATGGTATCAAAAGTGGATTTACAACTGACAGGCCAAGAGAATGACTTCAAAAAGGATTTTCACTGGATCTACAAAATAAACTGGCAGATGTTTTAAATTTAAAAGGGAGATACAAATGACAAACCAAGAGAGTGACCTGGATAATTTTTTCCTATTGAATTTACAAAGAAGCTTGTTAAAGCCTTGAAGAACTCTATCTGATGGGACAAAGAAGAAATGAAGACAAATAAAATCCTATGACAATATTAGAATGAACTAAAGATTAAGACTGTTATAAGTAAAAGGAAGGAATAAAAAGTTGGTTTATTTGATCAAGGTTAAAACAAGCTATGTTGTTACTTCTGGCAATCCTTTATGGACTTTCTGCTGACACCAGGAGTGAAAAGATGATGTTTTATGGATTTGTTTATAGATAGATAAATGTATGTAACCTTAGAAGGGGTGAAGAGTCACTAAATTTAGATATACTTCTTGTGACAAAGACTGGAAGTCACTTCTTTATATATATATATATATATCTTTTTCTTTATTATACTCTTACTTTTCTCTTTCTTTTCTCTTTCTTTTTCTTGCACTTTTTACTCCTTTTTTCTATTCTCTTTTCTTTCTTTAAGTTTAGTTTGTATTAGATTTTACTGTTATAATCAAAATTCATATATATATGTGTATGTGTGTGTGTGTATGTATGTGTATATGTATATGTGTGTATGTATGTATGTATGTATGTATGTATATATGGCAGTAAGTGGCTGGATAGCGTAGTGGTTAGAACACTGCCTTTGATGCAGACCGGGGTTCAAATCCCGGCTGGTACCTACCTTACCAGTAGGGGTCCTTGGGCAAAGACCCCCTAACACTTCACCTGCCTACCTCAAAATATGAGAGTGACACGAACTAAGAGAGTCATGCCAGCTCGGACGTCGCCCGGATTAACAAGGTCCGTGTCAGATGTTGGGGAACCAGGACAATCTGATGTTAAGTGGGCTATTGGAACAAACCATACATGGACGAGACAAGAGAACTTGGAAATGATGGAATGCTACTACAACAGCAGACCTAATGAGAGGGGATATATGAAACATATGAGGGAACTATGGATAGACAGAAGGCCTACATCCACACTAACTGAGAAACAACTAGTTACCCAGCGCTTCAACATAGTGAAGAGTAAGCTGCTCTCACAACTTGAGATAGACCAACTCCACATTACAACCCGGACTCAAGCAGACCTGGAAGAACAAGCAGATGTGCAGCCAACACCTGAAGCTGGGATGTTACTGCCACCCCTTCCATTACAGAGCACAGCAGCTGATATGAGGCATAAGATCATAGTTAAACTAGCTACAGTCAACCCTCGAGTCCGATTACCAAGGCTCAGTGGAGAAGTACCATCAGATAGTATGCTAGAAGATGCCAACAGAGCCCTCCAGACAATCCCTACTACCACCATAACTGAAACCAATGAATTGGTATATGCTACAGCCACTGTAATCCTGGAAATGCTTGGCTACACGATCAAGAAGAACAGCAGTACATACCCACCCTGGAAAATGAGATTGAAGGCTAAGATCAAGGCAACTCAGAGAGAAGTCAGTCAGCTGGTGGAACTACAGAAGCATGTGGAGATTAAGGATAAGACTCGGCTACTGAAAAAATACATGGGCCTGACTCCATCTGAAGCCCTAGAGACTGCTAAACAAAGGCTCACAGCACTGGCTACCAGGCTAAGGAGATACACTAGAGAAGCAGAGGCCAAAAAGATAAATGCTCTGTTCTCCAAAGAACCATCCAAAGTGTACTCCCAAATGCAGTGCAACCACAGAGTAGCAGCTGAGCCACCAGCAGCAGAAACTGAACAGTACCGGAAGAACATATGGGAGAAAGAGAAGACGCATAACACCAGTGCAAAGTGGCTGCAGGACCTGAAAGCAGACCACAGCAATCTCCCAGAACAGGAACCAGTCACCATCACAGTAGCAGACATCCAACAGCGGGTCAAGAACATGAAAAGCTGGACAGCACCTGGCCCGGACATGATCCACACCTACTGGCTAAAGAAACTAACAGCAGTGCACGAACGCCTAGCAGCACAGATGAACCAGCTGCTAGCAGCAGGCTCCCACCCAGACTGGCTAACACAAGGAAGGACAGTGCTGATCATGAAAGACCCCCACAAGGGAACAGCACCATCCAACTACCGGCCAATAACCTGCCTCCCCACAACATGGAAAGTCCTATCAGGCATCATAGCTGCCAAGCTACAGGACCAAATGGGCCAGTACATGAGCACAGCTCACAAGGGCATTGGAACACCACCAGAGGCTCAAAACACCAGTTACTCATAGATAGGGCAGTCGCCCAAGACTCAAGATCTAGGCAGACCAATCTGAGCACAGCCTGGATTGACTACAGGAAAGCCTATGACTCAATGCCGCACACATGGATCTGTGAATGCCTGGCACTATACAAAGTCAACAGGACACTAAGGACCTTCCTCAAGCACTCAATGGGACTGTGGAAGACAACACTGGAAGTGAACTCAAGACAGCTCGCACAAGTGGCCATCAAGTGCGGCATATACCAAGGTGATGCACTGTCCCCACTGCTATTCTGCATAGGCTTAAACCCCCTCAGCCAGATAATCACAAGGTCTGGATATGGGTACAAGTTCAAGAGTGGAGTCACCATCAGCCACCTCCTCTACATGGATGACATCAAGCTGTATGCTAAGAGTGAACGAGACATCGACTCGCTGATCCACCTGACACAGATCTACAGTGAGGACATTGGGATGTCATTCGGACTGGAGAAGTGTGGCAGGATGATAGTAAAGAGAGGGAAGGTAGTTAAGACCGATGGAGTGGAACTACCAGTGGGCCACATAGCAGATATAGAGACCAGCTATAAATATCTTGGTGTCCCACAGTCACATGGGAACCATGAGGAGGAGGCAAGAAAGACAGCAACATCCAAGTACCACCAAAGGATAAGACAGGTCCTGAAGAGCCAGCTCAATGGGAAGAACAAGATCCATGCCATCAACATCAGAGCTCTCTGTGCAGAAGAGTGCAGTGCTAAGAACAGCTAAGATACTGTGCAGAACCCTCAAACTCCCAGGCCTCTGGAAGAGGACCCGAGATTGAGGAAGACACATACCACCCATAGGGGTGAGAGGGGAATTTTTATATCACAAAATATGTCCAATTACATATCTTTGCTCATTTGGCTACTATTTGGAAGAGACTTCTTTATAGAGTGCTATTGATATTGGTCCAAATTCTTGATCAAAAAGTGATTTAGATGCTTCTGAATCCATAATCACCTTTCTATATACTGTGATGGGAACAGGATCTAAATCAGGGGAAGAGGAGTAAAACCCTGAATTAATGCGTCCTTCAAGTTTTGGATCTCCTCAATCATGGTCCTCCCTGTTTGTTTACTTTAAGCATATAGCTAGACTAAGCTAAGATCTACTGAAACAAGAAGGTCACCAATACCATAAGTTTAGTACAAGGATTCCCCCCTCCACAATTTTTATATGTTTTATAGCATTGGCAATATTCTAGACCCCAGCTTGTTGAATAATAGTGAAATTGTTTGCAGCCAGACGCAGGCACCAAATAAAACATAACCAATGGCTAGTGTTTAAAAGGCAAGCAATAGCTTTAAGTCCTGGTTCCTCCTTGTTGCTTTGGGGTAATATAAACAACTTTAATATCCTGACAGATAGCTTGACAAGTGGATTTTCATAAGACTCCAAGAGCCAGGAAGATGGACGGATCTTCTGAAATCAATGAACTGTAATGATTTAGATCAGTGTCACTTAGGAGGAAACAAGTTTTTCAGTATGGCAATCCCCTATATTTAGGTGCAGGCTTTTGCTGCAGAATTGACAGGCATCTTATTCTTGTGCCAGATACAGAAAAGAAAACTTCACCTAAAAAAAAAATCAGATTAGAATTGAAGAGCTGTGACAAGTGAAAACTAAAACTGAAAATGTTGGATTCGGAATGTCAATAGCTGTGGCAGTAATTAAAGCAAAGTTGGGTATGTCCATTCTTCTACTGCCAGTAGAAATACCATTACTGATGTAAGAATCTGTCAATCATAGAAGTTGACGTATGTCAAAATTGAATGATGGAATTGTCATAGGAGAGAAGACACAGGAGATCTTCCTTCTGTAACACAAGGATTAGTAAAAAGTTTAACTTCTTGTGGGTATATGGACAATTCCATGATTTCCATGAAATATGGAAGTCATTTGCTACTGTCTTCCAATACATTTTTTTTCAACAGTCTAGTCTAGCCTGCATCTCCTGCAACCATAGTCAAGTCTGACTCTGCTTAGCTTTGCAAGATCAGCCATGGTTAGTACAGTGATACCTTGCCCTAAACACTGAAGATCTCCAAGACCAACTGGACATGCAGGAAGAATTGTCTGTATGTTCCCATCTCCTCCTCCTTTACCTACTGCTGGTAAATGCCTGTAGAAGGCTTCCAGAAAAAGAATAGCTGAATAGTTTTATGTATGGATGTGATTCCTTGGTACCTATCTAAGAAGATGAACAACTGAAAGAAAATGATGAGTATTCTTGGGCCATGTTAATTATTACAGGCAAATATTTAATTCCTTTCTTGCTGTTTATATTGTTACCAATTTTATTATCACAAAATCCCTGTGAGGCAGATTCAGTTAAGACATCAGACTTGCCCCAGAGCATCCAGTAAGTTTCATGGTTGAATGGACATCTGAATTTGGGTACTGTATTCTTAAGTTCTACTTAGGTTCCAACCATTAAACCACATACATTCTCATCTTACACTAGCTATTAACCATGACTGGCTATTAATTAATAAGACTATCTATATGGCTCCTCTGTGGTTAAAGACAGTAACTCATTGTTAGATGCTAAGGAACTGATGGCCATCACATATCTACCCATCAAGTGAACTTTCTGGAAACATCTGACTTGTAGTTTTTTGGGAAATAAAAATAACTGATCTTACCTGGTTCTAAACCAAATGTTCTTTGAATAGAGATGTGCATGTAATGGAATCACTTGAGTATGGAAATGGACTGTAGGATGTCCATTCCTTCCTTCTTATCAGGCTAATGGCTAGCAATATCTCTCATGCATCAAAAGGTAGTTAGGAAGAGGATCAAAGGCATCAAGGTGGGACCTATCTTAACATACTCACTGTTAAATTGGAGGTAAAGTACGCATATCCAGTTTCCAAGATTCTGCAACATAATCATTTTCTTTATAGTAATCTAGTGAGACAGAAATCTGGGGAACTTTTCTCACTTCATTTATGATGACTGAAACCCATGATCTGTTTCACAAAAGCCATTAGTAAGGTCATCTGATTAATTACTTTTGTTCACTGCTTCCAGAGAAGGAAGGAAGGAAGGAAGGAAGGAAGGAAGGAAGGAAGGAAGGAAAGAGGAAGGAAGGAAGGAAGGAAGGAAGGAAGGAAGGAAGGAAGGAAGGAAGGAAGGAAGGAAGGAAGGAAGGAAGGAAGGAAGGAAACCTTTGCCATCTAGTCTGTGTTTTCCCTGAGCCATTCCATGTTTTTATAATGCCGGTCCTTCCTTCCTTCCTTCCTTCCTTCCTTCCTTCCTTCCTTCCTTCCTTCCTTCCTTCCTTCCTTCCTTCCTTCCTTCCTTCCTCTTTCCTCTTTCTTCTTTCTTCTTTCTTCTTTCTTCTTTCTTCTTTCTTCTTTCTTCTTCTTCTTTTCTCCCTGCCCTTGCTCTCAGTGGTGCTGATGCCTCAGTTTCATAGCTTGCACACAGTTGATGCCTTAAGCAGATTTAAACAGATTTACAAGTTTACATTAATCCCTCCCATTTGGATTTGCACCACTAAAAATAACATCATAGAAATTAGGTTCTCTGGGGATGTAATGAAAAGTTAATAACTTCCCATGGGCTGTTTCCTGATATTCTTCAGCAACCTCCCTTCACACCTCCTCTCTTAGCTGAATCTCAGTTCACCTAAGTTCTTCACTCCATGTGTCTAGGGGGATAGATAGCTGAAATCTATTAAAGTGAGGGTTGCGTGCTTTTTTCACTTAGTGCATTAGAGCATCACCAGCCGTATTTTATGATACAGTTTATGATCCAACAAGGGCCACACTAGGGAGCACTAACAAGGAGGGACAAAAAGATATTCTGAAACGTGTGTGTGATTTGAAGGTAGTAAAACCTCTAAGTCCTCTACCCTGGCCAGAGGATTATCACTCTTAAATTCTTAGGCAAATCAGCAGTGATTCCTAATGTGAACCATCGTGCTAATCCATAGCAGAAGACATGATCAAGATAAGCTGCCTCAGACTTTTTCTGGGCTAAGCCTTTTGGAAGTTCCAGTAAGTATCTATATAGGGGAATAGTACCTACATTGGAAAGATATGTGTATTGTACATGGAGTGCCTATGTAGGATTTATTTATTTATTTATTTAAGCAATTTATATGGCCGCCCAACTCACTCATGGTGATTGTGGGTGGCTTACAGGAATAAAAATCCCAAATGTAAAACCCAATACCCCCACCTCAACCCCCTTGAAGATAAAGTCTTCATTCAATTAACAAGGAAAGCAGGGCTTTATGAACCCTAATTCTTCATCTATCCATTGGAGAGAGATTTTGCTAGCCCTCTGAGCTTGCAGATCTTCAGGCTTGATCACTAGAAAGATGCCACCATCCTGTGTTTGTTGTAATCAAGTGGTGTCCTCCAGATGTGTGAGGATTCCACCTACTAGAATGCCCAACCAGTGTGGATGAACAGGAAATTCCAGGGATTGTAAGTCTGTGCACATTTGGAAAGCATCAGGTGGGAGGAAAAGATGCTGAGATATATAAGAGAGGAGGCTATTCCAGTATCACCAATGTTCAGCAATTTTTTTTTTCTGATTTTATTGTAAGGTCTAGGTTTCATTTTTCTTTACCATTCAGACAAGTTAATATGAAACAGATGGACTGATGAGTTTATTGGGAGGAAAAGGCAAACTGGTGCCTCTCAGATTGTCCAGAATTCAATACTAGATAGAGGGGATGCCAGCAATGCACAACTGTGCAAGTTTGATAGGGGCTTAGGCATTTGTTCTTGGCCAAATGGCAGTGGCTGAGATGTAAAACTCGAAAGCAGTACGAGGTTAGTGAAAAATCAATTAGTTGACTCGAACTGCTAGGAAGAGACAATTCTGTGAGAAAATGAGGATCTCGTGTAGCTCCTGGTCCCCAGAAGGGTGCACATCTATGAAAGTACCTTTATAATAAATCATATAAGCTATGCTAGTATTGCTCATCCTAATAAGACCTCCCTTTCCCACCCCTTTGACCTGAAATAGTGGGACTGAGAGCAAAATATTTTTTTCTCCACCCAGTGGTGTTCTGCATATGGTCTGTCATCATCTTTTTATGGCCTCTGGAACCTCTTACATACCTTGATGGACCCCAAATTTCCATCCATTTTTTGCATTTTTTGGCAGATGAAAGGCCAAACTGGATTTTTAAAGGCTTGGAGGAAGTTTAAAACACTGGTTTTACCCTTTTAAATCCCCCAAACCTCTCCCCAGTCTTGCCTTGATATACCAAAAATGTCCTTGACAGAACGGACGTTATATGCTCCTTGTTTAGCTCCTGGTAGCTTTTCATAAAATTTGAAGCTGGTTGTAATTTGAAAACAGTTTGAATGTGAAATAAACCTTAATATACATTAAACGCTATAAGCAGGCCATCAGATGTACATGTATCTTTGTGTGGTACAAGCAATCTTGTCTTCATTGCCCAGTATGCAGAAGGCTTTCATCGGTGTGGATCACTCCCAACTGCCACACGATGGATGATCAGATCTGCGCTTTATTTATAATGGGGCCACAAAACAAGGAGGCACACTTCATAAAGTTTCCAGCCTTCTCAGTGCAAAATTACATATCCTTGACATGTACAATAACCCTCTCTTGTTGACATCCAGCTAAGTTGCCATGGCAATTTTTGCAGTGTTGGAAACATAAGGGTCAGAATGCAGCCAACAGAGTTGGGACATTTATAAGAGAGAATCGTACAAAGAAGAAAAAATTATCATAATCAAAAGCAGTGTTAAAATGTCACCAAGAGAAGCAGATTGTCGGTTACAAAAATGTTTGATGACAGTGCCGCATGAAAACGTCTCCTGTTCATCGCATCCAAATTATTCTTTAAATCAACTCCCCCGCCCAGCCCCACCAATGACATAGGAACAAATCTGGGTTTGCTTCTCTGGGCTTTTTCCCTGTTTAGCTTCAAATGTGCCTCAGTAATAATGTGCATTACCACTTGAGTGGGACGGGGTTGTCCTTTCCTCCTTAACCATATTCTCTGTCTTCGGTGGTTGCATGTCTAGCACATATTCTGTAGTTTCCATTGTTTCCATCCTGCCTGCAAAAATTTGGCCTGTTGGACACCCATTTGGGAAGAAGAACCCCGGTAGGAAGTAATATTATTTTAGCTCTTCTTAAGAAAGCAGTTACTGAACACAACAATCTGGCAGGCATATCAACTACAATTTCCCAAATGAAGCAGGGGAGTTCACTTTTAATACTGTGGCTATTAGTATTCTCATATCTATGCAGATAATCTCTTGTAGCGACTCCATAGATACGGCCATGCAGCTTTTTTGGCAATAGTAAAGATGTGATTTGCTATTGTCTTCTTCTGAGATGCTTTTTCAGATTCCCAGTCTAACCAACAAATGTGGTATTCCCTGGCAACCTCCCACCCAAGGACTCATAATATCTGAATCTGCTTAGCTTCCAAGCCCAGAGAAGATTAACTAAGTGCTTCCTGTTGAGACCAGCCCTTACTAATGGAGTTTGAGCAAAATTGCTAGAAAAAAGAACAGGCAGGAATCAATGCAAGTTTTAAGGTATGGTAATCGGGAGAAAGACAATGGAAACATAAGATGGCCTTAAGCAAACAGTAATAACCAACACAAACCCCAAACCCTTTCCTAAAAGGGTTCAACTACTTTAGGAAGAGAATTTGCACTTCTGATCTCACTTCAGATTTCTATGGCACAATGATCCTAAAGATTTGGGGTTGGTGGAAGGAAGTTTGTATTGAAGGAAGCACCAATTTATTTCCCTACATCTAGGGAAATTGCCTCTATTGACTGATACCTATTCTTGTAACTCATATTCTGTGTTTTGCCCTCATTTTTTCTTTATTAAAGTTATACAGTGAGATACTGGGTTTCCTTTTTTCATGGTCCAGCCTCCTCCACCTGTCCCTAGTCAGCTCCAACCCCAGAATTAAAAGAGGAGACAAATATTGAGCTTAACAGACCATTTTATAGACTTGGTAACAAGGATCTGCAAAGCAAATGAGCAAAAATGCACAAATAGGTGTGGGTTTTTTATAGTGTTTTATCGATGCCCACAAGTGTTTATGTGCACTAATGCAACTCTGTACTGGCCATACTGACTTAATCTTGCATTCCATAATATCAGAGTAGCTATTGGGGATGAACCCCATCAAATTTAAGGAATGGAGAGCTGCAAAACACAACACAAAATGAAGATTATAAAATGCAATGCCAGAGCATTGCAAATACATTACAACCAAGACTGGAGCAACATTGAAGAATCCTATCTCAGAATCTTGTCCTTTCAAGATGGTTAACAATAGCCTCATCTCAAGATTTTCGTATCTGGAAAAGTCTGAATGAGAAACAATGCAAAATCTGTTCTCCTATTATCATTATGCAAAGGAAACATGGCTTTGTCAGAAATTACACTGGAAAACAGTGAAGACTAACTCCTTTTTTCCCTGTTGAAGATGACAAGTAGCACTATTAGCAGTATTCTTAATGTTCTTCCCAAATCTTTTCATTTTCACATTTTAGGCATTAGCTGACTCCCTCAAGTTACATAAACATCTCCTTCATCAGATTTCAAATGGCCTTCACAGTCCCTGAAGTCCCACTAATTCTATGAAATGGATTGTATGGTGACCAAATGGTGCCCTAAACCTAGCATTCTGATCTGACTCAGAGATCAAGGAAGAAAGGATGGGCGTGCGAAAGAAAAGAAGCAGGTTTTTCAGCCCTAATGTTGATCTGTGACTCATTGGAACAGTTACTCATACCAAGTGTATTTCCCTTTCTATGACAACATTCAAGGTTGCTCGCACATACTTTTTGATGCAACTCATTAGATTCACAATGGCCAAACCTCTTCATTTCCATAGGAGAGACCACATTATTTCATTTCAGAGTAAGCAATGTAGCGCAAGGTGCCAAAAGGAAGTAAGAATAATAATAATAAAAAAACAGGCAGGAGATACAAGGACAGGAAAAGCAATGAACTAAATCTACTTTACACCAACTCCATTTACTATATTTCTCCGTATCTTTCACCCTTGTAAACCATTTCTGTTTCCACCCCATCTGTACACTAATTTATATTTTGGCCTTGGTTTACAAACATTATTTCTTTAAACTTTGTTTCTTAACGTTCCTCAAGTCCCTCAAGACCTGGCTGTGTGATCAGGCCTGGAGGTCCCAGGGGACCGGGGAGATTTTGCAATGGCTCCCTTACTATGGTTAACATCATCCTCTCCTGTTTGGGGTGGTTTTTATAGTTTTTATAGTTTTCATGATGGTTTTATATGTATTTATTGGTTCTTTTTAACTGAATGTTGTAGTGTTTCACAAGTCATTCTCTTTTGACATGGGTGACTATACAAATATGATCAATCAATCAACCAATATGTTGGTTTCTGTGCTTTAAACTTCTCATTTCTCTCTTTTTGAAGATCTCATCACCTCCTTTCAGCCAGAACTTTCTTGGTTTGTTTTTCCTCTCAGTCTATTCCTCCTCCTTCATATATTTGTTTTGCAATATGATCCTCGTACATCAATGTTCTCCTTCTTTGTATTCAGCACCCATTCATTCTTGAACCTCTCTCTCTTATTTTAACTCACACTTATTTTAACTCATTCCTATTATATTCAACCTTCTTTTATGCTGTTCCTGATATATAGAAGAAACCATATTCAAACTATTATTCAAGCATTATGCATCTTGTTCATAGGAAGTCTTTCTCTCTGTATGCAGGACCATGAAAATGCCTCTGAAAGCCTCCTCAGAAACAACTCCCACTGATTTTATAAATAAGTGTTCCCAAGGACACAGTCCTTGCAATTTAATACACCTTCCAAAACTATTGTGACTGCAACCTGCAGAATTCAAAATCAGAATGGCCAATGACTGGAATTTCTGGTAGCCACTGTCCCAACCATCTTGAAGATGCCACGGGAAGGCTGATGTGGTAGGAACAGCACCCAATGAACCTACCAAAACAACTGGAGAGGATCCAAATGATCTTTTTGCTATTTTTATTGATACAGTGAGTCACTGGATCCCTAAGCCTTGGGGACCACGAGCCCAGAAGCAAGTTTTCAGGAGATGGTATAGGTTATAAGCATTTAAAATTGAGTGCTTGTTAACAGTGAGTGCAGTTTAGAAGGCAATTACATAGGCAGTTACTTAGCAACGTGGACGAAGTTCAGAAATTATGAGACCTCTACAACAAGTTTGTTCATCTAACTTCTTTGGTATGGTAGGAGTTATTCTGATAAGGGTGTGTTAGGAGTCTTACTTTTCCTTTAAATGTCAGGTTTCCTTGGTAACCTGGTATTTCCTTCTAAATAAAGAGGAACCCTCTTTTGACCTGTTTACCACTACTTATAGTATTGTAAACATTTATGGTTGCTTTGAAGCCAAAAGGCGTTATGAAAGAAATTTTTCACTTATGTTCAACAGTTTTGTCTCTTTGGTTGCATTTTATTGCAGGTAGATATGCTTTAAACACTAGAAATTTCTTCCGTAGTGGGATGCAATATTGTCTCCCCTGTGTAAAAAGACCTACATATATCAATGTCTATAGAAGTAAGTCCCATCTGGTGAATGTCTATTCACCCCTCTTCTGTGATGTAAGAGTCCTGTGAGCACACAGGTCTTGAATTCAAGATCCCAAAGATAGTAAAAATAGACCACATGCGTTCAAGTCATCTTTGGCGGCAAGAATGACTGCATACAGAAATGTATGTGAACTTAGTCTTTCACCTTAATCAGCCTTTCCCAAGTAGGTGTCCTCCAGATGTGCTGAACTTTGGTTATCCTAATTCTTTATCAGCAGGGTTAAAGTTCAAGATGTCTTGAAAGGATCAAACTGGAGATGACTTGTTGGCTTTTTTGAAGTCTGATAGAAGAATATGGCTTAGAAAGTTCCAGAAACTGTTCCACTCTACATATACAAAGCAACTGTGGATGAGGACTATTTTTATTAATGTTCCAATTGGACAACTACATAAAGCTTTCTTCTGTATACCAACATCTAGGGAAAAGTCCTTGTCCCTTTACCAGCTGAGTCTGATTTCTCTGTTCAAAAAAGATAGCGGGTGGGGAGAGAGGGAGGGAGGGAAATGGATTCAATCATTCTTTGCTCATCACTAAGATGTAAGCTTCCCCAAAGTTGGTGGGTTTGAATTTGAAAAATCCTTTCCTGCTTATTTTACTCATCAGCTAGTTTGCTTGATGCTTCTAATCATATGCACAGGAAATCCATTATTTTCTTCCTTTAATATTCAATACGGCTGTACCAAACTCACCCAGACACCAGACGGCTACCACCATGCCGCCTGCAAGCGTTTTCCCTGATGAAAGCTAATTAGCAAACTGTTTTGTAAAGCCAGATTTTATCACGTGCTTGGATCTTGCAGGAAAGAAAGTCTGCACAAGAATCCTTTTGTTTTGCCAGATAGCTGCATCTCATGGCTAGCTGGCCAAGTACCTGCTGCTATGAGAACTGGAGCTCCAAGGCTCTTAGAGGAGGCAAAGACAAGGTAGGAAAGTGATGGGCAGATTCACAACAGGGCTGGAGAGGTATTTCCATCCCCAAAGGTTTATGCATTGGGACTCAACTGGCAGCAGAAGGTGGATATCTATATGCATATATATAAACCATCTCTACCTACATTCATGCTGCAAATACTGCAAACAAACAAAGAATTAAGGCTACCAGCTCTGGGCTGTAGAAATCCAGATGACCACCAGATGGCAACAAGGAAATATAGAAAAAGTGAAGCTTTTGTGCCATCTGGTGGACATCTAGATTTTGGCAGCCCCAAGCTAGCTTCCTAACAAGTGCCCATCATCCATTCATTCCCTTTCACACACGGAAGTGTGTCATGCATGGATTAATCCATCTGTCCATCCAGGAATGCGAACAATTTAAACTGGAGAAGGACTTTGCTCAAAAAGCCATTTTCCCAATGTTATTGAGAGGCAGTGAGGGCCCATCCTAGATCAGGAGGTTGACAGAAGTAATGATTGAACAATGGATTTAAACTGGGTTGCTCAGTATTTCTATGCATAATGTCCCAAGAGTCTTCTAATGGAAGGGCCTTGCCTCTCTCCTCAGCTGAAAGGATCCAATTAATTTCAGATTTCTCTGTGTATCAATGCACATCCCTAAGTCAAATCCAAATGCATAAACAGGAAGCTTTGATAGGCTCAGATCTAACTGGAATGAAAAGGATCTCTTGGAATTTATTTCCTGAAGTGCACTGTTTTAGACTTTAGGTATACACCCCTCCCATTTTGTTTGACTCTTGTTTGATTGAGTCTACCAATACATCATTTTACCGAAAATGAGAGATTTCTTCCAATGTCTTTTTTATTTTTAAAACACTTTTTAAACTATCATTCATCTGAGCTGGGTGACATTCTCATAAGGAAGAATAACGAAACAGGTTAGCAAACTAGACAAGATATATTATGGGATGTGCATTAAAAATGAAATTATTTTCCCTTGATCCAATAAACGTACAGGGTAATTCCATTTTGACGGAGTACAAAAAATGCAGTCTGAACAGTTTGTATGATTCGGAAATTAATAGAGTAAATTTGTACCCCTCTATTTCTAAATGTGTCAAGTAGTCACTTTGCTTTTGAGAGCTAGATAGATATTCATCTGTAACCATCTTGAGGACTGCAGTTCCTTTCAAAAATAGTTCTTAAGGAAAGAAGTGGGAAGGAAGATTTTTTTTTTCCAGATGGCAAGGTACTTTATATGTATTGCTTACTTGATGATTATTAACAATGATTTTCCCTTCAGTTAATTAAGATCTCAGATTATGAAGTTCATATATCACGTCTGTGAGGGTTGGAAGCAATAACTGGAAGTTTTTAGCCCACAGAGTGATTGTGGATCTGTATAAATCTGCTCCATTTTTATGCTTTGGTCCAGTGGAATTTTCATTGGATTAACAAAATAAATTATCAAAGACAAATCCTAGCACTCAAAAATCTGCATACTGTGTTTTAAAACTTCTCAACAAAAGTCCTATATATCCGGACATGTTAATGTAAATTTTCAGCTCAACTATTTTCAGTGTAGGAATACACACACACACACACACACACACACACACACAGGGATTAATATCATCGATATCCTACGGCTTGTTATACAAATCACTTTGCCCTTTTAGTTTTGTACTCTTAAAAGGACACCTTTTCTAATACTCTTTAATAATTAGGAATGGATTTCCTTCTGGGCAACCTGAAGTTTCCTTTGAGCACCTTCCGCAGTTAGAAACAAAGGCTGATGCAGACCCAATTCTTGATTGCTCAGAAACCAGTAAAACTGTAGCTCTGAAAGGAAGAAATAGGAATGGGATCAAGGTTTTATGAGGCTAGAACCATTATGTCCCTTGCTGGAGCATAACAAAGTTGAAAGGCCTTTGCACTCATGAATACTTGGACATGCAGTTTGTTTAGCCTTTTCCTCTTAGGGTTTAATATACAGTTTTCTAAAGCCTTCCCCAATCAATCTGAGTTCAGTAAAACATGGGGTTTTATTTCTTTCCTGTTTTTTAGATTGTTAATAAGGCACTGAATGAAATACTTTTGGGTAGAGGAGAAAAAAAAAGTGGAGAATATCCATTTGTTACAGTATTTACTTTTCTTCAAGTGTTCTGACTGATATTGTTTGGATAATAAGTACCAAATAGTACCTTCACACAGTACTTATTTTTAAAAATTACAAAGGCAGAGCAGTAAAAAGGAAGAACTGGGGGAAAGTGTTGACCTCCTTAAATTATCGAATTGTCTGGGTACAGAGTAACCTCTCTGCATGATGCCAGATCCCATCACCAACTTCGCCATGGTTTGAGTGCCTTTCCAATATCTAGCACAATCTCTGTCCTATCAATTCAGGAGGAAGCCTCATCAAGGTCAGTGGGACCTGGCATGCCAAAGTCTCCTTGCATCATTGCCATAGCCAGTTGAACCACGTGGACAGGTGAAGGCAGGAGACAATGGACAATAGTCCATCTGTGACTGAAAATACAGCACGTTATTTTATTTCTTTTTTCACCTGTTAATTATATTTCCCTTGCTCTTCCTCTGGAAGATCAAGAGGGTATACAAGAATGTTTCCTATGATTTTATCATTTTCTATTCCAACGAGCACCCCATGGGAAGGTTGGGCAGAAAGGTAATGACTGGCACAACATCATTTAGTGTACTTCATGGTCAATAATTTGTTTCTTTCCAATTGCCTAACACTTTAACCAGTGGTTCACACAGCTAATGTTCCAACACTGCATAGGAAGACATAAATCTTCAGATCATAACTGAAAAGAAACTAGAAAACAACTGCTGGACTTAGTAACCAGGCTGATGAGAATCAGGAGAAGTCAAACAACTTCCTTGCACTCCTGTGCAGGCATAATCCCTTGATTTGTTATAAAGTTTTTATGTTTATTTATTCATTTAAAACATTTGTATAGCTGCCCATTGTAAAACCAACTCTGGGTGACTTACAGCCAAGAAAACAATAAATACAGACATAAAATAAAACTAAACTAAAAAACTAAAAAATAACAACCTGGTGCCACAACCATACTTCCCTGATGCAACCCACATTCTCATCTCAATCTGACCTCACCCCTATCCCAGTGCTTGGGGGAAGACTCCATATGCCATGTTGGACAAATGCATGAGAAGGTATGAAAACAGTTTGCTACATACTAAAAGCGTGCACATCTCCAAGGGAGTATCTCATTTTGATTGAAGGTTCACCAAAGGTTTTTCAAAGCAGCTCTACTTCTAAAAGTACATGTGGAGAATCCCTCTGCTTGATTCCTGTATGAAGAGTGGCTTCTCTGTATCTCTTATCAAACTAGGACTTCTGCTATTCCCAGTGATTCTGTCTGAACAAGGAAAGGACAAATACTCAGAATTGTTTTTCCTAGCAATTCTGCTCACCAAAAACAAGGCCCCAGACCACAACCACATAGAGCAATGATGATTCAAAGGATGTTTATTAATAGAGGTGAATAAGGCAATTCTGACTGTGGTTCAGGTGATTGTTAGCCAACACCAACCAGCAGGCACTGACATTGTGATTAATTTCTGGGATTGTTCTCAATGGCAGATTAAAGCCAGCAACCTCTGAGGCTATTGTTTGTCAGTCATTCAGAGCTTCTGCTCCAGAGTGATTTTGCCTAAGATCCATTTCTTTTGATGGGCTATGGATATAAAAGCTTCCAGATCAGGCACAAATTTTGCCTAGGCAACAGGAAATCTACCTCATTTGTCTAGCTGCTAAAACCAGCACTTGCCTTCTAGTTCCTCTTAGTTCTGGTCTGAAGATTTACATCTTCCCACACATTTTTGTTTGGTTCCTCTGGGGGCCATGTACCGGAATCAAAACACCCGTGTAGTATCTAAACTAGGGAGATTCAAAGCCCCATCACGTTATTCATCATCTTGGTACTGCTTTAACACCTCCTGTCTACAGCATTAACTTTCATTGATGATCTAATTTAAACCAACTGTTTTTGCTAATTCTGAAATTAATGATGTGGCCATCACTGATTATGGTGGAGGAGTAGATGGAAGTTGCATGCCTGACGAACAACAGAAATACAAAGCAAAGTTTTAAAGAAGGACCAGAGCTTCCTACCCTCTGCGGCATCACTTAGTCCTGATCTGAAGGCAGCCATCTCAAGACAGTGAGAATGAATTTCTGCTCTCACAAAGACGCCCAGATCTGGGCAACAAAAACCTGGATGACCACTAGATGTCAGCAAAGGGCTAGGCTTTTCCTTGGCTCTTTACCGTTACTTGGCTCTTTACAGCTTAGATTGGCTTTTATGAGAATCGAAAACAAATACTTTTTGACTCAGGAACAATCCCTTTTTTGACTAGACCACCATGCGTTTTTTTCTTTGGTACGTCATTCCGCAATAAAAGAAATAGAGGACTATTATGTGCCTCTCATTTCGTCTTGGCTTCAACTCCAATGAGCATATTGGTTCTCGCTATAAATACTTCCAAATCAGGTCCATCATTTGCCTGAGCAACAGCTTAACTCTGGTTTGGTGAGACTAGCTTCCTATCAGAGTTAATACTATAGTTAGGCAGAGAAAGATAGCTGCTTTAGGAAACTGATTTTAGGTATCACAAAAAAACCAAAACCAAAATGCTATATGTGTGTGTATGTGTGTATACACACCTACACACATACATATAGACACAGGATCTGATGGTTTCACCAAAATGACTATTTGCATTTGGGGAGGTGCTTGTGTCACAACTCCTGATGCTGGCCTTGTCATTTGCTCCCACCTGACCCCCTGCAAATACCTCCTTTTTACTGCCATTCATTTATTATTCTGTTCTGGTAATTTGTCTGCAAATTATGAGTTCTTGAATGAAAAAATCTGCAAGTCTTGTTATATGCAATTTGCTCTAATAGGCTGTGTTAAATATAACTGCAATTAATAGAAGTCATTTGTACGTCGGTAGCATTGGTACAACGGAAGTTATATTTGCATACCTTGCTCCTATGTATGCCATGCTGTATGCATTTTTTATTATTATTATTATTATTATTATTATCAAACTTGTATGCCACCCATCGCCCCCAATGGGTGACTCTGGGCGGCTCACAATAATAACAAAGAAAAAAAAACATGAGTCCCTCCAACAATGGGTAAAATCTATAAATAATTAAAAAGAAACATATATTAAAAATGTCCTAAGAACCTCCTATAATTTTTTTAGCCCTAAAAACCTGCAAGATGCTGGGGGGGGGGGAGAAAACCCATCACCCCACCAGTCATCTCCACAGGTGCGGGCCCCCCTCCGGCCCCCAGGCCTTCTGGCAGAGCCAGGATTTAACCCCTTTCCTGAAGGCCATGAGGGAGGGGCCAGACCGGATGTTCCATAGGGCGGGAGCCACAGCAGAAAAGGTTCTCTGCCTAGACCCCACCAATCGAAATTCCTTGACCGGTGGGGTCTGCAACCTGCCCCTTCTGCTGGACCGAGTGGGGCGGGCTGAAATGACCGGGGCAAGGCGGTTCCTCAGATAACTTTTCCTCAGATAATTTTTGAGCCAAGAAACCATTTTGTTCTAAAAGAATTACGTGTCTGGTTTCTTTATAAGTAACATCTCTACTTTCATAAAATCTGAGCCACTGGTAGAGGTTCTGCTCTTTCAGTTCCTTCAAAAGAGACTCGGTTGCATTGTCTTCCTGAATTAGCAAATGGACCATAAAAGTTCCTTCTTTAAAAAAAAAAACCTACCAAACAATTGTTCAAATGTTTTAATTTCACATCATTTGCATGCTTTTATTTGCTATATTTCCTGCCTCATTAAGTAGTAATGGTGAAATCACCATTATCTGGTAGATTGCACTAATATAACTTCTTTCTGTATAAGAGAACACACTTCAAGACATTCCCTCTGCAAATCATCTTCTCTTCAGTGTGTTGTGTGAGACCACAAATATCCTAATGGATCTCATGATGCAAGCTTCATTCATTTACACACATAATCCTCACACACCTTTGTAGACTTGGCTTAATGTACATCATGGATGAAACGTCATTTGAAGAATCAACAGTTGCCATTCAAAAAAAAAAAAAAGGAATCCATTGGATCTTATAAGATTCCAGAAATGTATACTAACTGAATTAAAAAGTTGGATCTCTACATTCAAAGGAGCTGGAAAATTGAACATTTATCCTCTAATTGTAGGCTGCATAAACAGGAACATTGTACCCACCCAGAATAGTGAGACTTGCCTTCCTTCTGTTGCCAAAACTGTATCAGCCAGGCACAAGATGGAAGCAGGAGCATATTTTGCAAATTTTGCAGAAATCCCAAGAGCCTGATGCGATTGCCTGGCTCATTCATATGTGAAGTTAAATTAATTAAGTATGTCCAATTGTCTGCCTCTGCTAGTATAATTTACTTTCCCCTGCCAAATTACTGCATAACAGACAAACAAAAATCAAGAAGAATTATTTTGCCTTCAACTTTATGCTTCTTTTTTTTCAAATTCTTTTGAGAATTTTGATACTGGAAGTATAACTGCATATTTTCTAATTAAATAAAATTCTTGGAGGAGTGATACATCTCAAGGATGCCGTTAAACTGGGTGTACCATATGGCAGCTTTTAGATAGTAAAGCTGAGAACTATCTCATTTGTTACTGATCTTACTTATGTAAACTGCTCTGAGAGCCTCTTTGGATGAAAATCAGAAAAAAAAAACAATATAAATAAATACCCATCTATATTTCTTTTACAGAGGAGAAATTCCAGTCCAAGAAATTGCTAAGGGAAATGACACTCATTGTAATAACTCTACAATGGCAAAGATAAGGCTAATGTTCATACTGATCAAAGTAGACAGTGCAACTATCATTTTGTGACTCATACATTCGTTCTGTCCAATTGATTACATTTTCCAATTCCATTTAGGAAGACAAAAAAACTTCAGCCAATCTAAACCTGGGAAAGGGAATGAGGTCTAAACTTTTTTTTTTTTTTTAATATCCCATTAAAAGACACGAATGTGTAGTTGGAAGACAACCAATGTGAATATTCCACAGTTTAGGAAGTCCTCCTTGATATAACTTGTCTATGAAAATTGATTGTAGTGGTTGGCCAGCTGTATCTTTTATCAGCTTAAAATGATTCACCATCTTCTGTGAATTTAGCTGAAGAAAGTCAATGGAGAGTTAGACATGGATGTACTGATTTCACTCTGGCAAGGTGATTATGATGCTTTTGACTGGAGCTGTCTTTGGAGATGAACAGACTCAAGCTGGTGCAGAATTTGGGTTGTTTGAGTATAGTTCCTCAAGGGGCTGTCACACATTAGGGAAAAGCTGTGATGGGTAAAATACTATAATGCCTATATAGAAACGGCTTTCTTAGATTCAGTTTATTTATTTTTATTTATTTTTTAAAAATGCATGGCTGCCCATCTTAAACACTTAAACACAACTCTGGGCGGCTCAAGTTTTCCATCCTTTTCAGTGAAACCTACTGAAAAGCCAGCACTATCATTTTTGGCATGCAATTGTTCTTAGACATAGACTGAGCTTGAAGCTGGTTTGTCCTTCACATAGGCTTCAGAAAAAAGAACAGTGTTCTTCATGCCCTGGCATGGCAATCCAATCATTCAATAAAACCTTTGAATGTATTTTTCTAAACATCTAAAAAAAAAAAAAAAAATTAAAACATCAGGAATTAAGGACCTTCTCTGAAACCTACTGTGAAATCCTCAGATTTCAGAAGAATAAATAGGATTTGGCTGAGTCAGTGGTTCTTTCAGTAACCTTGAGTAACCATTTATGTACACACATGCACCATATAGAAGCTTTACCCACAAATGTTACTCCAATCTATCAACAGCCCACTGTGAGACATCTCTTAAGCTATGCTGAAACCTGTGTGAATCTGCCCTGAATGTTATTAGCACAAAAGGGCAAAAATGGCTCCTTTTCGTGTATAAGAGTCATCAAGTCCAATGAAACAAGGTCATGTCAATTAATCAATCAATTAATTGATGTTTGATTAATTAAAGAAACTTGTAAGCCTATCCAGCTCACAAATCATGACTCTGGGCAGGGTACATTAACAAAAATAAAAAGCAATCAAAATCAAAGAAAAAAGGTAATATAAAGCCCACTTCATCAATTACAATAATACACATATAGATAGCCAAGGCAAAGAACAGCACCCACTCACTTTGCCAGCAGGATGGGCTCAACTATCATCCTGGCCCAATGCAGGGGAGAAAAGTCAGGTCTTCATGGCTTTAGAAGGCTAATAAAGTTGGAGCCCAGCAACAGAGAAGGCACATCTCTGAGGTGCCATTAGATAACACTGCCTCAAAGTGGGGACCGGGAGCAAATCTTCCCTGTAGGACATTGTGGGACAGGCAAAAGTCATAGGAGACAGGCAGCCCCACAAATAACCTGAATTTCCATATTTATATATAACAGCTCCACCTTGAAATGGGCCAAGATGATTGCTTTTAGTTTTATCTTCTCCAAGTATAGAGGTGTTGTGATTAAAACAATCTGGAGGGTAACATATTGGAGAAGACTGATTTAGACACATGTGTGAAAAGGGAGATATTCCTGAGCTTTCCTACCCTAATCATACCAATCATTTAAATATTTATATACTGTAGGTCTTCAGAGTAGTTGGAGTTTGCATTCCAGCACTGAACCGTTCATGGACTGATGGAACATCACAGACTTCAGTAAAACTCCTAGAAATTAATAAGTACAAGCCACTCTTTATTGCTATTTCTTGTACAAGAAAATACAAAATGCCAATTAAGCGTACATTGGACAAACAAGTTCCTGCAAAACTCAATTTGCCCGTAGTATAGAAAAGGAAGAACAAATCTGGAAACATAACAAGGTTTATTTTAATAACAATTATATTCTACAAGAAGATAATGTAAACCATAGTTCCCCTTCCTGTTAAGAAATTTAATGTTTTGTCTATTGAATGTGAATATTTGGAGAACAACAACATATCTTTAAGCACTGATTTCAGAAGCCGTATTCTTACACAACTCAGATTCAGAGTCAAGTACAACTGTTTTCAAAGCCGAGCCAAAGCTGGTGATTAAGGTGCTGCTTCTTCCATGGGGGAAAAAAAAAATAGCAGCTCCATATGATTCATGATAAAATAATCTTATTTTCCATTCGAAGAAGAACCTTCTAAATTTTTCAGTTGGCGAAATCTGCTGACCAAGATCCTTGAGGTGGGAGGAATTAATACCACCATGTTGAATGGGAACATCCTGGCCACCAGTTATCTTAATGATTTAAGATGATTTCCTCTGTTTGTCTTCATTTTCTATGAATTTCTAAAATGGTTCTTGGGTTCAGCAGATTTGGACTCTGATGGACAACTCAACATTCTTTCAGAGACAGTCTTCTAAATTTCGTGTTCATTCTACTGTTTGTCCACCAGTAGCCTTTAATTTCATTTGCCCATAAAGTTTATGGCGATAGCAACCAGGTTATGTCATAGAATCTCAGAGATGAAAGGGCCATTTAGGCCACTAAATCCAACCCCTCAGTCAATGCAGGAATCCAGATTAAAGCAATCTGGAGAGATGACTGACTAGCTGCCACTTGAACACATCCAGTGAATGGAAACCCAATATTATCTGGGCAAATTTTCCATCGCTGAAATATCTTTACTGTATGTTCCTTACCAGTATTTAATCAGAATCCACCCTTTGTAATTGAAATCCTTGATTCTGGATCTTTCATTGTGGAATGATACAGAGCAGGTCTAGAATTTCTTCTGTGTGATGTCATCTCAGGTATTTGAAGTGTCCTCATATTCCCCCTTCAGTCTACTCCTCCAAGGACTTTGTCTCCTGCCCCTTAAATCAGACTTAGGAGCTGATCTTATCCTTACTTTTACTGAAGACATTATGATATGACAATGGATGCTATCTTAGGCATCCTTAAATAACTCCTGGGCATCACTATACTCAACATGGGGCCTTGTAGGTGGTGCTTCTGGGCAACCAGAGAAGGGAAAAAAAGTAATACTGAAAAGCATCAGAACTGAGTAACAGAGAACAATGTAACATTTAGCAATGGAAGTAAATTATCAGTAGTCGATGTAGCACAGTTGACTTAAATATCTGGATGGGACCATTCAGCCTGGCTTGCGAGGAAACCAAGACTGAACTTTATTTCTAGCTTTTTTGTTCCAATGTAAATGTGTTGCTTTTACTTTTTAAAAAAATCACAGATCAAACTTACATTTATCCAGTCAATGGGTTGCAATTTGAGTCACTCTCTCCATTTACATTTCATTAGGTTTTATTGATTTTGTGAAGCTTGAGCCCAAAAGGGTTATAAAAGAACAGATAGGAAACTAATACCTTGAGCCCAGTGTCTTAAACCAAATCACTAGTAAGACACATTGAATGTAGTGGGGTTTTTTTCTGAGTAAGCACAGCTGGAAGTATCTGATCGTATGTGTCAGCGTTTCTTCTGACATAGTGGATGGAGGGGTGAGAATTTGTCCTTCAGATGTCAAGTTCACTCAGATTTGATTCCATTAACTCCTTGGTAAATTCTATGGCCAAATTAGGTGTGATATTAATTGAAGAAATTCTCATTTTTTGTTGCTTTGTATTCACAGCCATAAGCCACTCATGTCCTATCCACTTACATTATTTCAGTCTTGTGGTCAACCAAATAAAAATAAAAAGCTGTTTCCAAATTCTTGCCACCTCCTGTAGGAATTATTCCAAGATTGATTTAATTTATGGGAGAAGCAGCGTTGATCCTGCTGTAAACAATATAACAACAACGATACCAACAACAACTTGAAATCCCCCTAGAGTCTCCATGCATGACTTTTTTTCTGAAATATGCATCCGGAAATTATGTGGATCTTTCATGCGTACCCAATTTGTATTTTGTAACCAGCTGGCTTATCTCACAATAAATATGAACTATGCACCTCATGAGACGAAATGTGTTGTCAATGCCAGCTAGATTTCTCAGTGTCTCACTGCAAACACTTGTAGAAGATCTAGGCTCTGTTCCCATAATTCACTGAACTCAATGGAGTTAAAATGTTGTGGGAACACCAAGGCAGAGTAATTAATCTAGTCACCTCATCTCCAGGGGGTTACATTGAACTCAGACAGGCATAAGGTTTAAACTAAATCCATCCAGTTACCTGGGTGGTGGGTCTCACAGATACTGTATATCAAAAGAGTTGATGTTGCCTACCTACTCCTTTTTATGGGATAATGGGCATCTGCTTGAAAAAGTGAATGAGGACTATTGATTGGTGACTGGAAACCCCTTATGGACTTTTTGTGTAAAAAGGGGGAAAAAATGAACTTGTGATTTGTGGCTTTGATGATTAGACAGGATAGGTTATAGAATGAAGAGAGTCATGATGTAACTTTAGAGAGAGAGGTCAAAATATAATTGTACTTATAACTGCTGTGAAGAACATCAGAAGCCATTTCTTTATGTCTTAATATCTTTCTTTATATCTTACTCTCTGTTTCTGTTTTCTTCTATTTTCTTTTCTTATTGCACTTTTAGCTTTTTCTGCTATTCCTTTCTTTTTCACTTTGTCTGTTCTAATTTAGTTGATTTTAGTTCTTATTATTGTTCTTATATATATAAGTGAACGAGGACCTAATCAAAACTGGTGATACTGACTCGGAATGTTCTCAGAACCACCAGTAAGAAGATTGGCTGAGTTAGTAGCTAAATATTATGGGCATGTAACAAGCCATGCAATGCAATGCTAGGCACATTATACTGTAAAATTAATAATAATAATAATAATATGTTATTAATTAATAATATAATAATAATGTGAACTCATTGGAAGGCAGAAATATAACAATGAAAATGATATTGCAAGGACCTATAGGAAGGAGGAGAAAATAGGAGGAGGAGGGAAAACACTCCCCTAGACAACCTTGTAAAAAGGATTACTCCACAAGTAAGTTATGCACAAATGGGGTCTTCTGGTGACTTCAAAAAATCATTAGGAAGTTGGTGGCAAATGATAGCTATTGTTTTGTTAATTTTTGCAGGGAACTTTCCAAGGGTGAAATGCAGAATGTGGTGGTGGCTGTTTTTAATCTTACTCTGTGTGTGTGTGTGTGTGTGTGTGTGTGTGTATGTATGAATTAATTAATTAATTAATTAATTAATGAAACAAGATCCCATGAATATGAATTGACCTTTTAGTGCAGAAAAGTAGACTGGGGCAAGGAGGGTCAAGAAATGAATTACATGTTGTGTCAGCCACAAACTCCACCCCTTACCTAATATTTGTGTGTGATGTCATGGCACAAATACAAAAGGGTGGAGCTTGTATCATGGCCATCACACAACATTCATTTAGTCATGTCGACGTCCTCATGAGTTGGAATAGAATCCTGTGAGTATAGAGAACTACACTAATACCGTTCGCAGTCCATCATTAAAATATGATTATATTGACAGGAAAATAAAATGCCATGCAAGTTTTGGGTTCTGGAAGTAGGTGTCACCCAGAACTCTAGACTGCATTTAAATGCCTCCCCCCACCCCCCACCCCCAATTACTGAGCAAGTCTAGCTGACTTCTCAGACCTGCTAGATGCGAGTCTCCATTCTGGAGGCATTCAACCCTGCCAGCAGATTTTCATACTTGTTGCCCAAAGGAAGCATACACTGTGCACTCTGAAGTTTGGCAACAAGTTCTTTAGCCCTAGACACTGTAGGAGGAGAATCATGTTCATCTATGGTGGAATCTGGTAGCATGTTTTCTGACTAACAAATTTTATTGAAAGGCATTCGCTTTTGTGAGCTGTAGGTCACTTTATTGCATCTGATGAAGTCAGATGCACCTCATGAAAGCTTATAGCTTTTAATACAATTTGTTAGTCAAAAAAGGTGCTATCAGGCTCCTGATTTTTAGCTCTAGGGAAAATCATTGATTTACTGTTGCAATATTTTATAACAAAGAGGAAACAAAAATGGCTGGAGAACATACATTAATCTTTCATACAATCAGCACTTTTGCAGTTGACCTCAACCTTTTACACTTGAACTGGCATTAAAAGACATAAATTCTTTTGGTGCTCAGTTTGTGACTCCAAGCTGTTGGGCATTCTTCTCCTCCCCCATTTTTTTTAAGGGGGATGTCACAACATCTTCTATCCAATCCACAAAGAGAAATTTGCCTTTGAATACAGTGTTTCATTTTGCTTGAGAAAATGGTCCAACACATTTTTTCTGTGTTATTCAGAAATGGAAGTCGGAAAGGGAATGACAGTTTTCAAAAAGCTTCCAGAATGAAACTGATTGATTATAGTCTGTGGATTCTGAGGGCCTTGAGCCTGTAACAAAATAGTTTTTGTACCAATTCATACTGTATGGATTAAGGTTTTTTTCCTCCAATTTTCATTCTTTTTCATTCTTTCTCTCATTCTCCCTTCCAACCCTTTCCTTTCAGGAATGTATGAAAAGTTTACAAAGTTTTGGGGAATTGGGAATAAGTTGCTTACCCAGCTAATAGTAGCTTATGATAGACACAAGTAGTGTTTCTTTTTTTCTTTTTTTTTAAGGAGTAATTTTGCATTGTCTTACCCAACCATTGTCTTACCCAACCAAGATGATCCAAACATAAATATTAACTTCTCTGCATGCAAAATACACATATTCCCATGGAGGAAAGTGATTGTATTGTTGTGGGTTGTGACTAGAATTGGATGAGAACCATTATCTTTGAATAAATGGAGGGTAAGCTTGACACCTTCCCTTTGAAACTCCCAATAAGTTGTAGTTGCCATCAGAGGTTCCATGTCCCAGTGCTAGAGAAGCTACATTGGTCATTTCTTCAGACAAAACCATTTGACAGCAGCAGGTTTGGCTCCTCTCTTGCTCTGCTATTGGCCATTTCTCTTCCAGAGACTTATTGTCTTCTAGAAGCATCCAATCATTAGCATGCTGATATGGGACAGGCTTTATGTTGCCTCAGTGATGGCAGTGCAACATCAGAAGATGTTGTAAATAATGGAGAAACTTCTTTCAGAAGGAAGACCATTTTGTGCCACTGGACATTTTAATGCTCATGTTGGGTCACCCTCTAGTTTTCCTCTCCATCCCTTCCTTCTTTTCTTGTTGCTAGAGGTCATTTTCATCTCCAGCTGAATGCATCTTAAGCAACAGGGCTAGAGGTCAGAGGAAGGGGACAATCTGCTTGAGATCATGGAGACCTCCAACCAGTGGTTTAAAATTGCCTGACCACTTCTAATCTGCTTCTTCAAGAAAGTCATGACAGCACAATTCTTATCCATGTTTTCCTGGTAGTTTAGTGGGATCTGTAACCCTACTCTGTTAAAAAGATAGCATTTATAATCTAAAGAATGAAGTTTTAGTCTAAGGGATAAGTACCATACATCCCAGATTTCATATATCTTCTGCTGAGTTCACAGGAAATTTACCAGAGTTGAGCAGGTCAATAAGTTCAAGGAGTTCTACATAATATGACCTTCTCCTCTCATATTATTTTCATGATAATCTTTTAAAGTACATATGTGAGGATGGCCCCAGAATATTTTGTGAATTCATAGCCCTGGGGGATTTGAACCCAGGGCTCTCAAGTCCTATTTCATCTCACTAACCCTTGCATCAGAGTGCCTTTCATTATTTCTCCTTCTGTTACTGTAAAGTCAACTGAAGGCTTGCTTGGCAATCATTTTTTATCAGACAATCATTCTGAAATCAAAGGAGGAGAAGTAGATCATATGCTCATCCCCCTCCCCCCACACACACACAGAAAAAGGGTTGGGTCAAAAAACCCACCAGATATTTTGTGCCAGTCTCTCAATGTTTGTTATCAACCTCTGCATTGGGACAACTGCTGCGGAGACAGATATTGTCTCCCAATGGACCATATTTTGTCATTAACAAGGCTCAACAAACATCTGGATGTTGTATTCTTGGAAACAGGCCAAGTCAACTTGGACCAAACTGTGACTATGCACAAGCCAATCTCATCACTATATAGATCCTCTCTTTTAATCAGCAAGGAAGTCCTTTGAACTGTCAGGTCAGTTCCCAGTTGTATGTCTGGATAAAAAATGACTAATTAAATCCACCCCTTGTTTTCTGTTGATCTTTATAACCTAATTGTGCATTTTACCATAGCAGTGGGCAACATGATTTATAGATGATGTTAAAGCAATCAAGCTGAAAGGAAGAGATAATGGAGGATACTGGGCAGTCTTGTTTTCTGCCCATTTATTTCAAGATGTGTTTTGAAAAGCTGCTTCATCAAACAAAATCTGTCCAGCCATTCAAAATGACTTCATGGCCAGATGTAACTCAGTTGCCAGTATTGTTTATAGTAGTTTAAAGACTCAATTGGTCTATGTTTTCTCTGCTCATAAATACACAAAGACATGATTCCTTACATCTTTCTTGACAGGCTCTTAGAAGTTAACTGCTTGGCAGAAATTGATTGTCAGGAATTTCACAGCCTTGTTTGGGTTAACATGTCCTCCAGGCACTTGGGCCATCCCTTTTGAAGATTAAGAATTACATGAGACCAGTGAAAACCCATATCTTTTCATCAGGGGTGAATGACAGAGAACTGGGCTTAAAACAAAATTTAGCTTGAACAACCTCAATCTGGGCACATCCTGAGCTGACTTCAAAATTAACTTACTTGAAGTGAACTCCCCTGAATCAGATCTGGGTGATCTTTCCCATTGTCGTTTTCTCCTGAATAAGTACACCAAGGACAGAGAATTTATAGTCCTTCAAATATTACTGATTGACTACTTTAAGCAACTTCATCTGGCATGGACAAAAGTGGAGGATGTTCATTCCTGGGTTTAACAACACTTAAAAAGCCATGGAATAGACCATTAATTTTCACCAAGTTCTCTCCATGGCTGTCCTGTCTCCTCAAAGGGAAGTTTTCAGAGCTTCAGCATTTGCTCTATCCAGTTCTTGCAAGAGAATTCAGGTAACTTAGATTGAAGGGAGAAAAATATTTCATTTCCTTCTCCAAATCAAGAAATTCCTTCACTGAATAAATCTTTAACTTGATGTCCTGTTACTATTGCAGTTCCATACCCTCTTCCCACTGGCAGTCATGTTTTATTTTCATTCTGTTCATAAAAATAAAAGTCCCTTTGTTGGAGGCCTTCTGTCTAAGGAACTGTTAAGTGTCCCTGAATGACAATTGGGTGAGGTTGGCTGAATTAGGAATCTTTCATGAGAATCACCAGAATTCAACTTTTCAACTACAGACCAGAATTGAAACAAGAGAGAAGGTGGGCATTTGGAGGGTATTTCTGGTCCAAGAAAGCTGATAGCTCATCTAAGCAAGCAGAGCATCTGATTGTCTCAGCAAACCAGTTAGCACAACCTTAACATCTTTGCTCCTGTTTACTTGAAATGAAATAAGACACTTCAAGGAAAGGAGAAAAAAGCACAGAGAAGGAATCACAGAACTTCAAGGAATTAACACTGGATGTACTGTATGTTGGAGTCCCAATCTGTTTGCCTGGGAACCAAGCTCAGTTCCTCAGAGAGCAAGGAGGCACTTATTCCATTCTGAATTTCTTATTTGCAGTTTGGCATGCATGTTCTCATCTCCAAGATGAGTGAGCTATGATTCTAACTCTGGATTTCCTTTAGACTTAGTTTAGAATCTGATAAGATCCTTTAAAAGTTTCAGTTCAAGTATAGAAATATCTCCTCTTCCTCCTCCTCCTCCCCTTTCTCCCTTTCCTCCAGAAGCTCAAGGTGATGTGCACAGCACTTCCTCCTCTAGTTTTTCCCTGCAACAATGAGGTAGGTTAGGCTAAGAGATAGTGTCTGGCCCAAAGACATTATGTGAGCTTCCATAATGGAAGGTGGACCTGAGTCTGGTTTGCTAGTCCCAGTCTAATGTTTTCATCCCTACATTATACAGTTTCTGGGTAAACTTTGGTAGTTGGGGAAAGGATGAGTTTAGAGCTAAAAACATGGGAAATTCCTCTATGAAAATCTCTTTTGGGCTATTTCAGTTGGATTTAATTTTCCAGGCAAATCTTCCAATCAAATTCCAAAGAGAAAGAGAGGTAGAGGTAGAGGTAGAGGTAGAGGTAGAGGTAGAGGTAGAGGTAGAGGTAGAGAAAGACAGACAGACAGACTTGTATTTGGGACATGAAGCAATGAGGGCAATGGAGATGCTTGAGTACAAATAAAATTCTTCACACAACTGGAAATTGTGTTTTGCAGAGTTCTTCATTACGTGAGAAGGTCTACATCCAAATGGGTTTATAAGGGCCTCTGGCTCATGATAGTACAAGGCATCACTTTGGAAAGTTAGAAACATATTAGAGATCTGCATATCACAAACACCAATATAAATCAGCTAAATAAGCAATTGTATAATCCATCAAAACAACCACAGAAGGGAGGGAGGGGAAAAAAGAAAGATCAGTGAAAACTCAGACTTTAACCTGCTGACTAAAAATATTCAGCATTGGGTCTCAGTAAGCCTTCCAGGAGGACACTCCGTGAGATTTGAACCATATCCATAAAACACCCTTTCATATAAATATTCGATATATTTCAGATCAGTCCCTCGGGGCTTTTTATATTCTGTAAGTAGTATTTATATAATCTGTGAACATAGATTCCCTGAAGAAAATGGCCTACTGGAACTCTTCCTCCCTCTTGGTAGGAGACATATTTCATTAGTTAACCCCATGCCCCCAAGATGAGAGGTCTGGGTTCCTTGTTGTCATCCAAATAACATTTGGAGCACAGAAGGCTGCTGCCACTCAGCTGGACAGATACCACACTCATAGCTGAAAACCAACCCTTGAACTCTCACCCTACAAGGACCATTTTTCAGTGAACTGAATGTGTTCCTTCAACTGCATTTTAGCAACACTGCTGTAGTGTTTCCATCGAGTTCAGCCTTGGATTCTCCCTCTCTATGCTACCATCAGGATGTGCAAAAACTGCCCTAGTTTAACTGCAGTGCTGACCTTGTAGAAACCTCTTTTACTTTCACACGCATAAATCCCTAAATAGAGACCAAAGACCAGCTTCAAATGTTTCAAACACATGTTTAAATGTTGCTTATCCTCTGTACTTCTACCTCTTTCCTTCCTTCTTCCCCTCTCTCTTTCTTTTCCTAAGTCCCACTTCTTTCTTTACAAGCTATGATTATTATTTTTTTTAATGCATCAAGTGTTTCTTACCTTTTAGACACATTTCTCACTGATTAATCCTCTTACAAAGAAATCATTTGTGCCACATCCCTTGAGACTTTGTAATCTTTCAAAAGCAAACCCTTTTCTTTAACATGAAATAATCAAGATCTCTGACCTCCATCTCTCTCTCTCTCTCTCTTAATATCTCTTTGATGGAAATGTTGAAATTCAGGAGTGTTAACAGAAGAGAACTTCTGTTCTCACTAACAGAGTTTACACATAAATAGCAGACGAAGTTGTATCAGTATGGTGCATTATTTCCATATACACAGGATCATAGGACCTATTCTCATGATTTTTTTATTATTATTATTTTTTGGCAAATAATTAAGAGTCCATGAAGTCACCAGGACTTGAGCCTGACTTAATGGTTTTACTTTCTATTAAATATATGGAAAATAACTGTGGGAACATAATGGGCAGACAGGAAATAGAGAGTATGGGTGTGTCAGAGTCCTGGCTCTGTTCACATTTTGGAATGTACCCTCTCCCAGCATGACACTCAAAGACACATCTATTCTTCTGCCCTAAAAAGTTTGCATGCCACTCTCCTATACTGTAAGACTGCTCCCAGCTGGTCTTGGCTTAACGTTGCAATATTAAATGCTGACTGAACTTTCACAGGAGGTGAAATGTTTCATTATTTAAATATATGAAAAGGGATTCTAGCAAATCTCAACATCTGTGCATCTAATTTAACCCTATGGAGAAGTTAATGTGGCACAGGAATTAAGGTTGAATGAGGAGCAGGGAGACCAGGTTCAGGTGGACCCTCAGCTACAGAAAATCACCGAGTGACTTTGGGCCACCAACACTCTCCTTCAGCCCAATGTCCCTCACAGCCCTGCTGATGTGGGGAAAAACAGGTTGAGAGAGTGCCATGTATGCCACCTTGAGCTTTTGAATAAACAAGTAGAATGTCAATCAATCAATCAATCAATCAAATAAGTCTATCCTAGCATGTTGTCCAGATGTGTGGGGTCTACTATTCTGAGAATTCTTCAGCCACCATATTGGATGAGAACGAGAGGAGGTCCTAATACCTGGGGTAATACATTAGAAGTGTTAGGATATTCTCATGGGAAGAAGATATCAGGATTTTCTCATGGGAAGAAGGTCATCCCGTTCCCTATACAAAAACAGGTGTATCCCTACAACAGTCAAAGAAAAATAGAGAGATAGTGAACATGAAAGAGTAGTTAGAAATACCTTACCACACAGGTACAGTAGATTTCAAACACTTTCATGACAGATGATCCCAAAGAGATTCAAATGTCTCCAGTATTGTTGAACAAGACCATCTTTGAAGGCCATAACTTAGTAGCTTTAGCAAATGTCTATTATGCTAAATAATCCAATAATCATCAGTGATGTTCCAGTTATTGTGAAAGGGGACCAAAGTTTGTTTCATAAAAACCCTAGATTATGTGATGTGGGGTGATTGATGAAGCAGGTTGCAGAGTGTGAAAGGGCTTCTGGTATCCATTTAAGCCTTGCTAAATGGAGGAGCTAAGATGGTCCTGTATCTTTTGGTTGATCTTCGGTTCTGGCTTCTTGCTTGCTTCTCCATCTGACTCTAGACTTGTTCTTCAGTTCTATTATACCCTGAGGCCTGATCTATCATGCAACTTTTGGTTCTTGGTTCCTCTCAGGCTACTGGCTGCGGTTTAGCCATGGTAAAGAGACATTCTGGATACAATCCAGTTCCAGCTGACCTGAGAGCAAACCCAATGGGATTTGCTTTCATAAAGACATGAATAAACTTGCGCCGAAAGCTTTTCATTGCATAAAGTTGGCCTGGCTTTTTTTCCCCCATTCCCAGAAGCCTAGACAGAATTAAGTTTGAGAAGAAGCTACTTAGATAGTCAATTAAAACAAAATGAAATGCTGTCTCTCCTGTACTGGAAAAGAAACTGACTCCTGGGCTTTTAGTAAGCATTCCAAGATTAAGATTTAAAGTGAGTGTATGTGAGACAGAAATTGAAATGAGATGAGAAATCTAGGTAGGGGGCACTATATTATGTCTTGATTAACCCATAATTATATGTTGCAAATAAACCTCCGATTGCAGATATAAAAATAGTGGATTTAATTTTAGAAGATAAAACTTAAATCGGAAGAGCTACCAAATAAACACAGGTTTTCTTGCAATCAGTGCAGCGCATCCTGGCAGCTAAGAAGTCCAAATAAACTAGGAAATTACAAAACTTTTTCAGCTGTTTCAGTGTCGCTTTTTTAATTATTATTCAGAACAATCTATATGAAAGACAAATCAAGATCAGCTCTCTTTAGAGACAAAGGAGGCTGCCTGTACCAAATCAGTCCTAAGATGCCAGGAGGATTGGCATCCTGGTTGGAAAGCTTGGTCCTTTCCAACCAATTGGGTGGGTCAAGATGGTGCCAGTTAGGAGGAACATCAGAGACAGAAAGGCACAAGGAGATAAAATACCACAGAGAAAAAGGCTGGCATCAAGGAAGGAGCCTTACTATCCCACCTCTATTTTTTCAAGAGTTGGGCCATTTTAGCTTGGCACTCATTTAGTCATTGCCAAGAGATTTCTACTACAAAGGTGCAGAATTCAAAAGCAAGGCCAGTCTATTTAGAAGGCTGGGAGCTGAGCTGAGCTGAGCTGAGCTGAGCTGAGCTGAGCTGAGCTGAGCTGAGCTGAGCGTCAGTTGTCTTGGCAGGAGCAACATGGAAACGTAGCCTTCCATTAGCACCATAAAGAATAAAGTTCTGGCCTGTGACTGTTCCCATTCAAGAACCTGAGAGGTGAGAGAATGAATGGATGGATGAAGCTCCTGCCATCCTCAAAACCTCTGATAAGCACAGAGTTTAAGGACCAAATAGATCTCATTGTCTAGTTGCCCAAGTCAATGTCGGAGAGACAGATAAGCTACTTCTTCCTTTCCATAAGGTTCTCCTATGATCAACAATCTGCAAGCTTTTCAAACTCACCAGGAAAGCTATCAAATGCAAAGTTAGTTGCAGATACAATTCACAGGGACTCTCTGTGTTGACTGTGTTGAGGCCATACATGACCGGTTTTGTCTGGGACTCAGACGTTGGTAGCCACAAGTCTTTCTATGGGATTTAAACCCTCTACTGGGAATTGAGGCTTTGCACTTTGAATGACTATATACAGTGCATTAACTTTAGGATCCATCCAGGTTCTGTTAGTTGTTCTAATAATAAAATGATACTTATGTTCCTGCTAGATACATATTTGTTACCAGTGCTTTGTTTTCATTTTAAAGGTTGACAGACTTCAACAATATTTTGGGCACTTTGGATTCTCATTTGGACTTGCTAAGAAATCCTTGTCATCTCGCCACAGCTTTTTGGTATTAACAGCCACAGAAGGTTTTTTTTGTTTTTGGCAGGAGGTGGGGAATACCTGCCCTGTTCCTAAAATGTCAGAGCTTCCCAGGAACAATCAGAAGGGAAGATCTTATTCTTAGCCTTGCTCAGAAAATCCTGGGCCAGGATGGGAAAGGAATTTCATCTGGCTAGGTTTTAATGCATATTTTATTTATTACAGCCATGTATATTCTGCCAAACTAGTTTACAAGTCACATCTGCCATCATAAATAAAGCTACACTAAATAATATTTGTTAAAAGCTTCTAGGATCCCACAGAGCAGTTGGTGGTAACAGACTTGGGGGATGGCAGGGGAAAACCCAACCAATTCACCTTTGGGGGTGGTAGCTGCTCCTCTCTCCTCAGGCCTCTGCCCTACAAGTTATTGGCAATAATCTGTGATGGGACAGAGGTATCATGGACTTTGAAAATGAACCCGGGAAGTTTGATTGGCAGTTTGCAAAATATTACAGGGTCAGAAGTTCTTCACACACGTCTAAGCTATCAGCAAAGTGAGTAGCAACCTCACCACTGCTTGAAGAAGCAGTCAACAAGAGGATCAAAAAATCCCCCGAGAAACTTAATGATCAATAGGGTCCTAAAGGACATAGATTCCCTAAGTGAATTGTTGCAAGTGTAATTGTAAATCTACTTAAGTACATAAATAAATGGATTCTGGTTTCTTAAGTATCTTAAGTATCTAAGAACCACCAATTAAGCACTCTGATCAACATGAAAATATCAGTGCGAATATATCAATAGTAATCTTGTTCTCTGATTGTGGATTGTAATTTAGTGATCTGCGCCATTCATTCATGCCGGAGGTGTTAGGAAGCTCAGGACAACAGCAAGCTTAATGATGACGCAACTGCTACTGATATTAAAAGATGAAAGACAACAACAACAAACAAGCTACTGAGGATGGAGAATTCACAATGATTGTGGAATGTTGGTTGACCTACAGTGCTAGAAAATGTGTATGCGTGCAGTGTGTGTGCCTTTGAGTTAGTGTTGACTCTGGTGACTGCCTGGACAAGTCCCTGCAGTTTTCTTGGCAAGGATTTTCAGAAGTGGTTTGCCATTGTCTCCTCCCCAGGGCTGAGAGAGAGATTGGCCCAAGGTCACCCAGCTCGCTTTGTGCTTAAAGTGGGACTAGAACTCCCAGTCTCCTGGTTGCCAGCCTGGTGCTTTAACCACTACACCACACTGGCTCTTGCTGAAGAATGAATTACAGAGAAGAAGGGAGAAGGGAACTGAATACTCTAAAAATAGGGCATGACTGGATGCTTTCCACACTGGTATGTTTCGATAGACCAAGTAGTTGTTATAATGTGCTTGCTATATTAACAAATAAACTAGAATGTTAATTATTGCATATGTCCGAATATGCTAAAAATAAAATGGTCTTTCTTAAATTTGTCACTCACCTCATTTGGCTGTACAGAATTGGGTCAGATGGGCATTTGATCCATTCAATTAATTTAATTGTCTTTCTGATGATAGAACAGGAAAGGGACGTTTAGGTTTCCCAAGATGTAAAACAATATGTCTTGGGAAACATGTATCTACAAAAGAGTTTATGTGTGTGTGTGTACATGTGCTACACACACACGTGTAAATTGTGTTAAATTCCACAATTTAAATTGCATCAATATCTGAACTGTGTGGTTTGCTTGTCTCTAGCAAATGACAGGGAAAGCTATGATACAATTTAGATAGTATTATGGATCATTATTTAAGTATAATATTAAAGTAAGATTATCAGCAGGCTATCCAAAATGCACATCAGTTAGACAGATCAGTTGATTTGTGATTTATTTCAGCTGTTTTCCTCTCTTAAGTCATGCATATACTTCATCTCATTTTTGCATTTGATGTGTGACTGAAAAAAAAACTTTATTTAGCTATATAATTAAACGTGCATTTATACAAATACTGTGTTCCAGAACACACATTTAGATATATTTGAAAAAAAAGGTTTTCCACCCAGTTTGGCAGGGCATTTTCCAGTCTGACTTTGTTTCCCCTCCAGATTTACAATTAGAAAAAGAATCCCTAGAAGACTTAATACTGAGTTCCTCCATCTCTTGGTGGGTAGCGATTCACTCGCTTTACTGACAGAGGCAAAAGGTTTTTCTTTCCTCTGCATTCTTGGGCACTCATAGCGGCATTTTCACACTAAAATTTCCCCAGCAAAGATGCTTCTTAGGCTGCCCACAGGCAGCTCTTTGTAGTATTTCAGCAACAAATGTCTGCAGATTTGCGCTACTTGCTGTTCCTGGTGCAAACTTCCTTTCCACGCCTCCCTTCCTGGATTGCTCATGTAGTCATACTGTCAGCAGGATCAGACACCCTCTTTTCCCATGGTTCCTGCCCAAGCAGGGCATCCAATAAAACTGTTGCGCAGAGTGCAGCAAAAATCCCATAAATCCTGCTCTCAGGAAAAATACACATCAGCATGAGAGCTTGCAAAATGCAATGTCCATATTTTGTTCTCCAAAGAAAATCCAGTCAGAAAATATAAACTAACTGGTCTTTATTGATAAAAATGCAAAACTTCACAAAATACAATTTGCATACAAAATATAGAATATAACAAAGACTTCTTCTCATATTAGCTTCCAAGACTTATCACTGCAAAGCCTCTAGCTAAAAAACACTTCCAGAGAAGAGGTTCACTACTTGGTTACTAGTTAGGACTACATAACCTATAAACTACATGGTTAACTGTACAAAGCAAAAACACACTGAACTGAGCTGGGCATTTTAGCCCTCCCCTTATATTGCTAATATGACACCCCCACTGAATAACTAACACACATTTCAGTAGGTGGCAGTAAAAATCATAACAGAATCACAAGATACTTTGTAATCTCAACACCTGTTTTGTATAGCGAACGGGATGACCTTCTTCCCATGAGAAAATCCTGATAAAAACATACCAGAGGATCAGTGGAGGTCAAAGAATATATGCAACCAACCCAAGGTGGTCAAGTAATATCAGGTGGTGGCCACCAGAGACTGCTCCTCTGTCTCCCTTCTTATAGGTTTTTAGTTTAAAGATTTAGCCAATCGTCATGAATAGAAGGAATAACTTATTACAATAGTTCCTGCTCTATCAGCATGAACATCTTCTTCCCATGCAATCATTCCTTCCTTTCCTATTCTGTTAAAACAGATGTTTCCTTATCTATAGTTAACTGCCTTGTCTATATAAATGGGCATTTTATCTTTCCTATACATATGTCTTCCTATACACAAGATATGTGTCTTCCTTTATGTAGGTTTTGCTACGTGACAGGCTCATGTATCTATAAAGGCAAGAGCCAGCCTTTTCCTTGGATGAAGTGGCATTACTACTGCCTAGACAATCTTTCATCAATCCTTAAACTTATTGTAAACATATAAGGAAAATATTCCAACACTACAGTGTTATGGTATGTGGTCAGAGGGGCATTCCAGAAAGTGCCCTTGGAAAGAATCCTGTGCCACTGTAAGTGTATAGGACATAGTGCGAGAAGAGAGAGGAAGATCTGTGGGCCACTTCAGGCATTTAATAAAGCAATTTAGCACAATCCCTCTGCCCCATCAGCTTTTTCTGCTTCTTTGAACACACATTTGCTTGTGTTTAGCTTTTATAGAAGATTCTTTTACATCTCCAGAACTGATCAGAGCATTCAGGTCTAGTTATAGGCAATGTATCCTGCTACTGCCTATTCATAGCAAATGACTAGATGGTCACAAAGAGTGATGTGCAGCTCCTCAGATCCACAATGAAAGGTTGCTTTGGGGAGGTTGAGGGTGGGATTTATGTACCTGTCAGCACCCTTTTAAAAGGCTACACCTTACCCTAGGTTTGCACAATAGCCCTGTGGTCCCCAGAAAATACACATGAGGCTTAAGGAGGCTCCAAGTGCAACAAGGCCATTGCTCCTGGTCACCATCTCCTTAGTCAAACATTTACTTTCTAGGGACCATGCAGCTACCTTGCAAGTTCTGAAAAAGTCATGGCCTCTTTAAGGAGATGCCAACAGTATCTTTTCTGCTTTGGATGCACTCGGCTGCCCATCCCTGCTCACAGGTCTGTTTGAGAACAGGCTGTTCTTCTTTTAGGTTTATATTGAATTTTCCTTTCAAGGAGCTCCCAGCAGTCTTGAAAGCCAAAGATCTAATTGCCTCTTAGGAAGCCCTTGACATTAACTTTATCGAGAGAGCATCGCTGCCACATTCTACATCCTCTAATACAGCTTTCGGCTGGTTAAAAATACCAGGCTTCAATATAAAGGTGAATTGACCAGTTAGGACATTCTCCCCCTGCACCATCTTTCTCATGATCACAAATTGGTGTTCAGCACTGCAAGATATGCGGTATAGTGACTTGACCTCTCTTAGAAGAAGAAAGAAGAGCCATACCACAGTCTATTCAAACAAAGAAGGCAACAAAGTGTTTCTGTGGCCTTTGAGTCTGTTACACTACAAAATGACAAGTTGCTGCCATTTCATGGTGAGTTCAGATGTTGTACATTAAAAGGTTTCCTTCCTTCCTTCCTTCCTTCCTTCCTTCCTTCCTTCCTTCCTTCCTTCCTTCCTTTTCAATTAAGATGGGGGGAAGGGTGAACAACAAAGCAAGAACAAAATAGAAACCAACAATAATCAGATTATTAAAAATGTTCTCTACTTACATACCCAAGATGGGTACCCATAATCAGTTCAGGCCAAGGGCATGCTGAAATAATGCAATTTTGACCACTTTGTGAAAAGAAGGGAGGGGGGTGAATCAAATCTATGCCATGGGGGTACTATGGAAGAAGCCTAAAGAAAGTAAGATGCTTGATTTCAGTGGGGTTCTTATGCCAATGCTTTAACAAATCATCTACAGGAGGACATTTCTTTAGTTATAGCTGATACAGTAACTCTATTATTTTGGTTGACTCTTCTTTGCAACACACTTTAATTTTCTTCCTCTTGTTTGCTGGAGGCTAGTGATCGAGCCCACTTTGAAAACTCTTTCCTTTTGTGGGGAAATCAATGCACATTTACTAGTTACTATTGATGGAATAAATCTTGAGTGTGAAACAGTAAATCTTTTTGTATTTAGCTCTATGGAAAGGGTCCATCCAGGTGCAGACCAGCATTAGAAAGAATGGCAGCTCCCAACTCTCTTTCTCTTTTCCTTTTCCTTTTTTTTTTTTTTTTTTTTAATGCTTCTCACAAGACATTGAACCTCAGCTCATCAAATGGTCTGGATTTATATAAAAGCCTAAGAAATGACAAAAAGAAGAATTTTAAAATTAACCAAGCTTAGCCAGTTGCAAGAATGCAGTCACTAGATCTTTAACTACCATGTAGATCACAATTAAAAGCAACAGCAGTCCATTTCCTTCCCTTTTATTTTGCTTTAAAAAAGGAATCTGTGACCCTCCTTTCACAGGGCAGCTACCATCTATGATATTTTTAATTCAAGTAGAGGATTGCCGCAAAAGAAAATGATGTATTCCCCCATCTTACTGATCAGCTGTCCCACATGATAAACCTGTAAGAATACCAAAGTTCTGGGGTAAGCAAATAAAAACAAGTGGCAAGAAAGTTATGATAAATATGTTATTGTAAGAAAAATGTATATAAATCACATAAGGTATCAATCCCCAGTCAAGTTATCCATCTTAGGCTTTCAGTATTATTAATCCATTGCTGTCAAATTGCTGCATGGATTTTAGATCACACCCTTGAAAGAAATCTTCTGCATAGATTTCCTACATTTTTCTGGCTTGTTGAAATGAGTACAGTTTTAGTTCAAGGGAAAATCAGGAACCAGCTTCAGCTCAAAGATCTAACAATTTTTGCAACTTTTTGCACAGCCCCCCCCCCCCCCAAAACAGAAGGCATCAATTAAGGGTGACTTTGAAGAGCCACATGACATCTGCTAGGTCTAAAGGTAAGAGCTCACAGGTATTTTCAATTTGGCCCTTCACATGAATCAGGGGTTCCCATGAGGATTTTCTTCTCAAAAGCTAATTTAGCAATTCCAACTAGCTATTTATAGGCCACTTTCTAATACTGAAAGCTGAGTCCTGGATAACAACAAAGGGCTAATGGAACTCTTCATTGCATGTATTAAGCAACTGGTTCCTTCCCAGGGTTGACACTCTCTATAGGAATCCTAAAAGGCAAAGTTTTGATTGCACATATAACACCAAGAGGTACGGTCACATCTTCTTACATTTGAACCTAGGAAATGAAATCTTGACAAATAGCAACCCAAGAGGTTGTCACAAATCAATTTACTTTTTTTGTCCACTTGTTTTCTTGGTCGGTTAACGAAACATTGTTTCTTAAAACAGCTACCAAGAAGATGCATTTTTTTTCTTGGTATTTATTATCTCAACCACCTTTGGAAGCGGGGAGCGGTATTGCTATCTGAGAAACAGGGGGGAAAAGTGGTCATTTTCCATATTTCCATAATTCCACAAGGTAGTTGAAAGAAGGGGGCAATGAGTTAGAGAGAGGCGGGCAACAAGAAATGCTTCAGGATAATGCAAAGGACATCTCACAGTCATGGTTTTTACTCCTGGACGATTCTTAGAGATTATGTTTACCCAACACAATTAATTTAGTTACTGAATTATCTCATGGGACGTGGGTATCCTCAGAACAACCAAATATACAAGAAATTAGTCAAGGCTAAAATAATTAAGTTTAGCATGGACTGTACATATACGATATACTGGTTTACATGAAAGCTCCCTTAGTGGTGGGTTACTTAAGATTTCAGAGTTGAAAGTAAAAGGAACAATTGTCCATACTTGGAAAACTTGTTGGTTTTAATTTTTAATAAGCCTACTTTTCAAATTAGAGATAAATGATTTGTGGTTCTCCAGATGTTGCTTGATGATGAGTCACAGCATTCATCACCATTTTCTAAGCTGGCTAAGACTCATAGGAGTTATAATTCAACAACATTTAGAGGATGAGAAGTTTCCCATCACTACTTTAAATGCTTCAAGTCTAAATCTAACTAGATCCGGTCTCCATCAAGACTATTCACCATTTCTGACATTATTTTTCCAGCCTTACAGAATACCCATGTCAGTACACTATTACACATCTTGCATTTTGTTCTTTAAACTTCCCTCACCTCTTTCTTTTTGAAGATCTCATCAGCTGTATCCAACTGTGACTTCCTTAATCTTCTCCTCCCTCTCAGCCCATTCACTCTTCCTTCATATATTTATTTTGTGTTTCAGCCTTCATTCATTCCCTATCTATGACCAAACCACCGCAAAGTACTTCTTTCATACTGGTCAGTCTTTTTCTTTAATCTAGTCCTCATTCAATCAGCACCCGCCCATTATTTTTTAATAGCCATTTTATTAAAGATTAGAATAAAAAAGATAAAAATGAATACACTCTAACAAAATCAAAGAATAAAAGGAAAAAAAAACAGCAAGTGCAGAAAAGAAAAAATAGAAAGAAAAAATAACAATATAATAAAGATAAAAACTAATACAAACTAAAAGAATGAAAAAGAAAAAGAAGAAATAGAAAGTGCAGAAAGGAAAAAAATGAAAAAATAGAAAAGAAAGAAAAAAATAAGAATTTAGTAAAGAACAGGAAAAGAAATACAGTATATAAAGAAATTACTTCCCCCTTCATCACAACAAGTATAAACAGTTTTAGTAACTTATCGCCTTCTGTTAAAATACAACAAAAGATCTATTCTTCCCATATCCCATCTCTTATCTATAAACAAATCCTTAAAGCATCATTCAGTCCTGGTCAGCAAAAGTCCATTAAGATAACAATGTATCTATTTTAACGTTGATCAGATAAAATGACTTTATATTCCTTCCTTTTATGTTTAACAATCTTGATCTTCATTTGCATGGTCTCTTGGAGTTCCCTGGGCTAGGCCTGACAAGTATCTTCCCAGACTAAAACCCCAGTTCCCAAAGTCCTCCAGCCACAACAGTGTGAATTCCTCAGGGAGGTGCCAGTCTCATCCTTTTGTTCCTCCCACACGGTTCTGGTGACCTAAGAAAATGCTTATCTCCCTGAGCTTGGCCTTCATAATTCCATTCCATCACACTATTCCATGTCTCCCAGAGCTCTAAATCCACCAGAGACCACTGTCTTGTGGTCTCCTCATGAGGAGCAACTATATGGAGCACTTGTGGGAAATCTCAAGTCCTCTCCTGTCAGGTTTAGCCCATGAAACTCCAGGAGACAATACAGATTCAATCCAGCAAGGTTTATTTGGCTTAGCCTATACAGAGAATCTTCCCAGACTGAGAACAGTTCCCAGGGTCAATCCGTAAACACTCCTAGCATTCCTCAGGGAGGGGCCAGTCTCATCCTCTTATCTCTCCCTCGCTGTTCGGGGGATAACAGTACATGCTTGACCCCCCTTGCCTGGCCATTCTCTGCCCACACTCTCACATCTCCTTGTCCAGAGAGGAATTAGGAAGAACTGGTTTACTTGCCAACTCTTCATTCTGCCACAGTCATCGGCTCCGCTTTTAGAGAAACCATCTTCAGTTCACCATTTCTTCCCCAGAAGTTCCAGCACCCACTCATTCTTCTCCATCTCTCTTCTTGTTCTGCCACACCCACTTCTCCAGTACTCCATTCCCACTGCATTCAGCTTTTATTTTTCTCCCGAACTATCAACCCTATTTCCATATAACACTTTTATACAGAGGCATGTTTTATTTTGTTTTGTATTTTCAATAAACATCTAGTCTTTGCAATAGGAAGACCTGAAGGACCAGGTCAGGAACAGATCATCATGGAGAAAACTCTATCTATGCATTCACTAGGAGTTGACACCAACTTGATGGCACATAATCAAATCCGTGCAAGAGACCACGTATAATCCCCCACTTTTCTACCATCATCTGCGTACCTTACAATTCTCCACCCACTTCCCAATCTTTACTACGTTCATCTCTTCCCCTGAATTTTTCACCATTAGCGTATAGAACCATGAGGTCACCAGGGGCTGAATCTGATTTGAAATAAACTTGCTGAATCAGTTCAGAAAGAAAACAAAGGCCCTCTAAAATATGATACTTCGGTTTTTAAAATGCTGTTGATAAAGCCTTTCTGTCAAACTTGTAGATATGCAAATTAAAGTAGATTTGGATAATTTAATAACCTCCATCTGCTGGGCATTCTGCTTCTCTTCTGAAAAGAGCAAACCCACTTTTCCTATTCCGGCACAATAACCTGCTCAACACTGTCTCCGTGCCATGTAATAACACAGTTGCCTAAATTAGAATAGCCCCCGTCTGACTATCCATGAACATAAAACTGATCCAGAAGTACCAGTTAGTCTATGGTAGTCAGCGGTTATGGAACACCTGAAAGGGAGTGGAAGGAAAGGAAGTCAGAGAGGAAAATGGGCTGGTAATTAAACATTTAAAAATCCTAATTGTTCTGCCTCCTTATGCTCAATTTCCAGCAGCTGAGAACAAAGCCAACAGCAGCTCTAAATGAAATAACCACCCACATAAGGAAAGAGGGACCAGCTGTATACAACCCATTGTTTAAAGCACTTCTGTGTTTCCAGAACTAAAAATACTTCCCATTTTCTCATTCTAAGCTCAGATTCTCAGGGTGGCTACTGTACAGCGAGGCATTCACTAAAGGAGGAGAAGAATTGCATAGCTAAGTCAAACCACATCTATTCAGTCCAAGTTCCTGAGATGACACTTGAATATGTGTCATCTATCAGAATTCCCGCCCAGTTTTCTGGGAGATCTGGAAGATATAGTTTCAGCAACTAAAGTTTGCAGCCAGTTTTTACTAGATGCCTTTAGGGAGACTACACAGTTGAATGTAAAATCAATGGCCATGCTATTTGCATCTGAAACACAAGATTCAGTGGACTAGTCCTGGATATGTGAAGATCGGTATTCTCTCTGCCAGTGATAAGGCATTGATTGCCTGTGAAGACACTGAGAATTATCACTTCAAAGAACAGTTATCCACCATACGGAAGGAAATGAATAAATGAACATATAGACATTATTGGGTGAGATTACATCTTCAAACCCCAACCCTTGGCTATCTGCTTTTATACTGTATGTATGGATTCTAGTGCAGATGACCCCATTTAGCTGGTCCAAATTATGTGCTAGGCTAGTACATTTCTTTCTTTCTTCTCATTGAATAAGTGCCTTCTCTCCTAGATCACTTACAGGAGAAGCCCTTTAAGAGTTCCTAAATGAATCTTTAAATATTTCATGCTCTCATCTGCAGCTTCAATTATGCCAACCTACTAAAATATTGTCCATGTTTTGCAATGCCAGCTACTGTGTATAAACGTTGAAATAGCTACAATTCCATGTATTTTTCAAAAGGGGAAAAATCAGGGTTAGGATTATTTCTTCAAAGATAAGATGGACTTTAAGGAAAAATGCACTCTGCTGTGAGAGATGTAAGTTTCTGTTTGGCATTTAAAAATATTAGTGTTGGTGATTAAAAATATTAGACTGTAAGTGTTAATGTCAACCTACACTTACCTAAATAAAGAAAAATATCCTTTTATTTATTTTAAGATTTCTACCCCATTTCACAATTAAATTACCACTTAAGTAATTTATGATAGATTTTTTTTTTTTAAAGTCCAAGCAATGGTACTTCCCCAGAAAAGCAATGCGATATAAACTTCACATGTCATAAAGGTCAGAAAACTGAATTAGGATAGTGATTCTGGACTCTCTGCTGAACCATCAAATTGAACAAATCATTATTACTTTGCCAAACCCATTTTTCCAAGGTTATGGTGAGGACAAATAATGGAAAACTATATATTTTACTTCGAGCTCCTTCAAGGATGGGAGGAAACAAATCTATTGTACTTATAGGCTCAAGGTGGATATTAAATGCTAAGGGGATGGAGACTTAGAGCTTTTCCAACCTCTGCTTCTGGTGAACATCTAGGGGTCTTCTGGATGTTGCACTCTATCCCAGTCAGGACAATTAATGGTGAGGAATGTTGGGAGTTGTAATTACACAATATTTGGAATGCAACTGTTCTCATCTTCATTCAAAGTGATAGTGGGAAAAGGAGATGCCTTTTGGTGTTTGGAATACATTCTTAGGTATACAATATTGATGGCTTGAGGAATTTGGAGATATATTATAGACTCTTGCTTGTGGAAGCAGTAGAAGCTGAAAGGAATAAAGAAAGGCTTCCTGATGCACACAGTAGTCCAATCTTGAATTACTGCTTTCATTGTGAGGGATAGAAGTTCCTTGCTTCCTTGCCTTGAGAAATATTATGGGTAATGGTGCCAAGCAGAGAAGATCTTCTGCATTGTCTTCCACCAATTCTCATTCAATGTGAGGGAAGTAAATTGGCATTGGAACATTTGCTGGGACAATCACTTTAATTTATCTTGTTCTTCTCCTATCAGACAATAAGCTTACCATTGCATGCAGTATAATGTAACTAACTTTTGTGTCTCATCTATTAAAGCATGCAAACAAATTACTACAGAAGCCCAGGGTGCATTACATTGTACACAATGTCACTGGAACTTTACCTATAATTTCAAACTGGTTATTATTGTGCTGTATCATTGTATTTTTGCTGCCCAACTCTTTTATTGTTCTATTTGTTGAATTATGGTCAGACTTTGTGTGGCATTAGAAATTATTGCAGATAAATTTTCATCATTAGAGTATGCATTCTTGCCATAATTCTTTTATGTTTTACAGTGGACAAGAGATATAAACATCCTGCCTTTTCTCCAGCTTCAATTAAATTAAGTCTGTGCTGCAAACCTCCAGATGACCACCAGATGGCAGCGGACTCAGAGCTTTCTATATCTCTTTGCTGCCATCTAGTGGTTGACGTGGTAATAATGATGAATTGCAGCCAGCATGGTGGAGGATCTGGATGAATGAATTGGGAGAAAGAAATGTCTTGATGTGGTAAGTCAATGGAGTTGGGTTTCTCTCATTTGGAAAGTGAGGATTAGGCAAGCCATGGGGTAGCCAAAGGAAAGATAAGGCTGGAGGGCTAGTAAGGTTATGGAAAGGAAAATAGGCATAGACTTTTTAATAGTTTCTAGATAGACCTTCCAAGCTCTTTGGGTTTGTTACCTCCATGTTCTAATAGGTGGGTCCGCAAAGAGATAGACATTTCTATATCCTTTGCTGGCCTCTGTTGGTCACTCAGATTTTTCCAGGCCAGATCTGGTGGCCTGGAATAAGGGCTACCTGACAAATCTATCAAGAGCCACCAATTCACCAGAGTAGATGAACAGAAATAATTCAGGATATAATGCTTCCTTTTCCAGTATGTTTCCAGATACAGGTTTTCCCTGACAACAGCAAAACATTATCACAATCCCTATTTATTTACTTTCTTCCTTTCCATTAGAGCCATCCATTGTGGGAATTAGCTGGCTGACCTACTTCAGGGGCTTCATGTAAAAGGTTCCAGTTTATTTCCTTTTTTGTTTATTGGTTGATTTGTTAGATATTCCCTTTCAATGCAGGTTGTATTATTATAGTCCTGCTTAATGGACGGATTTAGTACCCTTTTCCAGCCACTAAAATGCTCACCTTCATTTTCTGGAAGAAGGCAAAGAGTTATAATTTACTGAAACGCAGTGCTATTAAAAGTTAGCTTCTCTGCCAAGCTACTTTTTGCAAACTTCAACATAACCCAAGATCCTGTGCATTTCCTTATTAAATCACTGGAGTTTTTCCGTTCTAGGTGGATAAGCTTCTAATAATTGTGAAGCCAAGGATGTGAATGGATTACAGGACTAGTGAAGGAAAAGTCATTGTCTAGGAAATGTGCAGTGCAGAGGAAATGGGAGATGGTTTGTTCCGTAGTCTTAGGACTGAGTCAAAAAAGTTTGCTATGGAAAATATAGCCAAGCAATCTGATGCATGTGTGTAATCCTCGAAATACCAATTCTTTTTTTGCCATAAATTCACTTCAATGTATTATTGCAGTCAAAAATAATAAGAGTACACACAGGAAAAGGCCAGCTAAGATATGATGATCCTGATTAAATTAACTATAATTTATTAATTATATGGCTTGATCTTTCTCCTCTTCTTCCTGCCGGGCATCAGCTTCAGCGATTTAATCCTGCTCTCATTAAATTACGCATCTCACCACTAATTGGGAAGCTGTGGTTTAATATCTGTTTATCCTGGCTTAAAATCCACCCTGGTAAAATAATATTAAACCTCAATTGCTTATTTCAGATATAGTGAGGAACTGTAATATTTCATTTAATTAGGACTGCAGGGCTGAGGGCAATGTGTCAGGGGTATAATATTGATTTTATTCCTTTTGTGTAATTTTACAGGATGCCAAATTCTTGCTTGTTATTTTTGTATGTTTGTTTTTGCTGTGATGGGACCACCCCCTGGTCCAACCCGTGGCACACAACAGACACAATGTTTGCTGTTTGCTTATTTGTTGTAAAAGCCAGGGAGGAGTCCACAGGCTGGTCTGCAAAAATCCAGATGGCCATTAGGTGATAGCAAACAACTGAGAGGTTTCTGTATCTATTTGCCACCGTCTCCTGGTTACTGGTATTTTTGCTACCCAGATTTTACAGCTTTATATATGAAATAAGAGGATTTCATATCTCCAGGAAATGGTTTCATTTTATACTCGCCTTGATCGTTTTCAACTCATGAATTAACGTCTTATCTCATTTATGTGAGGGATATATTTGAAAGCTTACCACAACAACAACAACGATGATGATGATGATGATATAAATTATGCCCTGGATGAAAAGCCACTGCTTAAAATGAAAATGAATGATGACGCTTCCATCATATTTTCAAGTTTTGTTTCTTTACGCTGGTCCTTATACACATAAGCCTTATTCACCACTGTTTATTTCCAAACCAGCATGCTCCTGATGTCACACTGTTACACAGCAAACGTTCATGAAATGTATAGGGTCAAGTGGTATAAGAGTTATTATTAAAGAGTGAATATCTTAATGTCTTAGCAGATCCATGTTTGGATTCAGAGTTAGTGAAAGAACACAAAGGCAAGAGTGGGGTTCAGGGCCTCTTCCAGAGTAGCAGGGTGGAAGTTCCCTAAAGCAGGGCTCCTCAACCTTAGCAACTTTAAGACGGGTGGACTTCAACTCCCAGAATTCCCCAGCCAGCCTTAAAGTTGCCAAGGTTGAGGAACCCTGCCCTAAAGCATCATGAGTGATGCTAAATTACTGAAGTGCTTAAAGGAAAGAGGGACAGCCATGATCTCCTGAAGAATCACTGAATGTAGTTCAGATGACATTAAATTGGCAATTGTAGTCCAGTTAAAGCAAATCAGACACCTTAAGGTAAAAATCCAGACTAGAAGTATGTATTAACAGGCAATTGGTGGCCAACCACAGAAGCCAAGCTATGTTGTTTTTCTGATGGACTTCTTCTGTCCTTATTACACTGCCAACAGCATTATGTATCTGTTATGAACTGGCCAAGACAGTGAGAATCGGCACTCCAAAACCTGGCTGTTGTCTCCATGCACAGTTCCAGCTTGTAAAACCCCAGTGAGGCCAAAAGCTGACCATGCCTCTCGCTTCCTTTTCAGTATATCTCTACCAAAACTCTAATTTGTTTACAGACAATAAAAACAAAAGGGAGGTGTGAGTCTTGGATCAATAGATTCCCAAGCAATAACAACATTAAAATAGTCATTTTAATTATGAGTTGACTCAAGCGTCTTGACATACATGAGTATGGACTGAAGTTCTGTTTAGGATTCATTCCAGTGTTTAGCATGGATCACTGCACAATAGATGCACAACAGATACGTTCAGAGTAAATTGAAAAGAATACTTCGGACTCATCTCCACAGACTGAATCCATTTACAGCAAAAACAATCTGAAGTAAGTGTATTTTGCTTAAGTATAGCTGGGAAAAAAATGAAGATGAATTTATGTACACAGAAGAAAGTAGCTGTGAATGCTGAAGTAGAATGACTCAAGGCAAAAAGAAAAGAAAAAAAAGAAAGAAATCTGCATTTCCCACAGTGAGCAGATCTACACACTTCTCCTTCGCGTCCTTGCTTTCTTGCTGGAATATTTTTTGAATAGGCATCCTCAGATCAATTTTCAAAAGCAGCCTTGTTCCCTTGGAATAATGTCATCTAAAAGCAACTAAGTAATGCAACAGTTCTTATTACAGCTGAGAGCAAAAGTTGCACGGGCCTTATACTTTGCAGTTGCAGCCACAACATAGTCTTTCAAACAAAGCTACAATCTGAAAATGTCTGTATCCTAATTTTATAGCCTGAGAGTCTCAGATAAGATAAAACATATGGAGATGGAGTAAATGGGAAAGCTTTACTCGTTGAATTGCTTCTGCAATTATTTAAGATATGAGTTCCACTTGGGGGAAAACATATGAGCATTCTTAGCTTTGCTAGTATTACATTCATATTTCATATTAAGCCAGGTTCATTGAATTAGCCATATTGCTCTGGACCACGCCATAAATCATAATTTTACAAACTGCAATAACTTAATTTGATATGGAAACCCAATTTTGTTCTTGAAAATATTGATTTTCAGTTAGCCTACTGACATTACTAGTTGTATAGTTGTAGAAATCCCACAGCAGAAATGGTCACCTCAATCGACAGGAGTAAAGCATGCCTCCTAATGATCAATTTGGTGTTGAAAAGTATCATCTGATCTATATCATTTTAAATTCAAGAGGGAATAACAGCTTTGAATGCCTTCTGGTCACCCAATATTCAAAATAATTAATAAATAAATTCCTGCTGCTCTAAAACTATTGGGCAAAAGTAACAAGAAGTATCACAGTGTGCAATATTTTAGGAAGATGAGAAAACTGTGATCACTGTGAAGTATACTTCAAGCCAAACAGAGATCCTGAAGGCTTCTTGGACATATCCATGCAATTTTCTTGGCAACAGTACAGAAGTGGTTCACCTTTGCCTTCTGACAGTTCTGACATTCCCTGAAGATCTCCTATCCAAATACTAAACAGGCTTGTTCTTGCTTAGCTTCTGAACCTTTATATTCTGGGGCTTGAGACTAATGTTTTCTTCAACTCAAGTTCCACTCCTGGTGACTACATGAACACAACCATGCTGGGTTTCAGACAACAGCATGGAGGTGTTTTCCATTGTCTTCTTCCAGAATGTTTGGGACCTCCCAGTCTAGTCTATGACCCTGGTAAACCCTGTTATTCTCCCATCCAAGTGCTAGCCATCCTCAAATTTTTTGGGCTCAAGGCATAATCAAAGGAAGGGCTAAGATGATTCTTTTTAAAATGAAGGCCATCCTCTCAATCTTTGAAATGACAGAAGCCAGCAGAAAGAAGCACATGTGACTCTTCTGAAAGTTCAGTTGACAGTCCTCTTTCCTCCATCCCAATTTATCTGTTTGGATATGGTTCAATCCCAAGGGCCATTCAAGTGCCATACTCTATTATAGCTGAAAATTGACCATGCCATAAAATAAATGTTGACTCTCTCTCTCCATTTCTCTCTCTCTAGTCCTGTGAGGGGAATTTCCTGCCTTGTCTTACTCCTGCTCTAATTAAACTTAATGCTGTATGACTGAAATCCAGAATGTAAAAAGCTGCTTCGTTTTTTAATAAAAAAGTTACTGAGGGATTTTTTTTCCTCAGTACTGTCAATAAACTTTCCCATTTAATTAACTAGTTCTTTATCAAACTTTCTTTACACCATAATTTTAAGTAATTTGCCATGTTTAAACAAAGCACTAGTCAGAGCTGGTCTTCCTGAACGTTCTGAAACATGCTTGTCCTAGTAACTTTGGCCAAAGATTATTAAAGTTTGGCCCAATGCAATTGAACAGGTCACCTTTGCATCATCTTTTTTGGCTGGTCAGTTTCTTTAGCATTTGAGTTTCCGTGTAATCTCAAATTGGCTGGATTCAGTTATGATAACCCATAAATCTTATTCAAGCAGTATAAAAACCACACAAAATAATATATGAGCCATGGTTCTGATATCATTTAAAGTCAATGTGCATTAACTTGCATGGAATGCATACAATTCATGTACATGGAATGGTGCAACATTTGCCCTGCACACATGGATAACTGCCTTTAACATAATGGTGGACAAGACTGGATTGGGGGGGGTGTGTGTATGTATATGTGTACATGTGTGTGTGTGTGTGTGTGTGTGTATATATCTGCACACGAAAATTGAGTGTCAACTAAAAGGAGTCTTCCCCCCTCGCTGCAGATGAAAAGAAACAGAGATGGAAGATGAATTTTAAAAAATGATGAGATAGATTCTAGATGAGAATGTTTAGAAGATCATGAATGTGCCCTGTTTGTACAAGGATGAGATCTGATATAAGCAAATCCCAGAGTCATTTTGCTTAAAGTACTTAGGGGTTAGGACTCCCACCACCACCACCACCACCATTTGAAAGAATAATGAGAGTAAATCTGAAGGTCCTCAATCTTGGTTGACTGACTTCGCCATTTTTAGCAGATACCAATAGACAAAATAGAGGAATAAGGAGAAATCTGAGGAGGAACTTTTGAACAGTGTTTGCCTTTTAAAATACATATTATCCATGTAATATAAAGTGCAGTGTGCTTCCAATTTTAAATCACATTTTAAAGTTCAGCTATCAAAAGTTTGGACAGTGCCTAGCTAATCTTACCTGATCTTGAAAAGATAAATAGGGTTTGCCTGGTGGGAACTTAGACAGGAATATATCAGGGCAGGGAGACAGGAAGGAGTCCACATGGGTGTGTCCACAAAGTCATCAGAAATCAAGCTTGACTCCAGAGAAACTATTTTGAAAAAGATGTTTCACAGTGGAAAGCTAAGGAGGCAAGACAACAGAAAGGTGAGATTTGCTTAAATGTATCAGTTTCATTAACAAGTATGCCATTTCCCATGGACTGCATGTCTGTAGTTCGGGGATAACATATTAACAAAATATATTCAGCATAAATACTAATACACAAAAATGAAAAAAATATATAACCTGATCCAGGAACCTGATTCAAATTATAGCCTTCAAACTCCTATTTTAGATTACAGCTTCCATAATCTCTAAACATCAGGAACATTGGTCATCCTAGAATTAGAACGCACCACCAATTGTAATATTTTATCTTATTTTGGTTTTTGTTTACTTTTGTTTTGTTTCTGTTTGCAATTCTGGTCAGTGACCATAATAAAAACCCTAGTTGAGAATTATGGGAGTTGTAACGCGTTTGGAAGGCTCCACTTGAGAAAATTTGTCTTCCTGCCCGCCTACCTACCCCATCTGCAATTAGACATTTTAAAACAATTGTAAACACTACACAAATTTGTTTGTTAGTTTTATTCTATTTAGGTTGGAATGACAAAGATGAGATTAACTTAGAACATTTAACAACTGGTTCATGCAAATCCGACTGAGCTAGCAATAACATCCCATCATATGCCCAGGATTCAACATAAATATAAACAAAGAGATCCAGAGTGTGGTTCACGACTAATAACACCAACCATCACAATTTATTTCTAACTGGGTCTGTGGAATGTTACATTTTTTCTTTACGTAATTCAAATTTGTAGAGAGGGTTGTATTTGCTTTGGAACACATGACCTCAGATATGTCAGTCTTTCATCACTAACCTTCCTCTTGATCCCCAACGACCATAAGCGTTGGGGATCTATTCAAGCAGCTTCCCTTTGACATCTCTTGAAGTGAAATAATTGTTCCTGGGTCCTCAGAGAGGTAGCGAGGCTTAGAAAATTGCTAAAAAACAGGATGGATTTTTGAGAGAAGGTCACAGTACAAAAGGCCGCTTATGGAATCCAACAAAAGTTTCACTTGCTCTCTTCGGTAGATCTTCTCCCCACTCTGATTCTCCTCTCTGATGCATCATCTCCTCTTTTTATTCCAATCTGTAGGCCTGTTCCACATCTTCTGAACTCTGGTCGTGTTATTCTTTCCAGCATTTGTCCTTCTTTTCTTTTTAAAATTGCCAGTTGACCAGAACAGGTTTAATAGCAGCTCACTCTAGTAGGTAAAGCTTTCTAGGGCAAGGAGAAAAACATTATAACTTGCTAACCTGTATATAATAAACTGCTGCTTAAGCATGGCTACATTAGAAGTTGAAAGAAGGATATCTTTTGTCTTTGCTGATAGGGCTCTACCTCTTGCACTTTCAGCTACTATATTATTTAGCCCATATGATAAACCAGGTTATCTTAACCTGGGCATCCTCCAAAGAATTCTCTCCAGCCAGAATTCTATGAGTTGAAGTCCACCCCTCTGGAATTGCCCAAGCTGAAGAAGATTGCAGTCGAGCCATGTTGACTCAAACTGGTGAACTCTGCTTGCAGAAGCCGATGCTTATAGAATTCCTTAAGTGCAACCAACCCATCAACTTTAACTTCTATGATCTTGGGATTTTGGCTTGGAGTGAAATACCAAACTGTCTCTATTTAAGCGTTATTAGGAAATTACAAAATAAGAATGCAGCACTGCCTGAAAAAGACAAGTTCTCCAATAACTATTTTTGGAAAGTTCTACCAAGGCCACAGGAGAAAGCATCAGCTCCTCCTTTGATAGGGATGTGCAGATACTGTAAGGATAAATCAGCTCTACTTTATTTTCTGTGTTTGTAGGAACATTCCAGGTCATTGCAATTGTGAGGGTGTTTTTTTTTTTTAAGTTCTATTTTTAAAAAGGCATTTTTCTTAGCAATCTTTCCCAACATACAAAAATCTGGTATGCAACTTCTGGCAAACAAAGCTTATGTATTTAACTGCATAGTTCGCTACAGTTTTTTGCTTCAGGGAAAGGACAAGGCAGCTAGTGTGGCATAATGGTGATTGTGCTGCCTTAGGACTAGAGAGAATTATTCATGTCTATCTTCAACTATAGAAGCTCACTGGGTGATTTTGAACCTTTCATTCAGCTCAATCTGACTTGTGGGACAGTTTCTGTGGGGGCAAAATGGAGGCAAAAGGGCTATGGAGACTGCCTTGAACTTCTGGAAGAAAGGTAGGATACAAATCTAATAAATAAACAAAAGAAGGTGATGTCTCTTTTTTACTCCATGTACAAAATCTTATTTCAGAATCACTCCTCCAGATACCTGAAATGATAGGCTAATTGGGGGGCCCGAGTGAGATTCTGTGACACAGATAACACAGTTCCTAGGAGTTCAGGGGGAATAGTTGGAAGTATTCATTGTGACTCCACACTGATATCTAAGACAACTGTTTCAGTTTACCTAGGGTTGATTCTATGGGGAAACTCATTTGATTTGTGTTTGAAAGCAAACTGAACACATATTTCAAACTAACACATGCATCAAACTCAGTTATCTTTCAAAATGTTTCTTCTCCAAGGTAAATCTTGTTTAAGGCAATTGATTTCAGGCAGATGAAGCATACTTAAATCAGTTTGGGGTATTAGTCAAGAAGGTCCAAAATCAATCTGGCAAGGTTTAAGTCCCTTAATTTGACAGAAATTGTATTTAAAAAAAAAAGTCTGGCTTGTTACTGATTTGCTTGAAACTGTAATTATCATTCCTAGAAGGATTTTTAATATATATATGGGTAGAAATGAAGTACTTTGTCTTGTAAACTGCATTAATCTCATACTTGATGTACACAGAATGAAATACATTTCTTAACGCTGCCATCAAATGAATGATTGCAACAATGCTCTCCAAGCTTGTCAGTCATAATCATAATCATAAACTTACATTTATGTGGATAATCAAGGATATGTGGGAGAACATTAAATCAAAAGGAAAAAAAGTTAATCTGACTTCTGACAAATCTCTAGCTTCTCACAGCAAAGCCATATTGAGTAAGGGTGTTTTGGTGTGTAGAGCAAACTCATGTCAATTGTTATTAATGTATGAAGAACAGAATTAAAGAAAGTGAAATAGCAAGATTTGGAAGCCTTGTGACAAAAAAAAATTCATTCCTTTCATTTGATAGTTCAGGAAGTCCCCCATTTAAGAACAAGTTCTGTTCCCAAGGTCTGTCCTTAAGTCGAATTTGTATGTAAGTTGGAACGGTATATTGTTGTATGATACTGTATAAGAAGTATTGTTTAATGAACCCAAACCATTGTGTATTTAACTCAAATTTTGCTACAGTAGACTCCCTTCTTAACTGTGGGTCATCCTTAAACCAGGTGTTCCTAGCCCAGGGACTACCTGTATTCTATTCTTTTATTATGATTACAGTAGAAATATAGTCCAGGTGGAAATGTCAAAATCAAGACATTAAAGAAAGAAATCTGCAGCAGACAGAAAGATGGAGCCCTACTTTTTTTCAGTTTCTCCCCTGGTTCTTTCGTGTGGTCTACCAAGGGGGAGCTGTAAAGCTGTCAAGGCCATGTTTTCCTTCCAGGACATAAGGCTGGAAACCCAGGAGAGGAGAGAGGTCAAGTCCCCTCTAATGGACTGATAACACATCAGCAACCAAGGGACATGGCCACCTGTGGGTGGAAGGCAGAGAAGGAAGTGACAGGGCGTGCTCCATGACATTGTGCAAAGCAATTGATTTATTTGTGTCAGGTGTCATGACATCCTTAAGCCCTTTGTGTAATGATGTTGTGCCACCCAGGCTAGCAGGGTGACATCATTGTTCATGTTGGTGTGAGCTTCCCAGAGTCATTATATGAGATAGGAGGCCATGCAACTCCTGTAAATAAATAAATAAAGTAAAGAAAAAAATTAAAGGCTCTGCAACTAATCCTAACCCTATCAACAGCTCAGCTGGGAATAAATCAGTTCAGTTCTGCAGCCCTGCTGAGACTGGGGGAGCCGCTGCTTTCAAAGTGGTGAAAAATCATCCTGTGGAATTCTGGTAAATCTTTGTTAGTAGAAGTTAAGGATGGCTGATCTCTGTTGTGCAGAGCACAGCAAAGCTCTCAAAAACTCTGCTCTCAGGAAAACCACACATCAGCATGAGAGCTTGCGAAATACAATGTCCATATTTTGCTCTCCGAAGAAATTCCAGTCAGAAAATATATACTAACTGGTTTTTATTGATAAAAATGCAAAACTTCATAAAATACAAGTTGCATACAAAATATAGGAAATAACAAAGACTTCTTCACATCTTAGCATCCAAGACTTATCCACAACAAAGTCTCTAGCTAAAAACTCTCAGAGAAGAGGTACACTACTTGGTTATTAGTTACAACTACGTAACCTATAAAACCTACATGATAGAGAAAACTATACACGACTGACAGGCTGGGGATCTAGCCCTCCCATTATATTGCCAGCATGTACTCCCCCACTGAATAACTAGCATACACACGCCAATAGGTGGCAGTAACTAGCAGTGTTCTTACACAACACACAGTCACAAGTTGTTTACATGAACTACGTAGTCATAATAAGTTGTTGTACAGATAACGAGATGAAATTTCTTCCCATGAGAAAATCCTGACAATCTCTTATGCCACCCTTTGCCCTGAGGAGGAGAAAAATAGCAGCAGGAGAGGGATATTCCACAAGGATCATACTTGGCACAGCTGGTTTCCCAAAAGGTACTACTGGGAATTATTGTAATTATTAATTCTGGTAATTAGAGTCTCTTATAAGCACTACTTGCTGCCTCTTTGAAAAGACTGCCTTTTGCTTTTAAAATGCATCCTCCAAAACCTCTCCTTGGTTGGGTGCACAAGCGCTATAACTGGTGTAACTTTTGTTGTACATTTGAATAACAACAGGCGAGTCTGCACTGTAAGACCCTTACCAAGGGCTCTGACATGACCAAACCTATCAGGAATTTTAACAGAAGCCCTGTGAAAGCAGCAGTCCAGGTTTGCATCTCCTCGCTCCGTAGTGGAAATTTGATAGGCTAAGAACCAGAGCGCTGGGTCCGTAATCAGGTAACAGTCACTGCATTTTGCATTTGAGTAAGAATTCAACGAAGACAGTCTTTCTTGGACAGAAAAGATGCATCTGCGCTTAATGAATGTCAGTCCAGCCATGTAGCTCCTGAAGCAGATGTATCCACAGGGAAGTGCTCAGGTGAACTTAGAACCTGTGAACAAGGCCCTCCCCTTTTTTACACATGTCGCAATGCATGCAGGAAAGGGGTAGGGCTTCGATTGCCTGCTTAGGGCTGTCCTGTTGCCTTGTTTGACCCCCTGTGGACACCCTGCCTTGAAGGTACAGAATATCTATCTATCTATCTATCTATCTATCTATCTATCTATCTATCTATCTATCTATCTGCCATATTTTCCCTCTGAACACCAAAAAGTCTTTGCTGGATCGCACCCTGTTTATGACAAAAAGGGACACTATTTTGCTCTGTACTTCAGTAGTCATAGAACCTCCCTCTGATTCTGACTTGCTTGGTATGTTCTTAACAGATATTTCATGCCAATTTATGATCAAAGTGTGAATGGTATAAGCTAAGAAGGAGGTTTGAATCTTCTTCGTTCTAAGCTTGTTGCAAGAAAGGTTTTGCTCTAAGGAGGAGGAAGATACTGTAAACTGGATATTCATATACCGCACAGCTATTTACTACCCAGTGGATTTCTTACCATAAATGTTAATTATACTGTAGTTTAGTCATTTTATACAGTGCAACTAAATTACCAAGTAAGATGTCATTCAGCAGAACAGAAACAGCCGGTTATGATTTACAAAGCCATCAAAACTATGGAAATACTCAGTATAATCAGAATTGTAATTAGAGCAAATGTAGCTTCAGGAAAATTTATTAACAGAATAAAGATTAAATGAATGTTGGACTATTCTCTGTCAGAGTGCAGCAATGAAAATGATTGGCTTTCCCTTAATTCAAGCATCTTTTTAAAAAACAGAAGAGAAAATTGTTTCTTGTTTTTCCCTCCCTCTCTAGAAAAATGTGAGGCAAATATTAAGCATTTTAAGACGTTCCAAACATAGATGCAATTCTCCGGTCTCAACTGATGCATCGTCCCTGTTGGAACTGTCATTTATTTTATTTTATTTTTTCTTTACAGATTAAACCATTGCACTTTTAAAAGTAGCATTGCAAGTACCCCAAAGTGTTGAATGAAACATCTTGTAGCTTTGTACCCATTGCTAGAATAAAGCTCCTACATTCCATTTTATTTATTCTTACCACTATTAAAGGCTATTCAGGAATTCTAGTTACCATATATGGATTACAACCGAGAGATGGCAGTAGGAATAAGGGCTCTGTATCTCTCTGCAGTCATAGAAATGTTGTCTGGACTTTTGCAGCCCATATCTGGTACCCCAGATCTGGTGAATGGGGTGATCCAGTTGACAATGATTGGTTCGCACTAAGCCAAGTTCACTAAATAAAATGTAATTAGCTGAGCTGGCACATCATGACAAGCCAACCTCCCCCCACCAAACAAGCCATACTACAAATAACGTGAAATGTGAACCCATCCAAGATTGCATTGATTCCCTTTAATCCCATCCCATTCTCAGAATTGCATATATCACTAAGGGGCGATGAGTGGGTTGTCATATTGCACTGAGCTGAAAACAAACTAGCAAATCCTATTATTTCATGAAATATGGGACCAAGTCAGTATATACAAAACTCTTCAGCAAAGATTCCTGAATAGATGCAGCAATCAGAATAAGAACAGGGACTGCCCTAACAATCTGTTTAAACAGCATAAACAATATAAATTATAGAACAGGTGTAAATGAACTGTTCCAACAACAGAGGGATCTAAACTGTAAATAAGAATCTGTGTTGGGATTTTGGGTTTGTTCATAAATTATCTGGAGCTATCTTCAAACTCAATCATCAAATTGATTCAGGTACCAGACTGCATTGGAGGCCTCAGAATTGGAGATTCAATGAACTTTGTTGGCTTTCCAGCATCTCAAACCTTGGTGGTGCAGCTTTCCTTCCATATATGAACATTTGGAGGAGTTCAGTGATGTAATATAATGTAATGAGTATCAACACGAGTGAGCCATTCCCACAAGCTTGCCAGCCCAGATGAACAAATATCAGAAATATTTTCTCTTTAAGTTGGAGGACACTTTCATGATTCAGGACAACTTTCTTACAGGCTGTTTGCTAGACAATTCCTTTTGTCATCCTTGCTGTCTTGGTCTTAAAAGAGGTGTAGTGGGAATATACCAATAATCTATTGTGAGGAATCTATTGTGAAGTTATTACAAATACTGTATACAATATATACAAATATTCAAGACAAAGCATTAGAGGAAAGCATCGCCTCTGTAGGATTTCATGGGAAACCGAATATTGATAAGATTTGTGAAATTTCTCCAGCTGCTTCATCTGAGTCTACCAAAAGTGAAATTCAAGGCAAACGTGGGCTCATTTCTTAATGGAACATGCAGGAGTGAGGAACAGGATCTTGCCGAAGGGCCAGTTCTGTCCTGAGGTCCTCCCCCATAGGATGGGTGAGCCAGGAGAAGCTTCAAAATTATGTCTTCAGTGAAATGCCCTTAAGCCCCTGCTCCTGAGTTTTAGTCACTCATATTCCAAAATGAAAAGTGTAAGGCAGGGCAGGCCCTACAGAAATGCCACCTTGAGGTATTCTCCAAGAAGGAGACAGTCAGGTTTCTGGTGAGAACTTGAAGCAGCCTGCCAGGCCAGACCAGGAAATATTTTGAAGGTTAGTCTTTTTTTCAGCTCTTATTCTTTCTGCTGAGCTTACCTTTTCAGCCTTTTCTATCTGTTCTCACAAGTTTCTTGAATAGTTCCACCCTCTACTCAGATGCTTCCATTTTGCCTTCTGGCTCTTCCTCCCACGTCTTTCACATCTGAGCTGAGTTGGTCTTGGCTTTTCCTTTTATTTTTATTCATGTCTTCCTTTTGTGTTTGAATACATGCTCCTGGGCTGCTAAGCTGTGAGGAATAGGTAAAGTTCTCATCACTCCCTGACATGTTCCAGATTTATCAAATCACATGACATTTTCTGGAGCATGAGTAAAGGATGACTGTGAGTCACAAGGGTTGATCATCTCTTCCAAATTAGGTTTTTTACACTGGCTTCCAGAGCTTAACCTCTCAGATAACCATGATCCCTGGAGAACAGAGTACAAACATAGTAGTCACTGGATGAGTGACTACTATGTGACGTCCCACGAATTTGATTAGTGCATGTCTTGTCAGTGGTTGGAGAAAGCATATAGCAACACTAGTCAAGGGTTTTAGGACTTCTTTGGGATACAGATTTTTCAAATGAGAAGATCACTTGGTGTCATAGCCATTCTGTTTCCCTGTTCCCTGTCTTACCTCTGCTTTCCTGCCTCCTCCTACATTCATAAAATATGATAGCTTCACTTTTCAATAATTGTTTTTCTTAATTCTATAGACCAATGCATTTGAACTGAAACCTTTACACCAGCTGATCACTTTACCACTACCAAGATAATGGAATTCCAATTTAGGTCAAAGGATGCATTTATCTGTTTATGAATACAAGCCAGAAGAAACTATAAGTGATGGTGCATTATTTATGATGCTTGTATTATCGATGGTGCTTATGAATGCAAGCCAGGGGAAAACATATGTGATGCTGTGTGACCCATGAGGTTCGATTGCTCTTTGTTGTAGCGTATCTCAGCAGCTTAAGTTTCCAGTTCCTGCATGAATGATGGTGTTTGAGGAAGGACTGAAATCACATACAGTGTACCTCTGCATCATATCAGAAGCTGAGATGGATATACTTGACCTAGTTTCCTCCTTACGCTTAAATGAAACAATGCATCCTTTTAATGTGACATCCTTTGATGTGATTATCATTAAGTAAAGGATTAACCAATGTCTAGACACCTCACATCTGGAAAAGCATTCCTGATGGTGAGTCTGTTCATTGAAATGATGGTGAGTCTGTCAATCAAATCCATAGTGAGCATGGAAAGTACAATGATGCTGGTCATCTACAGCAAAGTGGGCTCTAATCCTACAAGGAAACATCTCCTGGTGCTGCTTCTCGAATGCTTCTCATTGTGGCTCTTAATATCCATCTTTTCATCCTTTAGAGTTTAGACGCAGTCAAAAAGGCAATAGATGTGCTTCTGATGGATATAAAATTTGGAGCCCAGCCAACTTAAGTCAAGGTAGGAACTCTGTATAGTTGGGTCTCTCATAGGTGCTTCCTTCTCTTAAATATGACTTGGAGCGAATGTCAAGAGAAAAGCTTTATGTGTCATTATTTTGCTGTGCTTCTTCACCTACGGAGATCCTCATTTAAATTCTCAATTTAATCAACAAGAAAACTGGCTGCTAGGAGTACAGAAGGCAGGAAGTGGGGTCCAATGGAAATGGGAAATGGCTTTGGATCTAGAAAGTCTTTGAGCCTCATATCTTCTGCTGCCCAATGAATAGGCTTTAACTGAATCCAAGTCACTTATTAGTGAAACAAAATTGAGGGCAGATCTATTTTACATCATGTACCTCGACACACATTCAAGTCTCAGGACACTTCTGTATGAGGACTCTGCACCAGTTGGAAACCAGTTCTAGACTTCCATGATCCCATGTTCTCAGCTTCTGCAAGGGAGCATTGAAAACAACATTCCAAAAGCAAGAAGAGAGATTCTTAGCTGCCTCTAGGAAACATTTGGAAACTATTATTTCTGCCAAAGATGGTGTTCCAAGTGCTGACTGGATGGATGTCTAAACTTCTGTGCCTGCCATAGGCACTATTTTCTTATTTGGAATCTGTAAACAGTTGCACATTAATAATGCATTCAAATTTGCAGAGAGAGGCTGTGTTTAATTTTGTACCATGCAGACATTTTATCAGCTTCTGTTCATTCAGAAATTAATTGAAACCTACCATTTCAACAGGGGTGCTTAAACATTTGCTTGCTACTACAGCATACTTTCCCATGCATCCGATGGGCTGATCATATATACCATGAACCTGCTTTTGTCTACTTTAATCACAGACTGCAGTCCTTCCCCCTCAAAATACTCTCCTGAGTTCACACTTCCTAATTTGCCTATCATTTAATCCACTGGAGCAACAGGGTTTTATATCCATTATTTGTGCTTGACTGTCCCTTTCTTCCTGCAGACATTTCTTGAAAAACAGATAATGAGTCCTACTATAGTTTTATGGGCTTATTTCTCACCATTAATGCCTGGGATCAGGGAAGTGCATACTAAAAAACGTGGACAGCTTGAACGACGAGAACTTGGACAATTTAAGCAAAGTTTATTTTCCATTTAATGCAAGATAGATTGCTTCTGGGGGGAAAAGGAGAAATATCAGCATAAAGAAGATGCTGACCAATACTCTAAATAATAAAATAGAGTATAAAAGCTGGGGAGGTATTTTCTGAGTGGTTCAGGAAATAGACAAAAAAAAGGGAGGGGCAATTTATATGAGGAGTTTATAAAATTATGAGTGAAGAAAGTGGATGAATTTCTCAGTTGGTTGTTTCTCTGCACACTCATTGCAACTGACAAGTTCAGGGAATTGCTGAAGCTGGGTACGAGTACTTGTAATTAGCTAATTAATTAACAATAAAATTCAAGTATGCTTAAAATCCCACAGATGGAGCTTCCATGTCTTCCCAAAGATTCTGAAGGAGAAAAAGCTAAATTTGTCACTAGTGAATATGGCAAAGCTCCAACATGTAGTGACAAATAAATGATTGTCTGTTCTGGCATTTCGTCTCTTGACCCTCCATGAAACCAGGTTCCAGCCCTAGCGGTATCCTTGAACATGGACACGTGCCCAACCTAATGAATGTTAGGACTTCCCGTGATCCAGTTCTCCAACAACATTGAGAGTCTGTTGCAGTATAGTGAACGCATTTAAATTAGGATTGTTCTTGGGCTCTTAGCTTTCCTCTTCATATCTCTGATGAAGGCAAGTGAAAAATGGTCCCACTTCATTTCTGATCATTTTGTCTTCTTCCCAGCTTGGAAGGGCCAGAGAGGAACATTTCTCCTCCACCTTCCAACATCCAAAATCCAAAGTGCTCATTTTTGCTAGCATTTTAATAATGAACAATCAATATTTCAAATGCAATCTAGATTATGCTCAGGGTAGCTTCTCTGAATCTTATTGCTCAAAAAACTGCTGGGTCAAGAAAAAATGTCTTTCGAAAAATAGCTCATCTAGGCAACATTCAGTTAAGATTTCCTTGGGTTTCCCAGATCTGTTTTGTTCTTAAATCCACCGTGGTATAAGCAGTTCTAAAGAAATCATTCATAAGGCATTCTAATCGTGAACAATACTTGTGGAAAACAAGGGTCTTCAGCCCTCCTGACACTGAGGAAGTGTTGTGCGTGCCCTTCCCAGGCAAATTATGCCTCTCACAAACCCTCATTTTACAGAAGGACAAATGGATGAAATTCAAAAGCATGGTGTTTGCTCAGGATATGCATAGAAGGTAGAGAGGGGGCTTAGAACACTTCTCTAGCCCTACAGTTACCCTACTCATTCAGGCTCTGCTCTCCAACATAGTCCATTTCTTTCATCCAACATCCCCAAAACACTTTTGCAAGCCTGTAATCCTAACTCCTCTTTGGTTTTTTCCCTCCTCCCATGGGTCACCATGCAGGCTGATGTAATCCTTTCAATCCCTTCTTCCTCCCAGTGCATTGTGTCCTTCTTCAGCCCTATCTAGGGATACCATTTTCATCCCCTTTTGTAAAATGATAGCAATAGGATCCAGCTCTTCTTTCCATTGTGGTAGAGACAAAGTTTATGCAAAGTTTAATCCAGCTATTCAAGTTGAAGGCAATTCAACTGAAACCCCCCCCCCCCATTGAATCTTTAAATCAAATTCCAAAATGGTCTGAATGTATTTAACCTAATCAGGTGCCTTCAAATTGATCCGCTAATTCAAATTGACTCAGCCCCCACCTGCGTATGCTTTTTGTCCAAGTCAAATGGAAGATTCAAACTGATTCAGTGCTACAAATGGGATCTTGGGTGATTTATGTCCCTTGCTGACATACCCTCAGAGCAAAATCCTGCCTTCACCATTCCTTGCTCTTCTTTCCCAATGTCCCAAATTCTACTGTGGAATAAGATCAGCTAACAAAGAGAGATCAATTCTTCCCTTTGAAGAACTCTAAGAAATCCATTTTTAAAAATTCTTCAAATAAAATAATAGACATTCATAGGCAGAATTCTGCACCCCCAGGAATATAAAGTATTTAGAATTATAGTAATATAACTGAAATCACCTTCAAAGATTATGCTCTTCATCAGCATTTATTGAATATTTCTGAACCATAACAGAAGTTACTTATATTGGAACCAACAATAACTTCCTTTACCATCTTATATTGTTGAATTACCTCAATACCTGAAAGTTCTGGCTGATTCAATATCATCTGAGCTATAAAAAACATACCACACCCGCGAAATAAAATAGGTGAGGCCACCTTTTAGACTCATTTAGACTAGTCCAGCATGTTGTGTTTCACAGTGTTCAACCAGATGCTTCTAAGCTGCTCACGAGCAAGGGATGGCAACATACCCTTCTCCTGTAGTTGTTCTTCTGCAACTAGTCTTTGAGGCTTGCTAACCCCTCCGTGGAGGTAACACCGATTCTTCAAAACCAACAATCCTTGAGAGACCCGTCAACCATGCATTTGTCTGCCCGTCTTTTAAAGCCATCCAGGTTAGTGACTATCACAACAGTCTGCGATAATAAATTCCACAGGTTAATGATGCACTGCATGTAGAAATGTTTCCTTTTCTATTTTACAAATCTCCTTCCAGTTTAGTTTCATTACATGACCCCTGACATTACTGTTTTAGAGATGCAGAAAAAGACTATGTTTCCATTTTCTCCATGCCATCCATGATTTTTTATACTTTAAGTCTCCTGCTTGCTTTTTTTCCAAGCTAAAACTTACCAATATTCTATATTTTTTCTTGGAGGGAAAGTGTGTGAACTCCCTGATAATAGTGGTTGCTTCTGCTGAACTTTTGCCATCTCTATTACATCCTTATGCCATATTTGGTGGCCACAGCTCTATGCCTTACTCCAAATGCAGACATATCATAGAATTATGTAAGGATATCACAGTGATGGCAGTTTTACTTTCAACCCCGTTCCTAGTTATCTTTAGAGTGGATCATTGAGCTATCCACTACAAACTCAGAGGTACCTTCACAGTTTAGTGCTATAATCACAATGACAGCAGCATAATACAAGCTCCATCCCTTTTGTACATTTGTGCAACTTCACAATGTGCATACAGTTAATCACACAGGGAAACAATTCCAGCTGTTCCCGACTCAGTCTTCTCTATTGAAATAACAGAGATGAACTCTGATGAAGGGACTAACATCAAGTGGTAACATTGTTTAATGACCTGGATGTGACAGCCTTCTTTACAAGCTGGTCTAGAACATGATCAACATGCTGCTTGGCATTGGAGGTAGGCAGATTGGGAAAGACTTACTTTTGATCTAGTCCTACCTTGGGCTCTTACCAAGAAAATATTAGCAGCAGGCAGACATGCAGATTAAAATTATTGATCAGCATCACAGAGCCTGTTATCCATTCTCACAGAGAGCTGGCAGGGAGTGTTTTCCAAGTGATAATTGCAACTGTATTATTTATGTCTGGTTGAAATCTAATTTATAATACAGTGCCTCCTAAAGTTGCTGCTGTAAGGATGAAAAGTCTATCATTTGCCAGCCTTCTGGGAAAAGCTAATTCAACCAGGTGTCTTGAATTTATAGTCCCTTGTCCTGTTTCTAATCATCTTCTCTGACACATCTGATGTACCATTAAACAGCTCCACACAAGATTTCTCCCAGTGTGTATGTGGTGCAGAAAAACCAAAAGGATGCAAAGCAAAATGATGAAGTCTGCATGATCTTGAAATGTACTGAAACCAATCTACTTGGATTCAGCTGATTCCAGAATTTGCTTTGGCGTCTATGAACCTTGCTGTTTACTTACCTACTTTTCTCCCTCCTAAGGCCATTTTCAAGGGACAGACTCCCAATTTTCCTCTAAGATCTTCACACTCTCCATCTGAGGACACGGTGGTTCTCCAGATCTTGCTGAACCTTCATAATCCTTCTTGACCTTTCTGACAGGACATAAGGGATGGATTGAAGTCTGAAAAAACATTTTCAGCCTTGCATTATGGGCCTCTCTGTCAGATTCTATACCAATAGCCTTTGGTTTCAATGTCTGTTTAAAGGAATAAACCTGTATTTCCCAGTCTAGGATGCTCCTGATGTTTCAAGACTGTAATTTTTGGAATACGTAGCCTGCAGAAGTTCCTACATACTTACAGGGCATCAGATTGAGGAAAGCTCAGTTAGACACACTCACTTGAGAACTGAACTATCTGTGGCTGTTGAGCTTTTTTCTTTGGAAATCAAGCACTTAATGAAAATAAACCAATATTTCAAGAGTTGCCAAAAAGCCTTTCACTATTAACCATCATAGTTTATTTATAGGAAGCATTTTGCAACAGACTTTCACATGCTGTATGGTGTGTAGCTTACAAGTGCAAGCACATTGCAGCAGACTGCTAAGCCAGTTTATTACTATTGTCCACACCATGCTACTTTGTCTGAATCTGAACAAGCTGAGGTTAATCTTCATAACAATTTTTTGGTGGGAACAAATCAACTCCCAGTGATAGTTACTGATACTGGGTTGCTAACAGATTAGATTTGGTTTAGCATGCTAAGTGTAGGAGGTTGATGATGGACATGGAAACTTCTGGTGTTATGACTGTATGGGAGAAGGAGAAGAGATGGAGAATGTGGAAGCTTGGCGAAAAGTTACCAGGGTTTAGTCCTATATCCACATGCAAGCATTGTTTCATTTCTACCATCAGCTACAGCTAAAATGCTTAAGTATGTGACGCAGAATTTCGTAAGCTACCTACAGCATAGTCTAAATGTGGAGTCCATGGTGCTCTCTGAGTTTGGTGGTTTGCTTGCAGACATTTCATTACCCCACTAGGGAACATCATCAGTGCTGGTGAGTGTGGGGTTTGCTCCCTGTTTACATACAGTAACTTGCCCTGCCAGTGTTGGTGGGGGTGTGGCTTTCTCCCTGGTAGTTCCTTGATTAGACTATTGTTTTCTGCCTGATTGTTTGTCTGGTGTTAGTTCCTGGACAGCAGCCAACACCCAGATAAGCAGGATTTGCAGCAAAACATCAATATTCCCCTTAATGCCTTCCTAAATGTATGCAGATTTACTTTGCTTTTTCATTGCAAAAATTACTTACAGTAGGCTGATAAATAATTACAAATGCTGCTTCATAGCCAAACCATTGGACTATTTAGAACTAGGACATTTTGATTTTTATTATACAGTAAAGGTTCTGCTCCTTCCATTTATACATGGGCCAGCAAATGAATAAAGATACCTTTGCTCCCTTTAATCAAGTCTGTCTGGGAGTATGACTTTGTGTGTGTGTGTGCATGCACTTAGATGGCAAAGCCTAGCTGACCTTGTTTGAGTTCAGATGATAAGTAGAGTTGGACCTAACTGGCACTTGGATAGGAAGCAGATGTTCTAAAGGGTTTCAGGCTAGGGGCCTCTGGTGGGTGCTCCTCTTCTCCCAACCACTGATAAGTGAATGAGGTAGCCCAGCAATGTACAAAAGGTCCTTACAAAAGGTCCCAATCATTCGCCAGCTGGTGAGAGTTGAGAAGCCATCCAACCGAAGCCCCCTTAGCATGAGGAGGCTGGGGAGGAAGCTTGGCCTGACATCTGCAGCAGGCACTGCTCACCAGCTGTGCCTGAGCCACCCCGCCCACCCTGTGTCCTACTTGGAAGACCCTTCCTCTCAGCCTTCCCCTGCATGACCAAGCTGACCATAGTCCCTTCGCTGTTAGGAATGGTGGAATGTTGGAATGTTAAAATGTTGACTCAGCGGGTGATGCTTTGCTTGATGTTCCACTGAAGGGATGGACCTATTTGAAGCTTGGCACAGCCCTTATAGATAGCTGATTGACAAACTCACTCGGTCGTCATAAAAACGGTCAATGGAACTGAAACATCTGCAGCCAACCCTGTTGTTCTTGTTTTCCCTGATAAGGAAGTCATCTCTGTCTCCTATAATTTTAATTGTGGTGTGGGGTTTTTTTTGCCATAGTGAACTGTGTGGTAAGGGTGGCTCAGTGCTGAGGACTATTTTGTGCAGCCCAATAAAATTTAATTCATAGGGACAAACAAAGTGGTACTGGGGGTTTGCTTTTATTCAAACCGTATGAGGCAGCTGTAAAACACTGCTCAACTGATTAGGCAAGGCTGGAAGCACCAAGTCTGAACTTATTTAAATTCAGTCAACGGCCTCTTTCTCAGAACATTTTAATCCTAAGGATGTTATTTCAATATTGAAGGTACATATAATTGTAGTGGCCCAGTTGCAAATGCAATGAACCATCTTTATCAATGCAAAGATGCCTTGAATGCTGGACAACAACAACAAAAATGTTTCCATACAAATTGTCATTCCTAGTTTTAAAGTTCTTTAATTGTGGGTATGTATGTGTGTGTGTATTATGTATGTGTTTGTATGTGTGTGTGTATATATGTATTAGGCAAAGATCTCACTGGGATCTTACACAATAAATAAGTAAACAAACAAATATAGAACTACGAAATCATGCCAAAGCAAATTCCCAAGGAACCATAAGTTCAAAATCCAACATTATACATACCTGCTTTTTTTGAAAGGGTACAAAATTAGCAACACCATTCATTAAAAATTTAAACACTGCTTATCATTTGAACAACAAGCAAGTTGAAAAAGATGGAGTTTCAAGACCCACTTAAATGCCTGCATAGATGTGCCAAAGATCTATCTCAGTGTTGTCCAAACTTGACCACTTTAAGTTGAGTGGACTTCAACTCCCAGAATTCCCCAGCCAGCATGAGAATTCTGGCAGTTGAAGTCCACTCATCTTAAAGTGGCCAGGTTTGGACAACACTGGTCTATCTTTTCGGAAAGGGTTTGCAAGTATTAATTAGTATCCAAAAGGTTCTCTTTTCCCTATCAATCCATCTGATATTGAAGGTTAGCCTAGAAGTGAAAAGACAGCCATAGAGGTTGATTGTGTGCATCCAGGCTTTCCGTTAATTATCTGCCCTGGACTATTTCAGGCTTTAGAGGACAGTGCTAGCACGCCCGTTTGGGTCCTCCATTGCACAAGCATGACTATCTCCAGGTATCAGGATCTGATCTTGCTGGTGGACCAGAACTAATCCATTAATCATCTGCATTCTGTTTCTCATTGATGGGCACTTTGCACACATATGCTATGCAGATAGCTTTTTGCAGCTCTTTTTTCCTTCTCTAAGAGGGTCCTGAAGTGCACAGACACACACACCCCTTGGTTAATTTACAGCAAAGAAAAGACCCCATGTACAGTCAGGAATTGCATCAAAAGATGTCATACTGTCAATCTCATGACTACGACCAGTCAATAATTTGTATGTGTGCATTGCCTCTCTGGGGGAGGGAGAGTTGTTCAGTGAAAACAATGACAAGCTATATTTGCCAAATTAAATTCCAAAATTAATTAGAAATTTTGCAAGTTAAACTATGGTGGCCCTAAAGTCTTGTCCCTTTAAATGTTATAGCCATGTCCTGAATCAACCCTCAGAAGCATGAGCGTCTACACTGGGGATAAAGAGAAGAAATGAGGAGGCATCTATGATGACATCATCACCCAAACGCCATGGCGTACATACCTGTACCAGACACAAGTCCATAATGGTGGCATTTGCATGATAGCATCATCAGACATGATTTTCTCATTGTGACGTCACTGTGGTTTATCACAGATGCTGCTGCATAGAATTGCGCAATAGCAATATGCCAGGTTTACTTTCCTTGAAATAAGAATGAGTCCCTTTCAAAAAGACTTATTCATTTTGGCTTGTTTTTATCCAAAAAAGAAATCAACTAATTTCTTATACCTGCTCCAGTGAGGTTTAAGCAATATTGCACTTCCCAGTATTATATCTTTCTGCCACATATAGCTATTAAAGAGAAAGAGCCCTTCAGGAAAAGGGGGGCGGGGGACACTACAGAAGTCAGCATCACAAACATGGTTGAATACCCAGATTTAAAACCAGCTTCCCAAGAACTTGCCTCTCAAAATATTTTGTCTGAATGGATGAATTCTCTGCTTTATTTGTTCCAGATTCAGATGTTTTAATCTCAAATGTCTTGCATGCCAACTTCTGAGTTATTATTAAACATTCATATACTCCCTCCCACAAAAAGAATTTTCATTCAGCCTTACTTGAGACATCACCAAGATTTAAAAAAAACCTGGTCATGATAGCAAGAAGAAGACGGGACTTGGTAAAGTCAAGTTTTCCTCAAGTTGAACTCAAGTCTAGATGATTGCATGGACACATCCATGCAGGCTTTTTGCTAACAACATGGAAGTAGCTCTTCTGTGATTATTACTACAGTCCTTCTCCTCCTTCTCCTTCTCCTTCTCCTTCTCCTCTTTTTTCCAACTATTCATAGATCTGACCCTAGCACAACCAAAAGATACATACTTCAGCACAACTGCTAGGCAATTATCCATAAAATTGTATATAAATACCTTGATGACTATGTGGAGAGAACATTGGAAGAGAATAGATAATCCTGGGGAGGAGGATTATGATATGATGATATGATGATGATGATAGAGGGGAAGATAGAGAATAGAAAAAGAAATAGGAGAAAAGGTACAATAAGGAACCGATTCTTCTGTTCCACATTCCTTTTCTGTTGCAATAGAAGAAGGCCCATTACTGTAGGTGGCTTTTAACTACTAAGGCAGCTAAGGCAATTTTTTAAAAAATTCATTTTACAAGGAAGGAAGATGCATTCTGAATTTTATTAGGAAGTGTAGAAAAAATGGATGGGTTCTTCCATGAGCAGTTCTAATATTTTGCACAAATCACACTCATGTTTTCAAATTTTACTGTGCATTTCTTCAGCTGGGGGGGAAAAAATACTGACTCAAGGGCACAAAAAAAAAAAAAAATAGAGAAAGGTATACATAAAATACCCATAATAATGGAAGAAATGTAAAGTGGAGTGGAAAAAATGGATATATTAGGAGAAAGCCATTTTAAAAATATATTGACATGGAAACAGAACAACATGAACTTAGGTTCATGATCAGACCTGGTTAATATTTGGATGGGGGAGTGCCTTAGAACTGCAGGCACATTGGCTGGATTGAGGAGTCCAAAGCAAACAAATCTTGGAAGAAGGCAATGGTGAATCATTTCTGTATTACTGCCAAGAAAACTGCATCACCTGTCAAACTCAATATAAAGGCATATTTACTTTAATTTTGTCACTGGAGAACTACACTGGACAAGCTTCTTCCTCCCACTGTTGTGGGGTCAGGTTCTTTCCTAGATGCTAGAATACCTTCGGCCACCCCCACCCACTGTGATGGAATGGAATTATGAAGGCCAAGCTCGGGGAGATAAGCATTTCCTTAGCTCACCAGAACCACGTGGAAGGAGCAAGAGGATGAGACTGGCACCTCCCTGAGGAATTCAGAGTCTTGATGAGTCTTTACTTAACAACATTGAATCACCCTTTCTCCTCCTCCTTTCGGCTGGGGAGACCAAGGGCAAACTGAAGCAACTGTAGAGTTGATGCCTGCCTACTCAGTGCCCGTGGAGAAGGTCAACAACTGCTGTGTGGATAATGTATAATGAAATAATTAGAATAATGTATACAGACATAATTGGAATAATGTATAATGAGATAATTGGAAATCATTCTTCCCTCCCCATTTCTAGAGGCCCTGGGGAGATTGGTCCAGCAAGCTCTTGCTATGAATAGATGGGGCTGGGAGAGAAAAATGTCTGAAGCAAAAGCAGCAATCACTTTCATAAGCAACAATCAGAACTTGTAGATGTATCTTATGCATCATATGTGTACTTGTATGTGCACTGTGCATATATAGGCTCCATGCGTAAGGGAGAGATAAAGGGAGCAGGTCTGTTTGTGTTGTGGTGCTTATCCCTAGAATGGCTCTGTTGCTCATGTTCCAATTGGCCTTTACCTTTTTGTTTTCACACACACACAACATTTTTTTTTGCAGGATCCATTACTGTTTTAGACATAAGCTTACTCACAAGCTATTTCCTATTGCAGGAAGTATCTGATTTATTGTATAAAAGAGAGCATTCTCACAAGAGGTAGCCAAGTCATTTTTCTCTGGAATGGGTTAAACTGTGTCACTTTGTGAATATTGTACCCAGCCTTGAGAAAAGGCAGCCTGCTTGGAGATCTTGAGCAGCAATCTCTTAGCAACAGAAGTTTCGTGGCCACTGTTACAAGCGAGAGATTTAGACTGACACGATCATTAATTCCTAAGAATAACTGATCCTGGAAATTCTTCACTGAAGTGGGATTCAAACCCAGATTAATCAGTGGAACTAGCAAGCATGATTTCAGTGTAATACAAGGAGAACTGGACTATACATATTAGCTGGCAGTGAAGGTTGGTAATCCTCAATCTCAGCTTGGAGGTCTCAAACATCTTCCTTGCAAGAAAAGTTTAGAGCATTTGGGATTTCTTAGTTTAGAAAGAAGGAGACAAAGGAAGGATACGAAGGAAAATAACTCATGGCATTGAGATAGTCATGATTGTCATCTCTCTCTCTCTGTCTCTCTCTCGTTCTGTCCTCACCCAGCCTGAAACTGACTGGAAGGAGATTTAGAACAGACAAAAGAAATCTACTTTTCATATAGCACATAATGAACCTGTAGAATTCATTATGATAATGGCCACTAACATGGATGCTTTAAAAGGAGATAGGATACATTCACACAGGACAGGTTAAAGTTTCCACAAGCACAAAGCACAGGAAAGTTTAAACAAATCTTTTAAAAAAAAAATCCAGGTCCTTACCATTCTGGTTTAGGGCTGATTATAGTACTGATAAATCTGTACATCACTGTCATAACATGTATCAGTTGCTCAGGTAACTCGAAACAGGATTATGGTAATGTTAATAGAAGCTCACTGAACAGAAAGACCAGAGCTGGTTGGAATCCGATAGCATTACTACCTTCAAACTGGGAATAAATTTAGCATCAGTGTCTTCCTGTTCCATATATAGTATACACAGACATACAGAAAATACTCACTCATAAGGCCAATCTGTCTTGTTTCCAAGATACCATAAGATAAACAAGTTGATTGCTAGGGACATAAACCTAAGTCAAAATCCCTTTAGATAGTCTATTTTATTTGGAAAATCTATCTGATTCAACCCTCACAGGTGTGTCTGAAAGATTCAAATTCACATGCAAGCATCCCATTCAACTGGACGATTCAATTCAGTTTTCCAATTTGATTCAGAAAGTTGGTTTGTTCAAAACACCATCAAACTGAATTTTCTTATACCTGTCACCCAGGAGATTCTGCTACTGCATGCCAAGTGTCAAATGCTATTAAGTATGATGTATGCATGGTTTTCCAAGAAGTATCTTCAGAACTTGACATTTGTCACCTGAAGAACATTGGATGTGAACATTTCCAGCAAATTATTTGGAGAACTTTGGAACCTAATAATTTGCATCTCTACTAGATATTATGCCATCTGGCGTTATAATAGATGATGTGGTTGTCAAATACTTGTTTTGTTTCAAGCAGCCCTCACTTGCAATCAAGGTTTATTAGAGGGTTAAACACAATCAAGGACAATGAAAAGATGAAAGCACGATAGGATGCAGCCTTATGGGCTTTTACTAGAGAGCAAGGGCAAAACAACGTGGGGCCTAGGATTTGGTGGCAAAGATATTTTGGATTGAAAGACCTGGGGGAAACGCATGAATCTGTGATTATTATTTTTTAAAATAAACTTCATTCCTCCCATCTTCAGGCTTTGATGCCCCCTATCATTAGTTCCTTTAAGAACCATAGCAGCTGGCCTGACACAGTTTGAGCTGAACTGATTACGCTGCAGTAATTATACTTGGATTTGGTGTAATGTAATTAGCATCTGTTTAATTTTTTTTTCTCCTCTCTAGATCCCAAAGAGGGCATAAAATGGCAGCTCCAGAAACTCTGCTGTTCCAGATAAAACATCTTCATTATAACAAGGGTGCTGAAGCAAAGTTCTCACTGATTTTCTGGACTCTTCAGGGAAGTCCTCAAGATACATACATCAAGCTCACCTTTGCAGGTGCTAATCATAAAGGAATGGTGTGGGGATCCAGTTAAGCAGGGTCTGGTTGTGAGTTACATGAACATGGTATTTTACTCTAAAAAAATCCCCTGGATTTAATTCCCTGTGTACTCCATCACATTTGTAGTGTTGAGTTAAAGCTGCTGTTAATTTTTAGAGGTTCTCTTCTTTAATATGTAAACAATAAACTGGTACAAATGGACTTTTCCATGCAGTTTTATTAGATTTGGCTGACATAGTTGTTGCTCTGTTTTGTGTTATAGGAACTTACACAAATCCACAAGTGTATTCACCTTCTTCATACAAAACAATTTTAGGAAATCACAAATATAAAAAGGATCCTTTGAAACACCAATCATGGGCACATATATCTAGATTCCACACATACTTGAATGATGTTGGATGTTATGCTCTGAGAATCAAAATTCAACATGGAAATTGCTATGGTAGGGGTTCAATTTTTCATGCCTAGAATGGGAACAGCCTTACTGGCCTCAGCCTGGCCTGTGCTGCAATAATATAATGAGGGTGACAAAAGTTTCTTCTCCCTCCCAAAAACAGTAGCTACCATGTTCCTGTCTCAACCAGGCAGAGAGAGATTATATGAAATAGTCTTTCTGCATTGGACACTAAGGCCATTCCTCACTAGTAGCTTCGAACATCTTCATAACATCACCGTATCATCACTAAAGTGATGTAAAGCCTGCTGTTATTACTGTTAGTTTGGTCTAATGATGGTTGGATGACTCCAGAAGATGGTGTAAGTCACTAGTCACGAAATGACCTAAGACTCAGGAAAAAAATCTAGAAATTGAAAAAGGAGGGGATCAGCAGCTTTCCTGGGCTATTTCAGCATGGCTGAATGCATGGACTGTGATGATAAAATGCAGTAGGGAGCCCAGTCCCCTGCTGCTCACCTTAAACGTTTGGGGAAATCATCAGCTATCGTTCAATTGACTGGTGGCAAGAGCAGCAAAAGCCTCCTTGTGGGATATAATCTCTTCTCCTTCAGCCTCATCTCATCTCTGCAATATGTAGTTGTCATTTTCCCTCTGCTGCACAATTCCAGCAAACCGAGAAGATCTCTGTTGGCTTGAAGGAAACACATTGGATTACAGGTGATCCAAATCTCCTGTCACTGCTTCGGTATGTAGAGAAGAATATACTTGGGCTCATTAAGAATTCCACTCAGTGAAATACATCTTAATGAAGGCCCTGAAGCTAAAAGATGGCAGCTTGTGGTGAAAGCTTCTATCTTAATCAGCATGGACGTCCCTCTGGCTCTTTTTATCACTTTGCTTTTGATTGCATTTGATCATCCTGCAACAACTTTCCCATTTTACAGGGCCCACAGAGGATCAAGACTACTTTGTCTCCCGTCAGTTACAGTTAGGACAAGTTTTGAGCTAATGCTTCCTTCTTGGACCTTGGCAAGGATCCCTCTGCAAATGTGTCCTCCTGCTTCTTCAGGGGTGGTGAACACAAAAACAATACCCCCCACAAAAAAAAGATAAGGGAAAAAAAGCCACCTTAAGTATCTTTTCTCCTCTTCTTATTCTTCTATTTTCGAAACATAAAAAAAAGGAAAGGGGAGAAAAAAAGGAAACAAGAAAAAAAAATACCCACGAATCTTTCCAAATCTACTCTAATCAGTACTATATATGTATGTAGATATTCCTGCCATGCTATACAATTAACATTAATGTCTGTTTATTTGTTTGGGAAAAAATGAGAAATTAAACATCTAAACTGGTATATTCTTTTCAGTGAAGTGTCTTCCAGCTGGAATTTGCTACAGTAAAATGCTTGTTCAGATATAGAAAGAAAGGTGTTTTTAAAGCATTGTATAATTGATGCAAAGTCAGTGACCTTCTAGTCACTTACTTTGCATTAAAAGTGAATGACATCTTAAAATGTGAACCTTACAACTACCTATCAACATAATTTGAACATGTCATCTTCCTACAGCCTGTTAGGATCTATAATGCAGCGTTCTATGTTTGGAAAATTGGTACTTTCATTTCACTAATCAAGGAGATCAAATCTAAGCTAGTTTTTGAGTTGGATTTCTTTTTTTAGCTTCTTGAAGTTTCTGTTTATTCTGTTTGCCTTTCTTTTTCCTAATCCTATGCACATTTATGTATCATCCTACATCAAATAGTACAAATGACTCTATCTATGAATGTGTTCTATGTTCTCCCATGATTTTTTAAAATATAAAATTAGGATGTTAACTTTGAATTTGAAACTGTGATTCTAAATCTTAAGCCCAGTCTTAAGAGCAGTCTGGCATCTCTTGGTTCCATTTATTTTTGCAGGTATTGAACATGAATCTCATAACATGGCAGTTGCAAAGTGCTGTCAAATGTTAAACATCATATTGCAGGCTATCAACTATCAAATGTAAAATTGCTCATTGGTTATCAAACCTGTGGAATGCTTAATGTCAGAGCCCACTGTCAGATATAAAAGTTCTTAATGCTATTGCAAATCAACTGTGAAATAAGTCAAATGTGAGATGACTGAGTTTTTTAATGAAAAGTCTTACCATTTTCCTCGTCTAAATGCTTGCAACTTAGATACTAGTTTAAAACCCAGGTTCATTCTGGGGCTCAGCAAGAAAGATTCCCAGATGTCTCACAAAAGAACGTTATTAAAAAGAGAGAGCTAGACAGCCTTCCTACTCTCACACTTACAATATCAAAAACAAAAACATTCAACCACAACACTGTTTTAAATTGCAGTCCCCCCCCCCCCTTTCTACCCAGTAACCATACCTTTGCAACCAAAAATGTCACCACCTTGCACAGAGTCTCAGGACTCTGAAATCTGCGTAAGTTCATGAACATTTAGAAGAAATCTGATGAGGTCATCCTGGCTTCTGTCATCATAATTCAATTAGGACAACAGGGAATGTTGAATTAGTGGGTTTTTTAAAACATCGATAGCAGTACTCGATAAATTTCAAAATGTGAAATTCATTAAAAAGTCCATGATTCTACAATTCCCATCAACGGTTGCTTCCAGTTTGATTTTCAAGATACAAACACTTCTGCCATGTTAAGTGCAAACACCAGAAGGCTACCATTCCAGCCATTTCCCACAGCTTCCAGTAACAACTTTGAATTGGACCATTTATTATATCTATATAATTAAAGTTGAAAAAAATGTGCATATTACTTGATGCTGTAGCATCTTCAGAATTACATCTTTAACATTCTGATGGTACATTCTCACCTGGCATCAAAATGACCAGGAAACACCACATTTTCTTTTTATGTTTGAATGAGATTTTTAATTTAACTTAAATAGCTAATCGTTGGTCTACATGATGCTACCATTAGTTCTATATTGTCTACCAGAGTTGTATTAGTCAGCAGAAAAAGCCATTAAATATCTATTAACATTAGAATCTCATTTAACTTCCTTAAAACTTAGAGGTATTCTAGTTATTTACAACACAGTGATTTCATATTAGGCAATGGTAAGTGATTTTAAAAACTGAAGTAGTACATTCTCTCCAAAAGCTAAATAATGCCGTGTAAATTTGAGAATTCTTATTGTCTGTGCAATTCTGGTGCTGTTGGATAGACAGTCCAATTTTAAATATATTTATTACGTGTACTTTCCACCTTTCCAATAATAATAGTGTTTGAGGCAGTGAGCAGTAATAGAATGGATATAAGATGCAGAATTATAATTAAAGCATAGAAAAAAATAAGTTAAAAAGAGATCAGTGAACTGGAAATAAATCCATTATTCCAGGAGTATGGTTTAAATTACGATTGAATATTAGGGTGAAAAATAAATTTGGCTGTGGTATCATTTCCACTGAAATGTAGTGGTCTCCCTTCATTGGTTGTGTTCAAAACAGGCTAGATCATCATCTGCCGTGTGTGCTTTAATCTGAGATCCTGCAGGGAGGGTTGGACTTAATGGTCTAAGTGGCTTGTTTCAACTCTATAAATCAAATTAATCCTACTTCAGCACAGAAATCACTGTGTTCCGAGGAGAAAGAAGGCACTGTTTTCTGAATTAAAAAGGTGAAGGTTGATTTTCTAAGCCTATGCTAAGATAGCCAGTTTGGTGTAGTGGTTAAGGCACCAGGTTAGAAACCAAGAGAGATTGCAAGTTCTAGTCCTGCCTTAGACATGAAGCCAGCTGGGTGACCTTGGACCAGTCATCCTCTCAGCCCCAGGAAGGAGGAGGCCGGGGCAAACCACTTCTGAAATCTTGCCTAGAAAACTGCAGGGACTCATCCAGGCAGTCTCCAGGAGTCAACCTTGGCTTGAAGGCACGCACACACACACACACACACACACACACACTAAGACAAGGACTATAAATATGAAGTCTAGATCATTTTAATTGGAAGGGCACACCCTGTATGGCAGCACAAAACAAAAAACAAAAATCCCTTTATGAATGTTGATACTTTCCATTTCAGAGAAGTGGGATCTTGTGGTGGGCAGTCTGACCTTTGGTTCTGAGCCTTTGGATTAGGGAAGAATAAAAACTTCATCTAAATAATGAACAGCACACTCCTACATCTATGCAGAACGTTGTCTGACTGAAGTGCATGGAACTTTCTCCAAAATAAATGGAGGGTATGATTACACTTCTGTCATTCATGCTTCAGTCGCTGAAAGTCTTCAGTCTTGAGTCTTTAGATCTAGCGTGCATTGGCTCTGCTTCACTGTCTTTTCTCCCAAGGTCTTTTATTTATGTTTTTATCCCTCTCAGCTGTGTCCTTTTCTCTTACTGTTTCATTAAACAATTTTACTTCTCCTCTTGGCAACTTTGTCTGGTACCATCTGAAGGTCATTCCACAGTGGTATCCTTCCTGAACAGTGACCTTCTCTTTGTATTAAAAAGAAAAAGCATACACTTGATAATGTAGGCATCTGTCACTTTTCTTTGGTCCTCGTTGATTTGCCATAAATCCGTCAAGGACTAGAGATGCGCAGGGCAAACCTTTCTATTGTGTCTTTTACAAGGTCTAACAACATTTGCTGGAGACAGAGCAGGATCTGCCTTATCTTCATGCCACGATAAATAAAATGAAGGAAAGGGAAAGATAACATATTTTATCCTGACAAAAGAATAGATTTTCAGCTTCAGGGAGGGGCTGAAGGACTCTTTTGTTCTGAACCAGCAGGAAATCTGTTCCCTCCTATGTTTTCTTGATGAACACATTTGTAATATTCCATTTTCATACCAAACTTCACTAGGATTTCTCCCTCTTCTCAAGCTTGCCCAAGGCTCTACTCTCTGTTACTTTTCTATCACTCAATAACCAGAGCTCATATTAGAGATTAAAAATGCAAGACTTTAATGATCAAAATGTAACATAAAATCTAAACAGGCACAAAACCAAGCAAAACTAGCAATGGAAGACAATATCAGTCCAAGAAGCTAAAAAGGATTAATTGGCTTTAAAAACAGAAATATTAAAAATGCTGGCAGAAGGGAGGAAAATAAAGCCCTAGCACTAAAATTACCACCATATAGGCAAAAAACTCCTTAGGACATTACAGAGTTATGACATCACTGACATTATGATGCTTCAGTAGCCACCGTCAGCCCAACACAAGATAAATTCCAGTACCAATCTAGACCATTTTCTATGCTTATTATCCCCATAGGTTGACAGAAGCCTACAGTATGTTGCTTAATAGGCTGTGTTTCTGCTTGTGTTCCTCAGGAGCTAATATATTGGATATTCTGGCCTTGCTTATCAGAGATAATGCACAATATTTTTGACTGTTGATGCCTTATCATCCATGAAATTATTTCAGCCCCATTGACAGCCAAACAAGTTGGCGGTGGCCACCACTTCCCCCAAAGGTAAAGCATTCTGCAAGTTAATGACTTGCTGTACCCCACCACCACCACTATGCAGTTTCACTGAAGCAGCATTTTATTTTTCTGAGCATGCATCAACTTTACACCTCAATCATATTCCCCCAGATGTTGAAATCTTCTCCAATGGAAGAGTTTCTCCTTATCATCTTGATTGCCTTTTCCTGCACCTGTCTCTGGCCACGGTTTTCAGCTGATTCAGCAACATGCCTATCTCACACGGAACCCAGGGACTCAATTGGAATTCATGTCCAATTCACACCCACTCAACTTCCTTCAGGACTGGAATATGCATTTATTCAGCCTAGGTAAGGACAGTTCAAGAAACTCATTACTACAACTCTCGCTCTTACGGATACCTCCTGATTTCAATCTCCATTTCAAGATTACCCTTGGCATTTCCATTACATTTGCTACATCGGTGTCTTTTCTCTAAAACCAATGATTCCAACTCCCCTATTTTGGTTCTGAAAGCTTTTAACATTAGCCTACACACTCCTCTATGTAGATGCATTTCCCCACAGGTCCCTTTACCCTTTTTAATAGGTTATGAATGTATTGTAGAACATGATAGCCCAATTCTACCCTTCACCATTCAAAAGATGAGGGTGAAAATGCTTCTGATTGTTCAGAGTGCTTTTTTGATCTTGACCTATGTCATACTGCTTGTTATTCATATGTATATATACTGTATGGTTATCTGGAACATCAGTTGTCCTGTCTCATACCGAATACAGTAAGGTATATTTGACTATTCCCCTCATGCTATACTATATGGCGTTATGAGAACTATACCTTTATGAGAATTATTTCATTCTATAATTTAGGTTAGATATTTGTATCTTTCTCCTGTCTTCATAGAGATATTTGCATATTCATAGAACTGGAAGGAACCATTTAGCCATGAAGTTCAACTCCCTACCTTGGGGAATTGGACTGAATCTGAAATGAATCAGGTGTTAATACAGGTCAAAGAGCCAATCTGGAACCAATCTAGAATCTTCTTCTAGGTTCTTCTGTTTCCAGTTCTCAAACACAGAAATATGTTTTGCATAGTGTTCAACCAAAAATAAAATGACAGCAAAACTCTTCAATTCAGCTCAGCTCTGCATGGATTCATTTCCCCTGCTTTAAATCTTGTTCCATGAAAATTTATCAGGTAACAACAGGTATACCCTCAATCTAAATGTTTAGATTTTTTTCGCCCAGGATTAATCACTCAATCACTTAATCACCTATCTGATATGTGGCCATCCATTTCAGAGATAGATAGATAGATAGATAGATAGATAGATAGATAGATAGATAGGTGTGTGTGCTCTAGAGGGTTTTTTCCCAACACAAGATAGAGCTGATTTTACACCATGCAGTCTCCTTAATTTATTTTCATTCCATAGACTTGCATGAAAATCCTTAATTTTACCCTGCAGTTCATCACCAGAATAAAAGTGTTATCTCTCAAAAGGTCATGTCTCTTAAGATTAATGTATTGTGCTGAAAACAAATATCACTTAGCAATTATAATGCAAGTATATCCAGTGCCATTAAGCTGTGTAAAACAAAGGTATGAACTTTAATTCCACACTACTCAAGATCACTCGTAAAATGACTGTAGGTGTAACCTGGAAGGAAAACCTGCTACAAATCATATTTTATCACCTGAAGGAAAGTAGTAGTAGTAGCAGCAGCAGCAGAAGTAAATAATAATAATAATAATAATAATAATAATAATAATAATAATGACATTTGCACAGGTTGCTTTAAATGAATAGATTTGATTGCACTGTGAAAAAACATAGTTAGTAATCCTGAAGACTGAAAAGACCCAAAGATTTTAGACAAAGGGACACCAGCTACTTTGATTCAACCTTCACTCGGTGAAAGAAAATGTCTTGGCCAGCATTGCTGCCCAGCAAATTGGCTTCTGAAAACTTCAAAGATATCTCAGGAAGAGCAAAGACAATTTATGCTACAGCATTGCTCCAATGAATCAGATGACTGATATCAGACACAGATGTTCTTCAGTGTCCCTAAGTTTATTCAGATAGAAGAAACAGGTGGAAAAGCATTGCTTGGGCTACAACAGAAGGTTGACGTGTTACACATGCTCCCTCACAAATAAACATCTCCCTTTAATGGAGAAAGCTAGCGTATCAGAAGAAAAATATACAGCTGTTCCTTTCCTATAATTCTATGTCCATTTGACATCTTCTACCTTGCAAATTGGAGGAGTACAGGTGAAACTCAAAAAATTAGAATATCGTGCAAATGTTCATTTATGTCAGTATGGCAACTCAAAAGGTGAAACCAATATATGAGATAGACGCATTACATGCAAAGCGAGATATGTCAAGCCTTACTTTGGTATAATTGTGATGATTATGGCATACAGCTTATGAAAACCCCAAATTCACAATCTCAGAAAATTAGAAGAGTGTGAAAAGGTTCAATATTCTAGGCTCAAAGTGTCCCACTCTAATCAGCTAATGAATCCATAACACCTGCAAAGGGTTCCTGAGCCTTTCAATGGTCTCTCAGGCTGGTTCAGTAGGAATCACAAGCATGGGAAAGACTGCTGACCTGACAGTTGTGCAGAAAACCATCATTGACACCCTCCATAAGGAGGGAAAGCCCCAAAAGGTAATTGCAAAAGAAGTTGGATGTTCCCAAAGTGCTGTATCAAAGCACATCAATAGAAGGTTATGTGGAAGGGAAAAGTGTGGTAGAAAAAGGTGCACAAGCAGCAGGGATGATCACAGCCTGGAGAGGATTGTCAGGAAAAGGCCATTCAAAAGTGTTGGGGACTTTCACAAGGAGTGGACTGAGGCTGGAGTTAGTGCATCAAGAGCCACCACACACAGACGGATCCTGGACATGTGCTTCAAATGTCGTATTCCTCTTGTCAAGCCGCTCCTGAACAACAAACAACGTCAGAAGCGTCTTACCTGGGCTACAGAACAAAAGAACTGGTCTGTTGCCCAGTGGTCCAAAGTCCTCTTTTCTGATGAGAGCAACTTTTGCATCTCATTTGGGAACCAAGGACCCAGAGTCTGGAGGAAGAATGGAGAGGCACACAATGCACGATGCTTGAAGTCCAGTGTGAAGTTTCCACAGTCTGTGTTGATTTGGGGAGCCATGTCATCTGCTGGTGTTGGTCCACTGTGCTTCATTAAGTCCAGGGTCAACGCAGCCGTCTACCAGGAGATTTTGGAGCACTTCATGCTTCCTTCCGCAGACGAGCTTTATGGGGATGCTGACTTCATTTTCCAGCAGGACTTGGCACCTGCCCACACTGCCAAAAGTACCAAAACGTGGTTCAATGACCATGGGATTACTATGCTTGATTGGCCAGCAAACTCGCCTGACCTGAACCCCATAAAGAATCTATGGGGCATTGCCAAGAGAAAGATGAGGGACATGAGACCGAACGATGCAGTGGAGCTGAAGGCCACTATTGAAGCATCCTGGTCTTCCATAACACCTCAGCAGTGCCACAGGCTGATAGCATCCATGCCACTCCGCATTGTGGCAGTCATTGCTGCAAAAGGGGCCCAAACCAAGTACTGAGTACATATGCATGCTTATACTTTGCAGAGGTCCGATATTGTTCTATTTCCAATCCTTGTGTTATTGATGTCATGTAATATTCTAATTTTCTGAGATTGTGAATTTGGGGTTTTCATAAGCTGTACGCCATAATCATCACAATTATACCAAAGTAAGGCTTGACGTATCTCGCTTTGCATGTAATGCGTCTATCTCATATATTGGTTTCACCTTTTGAGTTGCCATACTGACATAAATGAACATTTGCACAATATTCTAATTTTTCGAGTTTCACCTGTACATTTTAGCTATGATGTTGAAGGATGCTGTTTTTAAGAAGTCTGGTAGTTAATTATTTAGGTGGGGTTTGTTTTGTTTTTTAAACTCCTTGTACTCTGTTTTAACTTCTTCCTCACCTTCGGGGTCTGTCTTTATTTTGTGCTAGAAAATAGTCTAAACATTCTATAAATACATTTTACTGGATTTATACTGTGCACTTACTCCAGGAATTCAACACATATTTCATGATACTCCCTTCTCCAATTTTTCCCCTTGACAACAACTCTGTGAAGTAGACTGGAACTAGGAGAAGACCACTGCCCCAAAATCACCCAGTGATGTTCTGTGATTTAGGATGGATTTCAACCCAGGTCCCTCTAATCACTGTCCAACATCTTCACCTCTACACTGTATTGATTCTCTTTACCTCTAACAAGGGCAAATTTGTAGAATTATATTTTAAAGCTGTTGGGAAATTCTTGTAGATGTTTTCTTCCCCTTTCAGTGAAAGCTGGTTCTGCTAAGAGAATCCCTTTGTAGCTTTCAATATGATAGCATGCAAAGCTGATCATTTCTCAGTGCTTGATAACCAGATGAGTCCCTCATTTCTTAAACAAAAATTAAAGTTCTACATTTCTATACGAACAAGTTGATTCTATATGAACAATTAGCTTCTGTAAATATGACTAGGTTAAAATACTACTGCTTTTAATTCAGGCTTACCCTCTTGAGACCTGATTAAGGACTCTTTTAGAAGTTTGGATTACATTTTCTAGTTTATAATTTTTTTCCTTGTGCTTCAGCAAACAGATTTAACTGTTAATAAATTATTGTATAACTTAACACAAATACATACAACACTTATTTTGATTAGCATACAAGGCTTGTAAGCGTGAGGAAGAGGTTGTTCTTCCTTGCTTTCTCTTTATTCTTTTTGCTTATAAAATATACATTTAAAAAAGTAGACTCTGTCTCAGTTCTTCATTTACAATTCTGGTCTTTCAACTCAGTCATATACCTTCCTTTAACTGAAGCTGAATTGGCAGCAGGTTTGGGTTTCAGTTTCACCTGCTAATGTTGTACAGCCAACCTTTCAGGAAAGGCATGAGAGAAACCTAAGCAAGGAGTTTGTTCCTTTCCAACCAGTTGGGAAATTTATCTACAACATGGAGGCAACCGTTAGCCAAATGGACAAGGCTTCTGTAGGAATTGATAAGACAGGGCTGCTGGATCTGGACCACAAAACTCCAGAAGGCCAGCAGAGAGTAGCAGAGAGTTAGATTCCTGTCTCTCTTCGCTGCCATCTAGCAGTTATCCATTTTGCAGCCAGATCTGGCAGCTGAAATCTAAGGGGACATGTGTTCAGTAGGTCAGCAAGATAATTTTAGGTTTTACTGAGTTATGTTTCAAGTCCTAGAGCTCGAGAGCTGGCAGGGATCCTGCTGGGTCCACTGAGTTCAACCTGATGCTCAAAGCAAGAACCCAAATTATAGCTTCCCCAAATGATGGTTGTCCAACCTTCACTCCAGTAGAAAGAAGCCCACTAGATTTTAGGTGACTGGTCCTGCTGTCAAACAGCATCAGCAAGTGTGCCTGGAGTAGGTACTGACTGGCAACCAGTGATCATAGGAAACTCGAGGAAGATACAAATGAAACTTCTTCATTATTATGGGCTGATAAACTCACTCCCTCTCCTCCCCAATTGTTTCAGGGATGAGGATGGATGTTAACAGGCAGGAACTGTGCTTGACAGAAGCAATTCCCCATATAACAGCTTTCCCCTTTTTTTATGGAGGAATGCCAAAAATTTCAAAGAGTTTTAACTGAGGTAAGATCCAAGAAGTATTTTCTCTATCGTCCTAATGTGGAGGACTGCTGTATTCTTTCTCACAGTTGTTTAGAATGGAAGAAATAACTCCGCTCTTTCTCTAAGGACTAGAGGGGGTCAAGGTTTGAAACTGCCACAGAGTGTGAAGCAAACAGAACATTGAAATTGTTTATATAATTGCTATGTATCTGGCCTTCACTTTGTGTACTAATCTTCTTTTCAACTGAAGTGAAGTGGCAGTGCAGCATGGGAAAAGCAAGGCACACTGCTTTGACCCCTCCAGTTGAGATGGACCAAATCCCTTTGCCCAGCTGCTTTGCTTTGATGGACGTGACTTCTGTACACAGGCACATGTCTGTGGCATAACTACAAAGGGTCAGGAAGAAGCAAAGCTCAGAGTGAAATGCCCCTTCAAACTCTGCACAGACCCATTAAAAAGGCTGAGTTAAATCCTATCATTGTCTTTATTCCAGAGAATTAAGCCTCATCTGTATGGCATGTTTTCAGAATCATTAAAAGCTCTTTCATTTATAACTAAAGCTCCATGGCTTCTCTTTGTCTTCGCCATTTGATGCCTCTTTAGAGTATAGCTCTTTAAAATTGCCCCAGAAAATCTATAAAACCTCTCCTGAAATAATTCTATGAAGGTTTTATAGAGAAGGTTATGGGCTGCAATGAATGTTTTCAGCTCAGCAGGTATCACTGTGAATCACTACTGGGTTTCCATGGACTATAATCTATATATCTTGTCCTAATTATGTCAAATAGCCAGGGCTAGTGTTGGGAAGACAATTTCTGTGGCAAAACAGCGAGGAGGGTGTTACTTCCTCTTTAAATGCAGGGGGGAAAGTCTCACCATTACTGGATTCACAAGGTGTGCTAACAAGATTTGGTTGGTTGGTTTGTGGCTGAAGATACGTAAAAATTCAGACAAGTGTGATTTATTCAAGTAAACCTGTTAAACTAAGGGTAGCCTAGAGGCAGGTAACTTACAGCCCATGATCCATATGCCCCTCCCCCATGTCTATTTTTGCTATCTCTAATGCTGTATTTCTGGAATTTAGCAGCAAGATTATAGGGCACCATGATATCCAAAACAGTTGTGTGAAGCCTTTACTAAGCTGGCAGATTTCTGGAGAACATGCATGCTAATCTGTGCAATTTTGGTTGAATTTAATAAAGTTATTGCCTAATAGCTTTACCAGATTTGTGATGGGGAAGAGGTCAACTCATGCACTTTTTTTTTTTTTTTAAGTCTGTGAATTAAACTACCTGGGCTGAGTTCACAAAATGAACTAGGCTAAAATTCAGCTGGCTAGCTAGTAATTTAAGGCATCCTATCAACCCAACCACCGAGGCTCAGTTTAATTGCTGGTACAAAGAAATTAGTAGATCTCTATGGCCGTGTTTACAGTAGTATGGGTTATGTGTTTGGTCATAGGTCTCTGGCAAAAGCCACATTATCACATGTTGCATGTCATGACATCAACAAGCAAATAATGCAGATGATGAGATTTGTATGATGATGATTTAGCACACATGCCTCTCTCGCCCCCCACCCCAACTGCTTTCCTGGGAACGTCGATGAATTTGTTAAACTTATTCCTTGCTCTTCCTCCAAGAACCCAAGGGAGCCTACTTAGAAAACTCTCCACCACTTTTTTCTCCACATAAACCTGTGGGTTGGGATGAACTAAGACATAGTGACTGGCCAGTATGTTTCCATGGCTAAGTGTGGATTAGAACTTCGGTTTCTGCAGTCTTGGCCCAACGTCTTAATCTTAATCATTATACCTCACTCACTCCAGCCAAATATTGCAACAAAATTTGCTTACCCTGATTATAGCTTAAACATATTGCATGGACTGAGCCTGTGGTTTGTAAACCAGGATTTATAGTTCAACATATTACATGAACTCAGATAGTGTTATTACTTAATATTAATTTGTAATTATTAATTAATGATAATTATTATTAATGAATAAGCTGTGTCAAAGTAGACTGTTTCTTAGTGTGACACATGAACACAATTTATATCATTCATTCACATTTATATACTACTGACTCAATAAGGACTTTTGGTGGTTTATCATATCATATATGCAACCAACAAAAACAGAAATATAAGACAAATTTAGAACCAAAACCAAGTCATCTACTCCAGTCCCGCAACCATATACTAAAACCTGTATAAAAAAGCTCTACTTCCACTACCTTCCTGAAGGCCATCCTGTTGGTGAGTGGAGCCCTCTCAAAAACTTTCTTAAGTTCAATAGCATCTTGATTAGCTGTCTCAGTTGGAGGACATCTGTAACTATTTGTGAGTTGCTGGCTAACAGCTGAGTCTGCTAATCATGTTACCCATGCTAATCACTATTAATCAATTTATGCTGAAGACTGATCAGCAAAGGACATGCCCTCATTTTGCTCAATCTGGACACCTGGAAGGCAGAAGAACGAAGATGATGGAAAATTAGTTTAAGTCCAGGCTTAAATTCTGTGCTGAATGATGGTGACATTCTTTGGAAACACCCTATAAAATAGGGATGCTAGAGAAATCTATGAGATGTTCAAAATGTCCTGACCCATCTTTCCAACAGATGTTACTCTTCTTTGAACTTTGCCATACACTTTTTGGAAATTTAATTGTTTCACCAAAATGGATGTAAATAAATGTTCTGAGCTAAAATATCTTCCTTAAAATGTACCTTATAGTTATACAGAAACCAAACTAGGCATGAACTTGATGTAGGAGGTTAATTAAGGCCAGGGATGCCAGATGTTGGATGCAGACCTCTGGATGACCACTAGATGGAAGCTAGGATCTATTGTTTTTAGCCTAATGTTCATACTCAAAATGAAATGTCATTGCTTTTACTAATACTTCATCCTGGGGAAATGTCTATAGCATTACAACTTTTTCAAGATCAGCTGAAGTCAGCTAGTGATGCCACCCACTGTGGGCTTCCAAATTATAGTTTCTATCACTGTCCCCTAGAATAATAATTAAAATGTCTAAATATACAAGTAAAAGTTCAGTGTCACTGCTCAGGTCTGAATGAAAAAAAAAATCTTAACACCTAAACTCACCTTGACAATACACCAAAATGTAGTTGAGTAGTTAGCAGCCCAAGCATAGTGTGTGAACTACCATAAGACTTGGTTTATTTTTCTTTGTGTCTTTAATTGCTTGGTATTGATAGGTGTCAGATATGGAATATATTTCCATTTCTGTAATTCTGATTGTGCCTGCAAACATGTAACAAGCAATGGAGTGAATTCCCGAGTCTGTGTATTTAGGATTTGATGGAAAGTGTGCATAAAAGTGGGAGAGTAACCAGTAAATATGGACTTGTTAATAGTTTGTCAATGCAACCACCATATTGATCAGGTATAGCAACCCTTTTGAGAGCAAGGCAAAAGCAACAGCGTACTGTAACAGTATTCAAGCTCTCTCACCAGAAATGCAGACAAAGGCTTTTCTTTCATCAAACTTTCTTATGCATAATGGATCCACTTTGATTTTTCCTCCACACATTAAAAGGTTGTGAACTAATTAAATTTATGTCAAGGGACAGAATTTTTGCAGGTGCTACATTTGCCAGTATGCTTGAACAGCACTTTGCCCTTGTAACAGGAAATGTCTTCTATATAATTGCATAGGTTTGGGAAAAATAAAGATCCAGGTTATCCCTCTCCCCGCCCCCCCCCCCCATACAATGTTAGAGGAGATTGTACCATTGCAGACATCTCAATAGACTTGCAGGATTGGTTGATCATTTAATAAGTGGGAAGACTTCTAGCCTGAATTTTGGCATAATGAAAATCCATAAATTCCACAACTGTTTAGCAGATAGGAGCATCAAGCTGATCTTGGCTGATGGCAGAAGCTAAGCAGGGTCTGCCCTGGTTAGTACTTGGATGAGAGACTCCCTAAGAATCCTAAACTGGGAAGTAGGAAAACACCTTGGAGGAAGGCAATGGTAAACCACCTCGGTGATGGTGCCAGGAAGACGAGGTGGATGCATTCACCCAGATTTGTTTTCAGAATTATTAGCCCATAAAAAGAGCTTAAAATAAAGCAGAGCATCAGCTTTGTAGGAGTAGGGTGCAAAGCTAAAACAAGCCAGTTGCTTATCTGGACAAGATTGCTCCATCTAATGCATTGGTTGCATGAGAAAAAATAGTCTGGTAGGCAGAAGAGATTTAACATAGCATTGCATTCTCCATAATGTCTCTAATATGTTATTTAGGAATAATATATCCCCAATATGCTATTTGTGCGCTTAGAGGAAAGATCTCTGCCCCACCCTACACTATCCAAGGGTCAATTTAAACTTTTTAAAAAATCGTATTTACCCATGTGATGACAAATAAGCTCTTGGTACACAAATGTATAGGGTGGATAAATTGCAATAGCCAAGGAATATAATATGTTAGGAATTCCCAGTTCAGGTCTCATCCCTGAAATGAATTTGCCAGGTGGTTCTAAGCAAGGCACATTTTCTCAGCTCCTCCTGCTTATAGTATAGAGGCAATACTATCTGCTTCCCTTGTGGGGTTATAATAATAATTACAACAAAATTACACACAGCCAAGTGAAACAGATCTCCCCCTTTTACACTGGAATGCATTCTTAATGTTATTTATTTATGTATTTTTAATGATCTGCTTATGAATACATTTGATAACTTCTTACCAAGAAAGAAGCTATCTCTCTACCCTAGTTGAATTCAGGTAGGCACAGCTGTTCCCAGCATGGAGAAGGCCATGTTTAGCTGTTGCCTGCTATACAGATGTTAAAAATGAGGGGTGTAACTGGCAACGTAATTCAGCATCCAAGTACACTTGGTTTCATACATTCAGATCCAGACTTAGCACTCACAATCCCTCCTGGCTGGACAAAGGTTTTTAATCTCAATTTTTTTCCACCCCATTTTGAAGAATTTTATACAGTTCAGTAAACTCTTACCAAAGAATGACCTGAATGAAATCCTTACTCATTCCTATGTTTAAACAGTATGTTCATTATTCTTTACTATCAGCCTGTGCAGTTTAAGTGGCACCCGAGCTAATTTCAGGATCCAAATAGTTACAAGAGCAAGGGAAATATTAAATTCTAAGGTTGAGCGTGCTTCAGAAAAGATTTAGCAGCAGTGTTTTAGAATAGGAAGAAATGCAAGTGTGGCGTCTATTTAAAGCAGATGCATCTTGCTTCGTGCTTCTGTGTCAGTGTGAAAAAGTCACTGCTGCTTTAATGAATTGACTCGTTGAAGCAGCCAGATCTTTAATTCAACACATTGAAGCAGCAGTATCATATTTTAGGCTCATGTGGAAGCCTGAGAAAAGACACAGATGCTTTAAAGAAGTCCTGCGCTCGGGCTTCCATGTATTCCAAAACGCTCCTTCCAAATCATTTCCCAAGCATGAATTAATCAGATTAGTTTCTTGGTAATGTCTCCAGAATGCTGCAGATAAAGACATCTTTTTAGGAAATACAACTCTAGAATAGAGAATTAGTGCTCCTGCATCAGCAAAGACTTCCCAAATATCGTAATGAAAGAAGTGATGTCATTCCTAAGACCATTCTGGGGAAGAAATAATTTGTGGATGTGTGGAAGAAATAATGTACGGATGCCAAAGGAAGTCTGCCCATGTTGCCTGTGATGACTGCCCATAAATGAAAAAAAGAATACTGCCATTACCGCAAAGATAATCCCACTTCCACTAACATTTTTAATATTTCCTATGCTCAAAAGAGTTCGTCCAATCCCCCCCTCAATTCAAAACCTGCAAATGGATCATCAGATTTGTGCTCATTTCTACTGAGCCCTAGAAGGTTTTGAAAATACTTATATTTCCCCCCAAAATAATTAATGTGTGGAAATAGATCTTGGCTGATCTCAAAAAGCTAAGAAGAGTTGGATCTCTTATATGGGAGACAAACAGGATATCCCAGGATTGTGGGAATTCAGAAAAAATTCCCAGGAAAAGACTATAGCAAACCACTTACATACAGCTGCCAATAAAACCACATGAATTGTGTCCCTAGGAGTCAAGCGAAGACTGAATTCCTATTTGATTTAATCCTACTTGTTTCTTTGATAGGATTGGTTTCCTCCTCGGTCTTGTTTTTTGCCCCTTCCCATACTAGTTGCATGGAAAGAATGCACTGAACCAAGTCTCAGCACATGAATGTGATGATGTCATGACCTTAATCCTATGAGTCTATGATCTTTCATGCATATCCATTCATACATTCACAAATATATGGCATATACAGTATCTCAAAGGTACAAACCAAGATATATTATAACTACCGTGTGACATTGGTGACAATGTAATGACATATTCTAACAGAAGGAATCAGAATCCAATAAAACCCAGGAGTGGTTCTATGTTAAGAAAATGTTTTAAAAAGTTGTTACAGGAAGTATCAGCAATTGGGGAAAGGTAAAAAAATCAGCAGTAGTCCATAACATTTTGAGACACAAGGGGAAAGTCAGAATATCTAGACCTTTATCAGAAAATGTCAAAGCCAATTGAGTGTCTTCAACTAAATGTCCAAATGTCATGAGTTTTCTGTCATTTACTGACAAATTACACCTCATATGAGTACATAAAACTAACTTCTTCTGATACTTTCCAGGCAGATCATTAACATTCTTATTCTGTAATAAATCTATAGCCTGTTTCTGCACTGAGACGATATCCAAAACTACACAAGATGATCTGCAAACAGTTATGTCATTAATTGCATACCAAACACTATCTACTGCAACATAGATTCACAGAAAGCCTGGATTAAATAAAAACATAAGGAATGCAACAATTATCACTGAGAGTTAAAACTGTTCAAACAAAAGCGCACTAAAAACTTAGCTCAGTGAGCTGAATCATGCATAAACTGAAACTTCTCAATGGGATATGCGAACAATAAAATAAGTGCTGGGGGAAAGTAAAAATGCATACGCTAATGAACACTCTGAACAAAAATCATTGGCAGGAAGAGTGTGATTTATTCAAAGGAAAGGGAACGTTTTAGAGAAATTCATACTAAACTATATGCATTTTTTAAAATCCATTCAATCGTGTCCAATTCTTGGAGACTGCCTGGACAAGTCACTGGCAAGGTTTTTCAGAAGTGGTTTGCCCTTGCCTCCTTCTAGGGCTGAGAGAGAGTGACTGGCTCAAGGTCACCCAGTTGGCTTTGTGCCTAAGGTGGGACTAGAACTCACGGCCTCCTGGTTTCTAGCCTGATGCCTTAACCACCCCACCAAACTGGCTCTATATGTCTGTATCTCAAACTATATGCATATTTTAGTGCAAATTTGCTTTTGTTGTTTTTTAATGCCCAAATTGAACTTAACGTATCTGCAAGATCAAGTGCCAGAAAGTAACCCCACTGGACAAATTTGTCCACCTCTACAGATGGCAGGAGTCATGGCAACAAGAATCTGCTTCTGATGAGCCAAAAGTCATTTTCTTCCCCTCTGAAGGACCTAGATGTAGACAGGAGACAGGTTGATTGATTGATTGATTGATTGATTGATTGATTGATTGATTGATTGGATTTGTACACCTGCCCATCTCGCAGAAAAGTGACTCTGGGCAGCTTACAACAAATCACACATACGCCCACAAGCCCCGTTTTGGACCCTAAATTCACTCAGGGCTCACTCACTCTCTGTCTCTCTCTCTCTCTCTCTCGCTCACACACAAATAATTCTCTTTTTCCACTCCAGGCAGGCTTGAGATGGATTTCTTCTGCCTAGCAACAAGACAGCATATCAGGAATGGTTAAAAGATTTTCATCAGTGTGAAAGGTAATTGAGGAGGGCATTCGGAAGCCAAGCTGGCTGTTCTGCCCAGAATGCGTGTGTTTCTTTAGAAAATGCATTTGCGGAATAAGAGGCGGGGAGGAGCCTTTCGCTATCCCAGAGATCTTCAGGAGCCTCACAGCACCTTCTCCACGGACAGTTCTAGCCAAGAAAATGCACAGCACTTGACTCCCCCGTGACAGCAAGGTTCAAGGCACTCTCCGTTGTTGCAGATTAATAATCACACACATGGGATGAGAGGGGGCTTCTCTTCCTTAAGGGAAAGGGACGAAGCAGGTGCCACCTTCAGGCTACATGTGTTCTTGCAAATTATATTTATCATCTTCCATGAAAGTAGCAACGTTCCAATTATAACAATGGACAGGATGGAGATACCCACCTCCCAGGAAGACACAAAGGATTTTTGGAGGAGGAGGAGGAGGAAAAATAATATTAGGCACATAGCATTTAGCTGCCTTTCTGATTCATTTTATAGTCGTATAAGGACAGGGGAAGGAGGGAGGTTTAAACTCTTCCTCCCACAGATGCCACATGCAGAATACAAAGTCCTCCCCGCTTCATACAGCGGGGATTTTATAAAGGAAAACGTTCCATTGTTGTTTTTAAATGTGCCAGGCCTTGCGAAGCAAGGCAGCAGTGGGGAGAGAATTTCAAGAATGAACTCTCCTTTATTTCTACCACAGTCTCAGTGGTTGAAAAGGAAGCTCCATGCTAAGAAATACAGATCCTCCATCACATGTTTTGCCTTTATGCATACACCATTTCCAATATAATGCATGCTTTTCAAAGGCATACATACCAAAAATACCCCCCTTTTTTTTTCAGGGTGGGGTATGCAACTTTCTTGATTATTTTTGGAATGCCTCTTTCTGACGTATAGAACGGGAAAAGGAACATCTTCTGGTATCTCCAAGGACATGCCCTTGCTGTTTTCTCAGCAACAGTGCAAAAGTAGCGGCCTATAATTTGTAACCCCTGTAGGTAAAGGATAAAGATTCCCTGGCCCTGAGTTCAACTCCTGGTCCCAAGTTGTCTCAGCAACAATAGCAAAGTGTTTTCCACTTTCTTGGATTTTTTAATTTCTTGCCTGCAGCCCCGGGAATCCTTGCAGCTGCTCCTATAAATAGCCTGAAGATGCACTTAAATATTAAAGGGAGGTCATCCAAGAATATTTGGGGCAGAGTGAACAATATTTTTTAAAGCTTAATAAATAAAAAAGACATTGTGTAATTGGAAGGTCCTTTTTTCTAGCAAGGAACCTAATGGTATACTATGGTGTTAGCCTGCCAATACCAAGTGCAAAAGCTGGGAAGAAGACTCATTGGAAGATTACATTTCCTTTTTTTCAGAGGTGCATGGATGGGGGAAGCAGCCGCGGGTAACATTTAGAATTTCTATTATTCCTGGGCAAAGTGTCAAGGGGTTATGTTGCTTTGATGAAGATTCATGGAGAGATTCAGCGCAAAGCTGCTTTGTAAAGCAACGTAGCCGTCTCTCCACTTCTAAAAGCGAGACGCCAGTGTTGCTTGGTTTTCAGGCTTCCTCCAGTAATTCTCAAAGCTTTGCTGATTCTTCCAGGCAGCTACTAGAAGCAGCGGAATAAGCTCATGCACAGGTCCAAAACCTGTGCAGGTGCTTCTTCTGGCTGTGGTAACCCCAGATTTCAAGTGTTCCCAGCACCATGGACTTGTATGTTTTCAGAACATACCATATACCATACTAGAAAGATTGGCTTAGTAGTGGTGGCAGTTATAAAGCAGGGCTCAGAAATTGAAGCTTCTGTTTCAGAAGATTCCTCTAAAGGGCCTGACAGCAGTTGAGAACTTCTTCCTGGAGAATCTCTGGAAGCCACTGGACTGCTGGAAGCAAAGGAGTTCTTTCCTTACCCAGCCAACAGAAGAGGAAAGGCTGTCTACAATTAACTTATAAAAATTGCTACTGCAAGCTGAGGATGACTAATACCTTTTTAAGACACCGGTCCGGTTCTGGGAGATGTAAACACTAATTCCTGCTGCTACCAATGGTTGGTGGCAATGCCTGGGCTGAAGTCATTCAGGAGAGATCTTTCCGTTGCTCTGTTCTCAAATCTTTGGAAGTTTGTCAGACAACTTTCCATTAGTTCAATTGCATCTTCTGGCTGGTCTACTTTGAAATAGACTGGGAGAGAGAATTTTAGTGTGGCTTCAAGGTGTGCTGTTTTTTAGGTCTTCCCAATTGATTGAAAAGTACGTCAGACTACCCAGAGCATAGCACCTCCCTACTTTTCGTCAAAGCAGCCTGATCCTGCTATTTGAAGGAATCTGGGCATTAAAGTTAATGACCAATAAACGTTGTCTCAAGTCATTCCATTCATTCTCCTTCCCTGCATGATGCTCAGTGTTTTACAACATGACACAGCAATTTACACATCAAGGGGGTGCAAAAGATGGGGGTTGTCATGAGTCCAATTGATCACTGACCATCTAGGCAGGAACCACAGCTCTGTGAAGGTAATTACTCAGCTTGGAGCCTTAAGGAGACGTTGATTTCCTAAAAAAGAAGCCGGTTGGCTGTAAGTTGTTTGGAACCTAATCACACCCGTTGACTTGGCATTTGGCAAAGGGCACAGAACAAGCCAGAGTCTCAGGAAACTGGGGAATGCCCCCTATGCTCTTCTGAATATGATGTGCCTGTTTTCTGCCAAGATGGTTTTCTTAATTACAGTTCCAACCCCAGCATCTGCTAATGCAGGTTCATATTTCAGCAAAAAGTTAAAGAGGCTGGTATTTTGCTAGATGGGGCAACCGTACTTGGGCTGCAGAAATACAGATGACCATAAGATTGCAACACAGAGATACAAAAAGTAACTCCATTGTCATCAAGGGGCCATTTGGAGCTCGAAAGCTGGGGTTTGGTAGCCTGATGCTACAGAACAATGGATTCAACTTTTGCCATGTTGTTGAATTATACGACTTTAAAAAAAAACAAAACACGCCTTTTCTCAAGGCCAATTTGCAGGGTCTGGGTCACCCCCACTGGTGCCCTCCTTTCTTTAAAAAATGTTATTGTCTCTCCCATCTGTTTTGGAATCGATTTTACCTTCTGATTAGGGAAGTTAATGAATGAAGATCACAGACGCCCAACACATTTTTACATAATCCTACATAAGAGAAAGAAGATTGAATCCAAAGGGGATAAAGTTGGCATTTGCAGATGGGGAAAGCTGATCTCATTCCTCATTGCTTGTTAGATGCCTTTCAGCCAAATGTCCAGCAAAGGTTTTAAAAAGAGCAGAATAAATGGAATGTAACTGCAGCCACAATTTTGTGTCAGTTCATATGCAGAAGAGTGATTTGTTACTATCACAGGGTGGTAATGACACTAGCTAATTCTGTAGAAATTCAATCAGGAAGGGATGTTAGAGAAATTCAGCCCCACTCTCTGTTCTGGGATCTGTTCATATGTAAACACAGACCTTCCCAATGCAAACATTATTACGGCATTTAATTTTTGGTGACATACACATTTTTGTCCTAGTACACAACTGCAGTATCGGCCTATCTACAGAACAACCCATATACAATGCACGTAGAATTTGCAGTTGGCTGAAACTCTGTTAGCAATCTTCCCAACCTGGGCACTGTCTGAAGTGCAGACTCCAACTCACAGGGTTCCTGCAATGCTCATTGCTGAGAATAACTACACTGAAAAAGTCAGCAGTTGCAAGAAACTATTTCTCCTTTCATTCACGAGACAGATGTAAATGGTCCAATTTTGAAATGCTTCTTCTTTCACGTGTATTCATTTAACTTTGAGCTGTGCTAACAACATACTTCGTCTTGATGGTCTGCACCAACTTATGGGCTGGTAGGTTGGTTGATTAGTCAAGGAAATTGTTCCCCCAGTGAAATCCATAGCTTAAAATGAGCGTAGACTCTATTCCTTTGAAGCGTTGGTTTGACTAGCAGCTTTCATCTCATTTCAATAGCCTTAACCAGCCAACAAGCAATGAATAGTTCAGCCAGAAGAAATAGCTTGAATGGAGACATTAGGACATGGACACATGTACAGTGCACCCATCCATTTGCATGCATTACAATACCTCTATCCAGGCATTATAAGACAAGCCTACAGCATGTAAAATTGCACTGATGATGTCAGTGAACAGTTGCTCTCCTCAAGTACAGTAGAACTGTTTACAGCAAGGAGACATCAGGTGGAGAACTGTCCATGTGAAGGTTTGCGTGTGAATTTACCTAAGCACGTGGTAAAACAGCTGGGATGTGGAAAATGTGCTGTTCAGAGCTGGACAACAATCCAAAGACCACAGACCTTTCCTTGTTGTGGAAGATTTCCAGAAAACCACGGGCTATCCCTGGAATGTCCACATCATCAAAGTCCAGTGGAAAAACAGAATTTTAGGATGTTCACCCGAACTCCCCAGAACAGTACTTTTGCACATCCCTATATTTTTCTGCAATTAGGTTCTGCAATTCCATGTACATAAGATGACCAAATTGATTGCTGAATCTTAACTCTGGTGGCCAGATGTTCTTCACCACAGCAGAGGGTAGTGGAGTGACTTAGGTTGGGCTGGCATATTTTGAGGTCCCAAAGGCATTTGTGGCAACCTCCGAGCCCCTTCTAAAATTTCTGCCAAACTGTCCTCTCTGATGCAACCCAAAAGGAACATTGACAGATTCATGGGGGATAACCATATTTCCTCTATTTCAGATCACTTCATTTTAATCAAATTTAGGTGATGTACTTACATCTTTGCTCCAGTCTTTCTTATTCTTTCAGTGTGCCATTTAAAAGCTCAAGAAGGGAGGGAGGGAGGGAGGGAGGGAGGGAGGAGACAAATCCTGCATAGTATTGCCTCTGCTTCACTAGATTAATATTAAGCTTTAGTAGGCAAAAGAGACTTAAGACTTAGTCACTTGCAAGTCATTCAAGATATAATTGGGTCAAGATCTTTGCAGTAAGCAGATGCTGTACTTCAACTGTGAGCCAGCTCAGTGGGGAAGCCCATATATCCTCTAAACTGAAAACGAAAAGGAAATCTCTCTTTTGAGTAATATCATGCCAAAATCCCCCCTCAAGGTCCTGCTGTGCTGCATCATTTGGGGAGAGGGTGTTCCTGGGAGGCATGAGCAAAGAATGCTGGGAGTGGATGCCAAGCAGGATCTCCCAAGGCGTGAAAGTTACCCAGGCTGCCCAGTTAAAGCAAGCAGGCATCTATTTTGGGCAGAGTGATACAGGGGGATGCTGGAGGTGGATGATTGTTTCAGTGACGATGGCAAAGGCATCATTGCATGCTGCAAGGGAAAAGGCAAAGGAAAACCCCTCCTGTATCTTACCAGGAAAACTGCTTGGATAGACTATACAATAGATGTGACTTTGCATGTGACTTTGGTATCGATTGGCCGATTACGTGCCATCAAGCCAGTGCCAACTCTTAGTGATCACCTAGACAGATATCCTAATCTGGTTCTTCCGATTTTCCAATGGGACTCCTGTGTCATCTCGTCAGCCTTTGCAGTGAGCCTCCTTGGTGGCTGGTGAAGGCTTATTTTCTACCTGCCTATGTTTTAACAACTCAGTCAGCTAAACCTAATTTCAAACTAAACTTGGGGGGGGGGGGGGGGGGGGCTTTACCATCACTGATCTTTATGCAATTGCTCCTCACCGTAGCAAGAGTCTTACTGTGATGGGTTTTTACCTGCATATGAATTCATAAACAAACAGGAAATAATCTTTTTTTAAACTAGACTTTTCCTAAGCTTCTTCCCTCCCTCTCCTTCCTGCCTGCACTATATTAGCCTTCTCATCAATAAATCAGTTCACCATAATTATGATATGATCAAATGTTGGGCCACCTGCATATAACACTACTCTTTTTTTTCAAATAATGAGTTACATTTCAAACATAGGGGCATATGTATTTTAGGTAATAAAAAGGCAAATCCCACGTTATAAAAGTTCTCTCAGCCTGTTATTCCTCTAACTCTTTTACTGTATGATGAATCTTGTCTTGCATTTGTCCCTTTCACAGTTACGATATAATGAAGTCTATTTAAAAAAGCTAGAGACAAGATACCTTTTATGAACATCCACCAGAAGCCTGGTGGAGACCAGAAGCCTCTAACCCAGTATTTCTCAGCCTTGGCAACTTTAAGCTGTGTGGACTTCCCCATGCTGGCTGGGAGTTGAAGTCCATGCAGCTTAAAGTTGTCAAGGTTGAGAAACACTGCTCTAACCTGATTGATGAGAGTCAGTGTGGTGGCACTAGGAAGGCACAGATCTATTTCATAGGAATATAGGACATTCCAGGGCCAAAAAAACTTGCATCATCCTGATAAGTTGACATCATCCAAAGTTCATTAGAAGAGTTTAGGACTGCTCAAAATCTCAGTCTTTGAAACAGAACTAAAAATGCGCTTACCTTCTCTCTCAGACACACATCTACACATGTCTTGCTTAAACCCATTTTAGCTCCATGTGTCATAATCTAGCTATTCAAGTGTTTGCAGAAGTATAATTTGGTAGAACACATTGATTTGAAATTGTAACCATTCTAAATAAGATTTGTAGGAATGAGCCTTGATGTCGTACACTGCTGACCACTTTGGAGTCAATTCCTGTTACTCTTGTCAGAGAAACAAATCTCAGGGAGTTGTAAATCAGGAGCAAAAGGGTAAACACTAAACATATAAAAATCTTCGCTTCCATGCAATCTACTATAATTTGGATGAACTTTGGTTTAATAAATAAAATTTCCTCAAAGAGAAGAGTTATTTATCATCTTGCAAAGGATTTGGCTTGGCTTGCTGTGCTTTGCAAGCATCTGATTTTTATTTTTATTTTACTTTTTAATGGGAAAGGGGACAAGAAAATATTCCTAAATAATGATGAAGAACATGATGATGATCATGATTGATTGCGCAATCAGCCAGATGTTTAGACTGGATGTGGCATTTTTATCCACCTATTGAGTCCTTCCCAAGGACCTGGGATAGGCAGATGTATTATTATTATTATTATTATTATTATTATTATTATTATTATTATTATTATTATTTAAATGCCTAGCAGATTAAAAGTTGACTTGCGTGCTTTCACTGTTACATTGTGTTTCAGAGAACGAAGCTTCAAGGACAGAAAATAACTGCTAATAAATGTCATGTTTGAGAAGAATGGCATCTCATTAAACTGCAGAAGCTGATCCTCCCTCCCCTCCCCTCCCCTCCCCACCAGATAAAACAACAAGACGCTGCATTTAGAAAGAACAGCCATTTCTCTCTGCTAATGAAATAGGATTCAGAAAGTTCGCCTTCTCTGTGTCATTACTGCAGCTCAGCCAATCTGCCAAGAGGCTTCACTGCCTCAGCCATGGAAGCTTTGCCATGCTCGCTGCCAGCACCGTTCTGAGTAACTAGGCCACTGAAGCGATCAAGGAATATACACTGATGCCTCACCCAAAGCAATTAAAGGGCTGCTCGCTTTCCATCACTTTGGGGATGGGCTGGGCTGATCACAGAGCATTTAGCTGGCTCTGTGATAATTTGATGACCAGGACCTAGGCCACCTTCAGGCTTTACCATTATAGGTGGAGAGCCGCTGCGTCATGGGTTCCTTTCTGTTCTCCAAAGGTAAATGTTAGGAACAGTATAATCTACCTCCAAACTCAGCTCCTCTTTTAAATCCATGGGAAGGTTTCCAAATGCCTGCTGCCTTCCCCCACTGCCTGTCAGAGAGGATCTCACTATAAGCTGATAAGAGTCACTTCCTTGGGAGATGGGCGGTGTCCAAATTTGAAAACTAAATAAACAAATAAATAAATAAGCAAGCAAGCTAAACTCGGCACAGCCACTGGGTTCGGCAAGCCATCTGTGGTTAAAAATTCCCCCATAACTTGCAAAGGAAAAACACCAATAGCTCTAACTCTGTTTTGTCTGTCATCAGAAGAAGAACACATTTGTAGGTAACCTGGATTTGATGAGATTATGAAGCAGGCCACATTTTATGAAAATCAGGGCAGGCATTTTGAGCTACACACCTTCTAAATCAGGTTTTAAAAGAAAGCCTGTGGTTTACTATTTTAGGGTCAGAATGGGATTTGAAGCAATAGTAGAACCCTTCTGTGGTGAACATCCATAGTAAATTTCAGATATGCTGATACAGAGAATAGCTGTGCAGGAGGAAAGATGACATCATTTCCTCAATGTGGTAGAGTTGACTGACAGATGAAGGTGGATAATTCAGCCACTGGAAACACATGATCAACTTTGTTTCTGCTCAGAAGCTAGGCTGGGTCAGACTTCTTTAGCACTACGGGCTGGACTGGGAAGTAGAAAAAAAAAAAATCTCAGAAGACAATGGCAAACCATTTCAATGTATTCAAGAAAATAATGTGGATATATCCTTGTTCCCCAGAAGTTACGTTGAACTTGAGGCCTTCTTTACCTTTTTTATAAAATATTAGCTCACTCTTGATTTTTCCCTAAGCTAAATCAATCACTAGGCCAGGTCACTTAGGTAAAGGAGCTCACAGCTGCTGAAAGTACGAGATCGGTGAAAATGAAGCAGAATGACACGATGAACAAATGATAGGATTCAGAACTGTTCATGCAGCTGTGAATGGGTGCCCAAGGGCAATCTATTTGCAAGGATCACTCTGTTTTGAGGGCAGATTTCTTGATCACTGAACCCAATCCTCTCTCTTTCTCCCCTCCTCTGCCTCCCATTCTCCATTACATGATTGTATGATTATGACAAAAGTTGTTACATTTTTTACCATGGCTGCTACAGCTGCACTTTCTGGGGCCCCAGTAAATTGGAGAAATAGATTATGACTGAACCTTTTTGAAGGCCCAGAATCAAAAAGAGAGAGAGGTTCTACCTTGGGAAAATAAAAATTAAGTTGGCCTTCAATGGATTTTGATGCACATTCCTGATATATAATATATAGCAAAATCCTTACTTTCTTAACAACATTCTTTGCCCACACCCTGCTCCTCCAATATCTAGTTCTAGAATTATCATTGCTCCTGCCCGGCTCAACAGACCTGTCAATTCAACAGACCTGTCAATTTCTGAAGATTCTTAGTTATGCTAATCCAATACGTATGTTGAAATAATTAACCACTTGCCTTTTCAGCAATGAAATGCTCCCTTCGAATTTGTTCCATTTTAATTTGACTATCCCAAAGATTACTCAATAGTTCCTGGAGCTGATTCATTTATCCATCAACAATTGGCGAAATGCTTGGAAAGGAATTTATCGGAAAAATAAACAAAGTCACTAAATATCTGTGAAAAGACCAGCCAGGAATATAATAGGCAAAGCAACAACAATAAATCTTTGCTTGGGTTAGTCCCACATCAGGGGACTAATTCTTACAAATTTTATCCCAGCTATATATATATTTGGGGCGGGGGAGGTAGGATTTCTGCAGAACCTACTTCATGGTCTTGGAGAAAGGACAGATGAGTAGGGATGGACAATTTTTACATGGCCAAGGGCTGCATTTAACATTTTGCGGTGAGTGGAAAAGGACCACAAAATGGATAGGTCTCATTACATATATGGGTAAAAGGATTAAGGAGAGATCTGATTTTTTCTCTTCTTTTTATACCTATTTCAGGGGTTACACTGGAGTTTTCTTCTGTTCCCCATCTCAAAATGGTAGAAAAAAAGATTCATAAATGTTCAGCAAATTTGGCTGCAAAAAGGAGAATGAGGGTTGTATATATTTTGGGTCTGCAAACTACCCACATCTGATTATTCTTTAAGCACAAATCTTTCCCAAGAAGAATCTCAGAATGAGAGAATCTTAGACTAAGATCTCACAGGGGGAAGGTAAATGGATGGTTCAGACTGATGCAGAAAAAGGCCTTAAGAAAAGAAGGGAACAATAAAAGGAACAATATTGATGCCTACCCTCCATTAAAAGCCAGTCAGATACTTTGCTTTGCATGTTCTGCTCTTTTCTGTGAAAAACTTCTTGATTTCACACTGCTTACATAAAGAGGCTTTGAAGCCAGCTGGACTTATTAATAATTCTGTTCCTTCACTTTAGCAAAATCAATCAAAATATTTAAACAGTGAATGAAGCATTGATTAAGATTAAACAGTTCAGTGCTTGGTGAACAGAATATCTCAAAATTACCTTTTGTGAGAGTTTCCAGGGGCAAAGCATAGCGTAGCTATTACTGAACTCCCATGTGGTTTAACAGTAAGTTAACTGAATCTTATTTTGAAACGTTTTCCCCAGGCAGAAGTCACTGGAGTAAAAAATCCATGTGTGGCACATATACACCCTATGCTGACTCATACAGTATGCAACTCATTAAATGTATTTTTCCAGGTACATTTGTTTGCTCTTTGGATTAGGGACAGGCAAGAACATGCTGCTAGGATTCAACATTTGTGCAGACCACCTCTCTGCCCCCTTAAACATATTAGGGACAATAAATGTAGAGACAATTTGCAGGGGGGCTCTGCATGTCTATTTCCTTTCCTTGTCTAGAAGAATTAATTTGCATGTCTCTACATAACATGCCTCCTATTGGTTGGAATGAGACACTCTCGCTTTCATCACTTCCTTCCTTCAGTTCTTTCTTCTTCTGCCATTGATTTGTGCAGTTCAGCTTCTGTCCTGACCCATTCTCTCTCCATAAAGGAGGAGAGAACACATGACAGGCTCTTAGTGGTACATATAGGTAGACTTCAGTAACTCAAGGTTTCCTTTCACTATATTATTTGTGCCTCTGTGTGTGTGTGTGTGCATTATTTCCAACGAGCAAAGCTACCTGGTAAGTAATGCATGGAATATAGCTCTATCAATAACTATTAGCAGCACATTTCTACAGTTTTGGGGCACAAAGAATGAGAAAGAGATGTCCTACTTGTAAGTCTTCTACTATCCACCAATGGAAGCAGAACTTTGGGCTGAATGGACCTTGAGTCTGAGGCGGCAGGTTTGTTCGTAATTTTTCAATGGTCAATCCCACATGCTATGCTGTTCTGGTGACTCCACTTCAAAAGGATATTAAGTAGATTAAAAGGGGAGGGAGTAAATAAAAAGACCAAAACGATGAGGAGAAATTATCCCTTGAAGAAACATTCAAGTGCATGGTGGGAGATGGGTGTTTGAAAGAATGGCAAGTGAAGAGAGAATACAAATTATGGACTATGTGGACAAAATGAATGAAGAGACATTCATTACACTGAAACCCAGAATCATCCAGTGAAACTGAATGGTGGAACGCGCAGATGAAAGATAATACTTCTTTTTGGTACTCTCACTTAATCTGGGGAATTTATGATCTCGAGATATGGCGCTCTGCTAACAGTGGATGGCATTAAAAGGTAATTTTAGATCAGGAAAATGCAAGGCATTTCTACCTTCAGTGCACAAGCTTGCTTTGGGTGATAAATATTGGTTACTACTCTTTCTGGAATTGTTTCTTGAAGCCCAGGAGATTGAGAATTAAGTGCAGTAAACAGTGAAGGACAGGCATTTATAATGTATGGGCTTCACTGTTTGATATGGGGGGCAGGGGAGGAAAGGGCATTTTCATTTAATGATGGGTTTAGTGATTAATTACATTCTGAATAGGGTTCAACAAACAAACCCAAATTATGGCGTCAGGTGTCTTGGAAACAATGTATCCTACACCTTGTTGATTTGATTTGATTTGATTTGATTTGATTTGATTACACCTTGTTCCCTAAGAAACAACTGAGAATGATGAGTAATGGCTAGACACGCAGAGCCCTGGGTCGAGGGACTTCAGATCCTGAAGCAGATGATGCTACAGGAAAAGCATATCTCTCCAAATTATCACCGCCGTGCTACTATTGAAACATCACAGCGAGGAAAGCAGAAGAATACCTTGGAATAGAATCCAGAATGGAGAGATTTAAGTGAAAAACCCGTGCCTCTTTCTACTGCTGAGCATTGCAAGCTGAATATGTTCATTCATATTTAATGAAGATAAGAAACAGGCACATCATTATTTTTCTGTTGCTTAGACACATGGAAGTACGACCAATGAGCAAACTCAATGAGCAGTACATGATGTCTAGTTGATGCTGTGCCAAGTAATTTTTGCAATATTAATCTGCTGGATAAAGCCAGCATATCATGACTATAAGCTTCTCTTCTATTTTGCAGACCCAAAGGCTATATATATATATATATATATATATATATATATATATATATATTCAGAACGTCACAATCAGAATTCAGTACCTAAGTTAAGACATGAGCTTTAGGTCCATATATTTGATTATTAAAATTTTATTAACTCTACATTCAAGTATATTCAGAGCAAGAATAACAGAACTATATCTAGTAAGTATCTAATAATTTACTGTGAAAAATATTATTACTGCAATATTGTGGACTTTTTTTTTTAACTAGATCATGTTGGACCTTAATACTATACTTTTAAAAAATGCAAGCTTAACTATGCCAAACCTTTTTCTTCATCATCTTCTCACATTCTCTATTTCTCTTTCCTTCCTTCCTATAAAACTAGACTCCTATTGTGGGGAAGATAAAGTGAGCAAGAAAACAGAAAGGAAAACAAAGGCATTCAACGCTCAGCTCACGAAGCAAAGAATCGTTTCTTGGCCTTTTAGACCAGAAATCGATCTAGCCTTTTTCAGTGGTCTGTTGATATAATATTGACCATTCTGGCTGTAATTCATTTGTCTATTTCTTTTTTTTATTTTAAGAGCTAGCTTTACTAGGTTGCTTGTCTCCTTAAAATTCTCATTTGGGGCCAGAGTTGTATGATGGTGCACAACACAATTTGACTACCAGCTTCAGGTCTTTGTATAAGGTTAAAGACATTCTTTCTTCCCTTCCCTTCCCTTCCCTTCCCTTCCCTTCCCCTCTCTCCTCTCTCTCTCCCTCCCTTCCCTTCTCCTCTCTCCTTCCTTTCCTCATTCCTCCCTCCCCCCTCTCTCTCCCTCCCCCTCTCCCTACCTTCTCTTCCCTTCTCTCCTCCCTCCCTTCCTCCCTCCTTTCCATACTGTGCATCATTTCAATGTAAAACTGGCTGACATCTTACAAGAATTCCACAGCAATATTCCAGTATAAGATATTCCTGCAGTCTCCTATGTTGTACTGATTCCAGATTTTAAGGTAACTTGTTGGGCTTTAGTTTATGCTGCTCTGCTGTCGGACCATATATTTTGACTACTTTCACCCAAGACAGTGAGTGGTTTTAGAACAATGACAAGATCCTTTTGGACTTTTGGAGATACAAGAGTTTTCCAGGAATCCCAGCTTCTGACACCAGTAATGTGTGGGTGCTTTCATGTAATATTATCAGAACTTCTACAGTTGCCAAAAAAAAAAGGGAAGGGAAGGGAAGGGAAGGGAAGGGAAGGGAAGGGAAGGGAAGGGAAGGGAAGGGAAGGGAAGGGAAGGGAAGGGAAGGGAAGGGAGCTATCAAATTAAACTCAGTTCCTGGACACATTGTTCTGTCTGGGGATATTTTTGACTTCCCAGCATAGCCTACAAATCTGGTATTCCCTGGTCATCTCTATCCAAATATTAACCAGGCCTAAACCCACTTTGATTCCAAGCCCAGGCAAGGTCACAGATGAACATCCTTCAGCCTTGACCATAATGGCTTGTGTGAAATACATTCACTGGCAAAGGTGAACTAGCTGTTCGCATCAAAGGAACATGAGATGATGTCAAAGTCGGAATATCAAACTATGAAATGATTTTTTCATTGGACTTTGAAATGTCCAAAACAGACAGCAAAAATCCTTCTCTGGGGATAAAAGGATGGGGTTTCCTATTTACCGCACAATGCAGAGAATTTGGATGATAGTCTTGACAGGTAAAATCAGGTAAATAACTTCTTCCCTGTGCCGTCATGAAAATACTAATTACTGAAGCAATATTCTGGGGACAAAAGATTTGGACGTTTTCTTCTCAAATAAGTAAATAAATATTAGCTGTGTTTTGTCCCGTGGGTGATGGAAGGAAGAGGGTTCATCCCATTGGCTCCCAGACCAGACGCTATATTGTAATTCCTTAGACTGAAAAGGAGAAAGGAGACACTATTTAAGTATCCATGTTTCATTTTCTTGTTCATAAAATAATAAAGTAGGTTGAGTTTCACACACCAGTTCAGAATGGGAGACATGGCAATATTTAGGAAGGAATAGTAGTTTTGAGATGGGCTTTTCCCAGTGGAATTAGGCTAGGATCCTAGGTAAAATATATTGGCAAGAGCCTTTAAAAACAGAAAAGGATTTCAAGGTGGGCAAAAACTGAAGATCTCAATTCCCTCAGGGGTGAGACACAAGTAGAGCTTGTTAACACTGTCTCCAAGGGACTTCTGTTGGTATTCCAAATAAAGCAGTATTTGAGTCCTAAGATAGAACCAAGCATTATATCAAGAGGAGACTAAAGGTTCACAGCCATCTACCCAGTAAATAATTAATCAAGTCTCTCCTGGTCTTTTCCCAGATCACTGTTTCTTGAGTGAGCACTGCATAGCTCCCCCAAATTATTCCACCAATTCTGAGAAAGAACGCAAAATTGTTACAGAAAGACAAGTTGTCTTGAAATGCTAATATGATCTTGTGTTTCTTGGCTAGATCACACTAAATGTGTACTTTGTCCACAATGTAGGCCAAAATTTATATGCTTCATGGGTAGCTGCTAAGATCAGGGAAGAAAAGTCTTCTGCTTAACATTTTAATGAAAGGTTTTTATTAGACTGTCCATATATCACAATTGGCATCTCCAACTCATTGAACCACAACCATGAATTACAGATCAGCTGTGTCCAGATACTGAAATCTCTAAGTAGGTTGCAGAATTTTTAGCTGTAGACATCAGAGACTGGTAGGTTTGCTCAGTAGCCAGCTAAGTCAGGTTTTGCTTTTCCATCCATTCATTTTTACATTTGTTGACCACTTTGTTCCCAGCTCTTCCACTAATCTATTCATAGAAGCTTGCCACCCACTACAATATTCTTCCATTTCTGTTGAGTCTGATTTACCTACATCATACTGGCCTTTATTATGTACTAAATGCTGCTGCTTCCATATTTTTACTTTCTTTTGATCATTGTACACCACCATTGATGTTTATTCTTTTTACCTCTGGCCCTTCAGCAAATAAATAAATAAGATTGGTATGATTTCTTATCTTTCAAAGCCAAATCACATTATTTAAATCACTGTATGTGCATGTGTTTCCCAACTTTTTCTCTGAAAAAGTGGTTGCTGCACAAGCATAATGTCGGATGCTTGTTGTTTCTTTGATATTTGATGGACAATTATTTTCTTTTCTGACCACTGTTACTTGTCCAGTCAGATCCTAGGTGGTTATTGCAGGGATAAGGTTGACTTCATGTGGGATTACATGGTGCTTGGGTTCCTACAAAGGCTTCCTACTCTGGACTGAAAATATTGTAAGATGTAGGCTATAATAGCACACATCTAGATAAGAATGCAGAACAAAGAAGGCAAGACCATTCAACAGATTTCTCAACAGTCTGGAGAACTAAACAGTAGGAAACATAAATTTTCTTCATACATTCAAGAACAAGATATTTCTGATCTCAGTGTTTCTGAAGACATAGGTAAAGTTTCCTTTCGGTTGAGTTTAATTCCTGCTAACTTGGCAGCAGTGGTCAAGTGGTTTATCACTGCTTTCTTTCAAGATGTTTTAAAATGTCATGGTGGTCTCCCATCCAAGTATTAGTCAGTTTTAACCACCTTTAGCCCTACCTAGCTGTCAAGCCCTCAGACTTTCTTCATTGTATGGTTAAGATAGTTGGTTTCCAGTTCATGTCTACCTTAGGAAGCTACTTGTAAATAGCCTAGTATTTCCCAAGGCTCCAAGACCATACTATATGGAGTACAGTATATTATGTTGGCCCATCCTTAACAATTGTCCTGTTAGAGCCTGGTCTGACAAGCAGAAAAATAAGGACACCAGCTCAATCTCCTTCATACCTCCAGTCATCAAGACCTGTGTTGCTTTTACTGCAGGGACATCTACTGGAGCAAATTTTCGATTTGGGGTAGTTCTTAAGTCACTGGGTCAGACGGGAAATAAACTTCTCTGATCCTCTCCCTTATTTCAAACCTTTGGTGATGCTCTGCCTCTATTATGAAATTCAGGAGCAGCATCATGCCAAAAAGGCAACACTGAGATGTATATGCCAAAAAGCTAGTTTTATTACAAATACTAGAAAAGCCATAATTAGAACATAAAACCAGCAACTATAAGCTTCTCTCTTTTCCTCTCTTTCCTTTTGTCCCCAAATTCACATCTTCCATCCATTTTTCTTGCCTATGGGTCTGAACAGACTGAAAGATGCCCATTTCTCTGTGGGAGGGGCAGCTGAGATCTATGCATTATTATGGTAATAAACCTGTCTGGCTCCCACAACTTGTCATCTGACATTGGTCCTTCTAGCCAATGTAGAAATTGCCATTGCTACATTGCTACAATTTTTAATGTAGAAAGGCTGTTATTATAGATTAGTCTTTGTAATGTAGAAAGACCTCATCAATGGAAACACTGGTCAAGTTAACTGTGAAGCAGGGAAGTTGTAATCCAGCATATCTGAGAGTGCTATGTTGGGGGACACTAATGTTGCACGTATTCTATGTCAGAGGCTGAGACTCTTGATTGTGGTGGGGTAGGAAAGTTTAATAAATGAAATAACCATAAAATTAAGAGTCTCCCTCACCCAGAGGAGAAAGGAAACCACCTTGGAGCCTGAAGTCACATGTCTAAGTGCATCCAATCGGAGATCATGATATGCATAGAATAATATCGTGAGCTGCATGACTACTTAAGGTTTAGTTATGGAACAGGCAAGGCAAGGCTATTGGAAGGAAGCATATTTAATGAACATGGAAATAACTTTACAAGACATTTTGCAAGGAAAGAACTATTTTGAAAGGCTTTATTTTACCTCTATCACAACATCCAAAAAAGAAAAAAGAAAAAGGCCAGGTTGGCTCTGTTTTATAATCTTTCAGTTACCAGAAACAACAAACTTTCTTTTGTAAGAAGTATGAACACACACATGCACCAAATAGTCTTTCTAGAACACAGTCTTGTCAGCGTTGGCAGGTTGCCGAGTCATGCTTCCAAGCAAAAGGTTTAGTGGACATCTGAAGACTATCCAGAGCATGCGCCTGCTTCCAGCATCTACCCTTCACGAAATATCTACCAAGACATATGCTGCTATATTTTTAATGCTCCACGTTCCTTTGAAAAGAAGATTCTTTTTTCCCAAGGTGAGCAATTCTTTCCAGGGTAAGCTTTCCTAAAGCAGCCGTGAGCCTAATGAGAACTGAAAAACAGCTAAGGCGTAGGATAGGCGACCCTCCATGAGGACCCGGTTTCAATATTTAAGAGTTAATAGCTGAGATACTGTTTTTTAATCTGCTGAGGCTAATGCGTTTGCAAGCAGAAGGAAGCCTGCCACCTGCAAACAACCTTGCTTGCAAAGATGGAATTGATTGGGCTTGGCATGAATTCCAAGGCTGTTTTTCGGTTCCTCCCCCCATGCATCACATTCCAGGCTTCCCGTTCTGAATTCCACTACTTCATGTTATCAGACAAAAATCCCACAGGGTCCTGCCTAGCGAGAGCCTTAGCAGGGACTGCATCTCAGTATCTAAAAATGGACAGAACTGCATCTCATTATTACATCTAATATCTGCCTTGCCGACTAAGACAACAGAGCCATGATTCAATTGCTTGAGAGGCAAAATCAAGCATGAGGAGTTGTCAAAATCAGCACCTTTGTGTCAAAACCCCTTTCCCTCCCCCCACAATTTTATCAGCATCAGCATCTGATCCTATGCACACATCTTCTGAAACCAACGCCTCCTTGACAGCCGGGCGACTTATTCCCAAGTGTTTCTGCCTATGGTCACAATCAGAGATCATGTCCCCCTGGTAACTTACAGTATCTTCATAGCATCAGCCAGCCATCACTGGAGTGACAGAAAGCCTGTCCTCATTCCTGTTATTTTGGCATGTCAACGGTTGGGGAATTCTAGAAAATGCTTTAAGTTGCTAGTGGAAGAATGACCTAATGCTGTGCAAAGGTTTATCTTTCTTCTTAAGAAGGACAACTCTGGCCTGCACACTTACCTTGAGGAAAGACGGAGAGGCAAGAGGGGAAGAAGGCTACTCGGGGACCAGTTTGTTAGATTACATTGAGGTTCTTATAACAACCAGCTTGAAAGGCTTTACCACGTTGCATCCCTCCTGTCTCTTTTCCCGTGACCTCGCTCAGCACAGCACAGCACAGCACAGCATCCTTGCAGGAATGGCAGTGAAACCCTCTGGCCTGACTTCATTACAACACTCATGTCCATTACAACAAGAGGAAGGAGAGGAGACCACCCCCTTCCCCATGCACGTCTGCACCACTCAGAGATCAAGGCCATGCCCGTGGATCTGTACTGTATCATGTCTCAGCTCCTGCTCCAGAGAAAATGCTGGAGCAGCTGAATAGGAGGCTTCCCCTTGGCTAGAATCCCAGCATTCTCCTCCCCTTAGTTCCTGGGCTGGGGGCAGAAGGGGAAGGGGAGATATCGTTACCCAACAGTCAGTTACTCAGACTGAATGTCATACTTCTGTTTGGTTTCCAAATCCTCATCCAAACAGTCCATTTACTATTTGCTCAGTCTAATTGTAAATCATGGCAGTAAATCAGGTATTCTACAGCATGGCCACACTGACCTTTTCTTAGTCGAGGCATCTATATACTAATCTTTTAAAACTTGTCATAATATAACTCCTCTATTCTTGAAAATAGCACACACCCATGGAATTCAGATAATTGGGATTCTTGTTTTGTAAATCTGGCTGTCCAGAACAATTTCATTTTCCTGAAATAACAATGGCCAATCGTGAAATCGTAAAACTACTCAGTCCAAAATTCAATGAAATTGAGTCTGTTTTATTTACACCAGCCTGATTTCCCAACCTGCCCTCCTCCAGTTACACTGGATAACAATTTCCATAATTCCCAACCAGCTTAGCTAAAGCCCTCTGAATTTCTGGGAGTTGTAGTCCAATCCGTTTCAGAGGTTACAGGTTAGAGAAGGCTAATTCTAACAATTAAATGCAAATAAATTTTAAAAATTAAGTCAGCATAAATGAGCAGCTTTAATCAATTTGGCTGATGCTAAGGCTGGCAGATGCCTTGCCTAAAAAAAAAACCCTACTGCTGAAGATTAAGATTTCAGGAAAAGAAACATTAATTCTGAGTCAGCGTTTGGATGGCAATTTTGAAAAGAGGTTTTGTTAAAACCATTTTCATCTTTATTAGCATTTTCTCTCTCCAAACAATGTAATTTCTAAATGCATGCGTGTCCATTATAATACAGCATCAAATACTTCACTGGCCATTCTTCCTTCTAAATGGCATTGATTTCTTTTGTGTGTATGTGTGTGTGTGTGTGTGTGTTCCTGTTGGACTTCTGGACCTTTTTTATGATCAGAAGGATTGCTTCTTTGTGTGTGTGTGTGTGTGTGAGCCTACAACCAGAATCCTCATGCTTTCAGGAGTTGGCATGAAGCTCCTCAGTGCATAGTGGATAGGGGAAATACAGTGCCCAGTCTACAAGGGGTACATATTTCCCAAATTTAGTTCTGTCTTTAACCATTCCTCACATATTTGTGAATGTTCATCACCTGAAGACTTCAGTCTGAACTAGACCCTTGCATCTCTGAATGTATTAGCCATGCTAATTATTAAGAGTATTATAGTATTTTAGAACTAGCACCACAACACTCTGGAGTCAGATCATCTGCAGAGTTGAAGAACCATTTATTAAAACAGTATCTTGTTTCGCTTTTTTTCTTTTTTCCAAATCCTGGGTTGTCCAGCTAGTTGAAGCAAGGGAGTTAATGTTTAACTCTGAAGATGGTAGTAAATCAGAAGAAATGCCCAGAAGTCATGCTTAGGTTGATGAACTGAAAAGGTAACCTAAAACTAGATTTTAAAAACTTACTGTTTTTTACTCATGGTCTGGATTTCTTGAGATGATTTTCTTCTGCTTTAGCTACTGAACTTCCCACTCAGTTAAATTCTTGCATCATTATCACTGAATCCCAAATAACTTCCTTCAACTTTTCAGCAGCCTTGACCAGGCAGTAAGCTTAATTAGCACTGTTTGCCCTCAAAAGATGTGAAAGGCATCCTTTCTGATCACATCTTTAGGACCTGGGTGTCATATCCATGCTCCAAAAGTTGACGTCCATTTTATCAACATCTTTGATGGAATCCTGAGGATTTCCCAGTGGGATGGAAATGAGAATTGGCCTTGTTCTTTAATGTTGCCAATTAATAATTCATTTGATGAACTCACTGTACGTTCATTCTGCCCTCCAGATAGCTGCCAATGTTCCCTTAATTAAGACTAACTTACTTACTGAGGACTTCTGTTGAGGATTCATGGTGAACTAGTCATCCCCGAAGGAGTAGGGAGGGTACTGTGGTGAAGATCGGCAGCCAGACAGTGAATACTGGCCAATGAATGTCTCTCTGGAAAAAGGAGAGATTGTGAGATTGACTACATGTACTCCAGGCAGCTGCTCCTCATGAGTAGACTGCAGGAACTGAGGCTTTTATGGTCGACTTGAACAGAGTGTCTGGAGTCGACAGATTTCAATCAAGCTCACAGCGGTAATGTAGTCTGTATGGACATAAGGTTCACCAAGCCTCATTTCTTAGTCACTTTCAGAAATTACTTCTTAACTGCTTTTCAACTATTAGGAACCTTCAGACTGACAACTTTTATAGCACTCACCGGGTGACTTTCCTTCAATTCTTAGCGAAAGAAGTTTTAAATGCAAATTTAAGGACTTTAAAAATACTTTTTTGGGGAATAAACAGCAAGCGGGTGATTAGAATGTTGATTTTGGAAAGTTACAAACTAAGGGTCTAGATGGATTTGAAATAAGATTTTGAAATTAATTATAAGAATCCTTCCCATGGGTAAATGCTGTAGTTTTGAATTCTTAAAAAAAAAAATGATAGGATGGGACTTTGAAGGCTGGACAATAGAGGGAACCAGAAGGAACTAAAGATTACAATTAAAGGAGAAGAACACTTCAAGTTGATTTACTAATATGGAATGGAGCAAAATATTCTAACATTGGATGTATTGAAGCATATTTGTGATCAATGAGCTCAGAAGTTAAATGTTAAGTGTCTGCCATTATAGAGAGACTGTTTAAAAGATGTTATGGAAGAGGAACAAGCTTTACAGGACAAGACTGGGATAGATCTGAAAGTGGATTCAAAAATGACAGGCTACAAGAATTATGTGGCTAAATATGCTACACTGGAGATACAAAAGAAGCCTGATGTCTTAATAATTAAAAGAGATATACAAATAACAAACCAAAAGAGTGACTTGGATAACTTTCCTATATTGGATTTACAAAAGAGACCTGTTAAAGTTTTGAAGGATTTTGTGAGGAGGGACAAAGAAAAAATGAAAAGAAATCAAGTTCGAGGACATTATTTGAAAGGATTAAAGATAAAGATTGTTAAAAGTAAAAGGAAAGAATATGAAGTTGTTTATTTGATCAAGGTTAAAACAGATATGTTTTTTAACTATGGTAAACCTTAATGGACTTTTGCTGACCAGGACTGAATGATGAGGCTTTAAGAATTTGTTTATAGATAAGAGATGGGATATGGGAAGAATAGATTTTTTGTTGTATTTTAAGTTAAGGTGATAAGTTACTAAAACTGTTTATATTTGTTGCAATGTTCAATAAAATTATTATTAAAAATATAAAAAACTAACTTACTTATTTTAGGCTCCATTTCAATGCACATTCTAGAAAGAAAACAAGCTGAGCTCCCTGGGACCTGTTGGCATGGCAACATACATCTGTCATTGTCATCAGGCCATAAAGAGGTTGTGTCATATCACTGTTAAATTTTTATGATACAATTTAATTAGTGCTCGATACCCTCCTCAGCTTCTGACATACAGATGTCAGCAGAAATAGTCACAGCCACAGAGAAAGTTACCAGATTTTCTGAGATGGAATATGTCTGGGGGGTAGAAGTCACTGCCCAATTTGTCGTTCACAGGACATTTGAGGTGGAAGAGAATGAAGAAAATCTCCCAGAACAGGAAATTCTAGATTTGGGATTTCTTTTGTTTTTTCTTTTTAGAAAACTACAGATCCACATCTGAAATAGCCAGATAGGTATGTTCTGGGAATTAAAAGTCATTGAGAGTCAGGCAACATACAAGTTTTTTTTTTTTTGATGATGAGGATGATGATGATGATGATGATGATGATGATGATGATGATGATGATGATGATGGTTGGTTGCACAGTCAGCCAGATGTTTAGACTGGATTTGGCATTTTTATCTATCTATCAAGTCCTTCCCAAGGACCTGGGATAGGTAGATTTTTTTTTTATTATTATTATTATTATTATTATTATTATTATTATTATTATTATTATAGTTCTGGTTCTCAGCTCTCAGCATGGGAAGCACTATAGGAGGGTGGTTTTAAGATTGGGATTGACTTCTTCCATTCCCACCCTTAAAATTCCCAAACCCAAAAAATGGCCTGACATTGTCTCATCAAAAATGCAGCCATCTTGCTATTGAATTTCATTTGTGCAATCCTGGGGTTCTGGAGGCCACGAATGAGGTGCTGGGAGGTCATGTGGCCAGCACCCTATGGGTTACCCATTCTTAAATCTGAGGGCACAATATTGCCTTTAGTTCATATTAACTTTGCAACGTTCCAAGACGCCAACATCAAAGAGACCGTACGGAGATGCCATCTACTTGAAAAAGAGAGAATAATAAAAGCATAGCTTCATATGAGTGCATTTAAATGACTGAGTCCACCCCTTGATTGGTGCAAGAAGATATACTAAAACATCCCATCCAAGCCTCCACTTGAGCATCAGCAGTGAAGAGAAGACCCCCTATGCACACACCTCTGTGTGTCATGGGTTCCAACTGTCAAGCTGCCCTTACTTTTGGAAGCCTCCCCCCTCATTCCTCCTAATATTCAGTCAGGATCTCCATCCCTTAATTTAAATCTATTACAGTGACAGGAGACTCTCCTTCACTGGTTGTAATTCAGAAATTGTGTAAGCCAGAAATACAACGTGATTTCAGAATTAAAACAAGAGCATTTCATCCTGTTATTAAAAGGCAGCAGTTCATTTGAACATACTATTCAATACAGAATATTTCTGAAACTTCATTTCTGGAGAAAGTTTATCTTAAGCCTCTGGGCAACTTTTCTTGTATCACCTTGCTGTATACCTGTCCTTCTGCAGGCAATTAATAAAGGAAGAGAAAGAAATGTAAACCCAAGATGAAAAATATTACAACATTGTATTAAGTGCCTAATAAATTCAGTAAACACCATTAAATATCCAAAATCCATTTTACCAAGTTTTACCCATAATTTTGCAGATGGGACTGGAAACATTTGTATTCCATGAGGCTCAAATCAAATATCTTTATTACAGTCTTTGACCAGCCTTTACAATAGGAACAGAGAAATAGTTTGGTACAGCAATCAAGGAAAAAAGAAAAAGAAAACTTTAAGACAATAAAACAACATATCTAATTAAAAGTTTTGCACAACTGTATGACCTGATGGTATTTGACCACCTGGTATGTGAGTACAGAGTTAGCATCCCTTAAAATGTAATAAACATAAAATTTATCAGTATGACCCTCAAATTTAGAGATGAATGGAGAGATCAGAGCACATCTTGTGGCAAATAAAAAGGTCACCATATGGGGACACGGGCAAGAATTTCTACCTCCCTGGATCCACAAGGGCAAAATCTCTGTAAATAAGGAGTCCCATGAAACCTTCCCACCAGCAGTGCTGAAGGGAGGGCATCAAAGCGGACTCTGGAAAAGGCCCATCTAGATTTGCTTAGGGTTAGATTGTATAGAAACCCCATAGTAGAGTGTTTGCAGCTATCTAACATCTGGTGATAGAATTCATGAGCATTGGTGAGATCATTTTGGCAATCAGTGTCCCTCGTTCTTTCTTTTACAATTGATTTGGCCTTCTCCAGGGTTAATTGGCCTAAATATTCAGGAGGGAGGCCAAGACTGCAAAGTTCTTCTATACAAGTACGGTGCCAATGAGGTTGGTAGCTGTCTGACAGCAGCAGAGGGATCAGGCCAGTAGGGTCAAATATGTTTCTGAGTCTGAGATTAGAATCCTGGTCCAAGCCTGGGTCCTAATACTTGGCATGTTAGCTTTGGGGGTACTGAACAAAGTCTAAGGAAATTTGATTGAATTATCTCCACTATTATAGGGGATACAACCTGGCCCTTAGGTTTGTATATGGTCCAAGCTGTATCCCCTACAATAGTCGGGGAACTGTTTTAGCCATAAACAGTTTGATTGCTGCTGGAATGTAGTTTATCCCTTGTTGCCTATAAAATTTAGTTAGTTATAGTTAGGTGTGTCAGGATTTTCTCATGGGAAGAAATTTCATCTCATTATCTGTACAACAACTTGTTATGTCTATTTCTTTGGAGAGCAAAATATGGACATTGCATTTTGCAAGCTCTCATGCTGATGTGTATTTTTCCTGAGAGCAGAGGTTTTGAGAGCTCTGCTGCTCTCTCAAAGGTGTGCTCTTTTGGGCAGTAGAAGTGGCATAATTTACCTGGGCTATTAATTTCCTCCACTAAGTTCTTAGTGCCCGCTTCATGCCTACAGAAGACACGGAGGCAAGAACTGCATCATCAGTGTAGAGTAGAACTGGGAGATGTCTATCAGCTAATTTAGGTGCATGGATATCACCTTAATGGTTGTACACCATCCAGAGTCACTTCGTGTGAGATGGGCAGCCATATAAATTTGATAAATAAACAAACAAACAAACAATGTGAAGAGTTTTAATCAGAGAGTTGATATATATATTAAAAAAGCAATGGTGCTAAAATATATCCTTGTTTTACCCCCTTGACAGTCTGGATATAGTCAGAAAGGTCCCCAGAAAGGTTACATCTTGCTCTAAGACAGGTTTTTTCATATAACTTATGAATTAGGAGCAAGAGTCTTTTGTCTATAAAGGATCTGCTCAGAATGTCCCAGAGTCTAATCCTTGATATATTATCAAAAGCTTCCTTGAAATCAATGAAGGCTGCATAGAGATTCAAGTCAGAGTGGTTTGTATATTTGTCTGCCAGATGTTGAAGCACTAGGCAATGGTCTATAGTAGATCATCCCAGTTGAAACCCTGCTTGCTCAGGGTTGATTATTTCTTCATCTATTACCCAGGTTTGGAGTTGGTGAATAGTTACCTGGCCTTCTCTGCTGTAGCCCCCACCCTTTGGAATATCTTGCCCTTGGAGGTGAGATTGGCCCCCTCACTCCTGGTCTTTCGGAAGGATCTGAAGTCCTGGCTCTGCCATCTGGCCTGGGGAGAGGAGGGGGATCAACAAGTGTGGGGTTGGCTAGACTCTTAGTGGCCTGGTGTTGCTGCCTTGAACCATTGGCCTCCTGGATTTTTCCCCTTTTATTTTTGTGAATGTGAATTGTTATAGGTTTTAACTGTATATTTATTTATTGTTTCAACATGTTGTGAACCGCCCAGAGTCCCCCATTGGGGGGAAATGGGTGGGGGACAAATTTAATAAATAAAATAAATAAATAAATAAAATATAGTTTGCTAATGATGTTCAATAAACTAATTGGCCTATAATTAGCTGGGTTAGGGTTAAATGTTCATTAAGGCTATTGTTTCCCAAACTAGTTCAGTGGGACTCAAGTGTTTTATTTATAAAGCTTGGACTTCATAAGCCGCATAAGAACCATAAACAAAACAACAAAATGGATAGGGGGTAAGCTAATTTTGTATTTCTCTTTACACAAGGAGAAAAAACAGTACTGTTTCTTGACTTCTTGTTTTAATGGATGATTAGAAAACCACAGCAATTGTGTAATCAGAAATACAAAAGATGGCAGATACAGAAGAATAGCCCACACCTTGAAAGATGTCTTGTATCCAATATTCTGAAACAAATATCAAAACAGTCATGAATGGTTTTGGTAAAGAAAGAATCTGGAATGCCATTTGCAAACATTTCCATAGCAGCCATATTGTGAGCTGTGATAATACCCATATGAAGAACTGTTGGATTGTTTTTGTAGAAACCATAGAAAGGGTTGCTAAGGCCAGTACTTAAGGTGATGCACTCTCCAGAACATTTGATCTGAATGTGATTGGAAGTGCAGAACCATTGCTTCTGAGAATGTGCTCAGAGGCAGGGAAGTTAGGGAGCACGCAAAGGATCTCAGCATTTCAAATTTGTCCTCAGCACTGGGATTTCTGCCTGCATAAGATAACCTGGCTGGCAATATATCCTACACATAATGTTTGGACTACTAGATTGCAACTACCACTGGATGTCAGCAAAGAGAGTTGTAGTTGACCAGATTTTTCCAGCCCAGACTGGGTAACCTCACATATGAAATAAAAGGCTGTTGGTCATACAGAAAATTGTTCCATTTGCAGCCCAGATGTGATAAGCCTATCCTGCAGCTGCTGTCAAAAATTAACACCTTATCTAAATATTGAATACAATTCCCTGCATGACCATATGGTAGATACCGTCTTCATTCCTGCTAACAACAGTCATTAGTAGAGGAAATCAAATTCGTTACATGATATCCCCAACCTTCTGGGCAAGTTGTCCTAACTACAGCTGTAGTGTGGGAAATTCAGCCAAAGGATGCCAGCTGAGTGAAAATGGCTCTCCAAATATGAAAGCCAGCCCTGATTCAAGTAACAGCTGAGAGATCATTGCCAAAGGAAAGGCAGAAGGAATGAGTAGTAAGATTAACTAAATGAGAATCTGGAGCCAGAGTTTATTATGAATACCCAAGAAAAAACAAAAACTGGAACAAAGTTAACATTTCCCTAAAGCTTTTCATTTACTGATATCTAGAACTTAACTCCCAGTTCCTAATTTATGTCAAGGGTAAAACATCCTTGCTAGGAATTATGGGAATTGTAGTTTAATAGACAAGGGCACCAAGCTGCCTGCCTCTGATTTATGTAGCATTGTTAAGAAGTCTAAAGTCCAACATATCTCAGGGAATGGATGGCTATCACACCCTCTGCCTCCTCGATTTAACTAAACACTCATCATCTGGAAACATCCTCTGGAAACACTTTCCCAGCCACCTACTGTATATGTGGTAGCAATCAAATAGAAGAATGCTGGCACGCCCTACTTCATTTTTAATTGAACATTGCCAAGCTTTGAGTAATGAAAGGATGTGCTATGTTGTTCTAACTGCACAATTTATAAAAATTTGAGATGAGAGCCCAGTGTATTTGCTTGACTGAAGACTTTCTACTTGGAACCTTTTCTGCCTAACATTAATGCAGCAAGAGAAAGAACAGTTCTACAATCAGATTTTCACACTAATTAAACAAGGGGTGTAATGTGATTCTAAGGCCAAGAACATCCTTGGCAGGAAAAGACTATTTTATCCGGAACTCTTTCCAAAGTAGACTTCTTAGTGCTCCTGCAATGGTTCCCAGAGAGCTGCTTTTTCAGGTCAAACATATGCCCGTGTGATGGTCCTTGAATTTATCTCTTCTCTCTGGAAGGAATGCATTCATCCACGAAGCAATTTCTTTCACTGAAGCAACTTAATCTGAATTGCCAACTACTACCTATAGCATCAACTTTTCCCCATCTTCTCTGGGAATTCAACAGCAGATTGAATGATGTTCTGTAAAGTTTTTGCTTGCTGAAATTTCACCCCAAACTTTGGGATCCCAATAGAGAAGGTGGGCCCGAGGATTGGAGTTCAAAATCTGCCACCAAAGTGGATGGGGATAATTTTGTTGCACCTCCTGTTGCCTTTATGATTAATTAATTAATTAATTAATTAATTAATTAAAAGGAAGTCTCCTCCAGCCTCTGCATAATCGAGGAAGGCCTAGGTTTAAAGAACTTATTCATTCTGCACTCATCATGTGTAACTGGAAGCTCAGAGAGTTCCTACTTCTACAACCTTTATCACAAACGTGTGTGTTTCTCAGCCATATTCATCTACTTATCAAACACAACTGTTCTGAGGAGAGGTTCTGCAGGGTTGGGGGTTGTTCAACAGCATCAGAACGATGGATACAAACAATCAACACCCTGCCCCATTTTATCATGTGTCACATGCATCTCACACATGTAAAGAGTGGTGGGGCTTCAATCACCTGGTTGCACCCACCATTATCACACCCTGACTCTCCCCCCTGTGGACGCCCCTTGTCCTGAGAATTTCAACAATTCCTAGATGGTAAGGTCAATTATGTAGCTTTGCAATGGTTAATGCTGAAAATCATTTAAAAATGTAAATGGGTTGATCCTTCTTCGGAGTTTAACTATATTTGGGAGTACTGTCATGCAAACGTTAGCTTCAGATTTTCACAGCTTTGCATTATGTATGAGATAAGTAAAGTAAGCCAATCAAAATTTGAATCATCTACAGAAAGACTTGAATCATTAAAGGCTGTTGTTGAGCTGGTGAAAATGAGTCCTGCTCTTCTCAGAGTGGGACTCTTTCATTGATTAACTTGGTTCTCCAAAAAAATTGCTAGAGTCCCAAAACAGGAGGAAAAGCCCTAAAACTGGCCCTTCAAATAACAAATTATAGTCAGGAGCACTCTTGACCTGTCTCCAAGGTTCTGGTAGCAACTCTCAAGATGTGATTATTTCTTCCTGGCGTATCAAAGCAATGTCATTGGCAGCATGAAAGTTATCGTTGATTAGAATAGGTTTACAACTCTATATGTGTCCATTCCTGCCCCCAAGAATGGTTTTCCCTCAGAGATTTGTGTGGCTCCTACCCTGATGTCATTCAGGAAACTATTGAAGATCTGGTTGTTCTCCCAGACCTTGGGGACAGGGTGATTGTGGATCCCTCTGTTGTCCTTCTACTTGTTTTGTTTTAGTCTTGTTTTCAATACTTTGCTGTTCTGGTCAGTTGTATCTTTTATTTTATTTTTTTTAATCCATTTTTGTGCCTAGTTGTAAGCCTCCCAGAATTGTTTGGAGTAGGATGTCCTATAAATTAAATTTTTAAAAAAGTTAAAATTGCTTCTCAGGACGAAAGCCTAGGCTCATGCTGCGATGCTTTAAATTTGAATGAGTGCTTGATGATTGATTGATTGATTGATTATTTATCTATTTATTTATTTGTCAATCACATTTGCCGACCACCCACTCAGAATGACTCAGAATGAATGATTAGGAGCAAAGCAGCGGGTTGTAAAGTATTTTGCAAAGAGAAGATTGTGGTTGTAGTAGTTCCTCGCATACGTCCTGTTTCATTGCAAAATGTTCATAATACCTCACTCCAACCTGTCCAGCGAAAAAAATAACCTCTAAAGAAGAAAGATGTAGGACCAAATGAAAGAAAGGGAAGGGTGCCTTTGAGTTCAGCTTGGCTTCTCACATCTGCATCTGTACAGATGTGGAGGGAAAATATTTTTCCTCATAAAATCTTTACGATTCTTTATAAAATCCTCCATAGGATCTTTTTTAGTAAACTGCCTTGACTATTCCAAAGCTCATTTTAGCCACTCTTCTTATTGGTAGAAAATTAGAACTGTCTGTATAATTAAGCCAAGAGAAATCTTCATTACCTATTCTCAAACTGTAAACAGGTACAGTACATTACATTAATAGATAAGTGTACATAGACCTAGTTAAGATCACAACAATAACATCTCTTGGAAGAGAGCTTGAGTGATTTATGCACAGGTAAGAATGTTAGTTTTGCTATACCCAAAACACTTGATTTCCCCAATTTACCATATTGAAAGCCATCCCTTAAATACCTTAAACTAGGTTTCTGCATACTGTATATTCCATAGTCTATAAATAGAGAAGCCATTTTCTATGTCTTTGTCTTAACTCTCCACGATTATAGGAGCCTGTTCTGATCTTTAATGTGTTAAGTAAAATATTTTGCTACAGCTACAGTTGTCTCTGGTTGTCTTAGTGGCATTAAATTCCTCAGTGCAGGTGACCAGTGACAGATGTTACAGTGAGGCCCACTATCACAGCAGGCAGCAGATTCCAACTCTGGCAATGGGTGGGAGGTGTCATGATAGGTAGATGGTATCCCAATGGATTCACAAGGCATCACAAGAGGAGGTTGATCATGGCAACAGGCTTCAGTTGCCATGATGGATGGATGGATGGATGGATGGACAGTTACTGAGACAGACAAATGTGGGAGGAAGAGGGAATGGCCTTGAGGGACAGGAGGAAGAGCTGCTGCCAAGGCAATGATCAGGTAAAAGAAACCTGAGTCCAGGGCAGGAATGTAATGTATATAAACATCTCAGACAAGCCCCTCCCAAGTTCACACAAAGATAAAGGGAGGGAGGGAGGGAGGTGCATTTAGACTTGCAAGAGTCTGTTACTATAACTTTACAATACAAGTAGTATTGGCCTACATGTTTTTGGTTTCCTAGTCTGATCTACCTTGAAGGGCTGACAACAAGAGGGCTAGCTTTCACAAAAGTTCACAGACATCACAATATGCAGTTAGTGTCAGGAAGGAGGGAGGGAAGGAGGGAGGGAGGGACAAGTGAATGGCTATAGAGGAAGGTAACAGATACCATAATGGATGGATGGCTATTCAACAGGTGATAGGTGACAATAGGCAGGTGATGGGCTATCGCACCAGCTAGCCAGGGGCAGGCAACAGATTATTGTGACAGGCAGTCAACTCTCACAATGGCAGCAGGATTTCTTCAGCAAGTGGCAGGTTCTTGCAACAGACAGCAGATGTTCATGGTGGGGCTGGGGTCACAGCAATAGGCGACTGGTTCTCAAAATCCTGGCAAGACTACAGTTCCTGAGTTTAAACAAGGAGTAGAGTTATATGAAGTCCTGCAAATACTTCTTTGGTGAACTTTATTCTTGGATACTTCTAAGAAGAAGCCTTTAAGCAAAAATTCTTGTGAATGTTCATTTTTCCCTGCTCCACTGCTATCTGAAACGGTCTCCATTGCTGATTGATGCTTAATATTTATGGCACCAGGACAATGAGTTAGCTACTTCAAAAAGCAAGATGGTGCAGGACCATGGGTAAAATGTTGGGCTTAGATCAAAGACAACCAGATTCAATGGCTTCTTAGCCTTTTGTCTTCATTCTCATGGTTAGTCTGAGGCAATATTTCAGAGCAGATGGTCCCATGAATAAGCCCTTTGAATGATTATCACTGCTAAGTGTGCAGAGAGCAACCTGATGATCTGAAACTATCCAAAACCATCCTGTTTGAAAACATACAGTTTTAAACCTGTTTGTCTCTCCTTCGGTATGATTACAGCTGCATTCCGATGCATGCTTCCTTAGGGACAAGCCCCATTGAATTCAGTAGAAATGACTTCCAGGTAGAGGCAGAGGTGATGAGATTGTTCATCTAGGAAGTTTAATTACTAGACTTGCCCTTCCAGCAATCTGTTTGTGATTATAACATAAAACATTCAAGCCAAAATGGTAAGGTACCTAGCTGAGACAATAAATATCCTCTGTGAAATATGATTGTTGTTCCCCAAGCTGGAAAGATTGCCTATATTTTTAAAAACAATTGGAGTTGGTATGTTTAGAAGGACAATCTGAAATTTAATGGCAATTGGAATGCAAATATTTTGAATCGGAGCCCACTGGAATAAGAATGCAACTACACAAAGTGGGATTTACTCCCAGTTTTCTTGGTGCCAATGAAATTTTTGCTCACCTTTAGAGAAACTAGAATTTAAATGCATGTTTGGGGCAATGTTATTTGGAGAAATGGTCAGCGGCAAAGGTGAGCCACAGGTGGTCTTAGGTCTGCACACTATCAGTTTTTCAAATAAATGGTTCAAACTTTCAGCAAGAGTGATCTCTCCTTCCCCCACCAGCCGAGGATGAAAATGAATGGAGAGAAAATGCAGAAGGAGGCATCTGAAAGAAAGTGAAGCAAGAAACCAAAGAAGATGGAGGGAGGACATGTGTGGTTCCTGATAGGTTATACTTCCTGTGTCAAAGAAATGCAGTCTGGCTCCCAATCCCTATGTTAAGGGGGAAAAACACATATAACTACTTCATGCATTAATAATTTCAGCTCCTGTGCTGAGAAAATAAGGTTCAGATTGAGAACAATTAGTACTGTATTAACATAATCTTTAGACTGATAGCCTTACAAATCAACACATACAGATAGCAGTGATGTGAGTTGATGTTACTACAAGATTAGTCACTACAACCAACAGAGTCCTTCCAGAGATCTATGGGAAGTAGGAACAAAATCAGGATAGCTATGGTATGCATCACTGATATTTACACTTTTTTATACCATAGATAGAGGAAAGGAGGAATTGTTTTTGTAAAGTACAATCCAAGATATCACAACCAAATTAGTCTCGCATGTATTTGGGGACACAACTAAGAGGATGGGGTGACAAGCTTCCTACTAGCCGGCTGCCCAGGAAGAGTGAACTCCATGGGCTTCATACTGTGGACTCACAAGAACTAAACTTCCATGTTCAAGAGCATCCTGGCAGCCTTAAATGGTTGGAACAGCCCTTTCAAGTCTTTCATTTTCTTGCACAATGAGATGATCGGGGTGAAATAAAGTCTGGCCATATGGAAGCCTCCTGAGATAATATATGTGAAGTGCTTTGAACTTCTTATCTAAAACGGGAGGGGATTGCTGTTAAGGGCCACATGCTGACTGTAGGAGTAGCTATAACCTGTTCTGGGCAAGTCAGAAATGCTAACTGGCAAAGTTAGGAGTACTAACACTCTTCAGATCATCACCACTCCTTGTAAGGTCCAATATACAAAAATGGACTCAAAAAAATCTGAATGTGTTTGCAAAGGATTGGGTTACCACGCCTGGGCTGCAAAAGTTCACATGAAAACTAGATGGCAGAACAGTATCTGTTTGTATCTCTGCTGCCATCTAATGGTCATTCAGATGTTTTTTCAGGCCAGATACGATAGGTGCATCTACATATGGAAATTATGGGTAATTACAACAAACTTTTAACTTCCCACAAAGTTCCTCCAGGTGTTTTCAAGTGAGGAAATCCTCCAAATGTGCTCTGAAATTAGTGTCTGGCTAAAATTGGCTACAAAGTTCAGATAACTACTTCCTTCCCTCCAGTAAACTTTAATAAAACCTTTTATGAAGCAAGTGTTGTGCACTTAACTCAGTGGAGACAAGAACAAATGGCATGCTCTGCCATATATATATTAAAATTGAAGCAATGATAATCTAATTTGCTTAAGGTGTTTCCATTAGTATTCATCTAGTGGCCAGCAGCTTTAATCTCCTCTCGTCAGTGAAAAGAGATGCTCATGAAATAGTAGCTCGCTCGCTCTCTCTTTCTTGTTTTAAACAATGATAGGAAACAGTGTAGAAGCACTGCTCATATCACCTCCCACCTAATTGTTCCTGGTTAACAAAGCACCATTTTACACAACTTTTCTTGACTTTGCCTTCCTCAGCACACTAACTGTCAGTCATACAGCACTTTGGGAAACAGGTATGTACACGGAGCACCCGTCAGCAAAGCCTTATATCAAATATGTCTTTTCCTAGGATTGCAAAAGGTAGCCACACCATCCTGGGGAAAGATGCAGCTGCTAAGGGATTGCTCGTAGGTGCTGCATGAGCACCCGGGCACCCCCGAGGCACCTTCCTGTCTCCAGATGCAGCGCACTGCATGGGTCTGTCAGCTGCAGCAACTCCAACACGTGTCAGGACAAAGGCAAGAGGCATTTTTCTTGGAAGGTTGCTCACAAGCTACAAATCATAGCCTGCTGAATTATGTCGGCTGTGCTTCTGTGACTCATTCTGTTTTATATTTTACTCTGGTTTGCAGTTTTTTTGTATACTGCCCAATCACTAGGACTCTGGACAGATAGAATAAACCACAAGGGTAAAAAGGAGTAACACAACATAATGCTATTGTTTTCATTGTGGATTTCTTTAATTTATACATGCTTGAATGCATTTCTCTGGAATTTGTGGCACCTCACCCCGAGTCTGTTAGGACTGGGCAGGGCTATAAATATTCATAAATAAAGAAATAGTTATATTTCAAACTGTAAACAATGGCTGCTTGATAGTCCTACTCCAGGTGGAAGGCCTATTGGACTATAAGAGTTTTCAGGCCCCTTCTAAGCAAAAGGCGAGGCCATGTGGATTAAATGTGGTTGGCTCAGTGCATCACACTTTCTCAACCCCTAATATCCCTTTTGGGAATAAAAATAATCGTTCCAATTCTGCATTGGGAATTTTAATTACCGCCTGCCCCCCCAGACAATTGCTCAATGGTCAGTAGGTTACTGCTCTTCTGTGAGAAAGTTCTCTCCCTCACTGAAGTGTGTGGTTCTATTACAAGTAACTCCATGATAGACTCATAACTGGTATAAAGTGGCAGATGGATTATGTACCCCAGCTCTGGCCAATTAGATGGAGGCAATGAAGAAAGCGAGATTTAGCAGAAGGATCTTCTAATCACTGGGCATAGTTGAAGATCAGTTCCCACCCTTATTCTAAGGCCATTTCATCCTGTATCCTCATTAACTTTCAGCTGAAAAGTCAAGATTTTAAATACATTTAGATGCAATTTCTAAGGCTATTTCCCTCTCAAAATATTTTAATTTTTTTCCTTTAAAAAAAAATCCCTGACAGTTCAAATATGTTGGGCTAACCACGGTGTCTAAGCAGGAAACAAAGAAACAGATGGATAATGAGGTTCTAATTTGCAACTAATCCATGATTTGAGAAAGGGTTGGGTCAGTGCACAGAATCCCACTGGGAGCCCACCCCCCCACCCCCCGCCAGCCTTGTCTTGAACGGTGACCTCGTGCTTGTAATTCTTCAACTGTTTGTTGAGTGTCCTGAAAATGAGCAATGAAAGACATTAAGCCCTCCTCAGATAAACCTTGAGGGGTTGGCTAATGGTATCAGTGCTATGCAAGTTTAAATGAAAACCAGAATCTACATCAGCCTTTACAAGTCTCTATTAGCAGAGCTAATGTAATTAAGTGTAAAAGTCGCTGTAATTGTCTTGACTCCTTTGAAGGGTGTTGCGCCTTTACATCTGCTGACCTTCTGATTGTCACTCTCGGGAACTTGTCTCACTTGAAACCCTTAGCAAAATCTAACCATTGGGTGCTAAGAGAAAACGTTGCCAGCGTAATAAATGAAGTTGTCCTCATTCTTTCTGTTCTCCTCAGTCAGTCTTTCCCAATGTGCCCTGGTGATGCTCTTTCTCTGCCATGTCCCTAAGACATTGCCTTCATTTTGTTCTCAGCTCATGACTGGAACAGATGTGAGCTGTCCTTGGCTGTTCTGGTGTTAAAGTCATCTCTCCCCCTTTATTCTGATATGCTCAATGGCAACTTCAAGGTGTGTAAAATCTGTTAGGTTTTACCACCCATTAACTTGGAAGAAAGTCAGGGGACTGGCAATGACGGGGAACAGAGGCAACAGCTATTCAAGGTGGCTGAAGAGTATTTCAGCTCTAGAGTTTTGCAATTAAAAAAAAATCAGGAAAATTAGACGGTATAAATTGTAATCTGGGGGACAAGACAAGATATATCTGTTGGGGACTGGAAATAAAACTGAGCTTGCCAGACAGGTTCTCAGCTGAACTTTGCTCCATTAATTAGGAAACATTGGTTTATACTCAGTCCACTATATGATAGCTATATTCAGACAACAGGCTTCACCTGGTTTCTGAAGTCTAGTGAAATCCACTTTCTATCTTTGGAGGATACATGGATACATAAACCAGCTCAGTGTTTTGTACAACTGGATCTGCTAGGTTTTTACTGGTCATGGTTAAATCTGTTACGTGAACATAGCTGCTATTTGAGAAAGCCTATCACCCTTACTTGTAGAAACATCAAGGCTACCCTATCTAGACTGCAACAATTCAAGGCGACTTGCTTTAACAGCACAGAGAAACTGTGGTCACATGCGGTCCAAAGCACTTCTTTTGAACAATTTTTGCAGCGGACCCAACCTGATCAATAAGCATCTCTCCGGGAAACGTTTAGAACCTACCTACAGTATCGATGTTATCTTCTAAAATATTTTTAATATATAGTTTAGCCTGGCCTCCAAATTATGAAGAAGAACAAAAGTTTTCAATTTCATTTGCAGGAATGAGTTTCATAGCTGTTTTCCTAAATAAAAACAGCAGCGCAGAGCAAGGTATCCATCCATCCATTTGTCCGTCCATCCATCTACCCAACAAATCAACTTTATTTTAGTCAAATAGCAGGATTAAACAAAAACAAACAGGCAAACAAATAAAAAGAGAAACAAAGTGGAAAGCATCCAAGCAGTGTGATTTGTTCTGTGTAAATGGAGCATAATCTAGGATATTATTAATACTAAAACTGTAAGCCTGAAACTAAAACTAATCCTTAGAATCTAAAATACACAATATAATCAACACAAACTATGAAAATAAAGTGAATACATCGGTAAAAAAGGAGAAATATGAAATGTCTGTGGGTATATATACATAGCAATAATGCTCTTTGTCATAAATCAATCAGCGTTTTTATTACAGCCAGTGAGCAACAACGATCAAAGTGTATTTTAATGTAGGAGGAACAGTCAGTTCACACGAGTTTTGCAGGCAGCATGACAAAATTTAATGACATCCAAGGAAATAAAATCTGCCTGATCAGATAAAAGTATTTGCATATAAAATAAATCAGTATGACCTGGATATTTTTGCAAATGAGGATGAATAAAATAGGCTCTGATATCCCTATAAAAACAAACAGCACAATCAAATTTGGGCAATAGGTTTTATAGTTCCTGTGCCACACGGACATGATTGGGTGCAGTGCAAAGTCAGTGTTATGGAGGAAAGGGAAAATCGTATGGAATTTTTGCCTATGAACTAGGAAGTGGTGTTGTAATAATACATTACTGGGCAGTTTTAACAGTAACTTTCAATATGAATCAGTTGGCCATAGCTGATATCCTCATCTTCTTCAGGAATAATGTGATCATTTCCCCTTGAGTTCCATATGACATTGGCAAATGATCTTTCACTGCCATAAAGACTTTAATCTAACTAATTATTTTAAAATATGATACACATTTGACACAATCCAAAGAAGGTTATGAGCATATTAATCATGTGGGCTGTGTTCGGAAACTTTTAAGCCTATGTCTGAAAGGACTTTAAACCTTTGATGAATTCAGTGTGATTTCAAATGGGTGGTCTGGTTATACCCATTACCAGGAGAATCTGTGAGGGAGATAAAAAATGGGACTTCAATCAAACAGTCGTGCTAACATCTGGACATTTTTTAACCTCCCCTGTTCATTTTTACTTAACTAGAAGTGCAGCCCCAATTGATATAAAGATGAATGGTTTCAGGGGAAAAAAGAAAATGTTTCACAGTCAGTTTCTCCAAAGCAGTTTTGGGATGTGATGATTTCTCACAAAATTATTTTGGTTAAGATGCTTCCTTATTTTGTCGGAAAATAAATGTGGAGAGTTAAAGCATGCAAGCCCAAATGTCAAGTCCTCCCCGTCTGACTCCCAATTTCGAAGTAGTCTCATGCAACCAGGCTTGGTTCAGAAAAATACTCTTTATTGAGTGGCACAGGTAGCTTGTAACCAGAACATTGCTAAAAGTAAAGCCTTGGTTAAACTTCCTTCCATTTATCCCCCCTCCCCTGATTGCCTGGCGTCTGGAGTCTTCTCCACCGGGTGGTGACCTCTTTCCGTCCTCCCCCCTCCTCCCCGAGCCTCTTCCTGGCTCTTGGGGGCCCCAGCTGCCTTGCCGGCAATCAAGCCAGGCGAAATTGCCCATACAGTGGTGCCTCAAGATACGAACGCCCCATCTTACGAAAATTTCAAGATACGACCAGCTCCGGCCGCAAAAATTTACCTCAACATGCGAACTCCGCCTCAAGCTACGAACCGGATCCGCGGCCATTTGCCCTGCTGCCACGTGGTCGCGGCTTCCAAGAGGAAGTGCTAATGAAATCTGAGCGGGAGGACAAAAGCCCAAGGAAAGCAATGCAGAAAGAGGAAGTGCTAATGAATGAGCATGCGGGGGGGGGGGGAAGCTCCCACTCCCGGCTGTGCGTGCGCGCTGATATTGCTTTCACTGTGCTTTTGTCGCTATGGAGAAAGGAAAAAGGAAAAGGAAAAGCCATTTGCCCTGCTGCCACGTGGTCACGGCTTCCTGTGGGCGAGATCGCGGTAGCAAGGAGGCATTCGGTGAGGCTTGTGGTGTGTTTTGTGGCGTTTGGAAGGTTTTTGGTGTGCTTGTCAGCATGGCTCCAAAGAAGATGCAGAGCGGGCGTGGCAAGAATAAGGCTTTGCAGCTAAGAGGCAAAGAAGAGAGGAAACCCCTGAAGGAGATCTCCCCGAAGTCCCTTTGGAGGGGGACTCTCCCTCCAAACAATAGCTGCCTCCCCACCCCATTCTCCCTCTTCATACTGTGCTTTTTTCCATGTTTTTGTGGTTTAAAAATAAAATGCATATGTTTCAGAACTGTTTGTATTTACATTGAACCTTATGGGGAAATTTGCTCTTTCCTTTGGCCATAGCCCTTGGCCTGGTGATTGCTTTCACTGTGCTTTTGTCGCTATGGAGAAAGGAAAGAGCGCGGAGGAATCGGGGGGGGGGAAAGCTCCCGCTCCCGGCTATGCGTGCGCGCGACATAAGCCTTCCCCCCCATTGCTTTCAGTGTGCTTTTGTCGCGCGCGCCAAGGGCTATGCACAGAGGAAAGAGCGCGGAATTAAGAAGCAGCAGCACGGGGAGTGGGGGGGAAGCTCCCGCTCCCGGCTGTGTGCACGGGAGCCTTTCTCAGATTTCATTAGCACTTCCTTTTTCTGCGGTAGGGCTAACTAAAGCGCGCCTGGGGAATTTCGTAGCCGTGCAACGCCGGCTGACACATTGAACCTTATGGGGACATGTGCTTCAGGATGCGACCAAATTCGGAGGGCGGATTAGCCGTATTTACATTGAACCTTATGGGGAAATTTGCTTCAGGATGCGACCAAATTCAGAGGGTGGAACGGATTAACCGTATTTACATTGAACCCTATGGGAAAACGTGCTTCAGGATGCGACCAATTTGACTTGCGATCAGAGTCACGGAACGGATTAAATTCGTATCTTGAGGTACCACTGTATATGGTCAAGCTGCTTCCCAGCTCCCATTACAACCATTAACAGAACCCCCCCCCCTTTAGTTACTAGTGGCAGAACCAATTCACTCTAATCCCAATGACTGCAATACAATGGCAAACAACAACAGATGGGTGATGCAGGTTCTGACACCAAAACTTGTCTGTGTTCAGAGGTTCCAGCCCCCTATTTTATTTTTCAACTATGCCTTGGAGGTCTGTGCGGGACTTCGTAGCATGCTTGGAAAATTATGCAGCGCTTGAGGCTGATACTTTGAAAATGCTACCTTCCTATTTCCCTACCCCTCAAGCAATGCCCCCCCCCCCCCATCAATGCTCTCTATCACATTTGCCTTTTATGGACAGGTAGTCCCACTTCCAAACAAGTGGATTGCGTTCCCCTGTTATTCTTACTTTGTAAATATGCTTCTTGTGAGGTCCAGGGAGGTTCTTGGAAATAGCATCCCAAATTAAGTGTGGGAAGTAGTGCCAGGCATTTGGTAATCACAGATTCCATGACCTACGTTCTGAGGCCTCATCTTCATTTGTGTGTGTGTGTTTGAGTCAGTTTGGATTCCTGCCTGAAATGTCCCTGCAGTTTTCTTGGCAAGACTTCAGAAGTGGTTTGTCATTGCCCCCTTCCTCGGGCTGAGAGAGAGGGACTGGCCCAAGGTCACCCAGCTGGCTTTGTGCCAAAGGCAGGACTAGAACTCATGGTCTCCCGGTTTCTAGCCTGATGCCTTAACTTCTACACCAAACTGGATCTCACCTAGGCATGGGGAAATTAAGCTGTCCCCTCCAAGACTTTTCCTATAATATTGTCTGCATTTGATCTGAATATCAAAACTACGCCTTTATTGAATTCCAGGAAACAGTAGGCATTTAAGACAGTTGACAGTTTTTAAATGAATGGGAATGATGGTTCAGAATTTACAGCAGGTCATCTCTTAGACCTTCTTGCTGTCTTCCAGTGCTACCCTCTCAAAAAATGTAGACTTCTGCTTATCTCTAATTCTCGCATTATTTGTTGAAGGCAGGTATTTGTTTACATGCTCTGCATTCCTGCTCTTCCATTCTGATAAATCCACCAAGGTAACCGGAATTTTCTATCCACTAACTCAGCCCTGGCCCAAGGGAGGAGAAGACATGTTCTTGCCTTCTTTAGCCGTTTGCTACTAATCAGTAGGGCTGGTTTTGAAGTCATCTGGATTCTTGCTGTTCTGCTTGCTGCAATCCCCTCATTATCAACTCTGCAGAGAATTTTCTCGGACTGTATCATCCGAAAAGAGCTCGGCTGACACTTACCTATTGAACTGCATGGACAGTCAGCATTGCCCAGCTCAAGAAGTATTGTTTATCGTCTAAGTTTTAAAAAATCTTAGATTTTGTTTTAAGGTTTCAAAAACTTCCTTGCCATCTAACATCCACTTCTCAAACAAGCAATTGTTCACTGTGGAGAGTTGAACATTTTGAAGGAGAGCTCATTAAAAAGCCTGACTCCCAATGTCCTTTTCAGTCCATGATTCTTTTACCCCCAGAGGCAGAGGGTGGGTCAGACTAGGCAGGAAAGAATAATTATTGCTGTATCAGAACCTAGCGTTGCCGAACGCATGTCCAATGCAAAATGATATAGAATATTTTGGGGCCTGGCACATCTGTTCCTTGCCTTAAATTTACAAGCCAATGAAATCTGCGAGAATACCACATGGAATTCAAAGTAGGTCCAATTCCTCTCATCTAAGGCCATTATGCACAATACAATGAGAAGGCCAGAGATAGCAGCTGAGGCCTCTAAAATACCAGCAAGTTCTAAATCTAAACACTATAGCAGTGGGCAGAAATTCCCCCTGATTTATTCTTTAGATCAAACACCTAATAAACTGCAGAAGTCAGAAACGCAGATTGACTTACAAATCTTGCTTGTCATAGCAATATCCTCATGAATTTAAAGCTCTATGTGTGTGTGTGTGTGTGTGTGTGTGTGTGAGTGTGTGTGTGGAATGATTTGCTCTACAGGTTGGCCAGCCTATCTTTACATTGTGGCAAATGCTAAATGTTATAATGACACCGATGAAAATGTACACAAGTCACTGCCCCCAAAAGGAAACAGCTCAATACTAAAGAGTTTGATATGAGTATTTAGGGGTGTGTTAACCTGCTTTGGAACTTCTATTAGAATTTATTTTGAGAACATAAGAACAGGATCATGGGAAAAGGCCAAGTCTGAACCTGATCCAGCATTTTGTTTCTCATAGTGACCAATCAGATACTTCTGAAGTGCTCACCGGAAGGAAATGGAGACTACTCCCAGGCGAGTGGTATTTGGAGACGTGCTGCTCCGAAACTTGAGGTAACATTGATAGCCCGTGATAGACCTCCTCCATGAATGTGCCAAACCCACCTAAGTTAGTATCCATCATTTGTCTATGACCATATTCTATCCAAGTTAATTGGTATATAAAGACTATATTGGTATATAAAGACTTCATTTTCTCACAAAGGCCAACCAGATGCCTTTGGGGTGAGTAGGAGATGGGGATGGACATATATCCTTTCTCATCATTGATCATTTGAAACCATGTGTGATTCTGCAGGACAGAATCAGTGAAAGGATGGCCAGATTCTATTTATGTATTTATTAGCTTTACATCTCCCTTTTATTTTACCCAAGTCAAGGTGGCATACATAATGCTTCCTCCTCCTATTTTCCCCACAACAGCAACCCTGTGAAGTGGGTTAGGTTGATAGAGAAGGTCACCCAGATGGTTTCCATGCCTAAGTGAGGACTGGAACTCATGGTCTCCCAGGTTCTAGTCCAGCACCTTAATTTGTAGACCAGACTCTCAATTTCTATATAGAAAAGAAGAGCAACACTTTGGCATCCAAGTGCTAAACTATTTTAATACTATATATTTGAAGCTCTGCAAAGAAAAGTACAATTACCTCCTTGGACAGAACAGGGTCTGTGAAGGGTGGGTGGTTTTTTTGAGTAGTGGTGGTAGGGAAGCACTGTTTGAAGTGCTAGGCATGCTTCAAGCTGGTCCAAAGACTTGTGAAGCATTCTTGTTAGCAAATGCTACACTTTCACAGTTAGGTAGTTGGTCACCAAATTCTGCAAGTACAATCTCAGGAGACGTGGGTCAAGGGTACAGAAGAAGAAGCTGGATGCTTGCTTATGGGTTGTGGGCTTTTGATTGTTCACCCCACTATACTGAGGTCATTTCTGGAAAAATATTATTGCCCAGCTACTGGGAACATTGGGTGAAATATGACACTAATTATACCTTCTTCTTACAAATGCATTCAGCATACAGCTTTCATCTCGAGGTGTGGATCTGAACTCCAAACTGCACGGTTGCAACATCAGCCCTAAGTTTTGAATGAGTTTGGACTCTTTCATATCTATATATGCAGCTGTTTGGACTCAAAGACATCCAACACATGGGTGTTTCCTTAGGTTCCATGGTTACATACATAGCACCTCCTGGCAACTTCTTAAACCACATGGATCTTTTCCCAGGATCATGCTGCAGCCATAGATGGGAGCTGTGAGATCCCGGAACTGGACAGGTAAAAGTATTCATTTGCCACAACGTTATCTGAATTAGCACACATTGATATGATCTCCTTTAAACTGATAATCTTGTACAACAGAGAATGTCCAGACCACATGACTCAGAAAGTAAGAGAGGAAGACAAAGAAAAGGAGAAACAGAAGTATATTTTTGCTCTGATCCAACAGAAGGTTGCAAGTTTAAGGGTAATTTTTTGCTGCTGTTAGTGTTGCTGTTCCAGAACTGAAACATGGAAATGTTCACTATAAAAACCCCAGTGTGGAAATAGAGATAAAATGACATAAATCCATTTCCAGACTTCTGGTCTGTTTATTTTTCTCCCTCTGTATTTTTGATGGAAAACATTTTTTTTCACGCACGCACACACACAAAGGCAGATTGTTTGGAGGTAACAGAGTATTAGGGGTCTCTTGGGTCACGAGATGATGAGAGCTCCTAAATATATATTTTATTTTACTGCAATCAAACCTTCCAGGAACTGCTGCCAGAGAATCAGTCTCAAAGCCAGCACGAGCACTTTTGTGGGGTTTGGTGGGTTAATCTTGTTTCTCAGCCTTCCAAAGGATCATAGGCCCTGCATTGGGAATATGGTCTCCTCATGAGAAGGGTGTTGAGCTGAAATTCTTCAGCCCTTTGGGGGGATTTCAGGGAGGGATTTGGGGGCTTGGAGTTTTAAAAGGTGTAATGGGGATGTTTGCCTCCAAAGTACCCATGTTTGTAACCCTATGCTTAAACTCCTCAAGCAGAAGAGGCTAATTTGGAGACAAGCGGGTTTTAAGCCTCACACTCCATCTTCAAATTCATCCCCAAATGCTAAAATTTAGGCCAAACTGCAATTGGGGTGGGGTGGGGGGATAGGGTGTTAATGCTGGGGATGAAACCTTTCCTAGTTCCATTCCCACCTTAATTGTGATTAAAAAAACCCAAAAAAACAGAAGGAAACCATCACTGGCATGCTGATTTACTCCTTCTTACACTATTATTAACTTTTAGCGAGAACTTGAGTTTTTTCTTTTTTTTAAGAGAGAGAGAAAGAGAGAGATCCTGTCGCAAGAATGAAGCCTTAGTAAATAACATTAAAATCTATGCCGTGACTTTCTGTGGCATTTAATTGTAATTTATTTTACCTGCCCCACACAAATTCTTTCTTTCCTCCCTTCTGAACAGGAACTATGACTCTGCACCGCAAACTTTGAAACTCATTAATGGGGAAAGCCTTGGTTTTAAGCAAATGTCACATTGCATTAGCGTGATGCAAAGGGTGTCAGCGCCAGTTCTGAACTGGGTAGGGAGGTACCAGCTTTGAGCCTTCCTACTTGATGCCTCGTGAAGATGTGTAGAAGATGCTGATTATTCCTTTCCATGTTTGCTTTGATGGATAGCTGGAACAATCATTTAATAACCTGTGCCCTGGGAAAATTTTGATGAACCCTCATCAGCAAAAAAAAAAGTACAGTGAACAATACGATTCATAAATTGGGTAAGAAGATACAGAAAGTGAACGAACGATGCACACTAAAAACGGGTGGGGCTTTAGTGGTCTGGTTGTGACCTCCATCTTGATTTTTTGACACCCCCTTCCCCCCCCCCACAACGAAGACATGCCCTGCAATCTTGTGCTGTTCAGATAATATACAAATAAAGAAGGACTTTCTTCCTTCCAACATGCTGTCTCTTTGAATAAGGACAAAATTTTGCTAAACTCCTTATTTTGAAAGTATATATCAAGGCCAGGGCAGTCGGAGTTCACCTTCCCAACAGCAGATTTAGGCTGTTATGAAAAGGTCACAAATCTTTTGGGTTTTTGAGATCAGCCAAGCTCGCTATTAAAAAGTCCTATCAGCTCAGCAGGCAGCTATCTCAAGTAAGTGTTGGGCTGCTATCACTGACCTTTTCTTCCCCTGTGTAGAGTCAGATGAATGCTGCGTACGTACAAGGCCAGGACATGGCCCATGCTGGAGGCATGCAGGGGCGTCAGCAAGGGGATGGGGTCAAAAAGGCAAGATGTTATACAGATCTCCTTTATGTAGCAATGTTGGGCTATATGGACTATGTTGGGCTATATGAAAAATAAGCCCTACTTTGACAGACACTGCAAAAAGAGGAGGAGGAGGAGGAAGGGCGAGGAAAGAAGTAGAAATATAGCCTTTGCGAAAGGTCTAAATTAATATTCAGTTGAGAACAACCTTTAAGTGTACAATTCTGTGCAAAATGTGCTGTAAAGTTCTTCGATGCACATTCAGGGTATTCGTAAGAGTCTATTACAGTTGCTGTTCCCACACTGGGGATATTCGGAAGGGCTGTGTTCAATTCTCCCAATGGTCATATCCACGGTGCACTTTTTCTGCCTCCCTGTTTGCACACAACTAGGCAAAATAAATATGATTTCCAACCCCCTTCAGGGAACCCAAATGGGAGAAATGAACAAGACGAACAAGGTCATTTCCCTTGCATACTTCGGTTATTTAGACTTCATTTTGCTCCCGCCACAGCTGATCAATGCCCTGTGGTTTTCTTTTGCCATTAACACAAAGCTGAACAGCAAATGGATGACTTTTGAAGTCACTATTAGAGAATGTAGCAAAAAAGGGACAGGAGGTAGAAGCAGAGGAGGCTGTTTCGTTCAAAGAAAAGATTAACCAATCATAACATGATTGGTTTCTATGTAGCTGCTGAACTTCCCTTGCTGTGGCTAGATGTTGATATGTATTTTCTAGCTGCATTAATTCTGATATTAAGTAACTTATCTAGCTTCTATTTGTCCTGTCCCTGACCCATTTTAGCTAATGTCAGCCAAGCAGCCAAGAATATAGAAAGGGCTAGAAGCTATAGAAAGCCCAACAATAAATGCAATCCTATTGGGTAACTCTGCACTACGATGGCAAGAAAAGATGCTTTGGGAACAAGCCCATCATCAGCAATGGAGACCCAGATGGACAAGCTCATCACCATTGCCACAAAGCAAGAATGCTCTCACTAAGGAGAGTGTCAGTAGCAGGATAGCTGAAAAATGGGTTCAAATCTATACCCAGTTGTAGCTCACAGCATTTTGTATCATTAGCTGGGGCTGCTGAAAGCTGCAACTTCACAACATCTCAAGGATTTCCCAACTCTACTTTGCTGGATGATTTCTCAGCTAAAATCCCAAATGATATTTGCAGTGTTTATGGAGGGAGGGAGCAAGGAATCCCCGAATCTCTATCCTGACCACACTGAAAGGAGGGCAGGATGCTGAGAGAAACGATACGTCCTTAATTCTCACGGATTCACAATGAAAGAATTAAGGAGTTGCTTGCAGATATCTCCTGCCAATATGCAATAGGGCTTAAAAGTGCTTACTTTCATAACACTGCTAGGCACCAGACAAAAACATCTGATATTATGTGTTTATTTAATTTTCAGTTAAATAAGCATATGTTTTAAGCTCAACATCAGCTAGGATTGGGGAGACCAGGTGGGGAATAGCAGTTCTCTTAGATCTCAATAAATAATGTATTTATGCCTGAAGGATTCGGAATCAGTTTAAATGAGATGCAAAGCACAGAAGAAGGTCTCTTCTTGCATGGTTTCATACACCTTTAAATCTATTTTATGATATTTTTTAATGAGATGCTATGAATGTACCAGCAACTTTGTCCAAGAGGAGGGATGGCAACCCTGGGGGCAATTTTTATTTAAATTTCTTAAGGCTTGCAAGAGCCACAAGAGGACATTATAGCAATGCTGGAGCCCTTTTGCCCCCCCCCCTTCCAGTTTGGGAGGGTTAAGAAAAATAGTATGTTAAGTCTAGTGAAAGCTTCAAAAAGGTAACATCTCCTTCCAGTCTAGCTTGATTCCTGGCAATTATATGGAGATATCCCTAGAGTTTCTTGGCAATAGGATAGAAGTGACTTATCATCTCTTTGTTTCAGGATTTTTTTTTTTTTCTACTTCCAATGTCAACTGGGAGTACTGACCAAGTCCAACACTGATTTTCAAGATCAGTCAAGGGTAGCTAATACTACCCTCTAGCTGAACAGCAAAGGTTTAATGGAGTTAATGTGCTTGTTTTTATAGAAACAAAAACTAAATTGGGCCACCCAATTTTCATGGTGCAAGTTGGCAGGCTGGAAAGATCCCCCCCCCTCCCTGGCAAAAAAATGTCCAGGATGGCTATGTGTGGCCTGCTGTAAATGTTACCAATTCCTTGTCCTAGAGGTAAACCATGCTGGAATGATAAGAAGAGGCTGATACGTGGGTAAAATAAAATAAACAAAAACACTGAATGGGAAAGGATCTATAATAGTCCACTGAGAACAGAGCAGGCTGAGAAGCTAAGAAGAACTAGAGGATGAAAAGCAGAAAGGAAGGAAAATGGAAAGGAGTTAATTTTCCCTGGGGTGTAATAGACATATTTCTCGTTACTGTGTCTGCAATAAGATAAAATTTTCATTCCCTGCCAACAATGGGATGCATTTTATCAGTTGCCCAGGGGTGTCCATGGGGTGGGTGAGTGGGTGGGTGACAAAATCTGAAAGATGGTAGGTGGGATGTCACAATCCAAGCCTCACCCCTTCCTATGTGGACACTCACCAGCTTGCAGATTTGGACCCACTGCTGCACATGCCAGCAAGTTTCATGCTAACTTTCAAAACTTGTACCAATTCTGGGGGACCCCTAGGCATCTACTCACCTCTGTGGAAAAACTCCAGTGAATGTTGAGGTGCAAAGAAGTTGAGAACCTTTTGGATCATTTGTTTCTCTTCTAACAGAACCAAGAGGAAAGATGAGCAGAAACAACTCCATTCTGGCCATCTTGGTGATTGTCAAGTGTGTGACCGTGTGATTTACTACAAGCATGTTTTAGCAGAGGAGGAAAAGATCATCAGACAATTGAGTGATTATACAAGGTGCAGAGAGCCTGATGTGCCAAATCATGGAGGAAAGAGTGACAGGAGTTGGACAGGGAAAGGGAATCGTAGTAGCCAAGTAAATATTTTAGTGCTTCAGCATGAATGATTGAATGAATAAAAATAAATGCCTCAACATTAGCATCACAGTTCATGGCAACCAATATATAGCTTTAGGGGAGCTCTGGAAGGTTTTAGGATTATGGTAACTGTTCTTCTAGCCCCTTATATAGCTTATCCTGTGATTGGAAATCAAGCAGATTATTCTTTCTCCCATATCTTTTTGTCCTTCATCTCATGTGTTTGCCTTATTCTTCCTGTCCTGCGGCTAGTTACAGGCTCTGAACAGGAACAGACAGAGAGGGAGCAGTTCGGAAGACGTCCGTTTGAACTTCTGCATAGACCACGCTTGGGAGAAACTGAGTTAGATAATACTTAGGTGAGGAATCACCAGGGAACTCCAATGCTCTAGTTCAGACTGGGAATTGCAAAAGAGAGTGGTAGCAACCCACTTCCATGTTGTTGCCAAGAACATTTCACGAATATGTTCATGAAATCATTAGGACGTGAGTTCAACTCAAAGAAGACCTCCCTTTTTTGAATTGTTCTATCATATTTCCATTGATCTGCCATCCACACCGGTGTCTCCTTAGTCTCTTTGCACAGGCCATGATCCTTTTCTCTGGCAGATTTGCAGAACAGCTTTGGACATGAAGCAAAAGGGCTGCATTTTGAATCTGCATTTACTCCACTATTAATTGCACATGAAGTCCTCTGTGAATATCCAATTTACTGTGGAGTGCAGGGTTCTGTTCGCCACTGTACGTTTGCTGGTGATGTAGGCAAACTTCCATGCAACATAATATTGCAGGAGGTTGCTTATATTAAACAACATTGTTCTCCCTGCAGAAACAGATGGAATCTCTATGGGTTCTCATGCTCAGTTTGGTTGCCTTCCTACTGTTCTCCTGCCTTTGTTTTAGCCAAGACGTAACCATCAAATTAAAAAACACACTCATAACTCTGCATGTCTTAGCTCCTAGATGGCAGCCCTCCATTTGTCTTGAAGATTTCCTCATCAATTTTTCACATGCCTGCATACTTTTCGTCATTATAGTACAGTGGAGGATTATTGCAAATGCTTTGCTCCCCCCAAAAAAAGGTATTTCCCCCTCTCTTCTAAACTGCTCTGGATCTCTTTGTGGAAAAAGAGCAAGAAATAAATTAACTAAGCAAGTAAGTAAAATTAATACATTGTAAATGAGGAAACCTTCCTATTCTTAATTACAGCCAACATGAATAGCTATTGTCTCCACCAACTCCAAAATTCTAGGGAATTCTTCCCCGTCCTTGGAGATGCTACAGAACACAAACCTCCCCTGAGAGCTGCCCTATTGACTCCCAACACTGTGGTAATTGGAAATCCATGTTTTGTGTAGAACAACATTTCCAAATCATCTACTATAAAAGATAGACTATTGTGAAAATGAGAAATGTAACTATCTTCAGTCCATAGACTTTAGAATATTTCCATAAATGTTTATAAGAGTAAATTCCCTTAATTGTTCTGGGATTAGCTCTTCTGATGACAGACAGTTCTGTTCCATTTTACAATGAGGTGATATGGAAGAGTAACTCAACAGTGGAGACCCAGGAACGTATCGGACAGAATAACAGCAACTTCTGGACTATCCGCTCAAGCTCTCTTGGATAAAACAGATGTTTTAAATCTACTTTAAAATCCTGATTTTGGAATTAAAATCAACTTGATTGCCCTGTGGGATGACTTTTGTTGGGAGAGGGTCCCCAGGAGAGTGACCCTGTTGGTTGCCTTAAATTTCTTTCAGGAGCTTTCAGTCATGTCATTCCTCTATATAGTTGTCTGGAATGGGATGTGGACAAAAGAATATAAGAAGAGGGAAGGCTGGTCCATTGTTCCAAGTTATATACTAACCAACCACTAAGTGAAGGTCGACTGAACATAGCACCTTTGATGCTTGAGATAGTATACAGCTATCAAAATGTGTAGCTACTGCTTCTACTACATCTGAAGTGGTGGCCATCTCCACTTCAGCTGCCAGTGAGTTCCGTAGTTTAACAGTCTATTTTTAAAATTTTAATTCAGTTATGCAAATTAATGTAGAAAGTATAATTGCATAAATAGCATGAAAGATTCAGCATAACCACAAAATGAATAAGCATAGCAATAATTAATCATAAAAAAGGGAGTAGAAAGGCCTATAAATGATGCTCTTAAAAGAACTCCAAAAACTTGACCCTATTGAAGAAAAGTCTTTTTTGCTCCTTGTTTTAAAAAAAAACAACTAATTCAGATATTAACAAACACACTCAGTGCCTATCCCAGGTCCTTGGGAAGGACTCAATAGGTGGATCAAAATGTCAAATCCAGTCTAAACATCTGGCTGACTGTGCAACCAACCATAATAATAATACTTTATTAAACGTGTAGGCCACCTGACTCTCAGTCACTCTGGGTGGCTCACAACAATCAAAGAAATCACAATAAAATCAATAAAACATAAAAAATAAAGATAAAAGATGGCAAGGGCAATGAAGTGAGGGGTCTTGTTCTCTTTTGCCAAAGGCCTGGGTGAAGACCCAGGTCTTCACCGCTCTTCTATACAACAGCAGAGTGGGGGCCATCAGGATCTCAAGGGAACCTCATTCCAGAGGGCAGGCACTGCTACAGTGAAGGTGGGCTTCTGGGGTCCTGACAGATGACATGATTCAGTCAAAGGAACTTGGAGCATGCCAACCCTCCAGGATCGAACCAGCTGGGCAGATGCTATGGGAGACAGGCAGCCCCTCAAGTAACCAGGCCCTGTTTCATGTAGTGCTTTACAGGTAACAACCAGCACCTTGAATCACACCCAGAAGCCAACTGGTAACCAGTAGAGATGGCAAAGCAGAGGTATTAACTGGGGCTCACATCAGCAGGCCTGTTAATATGATGCTGGATAACGCCTGCCAATAACGGGACCCCCGAGGTACTCTGCCCAATTCTAGTTGCTTCCCCTTCAAAATGATATTGTAGAGCTGGAGAATCTGTGGAAAGGCAATCAAAATGATCATGGTGCTGGAGCAACTCTTTTGTGAGGAGCAACTCATCTGTGAAGAATGGATTTTTAAAAAGGAATCAAGAAAGGTAAGAAAAAGGATGGCTAATGGATGCATTCCAGGGAGTATAGAAAATGGAAAGGATGACATTTTTCACTCTCTCCAGCTCCAAACTATTGATGGAAGGGCTTGAACCAGGTTTCAGGGGAGTTTTATTTCTGGTTTAAGTGTGAGAATTAGCAAATCCATCTCAGTGCTTAAAAAAAAAAAAGCCAGAGGTAAGCAATGGTGATTGTATTAGCTTAATATTTTGGGAACTGCCATTCTAGATTTTCGCTGAATGCATAAGGCTTCATGAATGCTGTTTTTCTTATGAATAACTAGATCTCCTGGCAGATAGACTATCATCATAGATACATTTGTAAGCCATAAACAAACACTACTTTCTTTTTCCTTCTGACCTTATTGACATCTTTTTTGGGTGGGAGAAGAAATCAATTTTCTATTCTTAAGCTGGGGCATTTAATTATCATCAATATTGATTTTAAACTATCTCAAATGGAATCAGACATTGCTTTGAAAAATACAAAGCAGCAGCAATGGCATTCGCAGTAAATCTCTGATGCAGCAAAGTTGTTTCTGAAAGGATGTTTTGGGAGCTTCCTTTCCCCCCCCCCAAGTGACAAAATGCTTCATATGAGTGAACAATCACAGGACAGCATACACTATCAAAATGGATGCACGGCTTTAAACGAACCCTCCGCCATCTGTTCCAGTTTGCAATTACAGATGGAGCAAAAATGCAAAGCTAAAAACAGTTGCAATGCAATTTAAATATTTTGGTGGGTTTTTCCATTCTAGCAATGGACTTGGAGTCCTTTCTGCTGTTTTGTTTTGTTTTGTTTTTAAAGAAAGCTCTACAGTATCCTTTTGCAAACAGACATTTAACAGTTGATTTTATATGCAGGTAGTCCCCAGGTTAAGAATGCCCGGTTTTCGGATGACCCATAGTTCAGAACGGAGCCTATTGTAGCAAAATTCAAGTTAAATACACAATGATTCGAATTAAATACACAATGGTTCTTAGGGATACATGCAGAGCACTGATGCACATTTAGGTTGCAAAAATGATCCATGACTTAGTTACCCACTTAAAATGAAACCTACTGAACACAAGGAAAGCTTTGAATGCACATGCAAAAGGATGGACTTCCATTGCAATGTGGCACCCTCCAGTTTGCATAATTTGACACACACACAGGGACACATTCAGACACAGATGCCCAGAACAAAACATGTATTGGAGAAAGTAATGTAAAGAAGTGTACACACACACAAACACACACATTGTATTGGTGTGTGTGTGTGTGTGTATATATATATATATATATATATATATAATAGAAAAATACAGAAACTGCTGTGTTGCAAAACCAATAAAACAAGATGCCAGGTGTGAATGTTTAATAATTTATGGACAAATCAGACGGATTTAAGCAGCATGTAAGAACAGGAGCACTGATCAGAGTTTTACTGATCCACACGTATCTAATCTTCTGTTCAATTTTAGAACAGGGTTAAGGGGCAGGGGGGAACTACCAATATCTGTGGGTTTTTACCTGGGAATGGGAAATGAGCCATTGGCTCACAGTGGACATTTTTTCCATAGTTTCTCTTTTCCTGCCCTTTTGTTAAAATGTGCAATAGGAATGAGGAATCTAGTCTGCAAAGAGAAAGAAACCGTCATTGGTGGCCAAAGATCTAACGTAAGATGCTTTGTTAGGCTTAGAGTTAAGACAGAAAGAAACCAGATGGGTCACATGGAAGGAAGTAAGAAGGTTTACCTGCCAAGTTGCCAACAGATGTATCCAAGGAAAAACGTCAGAACTTACTTGTGTGTAACAAGAAATCACTCAGCGAATTCCGAGAAGGCAGAAAGTGTTTCCGATCTCGTAAGTGACAGATCAATTTTAAAATCCTTTAGAATGAGAAGAGAAGGCTGAGGGGTGGGAGAAATCTTCCAACTGAAAGATAGTCTTTTTCTAGCTGAGGGAGCAGTTATGAGGAAGAGTTCATATGCTTGCATTTTATTTTTTTGTTGCTTTATTTTCACGCACATGTTATCTATTTGCTTATTTATTTAGATTTGCTCAAAGTATTATACAAGGTGCTTCCTCCAATTTCCTCCCCCTCCCCCTAAAAAAAACAATACTATGAACTAAGTTGGGCTATGAGACATTTTTTTTCACTTCCTGATTTTCTTAATTGCCCTGTCTTCTCATCTTTTTTCTGAACTCACCTTATCTTGACCTCTTTCTGAGGATTGAAAGGGACTTAAATGAGGGTCTCCCCTCTACAACCACCCTGTGAACTTTGTTGAATTGAGGTGGGAGCAAACCAGCATCTCTGTGTTCAAAGTCCAACTTCCTTGGTGGTTCACAGCTTCATCCTGGTATTCTGAAGGGGGAAATGTAGGGCTGGAAAGGAGATGTGATTTGGCAACACAGTGTATTTGAAATGGAGACGCTAATCTAAAGTTTATTTGTTTGTTTCCAAAGGAGACATTTCGCATTTCACTTTTCTCCATGTGAACAGATGCTCTTTTCTGTAGTTGCTCCATGTTGGGGGTAAAGAATAGTTTTATTTCAAGAGTTCTGTGTAATGAACCAGCCTAAGTTACTGATCATAAGATACTTAACTGACTCTGCTGGGTTCTGAAGTTTCAAGGAGAACATGAACTACATGGGGGTCCAAGTTCTTCCTCCCACCAGTCTGGAACAGAACAGAGAACGCATTTAAGAGCATTTGCTTTAATCATAAATGTGGATTGAAAATGGCACCCTTGAGCAATCTTAGAAAGGGTTAATGGTTAGACGCACCACCTTAGAAATGCCCGAGAGTGTGATTCTGATTCATCAAAAGTTGCCCCAGTTTCACTTTCTAGACGTACATAAATTACAGTGTAAATCATTAATATCCAATTTCAGAAAACCATGGAGCAGGCAGTATAAATGAAAATAAAAAGCTACTAGCAATATATTAATTTGGCAGTACTTCAGATGGAGTCAGGAGCTGAGCTTTGCCTAAAGGATCCAGGTTCCCTTTAACTGCTGCTGAGATTAATCCTTATGAAAGAAAGCCAAAACCTCCTAATGGTATCTGACATGTTTCTGATCAAAGCAATTTATTTATACTGGAGATAAAGAAAGTTTTCTGATCATACTCTAAGTAAAAACATAGACTTAGGAGCAAATGGGACCACATCTAGCTGCATCTTCTTGTCACTTTGTATTCCCCTGGAATAGTCTAGAGCTTAAATAAATCCTTTTTCTTTTTTTTTTTACTTTGGAGAAGCAGTTCAGAATATTGCTGGGCAGGCAACAGAAAGGAGCAGAGAAATAGGTAATGAGTAGAATTTAACCAATTTGACATAACTCTATTCAGTTGTGCAAAGAGTCTTTGATAAAGTTATGCAATTCCCTTTCCCCCAAATTGCCTGGACGGTGCCCTCCACTCATCCAACTATTCACACAAGGACCTCAGTCATCTGAATGAGTATAAGTCAGGAGTAAACAGAATCAGAAGCCACCCATCCAAAAGGGGGGGGAAAAACCATGATTAATGCTCCAACCCCTGAGTTTCATCCCACTCCTAAGTTCAGCTAAGATCAGGAACATTAAGCCGCATGGATTGTTCTTGTCCTATGACTGTTAACATGAGCAGGACTGTTGATATGATGCTGGATGATTGCTGTATGTTAAGGATGCACATGTTCTTCTTGGCTATGTGCTCCACATTTGGAATCTATCAAGAGATCAAGTACTGTGGATTTTCAGGACATGGAAGTTGGCTGAAAGATTCATCACAGAATACTGGAAAGAGAAATCTAAACATTACTTGCACCACTGGATTGTTGATATGTGCTTCCTTTCTGAAAAACGTTCAATTTTCGAGAGAAATTAGGGAGTAATGTGGACTATCTTCCCCCTAGATCCAGAGTTTCCCCCAGAATTGAGTGACGGGAACCAGACCTGCTACCCATTGGTTTTGGCCAACCCACTTTTGGCTCCTGAAACTCTTAAGGGCAGAAAGATAATTGCACAGAATATCTCACACTGATCCATAACCAGAGAAAAGAACCCATCTTATGTACAGGACTGGATCAGAAACAACAAACTAAATGCCACTTCAGAATTTATAGCTATATATCACGCTCTGTGCAAACACAGAGAACTTTATCAAGTAAAATACTAAAAAGAACTAGAAAGATACATCTGGTTAAAAAAAAAAATGTTTTTCTGTTTTCTGCACTTCCTAAGATGAGTGCTTTAATTTTTGCCAAGCACCAGTTCTGGAAAGAATGTGGTAGTTTTACCTTAGGCACATACATCCACATGCATATATGATCTCAAGATAGATGTTTGAGAAACACTAACCTAGATTATCCTTTGCTACATTGCATATTTTAAAGCTTTTTTGCTTTCACTGAAAATCTGTTCTTTCAATGCACTGTACTGGAAATACCAACTTTCTTTTTTCTTTTTTAATTCCAAAGATACGCAGTTGGTATAAAGATCAGTTGTAATGATGATGGAAGATAGATGTCTTGGTTGAAGTGAATTTGTTTCGAATTAACTTATTTGTTACCTTTTAGCCCACTTTTCCTGCAGAGAACTAAAGGTCTCTCTTTGTATTTTCATATCAATTTTGTATCTTGTAAATTAAAAAAAAATACCCAGAGTTGACAAAACCAAGATCCTTCAGAATGTTTATCCATCATTAGAATGGATGAAAGTAGAAACAACATCATTTTTAATTGAAACCTTTGATCTCCAGGAACTCTCAGGTCAGAGGGGAGAGAGTTTGCCAACACTAAACTATTTCTTTATTTCATGTCACAAAGCAAAACTCATTAGCAATTTTAATTCAGTAAAAAACAGAGTTAAGGAAGTATTCTATCACACGCAAGAAAGAGCAGAAATTAAACTCCTGAAATGGCTTCCTCCCACATCCACTTTTCAATATTTGTGACCTGAATAAGAAACTAAGAAGAAGTGTGACTTTTTAATAGCTTTTTTTCTATTTCTATATATGAAGCTACCTCTCTGATCATTGTTTCCAGGGTTTGTAGATTGGGCTTGCAGTCTGAACCACACAGGCCAGCCCACCCTACCTATTTCTCTTTGGGATATCAACCCACCTCCCACTGTCCCACGGGGTCTTGTTATCCACACTGAACCTTCTCTATGTCCTGATATTTTATGGTCATCCTTCCCTTTATCTAATAAAAATAAAAACCACTGTATCTGAAGCAAAACATTGTCTTCTGTGTTGCTACCTATAGCCTAAGATGATCTTTGGGTGCTTTCTTCCAGATGACCTCCCCTGCAGAGGTGTGGCTGATCATTATCTAAGGGTGGGCCTTTACCTGGTAGCCTCCCAACTCTAAAATGACCTTCTCAGGGAGGTTCACCTGGCATCAATTTTATTATATTTTCAGCACCAGCCAAAAATGTTTTGTAGTTAGTTAGTTAGGCATGTCAGTTACCTTGTTTACGGTCTGTTAAAATATATTTTTGCATTTTTATTTTGAGATTTTTAATATGCAGTATGTTGCCTTGATCAAAGGGCAGCATGCAGCATTGAGAGAGAGAGAGAGACTACTACTTTAATCTGAAATGACTCAGCGCAGGCACAAGTTTATTAGCCCAGTGAGAACGTTGTTATCATTTCCATTTCATTCCTTTGTTCAATTTATATCCCATCTTCCCCAAAATAGTGTCCAAGGAACCTTCTTGTATCGTATTTGTACAGCAAGAATACAATAAAACCTAATTAAATACAATAGAACAGCATTAGAGCAAAATGTAAGACCATAAAAAACAAAACAGGAATCAAAATGAGGAAGTAAAAGCTAATGAGGCATAGTTACAGATCCTAACGGAAATCAGGAGGTAAACTCTACATCTTAAACACTGGCATTTCTGGCCAATCTGTGATCATAGATAAAAGGATCCACCTATGTAGAAGGAAGTTCCATCAATATTTTAACCTTCAGCCAGATGCAGCACCTAGGAAAATGATAACTTCATTGCCATGAGGAAGCAGAGACAACCTGTCCTCTGAGCTTTGCAAGCTTCTAAAGAAATGCAGACCACCTCACCAATAGTTATCCATCCTACCTCTTCTGAAGGCCATACAGTAGTAGACCTTAGAATGAAAGCCCAAAATGGAACATTCATGGACCATAGATGGGTGCCTGGCATCTGCTGTAAATTGCCTATAGCTCTGCGATCGGTGTCATATGCATGACACAAAACAAACGGTTGTCACGTGGACCTCTCAAACTAGTTCTGAAAGTATTGGCCCATTGACTTCCATGCATTCTCTCAACCAAATCTACCCCATAGGATTGTTGTTGTGGGCAGAATTCACCATTGGAGGAGAAAATCTATGCATGAGCTTCTGGCAAAAAGGTAGGACATGAGATGATCACGTTCAGCAAGTAGATGATCAAGGTCAAGGATGGTAGAACAATGTTTATAGATGGACAGACAAGAACTAAACCAAATATCTACTTGCAGTTGAGATAGATAGATAGATAGATAGATAGATAGATAGATAGATAGATAGATAGATAGATAGATCATTTAGTTTATTATTGTTCTTATATATATTGACTCATAGTAACTCACCAGATTATCATGCAGGGAATTTTTCTGCTCCTTCTGAAAATGGCAGGAAAAGAACCTGGAATTTTATGCACGCAAATTTTAACTACATAGCATCTTTCAGGGTGCATAAAGTACAAATAGTTGAAGATTTCTAGTCTACATAAAGCAGATGATGTCAATTGGCCAACACTAATAGAAATAGCATGGGGACGGCCATTTGTATTGTCATGCATATGACAAACACAACAGATCATGGAACTATGGGCAGCAAGTTACAGCAGATGCCAGGCACCAATGATCTTCAATCCTGATAATTAAACTTCTTTGTACTTGTGAGGTACATAAAAAAAAATAAACATGCACAGTCTTATGGAAGCAAGGTATACTAATGCCATCGAATTCTCTGAGTTAATTGATCTAGCTGTATTGTTCTGTACCAACAGATTCCATCTCTTTCTGTATTCAGCCTTGATCAAATCTGTGGGACAAGAATGGGTTGTTCCTTTCCGTTATCCACAATTGTACCTGTGGAAGTTCCAGGATGAGTTTCTGGGAAGCCACTGAGATGAATAATGTATTGCCACAAAACACACTATTTATATACTGTACTTATTGGAATATCAGTGCACTGCAATCGTGCAAATCTTAGCAGTTCACAGAAGATAAAACAACCAGGGTATGATATCTAGTAATAAATACAACTCATAAAAATGACACTTGTTATTAACTTAAAAGCAGAACAACACCTACACAGCTCCTAAGGCACTATCCTAACCGATCAGGGAAGCCCTCTGAAACAGCTTGGTTTTAACTGCTTCCAGAAGGTAAACAGGATTGGGGCAAATCTAATCTAACACTATTACCCAGGTGGGGTGAGATAACAGAGAAGCAGCTCCTCCTAGCCTCATTTCCCCTGATTTTCCGATAGTAGGGAATCGTCATCAATTTTTTCCTGCATTATTCATTTCAGCTGGGTCAATTCTGGTGAAGGAGATGATCCTGAAGGTTCCTCAGCAGCAAGCCATACAGGGCTTTAATTGTTAAGTCTGCATGGGAAAGGAGGAAATAATCCTGCCTGATTTTAGTGTATTATATCAGCTACAGTATAGAGGGACAAAGCAGGGTTTTGTCAACAGAAGAAGCTGGGAGGGGATGAAACAGATTACCTGCTTTTGCTTTTCTCCAAAGCACGGATTCACCTTGGAATCCCCTTTATATATATATATATATAAAGCTTTCCATCTTCTCTGGACCATCAATCAGACAGCTTCATTCTCACCCCCAGAGCGGAACAGCACAGCATCTATCACCTAAACAAGAAACAAGAGGAACCCTTGGGAAGAAGGACCCTCCAAGAAGCCAGAGCTGAAGGAAGCTGTATGGCTGGCAGCAAGTAGCTGTTCACAACAGTGAGTGTCGACTCTTTAGCATCAAAGGAACGAAAAGATGCAGAGCTTGGAAGCAGGTTTTTTATACAAGCCGGTATAGCAGCAAATGCAGACTGTGTGGAAGGTTGTCAATTTTGTTACTGTCTCCTGCAGGTCTGTCTTTAACAACTGTTGTTTGGTAGACATTTGCAGGTTTGCAACCTCTGTCCCCAGGACACAAAAAGCTCCACCAGCCCCTTCTGCAAATCCAGCTGTTATTAAAGGAGTAAACAAGGCAAATCTTTTTTAAAAAAAAAAAAAATTGGTCATTTGGCAATCTTACCTTGCAACAATTTCTCTCGGATTGGAAAGGTCCTGTGAATAGCAGCAGACTCCACTACTTCCGAATGCAGCCAGGGAGAGAGTCATCTCTTCAAATCCTTGCCAAGGGAAAGGAATTTCTCCATGTAGAAAGCTAGAAGGCTGAGGAAGAACCCTTTTCCCTCACCCTCTGCTTTCTGTATGCAGGACATTAAATGGGAGGGCTTTGATTCTGCAAGAAATTGGAAAAATCCCAGAACTTACTTTTTTATCAATGGAAGCGAATGTGTCTAGCTCAGGGTTGAACTGTGGGGTCCTTGGGGTTCTCTGAGCTTGGCTGCTTTCTTGCAAACATTTCATTACCTGGCTAGGTAACATCTTCAGTGTTACCTATGACTTATTTATTCTGGAAACTTTCAACCATTTTTATTGAGCAGTTCTCAGACTTTGGGAGCAATGATGAGTACTTGAAAACAGGGCTTCTACCTTGAACTCTAAGAAGCTTTCAGTTAAAGCAGATCTGCCTGGATCCACCCCAAAGACTCAGGCTTGACTGCAATATGTAGAGAAGCTTTTGAAAACTGGAAGTTATAGGTTTTCGGAGAACATATCTGTTTGCTGCTTAGCCTCCTAATTAGCCTCCAAGGACAATTCAAAGGGTCCTTATTGACCCAGAAAGAACCAAATCATCTAAACCCATTACCATCTTGGAGCTCTTGTAGTTCTTTGACAGGAGATCTAAGGTGAACAAAGATGATACTTCCTCATAGCACTCATGGACAACTTGCAGACCTGTTCTATGATAGGCATGAATCTTTAGAAGGTCAGTAGCCAGACTCCTGGAAGAGGAAGGTGTCAGTGACAACAAGTCCTGATGATGGTATGTGAACTCTTGCTTCAGAGGAAAAACGTTTCAGAAACATTTGGGGTAATTACTTTAAGTCCTATTTATGGGCTCCCAAGAAATATCTGCTTGGCCTGTTTTCAAAGCAAGATACAAGACTAAACAGGAGTTGGATAGGGTCCAGCAGGGCTCTCTGTATTTTAGGGAAGTCCTTTCTTCCATAAAATCCCTCCTTCCATTTGCTGCTATCAACAGAGGAGATTAGGTTCCAAGTACCTGATGCTAGAGGCAAGATATTGCTGCTTAGGGCCGATAGATAATATTAAGGAGTCACAACCATGCTCAATTACCTTGTCACACCATACTTTGCTGACCCTGGATGAGCTTGTATTTGGTAGGGGAGATTACTAGGAACTCCCAAGGAGGTAGACTATATTATGATGGAAGACAGAAGACAATGTCACATCACTTTTGTACCATTGTCAAGAAAACAACAGGTGTGTCCTTGAAGTCACCAGGCGTGACTTCAGTAGAATCTTGACTTTACATGCATTACCTTCAATAGATCTCCTTTGTTCTTCATTCATCTGGTTGCGTGTGGATTAGCCTTTATTCTGATGGCTTTTTCTCCCTTCTTCCAAATGTCTGTAGGCAACACATCTCCCTCGTTTAAACCATGAACTTTGGCTAGTTTTCTGTTTCCCTCCATCTGTCCACTGCTTCTATCTTCCTCTTCCAAAGGCCATCACTGCTGTGATGGGAATAACTATCAGCATTTCCCTGGCATCTTCTAGGCCACCTCAATTGCCATTGTAAATTGCTAAGGAACATGCCGTACTTATCTAGACTCCCACGTTTGCTGAATCTAGCTTAATTAAGGTATGGAGGAAAAGAAAACAAAGGGCTGGAATGCCATTCTCTTCTTAATTGGCATGCTATTAAGCAATGGAGGAAACGCATCCAGCACCAAATTGCTGGAAAAGAAAAGCTTAATTGAGTGGTTAGTGTGATCAAAGGGAGGAAATTGCAGTGGAGAAAAACAGTGATTTAGCTTATAACCTTCTAACAATGACACAGAGCATCACTAAGATTATTAGAGCATCTTTTTTAACTGTCACAGATTCCGTAGCTTACATTTACTGGATCCCCTCACATCTTAGTAGCTAATTCCTTTCATCTTACCATCAGGCTGAGCCTGAATTGAGATAGAGTCAGTTTTTGGACACCCCCCCCCCCCCAAAAACAATGCAAGCTATATGATGGACCAGTGTGCATTACGTTGGGCAGGACCAGACATCCACATCTACAAAGTACACAGCATAAGTTGAATGATCTGCTACAGGCCCTGATATCAACCATTTCCGTTCAGATCTGTCAGAAGAGACATTCAGTTGAGAGATCTGAATGGGGCATTTCTGCAGGCAACAATACCCACCCAGAGATGTGAAGAAACAGTTACATCTTTACTCTGGGGTAATTGCTTCAGGGATAATGTGGAAAAGGATTCCATACTAATTAAGTCACTTCAGCTCTGTTCTATCACTGACGATGCGCATGAACTGCAGGACAAGAGTCTGAAAAATATTGCAGAGTGGTGTAGCTAGATTACTGTAGGCTCAGAATTCAAGCCATTTCCTTTTAAAGCAGGAATTCACCACTTTGGCCAATTCAAAAGTCACTCCAACCTTCGCACAGCACGTTGAGAGTCACACTCTAAAGACAGCTGGAGCCAGGGTGCACTTCGAGAGTGTGCTTAGATATATTTAAGAGGTGAAATGGGTACATTGAGCATCTGCCAGGTTTAAAGTAAATATTTTGCCCCTTAACCCCTCCAACTCCCCAAAATGCAAACAAACAAACAAAAGATTGTGGGATACTCACTCTGGGTACCACCAAAGGGAATCTGATCACCTCCAAGCATTTTTATACCCTCCTTTAGACTGCAGTAAGTTTTACTTAGGGATAAGTACCTTTTTTTAAAAAAATAGAAATTATAATGAGCTAGCATCTTCCCATCTGATGTAATTGCAAGTTGTCAGTTAGAGAAGGAAGGAAGGAGGGAGGGAGGGAGATACAGATGCTCTGATAAATAGCATGAGCCCTAGAAGAACATGGCAGCCTATATCAAATTAAATATTGCTGCTAGGTTTACTTACTGCTATTCTAATTTCTTAGCTGTCGCTGCATGGTCATTGGGTCACCCACACCCCTTGGCTGTGGGCCTGCCATCTACCCTGAGGTTTAAGCCTAGGAGTACGACAGAATCGAGATGTCAACTCTGTCCTGCATGATGTATTCAGACAGCCCCATTACAAAACCTGACATTATCAAAATGCTGCTTGTTCTGCTATTATACCTGGTTTGACCGGCTTCCGCAAATTTTATACAATATGGAGAAGAGATGCACCGATAGAGGGAAGTGGGTGAAGTGGCCAGAAATATGCTCAAGCGTAATATACGGTGCATCCCAGATTTTCCATCATGGCAGTAAGTCTGCACTGTCCTCCTTTGCCACAGCCTTGGTCCTAGTGAAGCACTAGTAAGCATTAGACGTACTTTACTCATGATTCAAGAGCGCCGCTATCTTTCCCTTGCTTATCCCTCTCTTTGAAAAAGTAAAATACTATTTTGATCACGGTAGGAAGAAATCAAACAAATTCATTAAAAGATCATTGTTCCGAGTCCTGGTCTGAGTGATGGAAGATTTAACTGTTGTATTTTCTTTCCAATTCGGAGCAATAGGATTAGTTATTTGCTGTCTTCTACACAGCCTCCTTTATGGCTCCATGGTGATTTGTTCCAAATTTGTTATTTTACTTGGGCATCTAATCTAAAGTTATAAATATCTTAGTTCTGATCAATAGAAGTATTTTTGAGTTGCGTATTGCATATTAGGCCAAAAAGTCCCTCAAAGATGACTTCTTGTTTAAAGCTTTTCAATAATCAAAGATAAGAGATGGTCCCAAATAGCAAAACAGAAAACTAACAAACCTTTAAGGCAGTGTTGTCCAAACCTGGCCACTTTAAGATGAGTGGATTTCAACTCCCAGAATTCCCCAGCCAGCCATGCTGGCTGGGGAATTCTAGGAGTTGAAGTCCACTCATCTTAAAGTGGCCAAGTTTGGACAACACTGCTTTAAGGCTTTTAGAATTCTTAGAATTCTATCACTTAAATGCCACATGGAACAAAATTAATCGTTTTATTAATTTAGGGCAGTGCTACTAAATTAGGGCTACAAAAATTTGGACACTCATTCAGTGGCAGCAGAGAGGAATGGAATACCTTTTTGCTCCCATTTTATAGTAATCTGGATTTGATAGGCATATATTTTCATACTAGGCAACCCAAATGGCCTTTATTGTGAGTCACATTACTGAGTTCTTCATGCATTTATTTCACTGTGCATTGCCTATAGGTAATCCTCACTTACCAACTGCAATTAGGACCAGCAGCTCAATTGCTAAGCGATGCGGTCATAAAGTGAGACATCATGTGACCACACTGACTTACGATGTCAGTTCCACCTGTAGTCATTAAGCGAATCACCCACAGTCATTAAGTATGGTGTCATGTGACCACGACTTGTGACTTCCTGCCAGCTCCCCCATTGATTTTGCTGGTCGGAAGCCAGCTGTGTGTCAGAACCTGCATCAACCTACAATTGTTATTTTGCAAAGCATTGCCTTCAGTGGGAGTTTGTTTGATTTGCTTCTGCCAATTGTAACTGGGGAGGGGGGCTAGTAGTTAAGGGTTGTAATAGGAGTAGTAATGGGAGATGGTGAGGAGCTTAACCTTATATGGGCAATGAGGCCGGGTCGGATTGCAGGCAAGGCCAGTGGGGGCCTAATTGCCAGGAAGGAGCTATGTATCCATGGGAGGAAGGGAAGAGGTCACCACCAGGTGAAGAGGAATTGAGGTGCCAGGACAATTAGGGGAGGGGGGATAAATAGAGGGAAATTTTTCAAGGCTTTAGTTTTAGCAATGTTTTGTTCAAAGCTACCTGTACCACAAAATAAAGGAGCCTTTCCTGAACCAGGCCTGGTTGCATGAGAATTCTTTGGGAGTGGGGTGGACATTGTGGACTTGACACTGTGAAAGTCACAATGATGATCACATGATCACAGGACGCTGTGACCATCATAATTGCGAGCCAGTTGCCAAGCACCCAAATCGCAATCATATGACCACAGGGACGCTGTAACAACCACAACTTCAAGGGCCAGTTGTAAGTCTCCATATTCAGCACCATCGTAACTTCGAATGGTCACTGAACAAGCATCAGTAAGTGAGGACTACCTGTATTAAGACTGTAAAAAAAAAAAATACTCTTCCTGTCCTTCACCTTTCTCACCAGCCTACTTTCAAGTGTGCATTACAATGATGTGAGAAACAAAGAGAAAAGGTGTATTGATTTTTAATTGCCTGCCTGAAGGTGCACCTTTATTGCCAGATTCCATTAGATACATTTGAGCCAATAAACTCAAGTTGAGTTAGCATAACAGTTAAGAAAGAGATCAGTGGTTCCTCCAAAGGATGCCTTGATTTACAATAGTGCCCTTTTCAGATTTTGTGTATCTGGCAAATGTCATATTTTAGTGCTACCATACCTGAGTAGCTAAAATCAGGATGACCACTATAGGGCAAGTAACTCTTCAGTTTTATCTAGTGCTTGTCGAGATTTTTTCCAGTAGCATTCTATGTTATTCTGATGTTGTATGTGTGGCAAAATGAATAGAAATGAAGTTTCTTTAATGGCCCAGGAAGGCCACCAAAAATGTAGAAGGCAAGATTTCTTTTTTTTAGAGAGAGAAAAATAAGTGTATAGATTAAGGCTCACTAAAATCTTCCAGGAGAGGACATTATGAAGTCTCGGAAGCTTTGAAATGGCTTGTAACTTCCTTATTCTCCCAACATCTCTGTGAAGGGAACACAACCATGAAGCAATTAGGTTGCTTTTCTCTGCAATGTTATGTCCATCTCCCCTTAGCATATCTGCTGACTTAGCTGCATATATTTAGATAAAGCCATCAGTTCTATGCTCAGGAATATCATCTTATTGTTGGCCTATTCTTCACTCATTGGGTATAAATTTTAGAATAGGTGAATTCCCGCAAAATTTCTGAAAGATATACAGGTTTGGATGCACAACGGAAGGAAGTGGAGATAAATGCAGAGGTGGGTGACAGTCCATAGATGCTCCAGAAGGTATGTCATATCACAGAGCAAAAGGTTTCTAGTAGGACACGAACATGAGAAGATGTACTGGGTGAATGTCTCATGCTCTTTTTTTTTGCAGGTAACTCTCTTACTGTGGAGATTAATGGGGAATAATGATAAAGACCAAACCCAGCCTTTATAAAGCCTGAATTTTCTCCATTGAAAATATTCTCTGGGGCAGGTGTACACAGAAGTCCAGAGAACAAACAGTGGGAGAGCATCCAGACACAAATTGCTGCTCTCTGTGTGGCCTCCAAATTACCAAACTACTTTTTTTCAAGAAAGAAAAATAAAAAACAGGAAGAAAAGGGAAGAAGTCCCATGGTTTTCCTCATCGAAGCTGGTCTGTTCTCTTATTCCCTTGATCTGCAGTAATCCAGCAATTTGCTGCCTGTTACACCATCCCCATTCTTTCCCCAACTGTTTAATAGATATCTTCTGAGCCGTAGCTGAATTGTGTCTTGTTATTCTACTCATGAGACAAAAAGAGGAGAACATTCATAAATGAGACTGTTCTACCAAATGGAGTCATCTTCTTCTGCAACAATCACTTTAGGGGGAAAATGTCAACTGGGGGAAGCACTGGAAATAAACATCGTAACATTGTTTATGCAGCAGAAATTTATTTGTTCCGCAATTTCAAAAGCACGTGGTCACTGCCGTTATAGACCCCAGACACTGTTTTCTCACAGATGAGCAGAAAGTCCAGAAAAGTCAACACTGAAGGTTTTAAAGACACTTCTTATAAGTCACTGAAATGAAAATCCAATTCTTTTCCAACTCTAATGGACCATATTAATGTCTGAGAGTTTGTTTGTATGCAACTTCTCCACTAGCGATATACATCAATCTCTTTGGCTCCTGCTAGGAGGGGATTTGAGATTTTTCCTCTCAGTGGGCTCGTGGCAAGACAAATCACTAGTGTTATCCCCCCCCCCCCCCTCCACCAAGTACATCTGCCTCACCTTTGAAAATAGTCAAGGTAGGTAACATTCTCAGTTTTCTCTTATTTTTAACAGATTAAAAAAGGCCTTCCAACTCGTTATACTGCAGGAATTTCTAGAGAGGCGTCTGCTTTTTGCAGTACTTCTTGAAGTGACCAGGGGACCACAAGTATGTACAATTCCCCTCTTCCTCAAAATGGACCACACTTTTTTCCTCCAGGTTTTTTTTTTTTTAATCCAAATCCAGGGAGAAAAATTCAAGAATGGAATTCTCCACCAAACCACACACCCTAATTTGGACCTTAGCAATAAACTATAGGGTGTCCAATATTAACTCTAGAAAACTTTGGGATATAACCTTCAGCAAGGCAGAAAACCCACATCTTTCAACTGAAGGATGCTCCTGCTTAGCATGTTCTTCAAAACCCTTGGAAAAGTAAACATGAGGCAAGGGGAACTAAAAGATCTTTCCCAGGTTCATGCTTCTATTTCTTTACTTTCATAATGCTTCAAATGTAAAGTACATTTTAAAACTGTATTGTTGTTCATTATCCTTGGAAGTTTGGGACTGACTGATCATTATATTACTTATTTTGACTTATATTTGTTTATTAACTGCCAGGACTCCTAGAAGATTACAGTGACTTACAAGTCTAAATAAGTAAATGTCCTAATGTATTTTGAGTTAGCATTTCTTAATCTTCCTTCTCATATTTGGCCATGACTTTTCATTACCACCAGATATCTGGGGAGGGGGAAAGCATCTTTCATTTCTACTGTGCTATCTTCTAAGTTTTTTCCTTAATTCAGCTAGCACTGAACATGTTACCTAGCCGGGTAATGAAACATTTGCAAGAAAACAGCCAAGCTCAGAGAACCCCAAGGGCTCCACAATTCCTTAATTCTGCTTAGTACAGAATGCCTTTGTCCTAATGGACATCTAATCCATACACCTTTTAACCCTCCAAAAGATATTTTGAAGGCAGAATGTTCATTTCATACCGACCCCTCCTTTTTCACTGCATCCTTCTCAAAGCAATTTATTCTCACTTTTTAAAAAATGCTATGCATTTTTTCTTTTCTATCAGAATTAGCAGGAGGGTATATTAAAACGATCTTACTATTTCAAAATACAAAGATAATTCTGCCTTCACTTACAAAATATAGGATTCCTGGAAATGATCAGCTTCTTCATGTTTTGTAAACTAATACAAAGTTTAGACCTAATGTCAAAACTTGTGTTAATGATTTTGTCTTATCTCGCTAGATATAGACAGAAGTTGTTTTTTCACAGAGTCTAGATTAGCTCATCTTCTCCTACCTCTCTTCTTAACGCAATGAAACAAGAAGAGTTCTAGGGTAGAACTTAGGTAAGCTTGCAAATTGCTCTGTTGCTTTTTAGCAGATCTTCCTTTTCCTATTTTTTACAATTTCACATCTGATATCATCAAAGGATATTTATCTCAGAAGACCCCATTCTATAGAGAGATCAGAAAATGATAACAGTCTTAACTACAACAGAGAACCCACAATTTATTTTAAATCAGAAATAGTTTGGAAAAAGCTCTTTCTCCTTCACAATTTGAAACAGGCAGAATTAGGTAAAGGTGGAAAGTTGTCAAAACATTTGAAAAAGCTTCAACAAGTGGGTCACAGTTCAAAATATGATATGTTGCTTTAGAATTATCCTGTCTTCTGTATTATTTAAAAAGAGAATGAAATGTTTTAATTTTAATGAAAGAGAAATTTGGGTATTTTCTGGATGAGCCTGTCAGAAAAAAAGCAGCATCTGAGGGAGGTGGACTCGTCCCCTTTCATCAGGAAACCAAATGAATTCACAACTTCTGTGTAAGCAGAGGAGTGCTTCTCCAGTTCAGTCTCAGACACAAGTGTGTCCAATATAATATTGTGATTCCACCCTGAAGTTGTCTCTCCCAGTTAGCCTGATGTGACTTTTTCCATCTGGGAAAATTAATTTGTCTCTCCATGCTGTTGATCTGTCATCGGAATGTGTGACTTCTATGAGAAGATTCATTTTCTTCACTTTATCCTCACTTTTTTCCAAAGCTCTTTTTCACATCACAAACCAAAGCAATGAGGGAAGGAAGCAGTTCTTCTCCTGGCACAATATCATGACCCGTTTTTTATAGGACTTTGCTTTCACGGTCAACTCTGAACAAGACAGTATGCCTGAATATTGTCATAAAACCCATTCCAAAAGTTTTCAGCTTTTGTACCAAAGAATTTACTTCTAACTTCATCACTACATACTATTCCCAATTTTTATCAAGGCTTCCAGAATATGGTTGCAATGGAAGACATGTCTGATGGATTATTTTCTGCAGGACCATCTTGTTTGTGAAAGGTTTTCTAAAAGTGAACATTGGACAGATTGGGGAAATCAGTGTTTAATATTCTCTTGAAGTATTGCTGTCTCTGGGGAGATGTTGAATAGGAAATAGGTACAGATTTAAGCAACTAAAACAGCTGTACTGCATACTGTTTTATCCAAATAGGCTCAGCTTGGTTGTTCATGTTTTCATGTGATCTTATATGTAATATTGCCCACTCATATTCCTCGCATTATTGTATATCTATCCTCTGCAATTCTTGATGTCAAGATCATACTTCCAAAGAATGCTGGTGACAATTCAAACCAATTTTCTCCACTATGGTTGTCAATTGGGACAAAGCATGAAAATAACTGCTCTGCAGAAATCGCTCTGTGGAGGCAATTCTGAACAATGATGCATAACTGAATTATAAGGGAAATGTTTGGGGTAGTATCAACAATAAAAGAAATGTGCTTTGCTCCCTGAAGCTTCCACATGATTTTCATGCAAACTTCATTCCCCATTAGTTCAGTCAATATACCACAGCTGTGAGAGAAAATGTATGAAGCGAAAGTCCCTTCCATGATTTCAGTGTTTCTCTAGTAAACATTCAAGGAAAGGTCTGAACTAGGGAATAATTTCCAGGCTTCCAGGGTAAATTCCATTGCATGGTGATTCCAAAGTCCTCTTTCTAGAACAAACTTCATAACAACAAGAAGAAACTTCAATAGATCTTCCCACTGTCTGATTTATTTGCATATCTTAAAATGTTCACCTAGTATATTATAATCAAATCCTCCCCTTCCCTCTCTCTCTCTTTCTGTTTTCCTGAAACCAGGCCATCACACACTTGTGGTATTAGACAGTATTCTCAGGTTCCCTGATTTTTTTTCCTTCACATGTCTTCCAACTTGAAGAACCTCCTTCTGCAAAATTTCTTCATAAATTAATGGTTTACAAGAAAAACATTTCTTCTTGATTCAGAATGTAACAGCCATTTCTGACTACATGTTACAATGAACAGTACTTCGCATGGAGAAATGAATGGATGGATTCAGGACCTCAGGTCAAGTGAGTATGAAGTCCTTAAAATGGGTGCATGGAGACGAGCATTTTGGAAAAAGAAGGTTTCAGCTCAAATTCCGTTACTAATCAGACAAAAGCCAAATAAGCTAAACAGAACCCATCTACAAGAAGATGACCCATTACTCAAAGACAGATAACATCAAGGTTAGCTTCACCAAGGAGAATTCTACCAGGAAAGATCTGTTCAGACAGAGTCAAGATAATCTCTGACCAAATCCAGAAAGGTGTCACAGGGCAATTACCCCTTAGCCCCTATAAACCCCACACACACACACACACACACCCCTATATCCATATCATCTATATATCTATGTCATCTACATCTATATCTACTGTATATCTATATCTATATCACAACTATTTCAATATGATATTGGACAGTAGAGAATTATGGAGCTGCAGAGTTTCATCAGAGCACAACTTGAAGCATCCCTTTGATGTAACACAGCAAAACAATGTCCTGGTTCTAGTCTGTGAGTAATACAATCTGCTCACCTCCATCAAGAAGCAGCTTCTGTGCAGGTACAGTACATGTGCAGAAGTCTCTGTGAGCAAACGAAAGTGGTCAGTTGAAACAACCAGGTCTCATCTTGACATGTTGCCATTTTGAGAAGAAAGGCTGATTCTTCTTTGCAAGACTAAATGCCTCATGCAGATCACAGCCCAACTATCGATGGATGTTCCCTTTCTGTAATTTATCTTGTAAAAATATTTTACAATTTTAAAAAAATATTACGAAATGGTGCATTTAAACAAAGGAAAAAATAACAAAAACACATCTGTAGTTGATTCTTAAAAAAAACATTCAAATATGTCTTTGAGATTTACAGGACTGTGGCTGTTGTTCCAAGCTGGACTGCCTTTATTTCAAAAGCACTATGGCTGATCTCAATAATTGCAGACAGTGGTTGGGTCATAACGAGCCATAACTTCTTTATTCTGAAATAATGTTGAATCCCTGTTCTTTCTCTCTCTCTCTCTCTCTCTCTCTCTCTCTCTCTCACACACACACACACACACACACACACACACACACACCTCTTGTTTTCTACTTGAGCTGGGGGATATTATACTCCTTTCATAATACCCCTACCTTATTCTTCCCAGATACTAATTTTAACTGGATGAACGTAGTGCACCAAAAGCATTTTGGCAATGCATTTCTCTTCTGGCTCGAGATACGTGAAATTGCCTTCCATGATGCTCCCAAAAGGCAGCCTTTGTATCTAGTTCACTGCTATGTCTTAAGTTTCCCTTCCAAAAATGAAAATGATGGATTTACTGCTGACTCAGATCTCCCAGATATGTGGCTATATTATTTATTTAGTTTAGTAAATTTGTATCCTATCTTATCCTACCATCTTCTCACCATGCAGGAATGCCCAGAGTGATGAATGTTCTAAAATACAGAAAACAAAACTGGGGGGGGGGGGGGGGTTTGAATTGTTTGAATAAAATATATATGTATATTGACTATGAAGTAAGTCACACTGGTTCATTGTAAATAAAATTTGCATTGCCAGCTGATGGAAGGGGTCTACCTTGGGATAGATAGGGGGTAGAGAGAACCAGGGGGAAAAAGCTTCTCCTGTCATTTCTCCATCACCCAGGCAGGAGAGAATGAGGAGATTCTGTCTTTGCATCATGTCTTCCAGTCATTAGAAGAGGAGGAACTTTATTACATTGACTTCGAATACCAGATGGGCTCTCCAGGGTTCCCAGGAAATGGTGAAGAAATGAAGAGGCTTAATATACACACTGTCAATGCAACTAATCCTAAGAAAGAAAATGGTTCGAGGCTAGCTTAGAGAAGAACATCTTTCTATCAGAATTGCACTAGCTTCTGAGCTCGGGGTTTAATTCAAAATATTGATCTTTATTTTTAAAGCCCATGTTAACCTGAGGGCTGCTAGATCATGCCCTATATTTCTCTCTCATATGCCACTTTGATTCCCTTGACCTTCTGGTGAGTTACCCTAAGCTTGGGAAAGGCAGCAGAAAAATATTTTAAAACAATAAGAATTGTATGTGCACTCACCATTTAATCTTGCTTTACTGCAAAGAAAATCTCTCTCTCTCTCTCTCCTTGTTCCTCTCACACTCTTTGCACAATTACTGCTATTTTTTTAAAGGCACTGAACAAATAAAAAAGAAAGAAAGAAAGTTTATTATTAAAATAATAAAACTCTTCTGTAACAGCAGCAGCAACAATTACGGTGTCCAGATTATTTAAGAATGATAGCACTTGGTCCCTGATAGCTCTTGCAAATTATAAAGGTTCTCATTGGAGTTTTAATTTGCTTAATGTGTGAAATTTATAGGTGGTTTCAGGATTCATCAGGACTTAGGTTGCTTTGGTGTAGACATGTTTATACATTAGCACATGCAAACCTGGCTTGAATAAAATAAATGCTTGATGATGTGGTCTACACAATATTTAGTTCCTGAAATTTAGAGAGTGCAATCTTTGAGCTTTGACGGTCTGGCCCCATATTGTCCTACTGTGGAAATTACTCTTTAGAATGTTAAAATGTTTAGACTATTTTCCTACTCTGGAAATTACTCTTTAGAATCTTAATTAATGTCTCAATATTGCTCTCAGGTAGGCTTTTCTCTTGCTCCATGTTAAACTCTCCCTCTCTTCCTTCTGATCCCCAGGATACAGTGTTTTGGTTTTAAAACAGTCTCTCAGAAGGCAAAAAAGGCCACACTGAAATATATATTGTATGGGCCATCATTTTCAGTGGGAAGTTGCAAAGGCCACAAAACTGAAGCTAAGGATAATTACATTTGTCTGCTAAAGTATATCTATCATTGGGTAAATACACAGTGGTAAATTGCAACTTACCAATTGGTCAAGCAATAGAAGGATATTTTTCTATAAATCCAGAACACAGGAGTTGTAGCAGTAGGAGAAGTTCCCAGTGAGATTAATTTTAACACTTCATATGCTTCAAAAAGCAATGAGGTATTAAGTAAGATCTTGGTCTTGACAAGTCAGTGAAATTCCAGGACCTTGGACAGTGCAAATTAGGCTAATTGCCTCATGTACTAGACCAGTGTTTCTCAACCTTGGCAACATTCAGACGTGTGGACTTCAACTCTCAGAATTCTGAGAGTTGAAGTCCACACGTCTGAAAGTTGCCAAGGTTGAGAAACACTGTACTAGACTACTGAAGCTTGATTATGATTTTAATAGATCATGTGCCTATTCCTGCTGTCTGAGACTCCTGTGTAGCCCATGCTCACCACAAGTTATGGTCAGAGTTGGAGTCTGAAATGAAGGGTAGGATTACATCTTCAGGAATATATTAATCAGAGCTTAGAATCCAGATCATGGAAAGTAATTGTCCCATTCTACTCTGAGTTGGTAAAAGCTCTTTTGGAATAGTGGTCTAGTTCTGGGCATCCCAGTCTAAAAAGGACATCAACAACTGGAAGCAGTTCAGAGGAGGGCTATCAAGTAGTGAAGGGACTGAAACTAAGTCTTAGGAAGAAAAGCTGAAGGAACTGATTATGTTTAGCCTCTAGAAGAGAAGACTGGGCAGAAATATGATAACGATATTCAGTTATGTAAAAGGTTGTCATAAAGAAGATGGTGTGAACTTCTTCTCTGACTCCCTAGAGGGCAAGGGTAGAATGAATGGGTTGAAACTACAGGGAAGTAGATTCAGGAATTACCTGACAGTAAGAGCTGTCAAAGGGTGGAATAAGTCACCTTATAAAGAGTCCTGTTCCCCTTCATTGAAAGTTTTCAAAGAGAGGTTGGATACCCATCTCTCAAAAATGCTTTAGCAGAGCCTGCAGGGAGGTTGAACCAAATGACCTTTGATATCATTTCCAACTCTGTGATTCAATAAGAGGGATAAACGAGATTTTTCCTTAAAAGTTAGATGCCTTGCAGCTTGCCAACATTTTTTTTAGAATTTGCTGAGCTTCTAACCCAGAGACGAGACCACATGTAGGTTCAAGGCTTGCAGGATATATGTGCGAGATCAAGGCCATGACCATTGCATGGCTACAAATGAGTCAACATTCATAACCAGAGTTTTTGTCAATAGTTACACATCAAACTGAGTGAGGTATTGAACAGTGCCACAGGATCCAGTCCTGGACACTGAACTCTTTCACATTTTTATTAATGATTTGTAGGAAGAGGTAGAGGGAGTGCTTATCATCTTTGAAGATGACACAACATTGGATAGGATACCTAATAATCTAGAAGACAGAGTTGAACAACGATACTGATATATTAGAGAAATGAACTGAAAATAACAGCCTGGCTTTTCACAGAGACAAAGGCAAAGTAACATCCTTAGGAATCAGAAATAAGAAGCAAAGGTATAGACTGGGGAAAACCTGGCTTACCAATGATGCTTGTGTAAAAGATCCTGAAATAACAGTTGATTATAAACAGGATATGAGTCATCAGGACAATATGACTACTCCAAAAGGCAATTACAATTTTAGGCTGTATTGATCAGACCCAATCTAAGCAAGGTGTCTGGTTCTGGGTATTACACTTTAAGAAGAACTGAGACAATCTGATTCAGAAAGGGCAACAAGGGTGATCAAAGGAATAAACTTGATTTTCATGAAGAGAGATTGAAGAACCTAGTAATACTTAGTCTGAGATGAGAAGATTGAAGGGAGATGAATCACACCCTTCAAGAACCTGAAAGTATATTAGACAGAAGAAGGCCAAACCTATTCTTTAAAACCCTTGAGTCCAGGTCATAGAATAGTAGATTTAATATCCAAGAAGGAATATTCTGGATGAACTCTGTAAAAATAAGAGCAGTCTAACAGTGGAAAAGTAACTGGGTTCCCCTTCGGTGCAGTTATTAAGCAGAGGCTGGACAACCACCCGTCACTGATGTTTTAATTTAGTTTCCTGTACGAGACAGGGGATTGGGCTTTATGGTTTAAACAGCTTCTTTCAACTCAATTAGTACTCTAGATTCTATGTTTTTAATTCAGAAGATCTGAAACACAACCTGACATTTCCAGTTAAGGCTTTCTCTTGTCAAAACCTCTGGAGAACTGTAGTCAATCCATGTGGACAATACCTGGTCTCATACACCAATAATCTGACTCCACATATGGGAACTTGCCACACCCCTACATTAATATTCTCCTCACTTCTTGGCAAAATTATGTAGTTTAATGATTTAGCAAATACAGTTCATGACTACTAATCATGATTTCCTGCTCCTGACAACCTACTAATCATGACTGCCTGCTTTCAGCCAACCTGCTCCTTCTCTTGCCAGCCTTCCCCAAGATACAAAGGATGGAATTGACCATTGATACATCTTGACTTGTTATATAGTAGAGGAGAGGAACTTTTGAGAGTGTGAATGCTAGGAAAGAAGGAAAGAGAGAGAGAGAGAGAGAGAGAGAGAGAGAGAGAGAGAGAGAGAGAGAGAGAGAGAGAGCGAGCGACCACCTTCTATGGCTCTTTGAATCCCACCCAACTCTATTCTCTGTTCAGTTACCTACTTTCTTTCTTTTACCCTCACAGCTCTGGTCTGATGTGATGCAGAAGTGAATGTGACATGCCCTTGTATCTTACTTGACACTAAGTATGTATTTGAACTATGTTTCAAGGAGCCCTTAAAAATCTGTAGCATATTTCTCAATGAATGAATCAGACTTTTCTGAAAGCCTTGTCCACTAGTATAAATCTGCTGTAACAATGTTTATCTGCAGGAGAGTCCTTGATCCATTCCAAGAAGTATTCTGAATATATGCAAGGTAAATAGAGGTGATGGGCAGTCCAGGTATTCATACATACAAACATACATACATTTGTACCTTTGAGTCAGTATTGACTCCTGGCAACTGCCTGGACAAGTCTCTGCAGTTTTCTTGGCAAGGTTTTTCAGAAGTGGTTTGCCATTGCCTCCTTCCTAAGGCTGAGAGAGAGTGACTGGCCCAAGGTCACCCAGCTGGCTTCATGCCTAAGGCAGGACTAGAACTCCTGGTTTCCCGGTTTCTAGCCTAATGCCTTAACCACTACACAAAACTAACCCAGATCTTCATGCCCCAGAAATATTTTCATTGCTCAGAGGTTCTGAAGCAAACAAATCAACATGGACATTAATACTGAAGGTATAATACATGAAGAAATTGCCTCTGTAGACCATCATGGCTTACTATCTTGAAAGTTTCCACAGCTAATTGACTTTTCCCTTGACTATAAAATGAACAGCAGAAGCCTTTAAGGAAATGGGATTTGAGAGGTCCTGAAGGGAGCCATCACTATCAAAGGCACAGCATACAGTAGATTGTTCTGATAGGTTACAGATAAAGCCAAGTAAATCCCATGAAGAGGTTAAGTTCTGATTTAGATTCCATACATTCATTTTTTAAAGTCGATTCAGGATATCAAGTTGCTTAAAGCTCACTTCCCCCTGCTAAACATGGATGGATAATGGGGTTGGAATGCCTTCATGTGACTGGGATTAGCATTCCACAACAAGTTCTTCTGATATCCTGATCAACAGGCTGGCGTTTTCATCAACTTGCAAGCATCATTCCTCCCTTTATCTTCTTTAGAATTCATCTTCTTGAAAACACCAAGGATCTATTTCCTTGGAAGTGTGTGGAAATTGCAAACGCTCTTGGGAACCTGAACCATCTGGCCTGGAATGTAACCTGCTGGTTTATCTTGGCCGGTCTGTGCTTGGAACAGGAATGTACAGCATGGCTTCTAAGGACGGTCTGCCACAAACTGCAGGATTGTGATTTTTCAGGATTTTCCTTAACGCTGCTATTTCCTGTCAACTGAGGTTCAGGTGCTAACTCATCCTTCCTCAAGTTGGTGACTTCACAACGTCTTTGAATGATGGCTTCCACGTTTCAACCAGTGTGACCAGCTGCAGTCTCAATCCATCTGGAGGACATTTAGTTTAGAAAAGCTGCTCCTTTTTGAAGGTATGCAGCTGACTGCCATTTGTCTACAGCATGCTTGGCTTTGGCAACTTCAAGTGTTTCCAGCCATATTAGTGTCATTACACTGCATTCCAGTTCATTTACGTGCCTATTTGAAGTAGATTCTGAGAACGTCTTGTTCCAACCTGACCGAGCCATGTATGAGAGTTTCAGATAGTGTTTATCCTGTGTAAGGCTGGTTCAGAATAGCTCAGTGAGGAACCATTCTGTTATTAAGTTAGAACAATGTCTAACATGCTGTATGAGATGTGCTAGAGAGGAAAAGTGGATACTTTTGCATATGGGATGAAAGAAAAAGAAACTTAGCTAAAATAATTACATTTAAAGATATCACATGATACACCTCTCCTCCTTAAATCAGTTGAGTGGATTGGAGGGATGGTGCAATTTTGAAAATGCAATTAAAATGTCCACTAGATGGAGCAGAAAGTTTTCTATGTCTCCATCCACTGGCTTCCAGTGGCAAGTATGGAGGTTCGAGTGTCTTCAAGATCGTGGAGACATCATCTCGGCTGCTTAGAGCTCAGCGGGTCCTGCAGGATGCCTTAACTTCCTCTGGGTAAAGAAGGAAGCTGAAAATCATCCTAACTGGTCTCACGAGTGGCGTGTCTGGGAGGCAAAGATTACACCTCTCTTCATGGCTGAGGTGCAGCCTGTAAAAGGACCCTTGAACTGACCCACCCCCATTTCTAACCAGTTTTAGGTGATATCTATTCTTCAGTTTAGGAGAGACTTCTTTTGGCAGCAGATAAGTATTTCTCTTGGTATTTTGGTGGGGGACTATATATTTTGGGAAGATCTGGAAATGTAAAGCAATTAAATTTTTGAAATCTTCACAAAATGCAGGATAATTAAAGGGGTATAAGAAAATTGACAATGGAGAAAGAGGAAGATTTATTTTTTTCTTTTTTCATGAATCTATATTGTTGAAATCATAACTGCTTTAAGGGGACTCGGTTCTTCTGTGGGAATGCTTTTCGTTTTCTTGTAATTGACCTGACAATTGGCTGGGATCGTATATCCAAGGAACACAGTAATTAGTCTAGCCTCTTTTTAGCAGAGTCTATTTTTAACAGGGGGGACGCGGTGGTGCAGCAGCTTAATGACACTGAAAGTTGCCGGCCAGAAATGGCTGACGCTTCAGCGGTTCGAGTCCAGCCTTCGCATTAAACAGGGTGAGCTTCTGTTTCCTCCCCAGTCCCTGTCAACCCAACAGGTCGAAAACTCACGTGAGTAGATAAATGGGGACTCTCACTCCGGTGGGAGGAAAAATGCTGGCAGCGCCTTGCACAGAGAGACGGGACCAGTTGCCGGTAAGCGCGAAACCATGCTCGCCCAAAAAGGGTGCGAAGCAATGGAAACCCCGCCTCCTGCGCTCGCCAGCTGGGCTCTGCTCTAGGAAGGAGGCTCTGGCAAACCACTTCCAAAACACTTGCCTTGAAAACTGCAAGGACTCGTCCAAGCAGTCACTGCAGAGTCAGTAATGACTGAGTGCAGATTAAAAAAAAAAGTTTTTAACAGAGACACTTGCTGGCAACTGCTTGCAATTACAGCTCTAAAGGGTTAGTGGATTTGAGTTTCTTTTGCCTGAGGGTTTTGTTCGTTTTCACTTTTGTTTTGCCTCCTTTTTCTCTCTTTTCAGCTCTACATTTTTCCTCTTTGGGGCTTTTTATAAGGGCAACGCAGAGAACCTGATCGGATAAGCCAATCTCTGCTAATTTAATTAAATCATTGTTTCATGAATTAGGAGCTACACTGGCCCAGTCATAGCTGGATGCTAAATGTATGACTTTTGAAAGAAGGATGGAAGAAAGATTGTACAAAGTGAATATTTTTGTAAAAAAATGTCTGCAGATATGAAACAAATTTCTGGAGAAATAAAACTAATGATAGAATGGAAATCTTGGAGAAGAAATCAGGCATTAGAGATACAGAATTTGAAAGAGGAATGGATAATCTGGCTTTGTCGGAACTGAGAGAGAAAGGATTTTGTTTGAGATTTAGAGCCATTCCGGAGGCTCCAAATGAAGAAATAAAGAGAAAAGTGGTCCAGGCGTTGTTGGATTTTTTAGACTGGAAAGAAGAGACGGGAGAGGAGATTGAGAAAGTGCATCGGAGTAAGTCCCATTTTGCTACAATAAGACACGTGCCAAGAGATGCTTTAGTCCATTTTGTAAGGAGAAGTACAAGAGAACAAGTTCTGCAACAGCATTTTAAATCAAGGCTGAAAATTGATAATGCAGATGTAACTATTTTTTTTAAAAAACCCTATTAGAATTCTACATAAAAGAAAAGATTATTATTATTTTTTTGACTGAGATTCTAAACCAGAAGATCTCATTCCTTAGAAACTAGAGGGCATAACTTTTACATTTCAACAGAGAAAGTATTCGATTGAATACTGTTCGAAAGGTTAGAGAATTTCTGGAAAAATTCAAAGGAGATCTGGAAGGGGTTCAAATGGAAATTGCAGGAAAAAAGTTGACCAAAAATTACAACAGAAAACGGGAGCTTGAAAAAGTTGATTCAGAGTCAGGTGCCTCTGGTATAGGTTTTGCCAAACTATTTGCTTAACCATGGATTATAAATGTCTAACATGGAATATAAAAGGGGCAAATTCCCCTCATAAAAGGGAAAAAAAATTACTATTGAAAAAATTAAAACAAGATATAATTTGCTTGTAAGAGACTCATATTAGAAATAAAGACACAAAGTATTTAACTTAAAAATTTGGGAGAAAAATTTATTTCAGCAGGGTCAAAAAAAAAAAAATTAATGGAGTTTTCTTATATGTTAACCCCCATATAAAACCACAGTTAATACTGACTGATCAACATGGCAGATTTGTGGGGGTGGAAATTGAACTACAAGGACATAAAACTTTTGTTTTGGGACTTTATGCTCCAAATGAAGATAAAGGAACTTTTTACAAATAACTTATGGAACAATTGATAAACCTTTCAGAACTGGTGTTTGATGGGAGATTGGAAAGACAAAACATCTGAGAAGAAAATTAAAAATACACAAGGTAAATTACCAAAGATTTTTTTCAATTTGATGGACAATTAACTTTAGTGGATATATGGAGACAAAAAAAATGGCAATTCCAAAGAATATACTTATTTTTCTGAAAGACATAGATCCTTTTGAAGAATAGACATGATATGGATTTCAAAAACCTTGGCTACTAAGACAAATAAAGTTTAGATTTTACCAAAAACTTTTTCTGATCACAATCTGTTGAGTTTGACTCTTAAAAGGAAATCAACTACCTTTAGGTGGAGATTAAATGAAACATTATTAACAAAAAGAATGGATAATGAAAGATTGTAAATAGAAATTAGTAGAATTTTTTGAGAATGATTTATACAAAGGCACAGATTTAAGAACAGCCTGGGATACAAGTAAAGCTTTTATTAGAGGTTGTTTTATTCAACATAATGTTGAATTTTAAAAAAGCACAAGTGAAAACACAGGCTATTTTGCAGGAGATTAAGAGGAAGAATTAAAGAAATCACCAGTAAAAACAAGTATTTCATATCATATTAAACTTCTATAGCAAGAGCTATCCATGTTCACAGTGAGAGAAATGGGAACTAAAATGAACTATGTCAAACAAAAGAATTTTGAGTTTGCAAATAAACCAGGGAAATTATAAAGTAATGGAGGAGAAAGAAAAGAGGATGATTTTGAAGCTCCGAGAGGGAGATACAGTTTTGACAGATAATGTGGCTATACAAAAAGCTTTTCATCAGTATTATTCTAATCTGTATAAAGGGCAGGATATTTCTCTGGAAAAAACATGATTATTTAAAAGTTCAAAATCTACCACAGCTTACCGATATACAAAGACAGACTATCAATGCACCTGTACCAATAATGGAACTTTTGGAAACTATAAAAAAGATTAAGCCAGGAAAAGTACCTGGACCGGATGGATTACCAGGGTCTTATTATAAATGTTCTGAGGATGAAATTTTACAGCCTCTCCAGAAGACAATGAATTTTATGTTACAAGGAAATGGGATGCAACGGTTGTGGAAAGAAGCTAACATTGCTTTAATACCTAAAGAGGGGCAAGATTTAAATTTAAGTAAAAATTATAAACCAATATCATTACCATATATAACTATAATCTATTTACAATTTTGGCAAATAGACTGAAAATGGTTTTAAAAGATTTTGTTCGTGAAGACCAATGTGGATTTTTACCTAAAAGAAATCTGGTACCTTAATCAATAAAAAATGCAAAGGGTTTGTGCTAAATTTGCTGTAATATTTATTGGCATAAAAATGATGAGAAACTGGTAACAACTCAGTAGTTGTTTCTCTACCATACTGATATAAAGGCCATGCTATATCCCTTAAATTGGCATAGAGGGTTTATGCAAAGTAATGAATTATTATTTCTATTAATCACTGACAAATTTATATCAAGATTGTTATATATTTCTTTCAGATACAAAACAGGAATAGATCAGAAATGAAAGCTTAGTCCATTAGCTGAATGAACACACTGGCAGTGGACCTAATGACCTGGACTTTAACAAAATGTGTACTTTTTCATCATCACATTATACTATTAAATCATCCTAAAACTTATGAAAATAAATGATTGGATTCAGAAAGTATCTTTTCGGAAGAGAAGCTACTGAATTCACTATTCCGTCTAGAATGAACTGGCTTTTCTGCCCCATTGCTCCACCAACAGATGGCCTCATTCCACCAATGTTAGCTACAGAATTCCCCAAAACTTGCAAGGTTTTGCAAAGCATTTCTGGAGTGACATAGTCTGTCTTGTATTTATGTTTATGAAATTAAGGAAAAAATTCTGATACCTGTTATCAGGGTAAGCTCCCCGGATGGGTTGGGCAAAATCAGGACGAATAGAAAAACAAAGGCCAGCATGAGATTCAGTGATGAATTTAAGGGTGAGACACATTTTTGGATACTCCTTTTGTGAGGGCATGATTTTTGGCCAAGAAATCAAAAATTCTTGATGTTGGCATCAGGGAAACCTCCCAGGATCTGTCCAACAAAATAAGGTTGAATGTAAAAATGAAGGCTGCCATGAGATTTGGGGATGAATTTAATGGTTAGAGGCATTTTTGGATACACCTTTCAGGAGGGCATGATTTTTGGCTCAGAAATAAAAAAAACAAATCTTCATGTTGGTATCAGGGCAACCTCTTCAGATTGGTCAGACAAAATAAGGCCGAAAGGAAAAATAAAGGCCAGATTCAGACTCTGGGCTTAATTTCAGGGTTAAAGGTGCTTTTGCATACAAACTTCGGGAGGGCATGAATTTTGGGCAAGATATTCATAATGCTGAGCTCCATGAAAGGGTTGAGAGAAAAAAGGTTGAACGAAAAAATGAAAGCCGCCATGAGATTTACAGCTGAATTAATTGTTAGAGGCACTCTTGGAAACACCTTTCAGAAGGGCATGATTTTCAGCCTAAAAATCAAAAAATTCATGATCCTGGCATCAGGGTGAGCTCCCCAGATAGGTCACGGGAAATTAGATTGAACAAAAAAATGAAGGCTGCCATGAAATTTGCAGCTGAATTTAAAGGTTAGAGGCACTCCTGGAAACTCCTTTCAGCAGGGCACAATTTTTGGCCCACAAAAAATAAAAAATTCCTGATGCTGGCATCCAGGTGAGCTCCCCAGATGGGTCAGGTGAAGTCAGGTCAAATGGAAAAACGAAGGATGTCATGAGATTCAGGGCTGAATTTTAGGCTTAGAGCAGCTTTTTGATACTCCTTTCTGGAGAGCACTGTTTTTGGCCCAGAAATCAAAAAATTGTTGATCATCAGGGTAAGCTTTCTGGATGGGTTGTATGCAATCAGGTCAAAGGGAAAAACAAAGACCACAATGAGATTTGGGGTCAACTTTCATGGTTAGAGTGGCTTTTGGATACACCTTTCATGAGCACATGATTTTTGGCCCAGAAATCTAAAAATTCCTGATTTCACCTGACCCATCAGAAGAGCTCACCTGGATGCCAACATCAGGAACTTTTTCAGTTCTGCCCCAAAAAACGTGCCCTCCTGAGAGGTCTCTCCAAAATTCCCTCTAACCATTAAATTCTTCCACGAATCTCATGGTGGCCTTCTTCCATTCGACCTGATTTCCCCTGACTCATCTGAGCAGCTCACTATCAGGGACAAAAAAAATCTAAAAGAAAAAGAAAAAAGGAACAGATGTGTTTGGGCTAGTTTATCATAAAATGAACACCTGTCCCTGCTTATATAAAAGAGATGGAGCAGGAATTAGAAAAATTTGAAAATAAATATCAGTGAAAGTGGAAGTAATTCAGAATTGGTAGAATTCTTTCCTAGTGGCTTTGCAGCTTTCTTGAAAATCAAAACATATTGATTTATTTCAATTTATACAGCTGCCCATCTCAGCTGCATAACCTTGGGTAAGAAACAGCATTTGAAAACATAAAATATCAAGGAAATCACAATTTGGGACCAGTACAGCCATCAACCCAACACAATTTTCCTGGGGGGGCAACATTCTGAAACTCGTTGTGCTGGAGGTATACTTGATCCATTGCCCCTAGATTTCTGGAAGGCATAAGAACCATTCTTCCAAGTGGGTTTTTTAAGTTTCGTGTTGAGGGTGGTGAGCTATTTCGTTGGGATGCATTTTTATGTATTCCATTTGCAGGTATTTTTACATTTGTGCGTGTGTGTTTTTAAATGTGTTTTAATGTTAATAAACTATCCAGAGTCTTGGGATAGGAATAATACATGAATAAATGCGATGTCAGGATTAGCCCAGGAAACTCCAGGAGACAGTACAGATTCAATTCAGCATGGTTTATTGGCTTCAGTCCCGTTACAGAATCTTCTCAGAGTGAAAGCAATTCCCAGAGTCACCCGACAAACATCCTGCATTCCTCAGGGAGGTGCCAGTCTCATTCTCTTATCTCTACCTCTTTGTTCTGGTGATAAGAGTACGCGCTTAACTCTTTCCGCTCTAGCTCTCACATGCACTCAAGTAAAGAAATGCAATAAAGGAATGAAGACATTGAGTTTCCCAAACATTCTCTGGAGTTTGTTAGATAGAACACAGCCAAGCTTTGTATTCTTAGCTTCCAACCATATTTGATAATATATATATATTCTGGAGAGTCACAGCTGCTCCACTGCTGTGATGTCATACTAGCTACACCAAAGGAGGTGAATGAGATTTTTGCATGGAAGCTCTTCAGCTGATCAGCCGTAATGTTTTCATGCTACTTACTACCTTCATACTTTGGCCCAAAGACAGAGAGGGCCGTGGCCGCAGAAGTGGCCCTAGATGGCAATGGTTTGGCTAGTAAAACCAATGCTTTGCTTTCAATAGCCACTGCACTGATGTTGCATCCAGTCCTTACTTCAACATGAAGGATGGGCGAGACAGAGATTTGAATTTTCAGCACACAAAGGCAACATGGATTGGACTTGAACCCACGACTTGGAGCTTCTAAATTCTTGAACACAACATTACCTTTCAGAATTAAGTTCCTATAGCGTGGCAGGACAACCCAGTTTGCAATCCCCAGTCTGAATCCAGCCATCTGTCTTGTATCCTTTGATTGCTGATTGGTCATTCCAGGAAAGATAGATGATAGATAGATAGATAGATAGATAGATAGATAGATAGATAGATAGATAGATAGATAGATCGATGGATGGATGGATGGATGGATGGATGGATGGATGGATGGATATAGACCTGCAATAAACTGATATTATAGTGGTGAGCATTGCTGCACTGCATTGCAGCCTCATTCCATCTTCTTTGGTTGTTCCCATCCAATTTTCAGTTAACCTGCTATGGCCACTGAAACTGTTACATTTTTACTGTGAAATTTGGTGGAAGCTGCTTCTCCTGATGGTTTTTTCTTCCCAATATTTTTACAATATGTTTGTACTTCCATAAACCTTGAGTGTTTTAAAGACCTTTTTGCAAAGGGATGGTATCTTTTGGGCTGTATAATCCACATCAAAAATAGGAAGATGGGTGGTGTTATTTATACCCCTGTTTATTTGTAAAGGTTTAAAGAAGCCTAGATGCCAGAAACTCTTTGGCTCTAAAGGAGGAGGAGGAGGAGGAGGAGGAAGAGGAGATCCCTGAGCCTGCTGGATTTCACAAAAAGGAGAAGAGTTGTGTATACTGAGGAAAAAATACAGCCTATTGAAATGCAGCTTCTATGAGAGGGGAATATCCGGCCATTTGCTTAGTCTTGTATTTTGAGAAGAGGACTTAACAGAAGTCCCACCCCTTCCACCCCAGCAACAGAACACCGATCTATTGTAAAAGCAAAGGAAGGACTTCAATAGAGAACCCAATGCTGCCACCCAGAGTATCTCTGTATGCAAAGTGACAGGCTGCTTGGAGTTTGAGAGGGAGGATCTGCTGAGATGAAAGCAGATGATCTTCCCGCATATAAAGCAGTTGGAGACAGTATGATGGATTGTAGCTGAATACATTCAGTCCCATGCGTAATTGCTTTCTGATGTTCCGTGCCGGAACATTATTGCCAACTCCACGCCTCGACTATATTATTTAACTCATAAAAGCCACCGAGCATTCTTTGCTTGTGAGCATATCACCCATACCTGGGTCTGGGGTCAGTTGTTTTAAAAACAGCAAAGCAAAGAAGGGGACAGTGAGGACTTGGGAGAAAGTGTGCTTTCTAAGGGGGAATTGATGTTAATTAGCTCTGTACAAGATCAGGCTGATAAAGTTCCCTTATTTTTGTTGCTTTAGACCAGTGTTGTCCAGACTTGGCCACGTTAAGATGAGTGGACTTCAACTCCCAGAATTCCCCAGACAACACTGCTTTAGACACATCAAGGCCCTTTCTATTTAATCCTTGGACATTCACTCCATTAGTCTCCCAATTCAGGCTGCAATTCTGTTAGTTACATTTCTAAAACAAGGGGAATCCTGTATTCTATCTGCAGTATTTGGGCTGTGCAGCACATCAGATTGAGTCTCCAAAAAGTGCTTCAGAGTGCACAACATTGTCCTTATCTGGAACAGCTTAAAGCAACCACAGCTTTCTCGGAGATTGCATGCCACTCTCTGCTGCTCCACATGAAGCTAGGAAGACCCTGCTGGTTTTTCAAGTCTGGATTTGCAGACTTGGGCTCAAGGATGTCCACAGGGTGTGGTCAAAAACATTAAAATGGTGGCAATGATGGACTTGAAGCTGTGCACATAAAAAACAGCACTGTTGTAGCTCCCATGTTGACTTTTTTTTAAACCATATCCCATGGACAAGTTCTGCAGCACCCTTTGGAGACTGAATACAAAGTTTTGCACAGCCCTCCTGCATACCAAACCATTCATTTTGTTCATTTCCAAGCGGGTGAATTCATCTGTAGTTGAATTCTGTAGTTTTATTTCTTGATCTACAGTCATAGACCAGATTTAATGCAACTCAACCACAAAAAACAAAGGGTATAATAAAAACGGAATTGTTAAAAGGCAAAATATATGGTCAATTGCCTTACAACATAGAAAATAATCAAGTCTTACTTAGCTAAAGTTTCCTGACCGCCATCATGATTGTACAATATTTGGTGAATTTTTTTGAGATTTCTCAAGATTGATCTGCTAATAAGAACATATTGTCTTCCATAGAACAGCCAGAGTGATGAGCAAGGTATGGGTGATATGAATTCAGAGCTCCAGGATATTAATTAAGAGGACACCAGTTATCATCTGGTTTTACTTATCTTATCTTATCTTATCTTATCTTATCTTATCTTTTTTGACATGCTGTCAGTATTGCAACTGGCTTCAGCTTATCCAAGTCTTTGATTTACTGGCTCACATATCTATGTATCTTTACTTACTTGATAAGCATCCTTGACCATGGATTTTTTTATTTTTTTAATTAAATCCTGAGAGTGGGTGCAGATAATCAACTTAGAGAAATGCCCATTAAGTATGTGTGTGACATACGAATGAGAAAAATACCCATGGATGATCATAATCCTAGGCCAGCCTTCCTTAATATGGCAGATGCCACCTGCTTAGGACTATCATTCCCATTATCTCTAGCCACAGTAACCATAGTAAACCGATACATCTGGACTTTCCTTAAGCTCTGCAGTGAGTATCTTTTTGCTTCCATGAATCCACAAAATTACTGCCCTCAAAGACAAGACATAAAAGGCAAGAAAATAGCCATGATCCTTGAGCACTTCTATCCTTCTTAAGGCAAACGGTAATGGACAATGACCCTTTGGGGAAGGGCATTTATTTTCCCCATTCTGTGTTTATGGCAGATGGTTCGATGAATTGAACCACCACCAAGAGCAAATGCTTTAGCTCCCTCCCTCCCTCAGGAGAAAGATCTTGAGAAGTTCTCAGTGAAGACAGAAACTTTTTGATAATGTTGCCCAAATCAAGTTCTACACATCCTCAGGTCATCATCCTGTCGTAACTAAGACAAAGAGTATGTCTGAGGAATCTCCAGGGGTGCTTTGAACACTCCCTATCTTACCCACAGGCAAACACAAAACCAGTTTTGAGGTTCCTCCTCTGAAATAAAGAATATTGATAAGAATAGCAATATGCAAGTTTCGCTCTGGGAGCTGTGAAGGAAAGCCTCAATAAAAATGTCAATGCAAGATGTGGTTCCTGCGGGACAAAAAGGCAAATTCCCTGCCAGTGTAAGAATTATGACGGGGAAAGATGGGGACCATTAATGAAGTCCCTTCTCACATTTAACCAAACCAAACCCTCTGTTGCTTTTTAAAAACATGAATTAGGGTGGCATAAAACAATGCAAGGCAGTTCTCCTTTCCCCTCTATCCAATATACTCTGAGCATTGTGCCATGTTAGGAATTATTCAGAAAGGCATTGAAAATAGTCAGTACTGCAATACAATATCATAAATCAGTGATACGGCTCCATATGCTTTCCTTTGAAGTCCTGCTACTGAAAAAAAGAAGGCCCTAGAGCTGAGAAGGGTACAGGAAACAGCACAATCATCAAAGGAAAAGCAGCATTTTTCTTGTGAAGAAATACCGCAGTACGTTTTCTCTTCCAACAGAAGGGAAATCTTATGAAATGGAGGTGGGGAACCTGCAACTCTACGATCACCTGCCAAGCTTGGTTTTGTGGAACCTTTGGCCTAAACTCAGCGGTTCAGACCTCTAGCCGGCTAATCTCTGGCCCTGCTCCAAGACCAGGGCCAAGCACCTGTGATCCACATTGCCTTCGGTGTTGGGCCACTGAACTGCTGCTTGGGGATTTGCAAGGCTGGAGCTCTGAGGCTTGGGTGGCAAGCCGTTTTCTCATTAGTGGGAAACCCTGTCAATTCCCCATCCCCAACTCCTTGGCTGTCCCCCCTCTTATCAGCTTCTAAGTTGGCATAGTGCCATGGTCTCCTTGCACCAGGCTTCAAAGCCACCTCTCTGCTCTACCGTCTTGGTGTGGGATTTCTTTCTCTCTCTATTTATTTTCAGAAGGATGAAGAATAAAAGAGGCAATGCATTACCAAACGGACATCCAGACTATTTAGAGTATTTCATTTAAAAAAAAAAAATCCTGCTGTTTATCAGAATCACAGCCTATTTCTCAAGGCTGCATCAGACAGGGACTTCCATACATCCATCAGCTATGAAGAGCAGACAGCCTGATTGGTCAGAGAAACTACTGTTCCAGCACTACATTCATCCTTTTTTTTTTTTTTTCCCCTTCACCCATCAGAAACCCCCATCAAATTTTGGGTTACAAAGCCAATCCTCTGATTTCCCAAATTAATACAGAGATGTTTCTGTCCTTTCCCTTTTCCCTTTTTGTTTTTGTTTTTGAGATCTGGAGCTCTCGAGCATCTCAATTGTCTGCCTCTAAAGGTGCACAGCAGAGATACTGCTCTCTGAGTCTCTGATTCTGACAAGCAGATCTACACTCCTGGAGATGATCTCTAACAGCATTGCAAAGATGTTCTTCTAAAAAATAAACCTCATGGCATTTAAAATAAAAATACCCCCCCCCCCCAAATATTTCATTTTGTTCTTCGTGTGTCAAAAATGAACATGTAATTAGCTGGTGAAACATTGGAGCATGGAAAATTAGTAAATGCCTGGATTTCATCCAAACTGTATTAATCACATTCTTGGGAGATCAGCTCCTTCGTCTTCTGCTGCTCATGAGTTGTGCAAGCCAAGCAGCCTTGAAAAATGTGTCAGTTGCAGACATCTGTTTGTTTCATTTTATTTATTGCAGACATATCCTGGCCAGTTGCCTTGCTAACTAGGCTCTTTAAATATCAAGAACAAATAGACTAGCACGTAAACACAGGACTATGTAATTAAACCTGCCCCTCCACACTTTTTATCTATTAGATCTCAGCTCTCTTGCAGCTGTTTATGGTCCAGGTGCCCTGACAACTAGCAAGATAGAGCCGGGGCCAAGTGTAAAGGCATTCTAGCAAAGCTGGCCCTGGTAGGTCCTCCTGGCAGGCTAATCCGCTCCTGATGATGGCAATTTGGATTCCTACTGGATTGCCACTTAAAGTTCCCAGAATCCCCCAGAGAAATGATATATTAGACAGGGTGAGGATTTAAAATGACAGCTCTCAAAGGCAACTACCTTCTCCAGTCTTAGATGGAGAAATACCTCTTTTCCAAGGGCGATACAGATATTTTGCAAGGCAGTTAGTAACACTTACAGGAGCCTTATTAAAAATGGAAGAGAATGTTTTAGGTAATGAAGCCTCTTCTCAATAATGCCTGTCATTCCCTGATAAAGAACCAAAACAGTTCCAGAAGATAGGTGTGCATGCCCTTAACAAGGAGCCATACCCATTAAATTTGCTACAACTTATTGAAATTTGTCCCCACTGAGAGATACATGAGCTAACAGTTACTAATTAGTGATGTTAAACAATATGCCCTATTGTGTTCCAGGGCATATGAAGGGCATTTAATGAGCCCATTCTTCAAGAACATGGGTACGATGTTTGAGGCATCTACTGCAACAACCTAAGCTGGCTTGACACTCATTATGACTGTGCACACTTCAAAACTGATTCAGAAGTAGTGCTTTGGAGCCCACTCAGTTATTCATTAAAATAACCCAGATTCCTACTCAAGGTCTCCTTTAAGTCAAGCTCAGTTTTCAGGGAATTTCATAGTCATGTCCATTTAGCTTTCTTGATGACAGCATAGAAGGGGTTTCCCTTTGCTTTCTTCTGGGATAATCCCTCAACCCTAGCCAGATGTAGTGATAAAGAATTACTGCTATTGGTTATGCTGGCTGGTGTTGATGGGATATGTAATCCAAAACCTCTGGAGGGCCCTAGGTTGCCTACCACCAAGCAAATGCTTTGCATGCAGAAGTAAGAGCTATCTGTTTATTTCTTGATTGGATTGGTTCACCACTTTTTAATCTATTTGATAAGTAAGGTGAACATGGCTGAAAAAAGAAGCAGGATTGGAGGGTTGTTGGGTCTATTTTGCAGATTCCGTTCCCTCGGTTCTTCTCTTTTCCACTACTTGCTGACTGGTGCAATTCCATCAATCCATCTTTTAAATTATCACATTGAAAGATGTTTCAAATTGGCCTGATTCCAGTTCTTGCTAGAAAGGGCATTAAATGAACTTGGATGCTGTCCATTTCTTGATTTTTATCACCATATAGAAAGTGATTGGAAAGATGTGACGACTATGTCTTATCTCAGGGAAAGCAATGAGTTGATTGGGGCACCATGTTGCTTGCAAAACCCCAGGATACATACACACACTCTCACATATTTATGCCTCAAATTAGGTAAGATCACCAAATCTCACAAGATGACAGTGTTCTCACCAAATAGAATCAGATTTGGGTTGAGAAGGCCAAAACCATAACTGACTTCTGGTGAGAATGCTGAAACCTTGAGAGATTTGACAACCTTGTGAGATCTCAGCAGTTTTTTACTGACGATGGTGATGGTAGTGGTGGTGGCGATGACGTATGAATGTGCAAAATCACTGGATGACATCTGGTGCCTGAAAAAAATGCCAACTCCTGTTATGCCTGTTAATCATATCATAGTCTCATCAAAGTTGCAATTTTCGGGGGGTGGGAGCAGAGAAGATACCTAAAACTGAAACTAAGAAGGCATCGTTTTTTGGGGAAGAGCAGTTAAGACTAATAAAATGTGTCAGCTGCAAAATTAAAATAGAAATAGCAGTCCTGTGACTTGGGAGAACGAGCAGATCAGAACATCTCATCCAAGCAGAAGTGGTCCACCTCACCTTATTTAGGCCCCGAGCATTCGTTCCTAACCACATTCGTGCCAAACAACACAACGTGCAATAGCGATGTCACAGTGCAAGGTCTGCCCCTTAGGTCCTTGTGTGGAAATCACGTGCAAATACAAAAAGGGCAGAACTTGCATCATGGCACCATAGTGCATGTTTTATTATTTGGCATCGTTGTGGTTAAGTATGGATAAAGCCAAAGACTGCCTCTCTCATGACTGTGGCAATTTGGGAGATTTAAACTGGTTCCACTGGTCTGCCCTAGACTGTCCAAAATCAGCACTAAGACCAAAGAGGAAGCAGATATAAAAGTATAGCACCAATGTAACCGCATGTGGTCACTCACACATACATCCTACTCAGAATAAAGAAACCGAAACCAAGGCACACTGGAGAATAGGGCTGAGCTAATGCTGTAGGACAAGTTCCTCAGGGCAACAAATCCTCTAACTTTCATCCAGCATGGCCAGTGATCCAGAACTTTGACTCCTCGGTCATAGAGCACCTAAAGGGTGACTGTTTGCTTGCCTGTGTTTTAGAAGTGGTCAGGCAAAAAGCTGTTCAGTTCATGCCTTGCAAGCTATTGGTGCAACCCCATGTCCTCTTCAGTTCCCAGAACCACTTGGTATTAATGGATGGTTTCCTTCCGGTTTGGAAAAACTTGACCTTTGATCTGCTAGACAGCTCCCCAGTGTAGTCAGAAAGATGAAAATCCAAGCAAACGGACACTGATCCATGTACATTTGCGTGAGCAGATGAAGGACCAAAGGTTTCTGGTCTGGGGCTGCACATTACCAGGAGATTGAGGCACACTCCAAATGAGGCCACCACACTTCTAAAATACAGCCCTTTGACGTACCTCCCCACATCCCATTCTCTCACTCATACACGCACCCCTACATTTACACATACATATTCAAATGTTTACACTCTTAGATATCCATTTTCACAGATAACACACAGTTCTGTGTCTCCTCTGTATGGCAATTAGGCTTTTAAAAGATCCAGTGACATCAGTAGGAGGCTTTTTAAAAGCTGGACTCAAGAATGATGGGGAAACTGTGTAAGGGATACTACAGAGTTTGAGGAAAGGAGATTCACTGGCTCACACCAAAAAGCTCCGTATGTAGGAAGTAGGTTTTTATGGTTTTGGAGAAAGAAGAGGTGATCACGTTCTTCTCCAAGCTCTTATAACTGGGTGGATTGTAAGAGCTTTGATCACCTTGATAGATATTTCTCTGCCTCAGTCCAACTGTTCCCCATACAGTTGAAGATGACAGTATTAATATTAATACCGGGGGTTGACAAATCAGGATGGCAGGCTTTGAAATTACTTATTAAAAGTCAGAATGGAGAGCATCACTTCACTCAGGGAAGCCAAAGCCGCAACAGAATGTGTGTTTCACAACCCCACTTACTCACCTGATACACCTGCAAACTCCATCTGTCTCTGAGAATACTATAAAATTTATTTGGACATCACGGGAAGCAAGCTAGAAGCAGTGAGATAAAAGCTATACTTTATGGAGGCTTTCAGTAGCTCTCCTTTCAGCACCATAAATACCACTGGCATCTGTAGGGAGATACATCTCACCATAAAATGGCAGAGGTTATTCATTTGTACATACGTATTACTCTTCCGTCTTTCTATATCAGCTTCCATATTTCCACTGTCTTTGGTTTAATCCGTAGCCTCCAACAGGGGCTGAATTATACTGCATTCTCTTCAGAACCAAAACGCTGGTTGCTGGTGCTGTGTGTATCTTCACAGGGTGGGTTTTGGTTCTATGAAGGCTTGAGTGAAACACCCCCTCAAAGATGCTTTGCAAAGTAGTACAGCCCCCTTGGTTGGCTTCACTCAATCTGATTGCCCCTTCTGCACTTCTGTTAGTTGGAAGAGGCTTCTGGGCATGAACAAAAGCTGTGCCCAGATGTTTCAAGTGCTGGTCAAGGTTCTGAGCTAACGTGAAGCATCTCCTTGAAACTAGCTGGCCTCCATTGCTTGAAGCTCCTCCTTGCCTTGCCCAGGCCTACTAGCTATATATTCAAAGGGGTCAACATGGGCTGAGATTCCTTGAGTATTTATAGTGTGAAAACCCTTTCCTCCTGAGAACAGACTTCTTTGGGGAATTTGGGATCATCATGAAGAAGGACCTCGTGTGATTAGCCTAGCCATCTAGGAAGCTATTTGGCCAGTTGCACTGCTGCCTTCATGAACTGCCGTTGCAAGAATGCGTAAATATGCATTAGGCAGGAAGGCTCCCCAAAAGCATATGAACCCTGAATGATGAATGAATGAATACAATACAGTACAATACAACGAAGCAATACATCCATCTCCTGTGTACTTGTGATAGAAAGGCTCCTTCAGTGTTAGTTTGACTCTTGGTGACTTCTTGGACACATTCAGCAGTTACTCCAGCAACAAGATGGAGGTAGTTGGCCACTGCCCTTTTTCAAGGTGGTTTTCCAACTCCTCAATCTAGACAACCTGGGATGCCCTGATGGTCTCCCATCCAACTTCTAACCAGGCCTGGCCTTACTTAACTTGTAACTGACCCTGGCAAGGAATAGCAAATACTGCCCCAATGAACCATGATATCTAACAACAGCCAATAGGGACATTTTTGTTAAGGCTTCATGACAGAGTGCATGCTCTATATGCCAAGGGTCCCTGGTTCAATTATTAGAAACGCCAGCTAGGGATAAGTAAAAATCCTGCCTGAAATGCCCTAAAAGTCCACTGCTTCAGAACACCCTTCACTGGTTATAAAACTAACTCATTCTCCAAATTCATACAATACAGAACCATAAACTAACCACACAAGCTGGGTGCTCACAGCAGGTTAAGCTGTGCCAAAACTAATCCAAGATCAAGTTAACTGAACACCAGTATAACTACTGGGCCTTGAAGAAATCTGGTTCAGCATTTATGCAGAAAGTGACAGAGTCAGAAATACTGGGTAGGTGGACAATAATCTGACTCATGGGACAATAGACGTGTACTTCCACTGCAAGAACATTAATTTCATGAGAACCATCTTGAAACCATTTCAGTGTTTCAGTGCTCTAATTGGAGTTGTGAAACTTCAAGCCTTGTGATTACAAGTCAATTCAATTTGCAGCCTGAATACATAAATGCCAGTGAGAGATTCTTCTGAGGAATCTAACCATTGTAGTACCATTTGTGGGGACATTTAATTTGAGTTATGCTTGGTGGGTGGAAAATCCTGTAGGTATCAGATTGTTACACTACCAGTAGTCCTTGACTTACAGCCACAATTGGGACTGGAATGTCTGTCACTAAGCGATGCAGTCATTCAGTGAGTCACACCCAATTTTACGATGCTTTTTGCTGCAGTCGTCAAGCAAATCACCATGGTCATTAAGCGAATCCAGCTTCCCCCATCGACTTTGTTTGTTGGAAGCCCCCTGAGAAGGTCACAAATGGCAATCATGTGACCCCAGGATGCTGCAACTGTTGTAAATACATGCCAGTTGCCAAGCACCTGAATTTTGATCACATGACTGCGGGGACACCGCAATGGTCATAAGTGCAAGGCTGGTGATAAGTCCCTTTTTTCAGCTCCATCGTAACTTCGAATGATCATTAAACGAATGGTTTAATACTGCCTGTATTCCTATCTGCCCCCAGTGCCGCAATAGCTTGGAAGCTTGATAAAGAAACTCAGGTGCAGGTCTATATGACTGGGGATTTTTAAATACAATAATCCCTGGGATCTCATGCAGTTTTTCCAGGATTGGTTTGTCCCTGATATCCAAATGCTAGGTTAGGACTGAAATTGTGAGAGCATTGGTTTGATGCAGTAGAGAAGTATATTATCACATACAGACATACACACAGAGACAGATATTGTTATACTGATATCCATCACACTATTTTCTTTCAGCATATGCAATATCATGTAAGGCTCATAGTGCACCAAAGAAATTAAAACATTAGGTCGGAAAAGGAAGTGAAAATGGAACTATATCAACCTTACACCAAGACTATTCACTAAGCTGATGCATAGCTTTCCAGGCTTGTAAGCCAATCTTGCTTCTACATGTCCATAACCAATTCATACACTGCCTATTGTTCTTTAATCTCACCCCACTCTTTCTGAGGATCTTATCGACTCCGTCCAACCAAACTTCCTCTCTTCCTTTCAATTCAATTCAATTTCTCTTTTTATGAGCAAACCACTTCAAGGTCCTTCTTTTATAAAGTTCATGCATTTGGGTATTCATTACACATTTGTTCAGTGTCCATTCATTCTTGACCCTACCTCTTCTTGTTTTACCAAGCACGCTTCTTCAGTAAAGCCATTCTCAGTGCATTCAGCTTACTTTTATGTTTCTCCTGGCATACCCAACTCTCACTTTCTTATAATATAATGGGTGGAAGCATACTTTTCTACACAGTGGTTTTCACTTCTTTCAGCAAACATTCATTCCTCTCAATGGCTCTCTTGCTATCCACTACCTTTCTACCAGCCTTTGCACATCTTAGAATCTCCTCCATCCGTTTTCCCATCTTCAGTAAATATTGTACCAAGCAAAACATATTTATCTCCTTCTTCTAGTTTTCCACCATTGATATATAACGTTCGATTGTACACTCCGTTATCCCTGACAAGCCCAACTACCTTGGTCTTTGATATATTAATTTTAGATCTATACTCCATCATCACATTGTATAAACTCGCATTCACTTCAAATCATTTGGGTTCTCAGCTGAGAATACTCATAGTTCACATACAAATGTGCACACACTTTTACATTCCAACCAGCACTCCTTAATGTCACAAGCATTCCTTGCATATTTGTCCATAAATACATTAACCAATCAAGGCGACATCATGCATATTTGTCTTGCTCAACACTGAAACCCTTCCTTTATTCTCACACAAAGCCCTGTTTCCATCACATACCATTCAGCAACCTCCAGTTCCATATTCGTGCAAAACATTCCATAATTCAAGCATGTTCACTTTATCATGGACTTCCTCTAACCAACAATCAACTTTATTTCTCACGCTTACAGTTGTCTTAATAACCTGCTGAAGAACAAAGATCTGGCCCGTACAGTCCTTGCATCTGCAAACCTTGCATCCAAGCCACAGTTTGGTCCAAATGGCAAAACATGTATTGTGACGTCATGATGCAAACTTTGCCCCTTACCTAATTGGATGCAACGTGGCAAAACAAGTCTCTGTTTGTAAGCCAGCTAGAGTCATATATATATAAGATGGGTGGCTATATAAATTGGATAAGTAAGTAAGTAAATAAATAAATGGGGCAGGACTTGTTTTTTTTGACAATGCAATGCAAAATGACAACCTGTATGTTGTGGCTTTAGACAGAAACATCATCTCTTTTGTATTTGCTTCATGCCTTTGCATGCAAGGCCATTCAGCGCATATTTCATCATTTGGATGAAGTGTCCGCTTCCTAAGGATAGCTCGGCCCACAGTATCTCACTGTTTGAAGCAGTCTTTTCTCTTACTGCAACTTGTTTCCTCATCCACAGCTTCTTTCACTTCATCATTCCGCCAAGCATCTTTTTCCATTCTTTCCATTGGCTTGATTCCACACATTTCTGTGACATTCTGTAGCAGAATTCTTTGCCCCTGTTTCAAACTGTTTCTACATCCTTTTTGCCAATGACCATTTTCTATTCATTCCCTGGGGACATTTTTCTAGCTTGTAATTCTTTCTGATACAAGACTTATCTTTTCTCTTCCCAAAGCTAGTCTACTTTCAATCTAGTTTCTTTCAAATCTCTCCTTTCCTTCCATATTCATTTTGTCCCCAAACCAAACAGCTCTTGGATTCAAGCTTTCTAGCTGGAGGAGCTTGAAAAATTAGAGCCTGGCAAATTAAAAGTCTAATGTAGGACCGGAGCAGCGTTGAATGGTTTTTACTGGGCATGGCAGTGGAAACTCAACACAAATGGTATCCATCCATCTGTGCGTATTATATCAGTTAGAGCACTTCTATGAGTTCAGTTGTTCTATAAGAGTTAGCGTAACTAATAGCAATGTTATCTCTTATTCATAAGCATCTCTTTTAAATGTAAAAGAATCTAATGTGTTCCGATCAGATAGATTTTAAAACAACGTATCTCATCACATGTTCTTGCCTTAGGTTCCTCTGATACATGACTAAGACAGATAAGATGTTTGACTCTGTGGAGCTGGGTGGGCAAAATTAGATGGCATGGTATCCCAGGGAGATCTCTCTACTTACACTTACTATTTTGTTGGAATATTTTAAAGTAGTTTTAGTCATCCTGGTCAAGATGAACCCGAATCCTTTTAAGAAATCTTCCATGAGTAGCTCCAATGGTCCAGGGTAGAGAAAAATGTAAAAACTCTCTGAAAAACTACAGAGTAGATCCCAAACAGGTTTGCCCTCACTACAACATTGGATAAATAGTTACTCCTGTTCTTTTACAAAACAGTTGTTGTTGTTGTTGTTGTTGTTAAAATGTTGTGGGATTTCTGAATACAAACTGATAAAATCTTGGCACATAACACACCAGATTTAACTGTGGTTGAAAAAAAGAAAGCGTGGATAATTGATGTGGCAATACCAGGGGATAGTAGAATAGAAGACAAAGAATTGGAGAAGATCACAAAGTATCAAGATCTGAAAACTAAAATGGAAAGATCATGGCATAAACTGGCTGTGGTGGTCCCAGGGTTTTTTTGGGTGCCGTACCAAAAAACCTTGGATGGCACTTAGAAAATCTGTGCATTGACAAAATTTCCACCTGTCAGTTTACAAAAGGCCACCCTGCTTGGACCCACACATATACTACACCGATACATTACAACATCCTGGGATCTTGGGAAGAACTTGATGCAAATGAAGCCCAACACCAGCTAAAGAACTGGCAGCTGTGATTTCACATTGTTGTATGTACAGTAATAATAATAATAAAAATAATGTACTTGCAGAGAAACTTATAAAAAGCAAAGTGGCGCTATTAGTATAGTCTTAACCCAAATTCTTACTTTTGGACAATGCCACAGTGACAAAGAGGCTAGCACTGATATTTTGGGTTACTTTAATGGCAGTTGATCGTATTAGCCTTATCTAATGCATTACTAAGTTTACAGAGTGCCTTAGATTTTATTCCATTTATTTTTAATGATGTTGCTTTCCTCATGAGTTTTAAACCAATGATCTTTCTCATAAGGGAAGGAAATGTGTCTTTTTTTAAAATGCCCTGTGAATTTCAGTGCTAACCAGGCCATTTATCCAGTCTTCTCACTTGTTTTAGAGGAGCATAAGAATGAGACCTTCTGATTTCTGGCCTGAACTTTCTGATCCTGGAGTTGGGGAAAACAGGAGCCTTTTCCAAAAAGAACACTTTTTTCCATTAGACAGCTAAAAGAAAGTCTCCCAAGCAAATAGTGATGAATGGGTCCCTTTAGGGAAACCGTGTGCATCATTTAGCAGATGATGTTTCTGCAGGTTAAATGAGATCTCCCAACCAGATTTCTTCTAAGTGTGTGTAGAGAGCATAAAAGAACACAATTTATCCCAAGCTAATTCAGCTGTACAAAGTGAGAGAAATACAACTAGTTTGTTTTTTTCAGGAATAGAGTGGAAAGTTACCTTCAGCTGAACTAAAACTCTTTGAGCTGAACTCAAGACAAACTCCTGAATGGATATATTCATGGAATTTTCTTACCAACACCATAGAACCTGTTTGCTGCTTCTTTCTCCTGGGAATTTATTTATTTATTTATTTTATTTCCCAATATAGCCCACATCTCTGCAATTTCTGGTGGATTCCCATCCAAGTACTATTCAGATCTGGTCCAGCTTAGTTTTTTGAAGTCAGCCTGGTAGCTACTTTAAGTGGTCTTAGGCTATACTGAAAACTATTTCCTATTTCTGTCTCTTAGGACATGTGGACCATATCAGGCTAATTCATGAGTTAGATCAAGAGATGCTAAAGATCAGAGCACCACTGACTGGATCAATTACCAAACCAGAATGCTCGGTTAGTAAATCCTTGATATGTCACCTCAAATTGTTCCTAAATTCTCATATACTAAATCATGGCTGCAGCTATTAATCAATGTGACTGTGATGTGAGGAATAATCATGCACAGGACATCTAACTGAAAATGGAAATGTGAAACTGGAAGTTGTTAGCAGTTCATGAACAAAAACAGCTCCTTTTTGACCATCTGTTTGTTTAACAAGCCATCAAGATGCCATTTGGATAATTGTAGCTCCCACTGCATTTGTTTAATAGGGCATAACTGTTTCTTTATGCTTCCTATGCATTGTTTGAATTTTGAATTCAGATTGAAAAGAGAAACACCCATTTTCTTTCTCTTTCTCTTTTCTCCCCCTCCCCTCTTTCTGGAGCACAGCTCGTTAACATACCTGGGACAGATTTTATGGTTTCATTGTGAAATTTATATCAAAGCGAAGAGGGGAACAGCAAAAAGAACTTCAAAGGTTGAAGAGGTCAGAAAAATCTACAGTGTGCTTTCTTACAAACAAAATTCAAACCTGCTGCACCTCATTAGATTAAAAAATAACCTGCCGTGAACAGTCAGTCACCTTAGCGGCTTTATCTTCACACTTGTCTCTCCTTGAATGGATTTTTTTTCCTTCGATCCACAACACTCCAGCTCTTTGTTTACAAGAAAGTTCATGCAAGTTTAAAAATGTAGAACCCATTCCAGTGTTTTCATGCAACCTATACTTTCACTTTGGAAAAGACCCTGATGCTGGGAAAGATGGAAGGCAAAAGGAGAAGAGGACGGCAGAGGATGAGATGGCTAGATAGCATCACTGAAGCAATGAGCATGAAATTGAGCAAACTCAGGGAGGCGGTGAAAGATAGGAAGGCCTGGCGCAATATGGTTCATGGGGTCATGAAGAGTCGGACACGACTTAACGACTGAACAACAACAACAAATACTTTCGCTAGGAAAGTATAAAGTATAAGAAATTCAATAATTTATTCTCAGCTCTTCTGTTGACTACATCATGACTGGAATTTTGTTACAGCACCTGTATTTTTTTCTTATATTTTCCAACATAAAATTTTGGCATATAAATAATATTTTATGAGGCTAAAGCAGGCAGTATTGTCTGTTAGGCTTCATTAGGTATAACCAATCCAGCATTCCTCTCTTTTTTGCTAGGCCATTTGTCTAAACAAAGGAGAAAACTCTAAGACCGTATGTGTGTGTGTCCTTCTACGTGTCCCAAACTTGTTTACCTATGAACTAGCCTTATATTAAACAGATACTTTATTGGTGAATTATCAACATTTCTTTATGCCATTCAAAGTATTGACAGAACAGTTGAACGACTCTTCTTGGAAACTCTCTTCTAGAAAAAAGGCCCTGTGACCAGACTTCCAAAAGTTGAATTGATAAAGCATCAGCAACTAATTCAAATGAAGTTTACAGGATCCAAATAATGGTTTCTGATGCATGAATCCATCAGGTTTTCATTAGAAGCTGGAGATTCCTAGGGTAGAAGTGTAGAGAATCTAAATAAGCAACTATCAGTTTAAAAGAAGTGTGGGAAGAGAGAGACCAGATTACTGTTACACAGAGAATATTACACATTGGAAGAGAAGACATTGGATTTGAACCTACTGAAGATAGAACCTATTGAAGAATATTCCAGAATCAACTTTAATGATGAGAACTGTCAATTGTTTGTAAAAGCTACTATCTTGAGTTGCAATAAAGATTTAGTCCAATCCGTGATGTGTTGGATTCAGAGAGCTTCTCCTAAGCTTGTGCTTACCTAGTGGAGCCTGAAAGTATCAGACTGTGAGTCAGCAGTGTATTTCATTTTAAGGCAATAAAAGAAAAACTCTAGAAAATGGGAAGCAATTTCCCATACGTGTCATCATTAGGTCTGGTTTCTTATGTAATCACCTGAGGATGACAGCACATCTCCTTCTGAAATATATGACAAAGGAGAATCTGGCAACTTGTCCTCACAGAATTGGATGTATAGATTTCTCTTTGCCATAGATCACTGCACATGAATAAAAAGATTGATCAATATGTACACCTGAATCAAGTAACCCTAATGCAATTTAGGTAATTTGGGGGGAGGGAGGGGGGAGAGAGAGCTGGAAAAGCATTAAAAAAAAGACAGATCAGTCAGTTTCCTTCTAGAAGAAATACATTTTACTTCGCTTCCAAAATACCGTGAGAGAAGAGTTACCTAGACCTCTTCAGCCTAAAGGCAACATTAGTAAAAACTCTGCTTTTTGAAGTCAGTGTTCTAATTGCATACAGCAAAGGGACTTGTAGCAGCTGAGGCTGACTTACACAAGCAGATGGTAAAAGGCTTGTAATTGGAAAGAGACTCTATAAAGTCTGGGGTCCTGAGCCATAAAAGTAAAGATGAACACCTTGATTCAGGCCTAGAACCTAACAGGCAACCTGTTTTGAGGTATTCCTGTTATCCATTAAGAGACAAACATTAACATTTTGCACCACTTGCTATCTTAGTTGTCTTTGAGGGAGTGTAATTCTGAACATTACCATGATCAATTGTAGAAGCTATTGAAACCAGGAATGGGGAAGGCAAAATCCTTGCTCTTAAAAACAGGGATGTTTGTACCTTTCAGAAAAAAATGCCCACCTACTACCATCTGCTTATCCAGAAGCCACTGGGTCTGGGAAGAATCATCTGAAGCTATTCAAAGGAAGAATCTATTAGGGATCAGACACATAAAGTCTCATCTGAGCTGCTGAATTAATTAATTTTTAAAAAATGGATCAATCCAATCATCAGATGGATTTTAATATCCAAATCAAACCAAACATTTGACTATTCAGATCAGATGTATTTGTTTTGAAAGTCCAATCTCTTTTGAAAGTCCAATTCCATGAATAGTCTGGACGCATTGAATCCTTGAGGATTCATAACATTGACACAAAAAGATTTTCACACCCCTAAAGATTATTACAATTATCGAAGATTTCACCTTTAGTTTTCCAGAACTTGACTGGCATCTCATTGATTTAGCCTACCTGCTTTCTTCAACTGAACACAAAGGAATTATATAAATTGAATGAATTTACCAGAACGGTATGTATAATCCATCTTCCCTTAAGCTCCCAGAAAGCAAGAGAGATACAGATATCATATTATTCTGTCATGCCCCCATGTACGAGGCTTTACTTGACTTCTACCTACACACACACATACAAATACACACCACCTTCAATGGACTATATATACCATTTTTATAGATTCTATATTCCCTTTCCTGCAACACTGCTGATTGTCAGGACTAGCTCTAAAGCCAAAGCATTGTATATAATCATCTAAAGTGCAATGGCCATGAGTTCAAGTCCCCATAGAGGATTTGAACCCCACAGAACAAGATCTGGCCCCAAGAACAAGATCTGATGACTCCCAGTAAGGATGAAACTGGTCACATACTGCCTGCTGGTGGTCAATATAAATAAATTGAATGAGTAAATCTAGCCAGGCCATAGTCTTCAGACATTACTCTGAACAGGGATGGGTTAAGCTTATTGGCTGAAATATATACTGTAGTTGCCTATTATTAATGTGTTTTTTCCTTTTTTATTATTGTGAGCCGCCCAGAGTCACCCATTGGGGGAGATGGGCAGCATACAAGTTTGATAATAAAAATTAATAAATAAAATTAAGATATTAATAGCCTCTAGCTATAACATAGTCCAGAAAACCAAGATTTCAAAACTATCTTGGCACCAGGACAGAAAACAAAAGATGTTCCAACCAAAAATGTTCACAGTTGCACCGCCATCTTGCCTCCATGATTCTGAAATACTAAATTCTGTACATTTTCCCCCTCTCTCTCTCGGTATGAAGTTTCTCACTGAGCTGGAACCCACTGAAACTAAGCTTGAGACAGAAGAGCTGACAGATGTAGACTCTACCTTTTGTGAGCAATTGGAATTTTGGGTGGGAGAACTGCATTATCTCTGACTCCAACCCATCATTCTTTTCCCTTTATCCTACAAGATGCCCTTTCCTCAAATAATCAAAATGTATCTTCTTGGCAATTACAGACCAGTCTGCAAAACTGAAGCTCTGTGATTACTAAATTTAAGACTCAGTTAACCATTACTGACAGCACATGATAGCATCTAACTGACTTTGATCTTGGAAAAGTTAAGTTAAGGCTGGTTAGGATTTGGATGGGAATGCCAGGGCTGTAGACTAGACTGGAAAGTTGGAAAAAAACATCCTGGAAGAAGGTAATGGAAAACCACATCCATACTGTTGTCCCAAAACCAACATGAACATGTCTGTGTAGCTACCAGAACCATGGAAGATTTGACTTGACTAATATAATCTTTCAAATGAAGATACAGAATATGATGAGGGGGACTTATTTGCAAAAGGTGGAGATCCTTTCACATTTCTATCACTCACCAGCCACCCTGGGACATTCCCTTTAATCTTACTGGGCAATTTCTTTACATGATGGAATTGTGACAGAAGGTGGCAGTTCAGTCTCTTATTCTTAAGAAACAACTCAATGATCTTCATTAATTTTTGATATCAGAAAATCTGTTGTCATTTTGAGAACCCAAAACAACTTGAGGACATCAAGCTGCCTATTCTGCATTAACAGCTCCAAACAGCAAGTTTTGTCATGGTTAAGGGACCCTGGGCAGAATAGAATAAAAGCAAAATGAAGATCATTATTTGGTTAATTCATGCAAAAATGGTTCTGTTCTTTCAGCTACATCACTTATACCACCAATTCCTTGCCCTTCTGAGAAAGAAGAGATAAAAATGTTTTTGAAGCCCAGTTGGTTGCACCAATGTTCAGTCCCCAATTATTACCTTCCTTGCTCAATTAATAGCTTTATTAATATTCTTTCATTTTCTTTCTTTGCTGCGGTGTTACCATATATCTCCTTGAAATATTTTTTTTTGCAAAAAGCAAACAAACTGACAAATCTCTTGAAGCATTTAAATGCGTTTATATGTCAAAGCAAGCAACTGCTTATGAAAGTACCTCTAATGGCCAGCACTTATAATGAGATCCTGTTTTTCTCACTCTTTCAAACTTTAGCCATTCTGCAAAAGACTGTAAGTCCTGTGCAACTTATGGCTTTAGGCAAATTGTTTGCTTCCTAGAATTGTTGCTGCTGATATAATGAACAGCTGTGAGAATCTTTTTGCCCTAGGCAAGCCCTTCCACACTTCATCCTCAAGAGAGACAGCATGGATTTTTGTATTGCAGTGGCTTCCTTAAGTGCAAATTTCATTCTGTAATGGTCTCAGTCAATGTCTGGAGTATCTGCAAATCCCTTGCTCACTACTCTAAATCATCCTGGTTAATTCTCTTTCTGAATTCCTGGTTAACTTATTTTTTCATATCTCCTAAGACTTCTTGAATGGCTGCCTTTACTTTGTCTAACTTTGGTCTACTACATAAGCCCATTCATCACACAATATATGATCATGGTTGTTAACCAATGGTTGTCAGTAATAGGTGTTTACTACCTCTCAGATGCTTGTTATGTTCATATTCCTTTTAAATCTCACCTTTCTTCCAAGAGGAAAAGATGGTGTTTTCCTGTTTTCTTTTATTCCTCCACAACAGCTACCTTGTAAGATTGGTTGACATGAGAGGGTCTTTTTGATCCAAAAGACCCACAATGACTGAGCTTGGACCTGAATGTGGGTTTTTCCTGGTCCTAGTTCAACATCTTGCACCACCCAGGGTCTCTCAACAAACCTTACTACAGTTTTCAGTGCCAGAACACAAGCACGATTTATGATGCTCCATTCAAATCATGGTATTTAGATTCCAGATGTTATAGAAATGTGCTTTGGATATTTCAAACCTAGAAATACTTATTTCTTATGCTTATTGTAGCTGGATTTTTTCAGGTTTATACACATTGGGGATTTTATTGTGTTTTTAGTCTTTTTATGTGGTTTATGCTTATGTTGGTTGAGTTACAAAATGATAAATGAATCTTATGAATCCTTTGTGTTCCCCATAGTACAGATTTCAAATAAATAAATGAATACCTACTTACCTACCTACATAACAAAAGGAGATGTGTTGTTCTGAACTAGTTGCCAACTGTTTTTTCTATTAATCTCGGATGTTTTAAGTTCTGCAGTGGGAACAGAAAGCTCTTATTTCACATTTTTGAAAGTGCCATTTCTTCATATTTATAGGAACAAAGTAGGCCAAGGGAAGTCCCATGAGAACCATTTTCCAAGAGAGTACTACTTCTGAGTATCTGCAACATGTGGATGGAGGGTTATGATATATAATGCAAGCCATCTGCAGAGTAGATTCTCTGGTCATTTTATTCATTTATTTTATTCATTTAAAAGACTTATCTGACCACCCCTTTCCATCCCATAACCATGGGCAGCTCACAGCAGTAAAAACAGCTAAAAACCATAAAGCCATAACAAAAATTCCCAGCACCCCCAAAGCAAACTCTTCTTCACAGGTCCACATTTGATTTCACTGAACTCCAGCCTCGCTCTACCCCAACACTTGCAGGAAGACCCAGCTCTTCAAAGTCTTCCAGAAGGCTGGGAGGGTGGGTGCCTGCCAGATCTCAGGGTGAAGGGTTCCACAGGGCAGGGGCCACTACAGAGAAGGCACACTGCCTAGGACCCGGTAGACGCCAACATTTAAAAGAAGGGAGCTGACACACACTATCTGATCTGGTGAAGCAGGCAGATAACCTCAGGGAGACGCGGTCTTCAAATAACCTGACTCCACACCATTCAGGGCTTTAAAGATGACAGCTGTCACTTTGAATTGCACCCGGCAAGGAACTGGAAGTTAATGCAGCTCCTGCAGGGGTGGTATAATATGGGCAAAGCACTGCTGAATTTTGGGCCAGTTGTAATTTCATCTATCATATGTGACTGGCAAGCACTGAACATGATGACCACACACCAGAGTGGTCTAACTAGTGTTTGCTTGTTTTCAGCTCGATGATGTCCATCCTTACAAGACGTTTTCTCTCTTTTTATTCCATTCAGAGAGTTTTTGCAATGGCGGAAAGAAAAGAGTGGGTCGAAGGAAAGGCAGGCAACACAAACTTCATGGCTACAATGTGTAAAACAGGACTGGCCAACTTCCAATGTCCATGCCAGCATGAGCTTCTGCGAATTGCTGCAAAAATCCCTGGAAGGCACCCTAATCCATTGGTAAAGGTTTCAACTCTTAAGGAAAAGATAGAACAGGATGGTTAATGAGCCCAAAATCCAAGACTCCAACCTTGCTTGTACGGTGGCAACTCCTTCAATGTGCCCATGAATGATGGTTGGAAAGGATGTCATCTCTTGGAAAATGTAAGTAACTGCATGAAAAATGCTACCAATTATTCAACTGACCCTCTACTTAACAAAGGAAATGTTCTTAAGCAATATTTATGATGATAAGACATGTATCTCATTGAGCACTTCACTCAAAGGATCTTAAGCCACTTAGGATAATCACCAGAACTGATGGCACATACATTTTTAATGAATACCACCCCATTCATCATGAGTGCCCTTGGGCATTCAAATCACTTTATTAAAACACACATAGGTATGAATCTTTTAGGTTCCTCAACAGACAGATCAACTTAATGAAAATAAAGTTTTTACATAAGTACACATTTTTGCATAGGGAGGCAACAGCAGCATCCACAGGAAATCATGATGTCACCAAATGGTGACACTTGTGGTGATATCATCACGCAAAGGCCACAAGTATGTAACTTTGGCCTTTGGCCATTATGACATTTGGATGAAGACAATGTCCCCAACCTGTCTTCATTTGTCACCACAGAAGCCCATGGAAGGGTAGTTCCATTGGATCAGACCAATCCGTTGGTGGTCAACTGCAGGCTTCTAAGAATTCTCATGAGCTAGATCTGAAGTTGATGCCCAAGTCCTATTGTGGATTCAGAAGTGTCCTCAAGTCCAAACACACAAGAAGGAACCCCAGCGACCTCTCCATCAGAGATAAGCAATGAGTATTGCACAACTTCCTACCCAGATAAGGCCAAAATCGCTCCTCTGCACATCTTAATTAAATAATTTCCCATATGTCAATACCAATCTGAACCAGCAACCTGAATCAACCTGATGAAGTGTTGGTGGATATATAGCTAACAAGCGCAATGAAGTGGTAAGCTCAGGTTTATCGTTGAACCGGTCCCTTCACTGGCTATATGCACCAAAAGGATGCTTTTGGTTGGTGTGACTATCCCCTCCCCCACAAAAAAGTTTCACAATAATGCTTTCTTTGGTTGGTGCAGTTTTGATGGGCTTTTTAAATCCATGTTATTAGTCAGTAAAAGGGAGGAGCAAGAAAAGAGGGAGGGGAAGGATTGCGGAGAGATGTCATGCTTTTTACCACCAATGCCTGGGAAAAGCAGGGTGACGATAGATTTGGTCTGCAGGGACATTCCAGTGAAGCGGGAGGGCCCACCTTAGACACTGTTTAGGGCCTATGCCTCTGTGCTGGTTGCAAGCATCAAAGGCAGCAGCATTTTATATGGGTCCCCAAATGCCCTTTGAAGCAGATGCCTCCTTTGTTATAGTTGTAGGCTTGGCATGTCCTAAAGGAGGAGCATGCTCTGTTTCACTGTCACGTGAAATAGCTTTTCCTACCTCTATTATTCATTGTTTTATTTATTAATGTATCACAAGAAGTCAGACTTTAAAGCATAAGAAGAGCCCTACTGGATCAAACCTAAGTCTTATGGGGTTTTGGGTTTCTCTCTCTCTCTCTCTCTCTGCTTTCTTATCTTTTTTGCTGGTTTGCCTTCAAATTGTGTTGTATTTTAATCCTTTGCTGCACTGTGAGCTGCCCAGAGTTTTGGGGAAATGGGGAATGCCTAAATCAAATAAATTAAATTAAAAATTAAATTAAGTCAGCACTGATATCCATCCAATTCACACATTATGCTTTATAGTAAGACAGAGGAGACTTTATACATTGTTGGGTATATGACCAAGTGGCGCTTTGGTTGCTGGGTGATTAGACAATGATCACTGTGGACAGAGACTTTCTTATCCATCTGAGATCAGTTCAAACACCCTCCTTTACCATAACAGCAATACTTAGAGCCGGACGTCATTTGGTGACCTGCGTAAGCATGTAGAATGTAGTACTATTTTTCTCCTTTTTATGGATACCACCAGAATCTGTATCTTTTCCACCATATGAAAGATTTGAAGGAAAAATTATCTGTCTTCTTCTGCTGTAAACGAATGCTACCCACAACTGCTGCTAAATCATTAAATGCTCTTTAATTTAACAAGTGTGCTGCACTTAGCACATTTTTATTTTATTAGCAATTAGCCCAAACAAATTATAATTATTCACCATCTCTTAGCAATAATGCTGTAGAAGTTACAGAGCATCCATAAACACTTTAAAAGTGAAATTATGTGGTCCCAGAATCAGCTGCACATGTAACTTTGATTGGACCACGCAATACTGTCGAGTCCTTTGTTAATCCAGATCACTCTTTTGTCTCAAGATTTGGGAGCAGCAAAATATGAAAAGATGTTTCACTTCCAACCACCAAGGTCCTCTTTAAGTTTTAGTCACTGTTATGATCATCCTCAGCTTCTCTCCACATACCAAATGTGGAGAAACCAATATGTTGATGGTTCAGCCATCCTCCAGAAAGTCACTTCTGTGACAGATGCAGCAGAAAATGCTTCATGAGTACAATTGTGCCCCTATCTGTTTTCATATGAGCCACAATTCTGCCGTACATGGGACTGCCCTTGGAGACTATCCTGGCACACTGTTTATTCATTTGATGGACTGAAATCCTCTATTGCCTCCAGAAGCTCTAAGAAGCACGTACAGTTTTTCTCCTCCATCCCCTCCCCATATCTGTGGTTGTTTGTACCGTTAAGTCAGGGATAGGCCAAATCACCCAGAGCGCTTCCACGGATAAGAGCAGACTTGAGCCCAGGCCTTCTCTCTTCAATTCCAACCCTTTAACACTGTCCTACACTGGCAGCAAAGTTCAGAAGATGCTGAAAATCCCACTCAGTCAGTGCCACTCCTGGGAAGAATCCTGTGATTTTGTGACCACTGTTAATATGACCAGCTGTTTGTAAATCCTCCATATAATAAGAACCAACTCTTGCTAAAATGTTGATTATTTTTAACTTTTTATGATGGTCAATGAAATGGGGAAGAAGACCAATTATGCTTGAAAAACTAACAAGAGATAACCAAAGCTTTTCAATAAGACAGATAATGCCTGTATCAGTATCGGCCTTTGACACTAGACCCACTGTCAATGGCTGAGTTCATACATTGCAGTAAGGCAGTAGGAGGCACCATACCTTATTCAACAATAAACAATCCATGACTTCATAAAATACAGGAACCAGGTCTGTGTCATGCTACTGCAACAGAGAATCCATCCCTAAAGAAGTTTGTCTTAGAGATAGGTTGGCATTTGAAGCCAATTATTATAAACAGGGTGCCTATGAAGAAATCCATAAGGGTGAAGAAGTCACATACAGAGCTGGAGTGTTGCAGGAGGCCACCAGAATAATAGATGTATATTTTCTTTAATTTAACATGTCTCTTTCAATTAGCAAATCTCATAACAGAAGTTACTCAGTGCATGTGGTAGCTCGGAGTAGAGAAAGAAAAAGATTGTCATTCCACTTCTGTAGGAACAGTTAATTTCATTTGTCCCTGGACTCTGCTTAGGTAAAAGCTAGTCATGAATCTATTCTAAAGGCTCTGCCTCATTGCTTTGCTAACATACATTCCTTCTGCCCTTGAGCTGGTAGAAAAATACATCAGAGTAAATTGTTGTGGACCAGTTGTTGACCAAAAGGCTGAGCTCCAATTTACCCCCATGATGAGGCTGGAGGTTGCTGTCCTTACAGTTTTGATGTAGGACAAGTTAAAGAGAACAATTGGTGGATTCCCTTGGTAGCAATTCCCCTCCCACCTAGCATCATCAATTCTTCCGTAGCAAGATTGTATTGAGACTTGCAAGATTGATGCCCTTTGACCAGACTAGGAAACCAAAGTTATGAATGCTAATACTACTTTTATCGTAAGGTTACATGAACAAAATCTTGCATATCTGAATACCCTTTCCCCCTCCCACTCTTTATCTTCATGAGAACTAGGGAGGGTTGGGACTTCCGGCAGGAAATGGTGGCATGCTAAACTCTCCTTGCAAGTGGAAAGTCATCATTGCAGCAATTTAGGGCTCAGGCAGGCTTCCTGGAGCTCGAAGAATTCTCCGGAGTTAAGGAGAATCCCAGAAATCGTCTGTGATGGACGGCACGAGCGAGGAGGATTCTGGAACGGAGCTTCAAGGTTACAGGGAGGGGGAGAGACATTCCGAGGAAAGCATCTCCTCAGCCCCCAGATGGACTGTGTGGAAGTCAAGAGGAAGAGACTGGCCCCTCCATAAGAGCAAGATGGTTGTAGTTGCTCTCGTTGGGGGATTAGAGTTAGTCTGGCGAGATTCTGTCTCTTAGGTGCAAGCTAATAAGGAAGCTGAGCTGATTCTGGACTGTCTCATGGTGATTCTTGGGCTGAACCTGACATCGTCCCACAGGTACTCGGACAGCTCTTCACAGCGAGAAGATCCCGAAACAAAGATTTTCAGGCTCAAATGGTGAGTGATCAGCTGAGAGGTGGGGTTACCATCAAGTTCCAAGTTGCCAGGAAGCCGTGAAAAATGGACACTCTCATTTCTAAGATCACTTTTTTTTGCCTTTTTTTTTTTTTAACTTCTATATGGTTAAAGAGAGGCTTTCTTTGGCTACTTTCTCCTTTTGGGGATTACCAGTACTTTGTGAAAAGATTTCATTTTCTTTTTTTGATTGGGACAGTAGATTTCTTTATTCAGCAAAAAAGGCAAAGGCTGGATTTTTTAAATTAATTTTTAAGCAACAAGAGAAAAGAAATTTTATCATCATCATCATCATCATCATCATCATTATTATTATTATTATTATTATTATTATTATTATTATTATTATTATTTTGGGTGAATCCACGCTTGGGTTTGTGTTATTGGACTGTGGATATGAGAGCCGTGTCAGCTGTTTTGTTTTCCTACTTATTCTGTGTTGATTGGAGAGGAATGTTAAACAAGAAAATTGGAGTTTCCTCCTTTTCCTTTTTACTTTGGAGAGAATATAATTTGTATTTTTGACACTAGAGAGTGCTATTGACAATGGCTGCTAAGAGATCACACTGCAGGGATGAGCATTTCTAGATTATGTTTCAAAATTTTGCAGAAAAAATTATTCAGTCCCTGGAGGTTAAATTTGCTAATTTGAACAAGAAAGTGGATGCTAAATGAAATGAGACTGTTGTTGATGTGAGACAAGTCGATGACAAGTTGGATATTTTGGAGAACAATATGGATAATAAAGACATGGAAGAAGAAAGAGAGTTGGATACCTTACTGGATTTTAAAGAAAAAGAACCTTCCTTTGGATTTACAGTTACTTCAGAACAGCCTAATGTTGATATTATTTTGGATTTACAAAAAGAAGATTTTGAAGCATTGAGAGATAAAGAGAACTTATTGAGGTTCTTCCTGAAAGAAGAAGACAAGGAGAAAATGATAAAGATTTAACTTGTGGGGCACTGTTTGCTAGGACTAAAGACTGACCTCTGTCAAAGTAAACAGAAAGTATATAAAGTACACCTGTTTGATTATGGTTAAAACATAGGTTGTTGTTTCTGATAGATTAATGGTGTTTTTTGGGACTAGGACTGTATGATGATGTTACTAGGATTAGTATTACTTAATATCAGAAAAAAATGAGTATAGGCTGTGTTCTTGATAGTTATTAGGGGGGGTTCTTATTGATTAGGACTGAATGAGGATGTCATTAGGACTATATGAGGGAGTGCTAGCATGTATGGGAAATATGAGCGATATGAACGTGGGAAGGGATGATGGTATACAATAATAGTATTGGGATTTTTATATGCACACAGATAGCAAAACACAGAGATATTCATGACTGGAGAAGGGAAGATGACAATAATGGAAGTAGCGGGGAGGGTGAAATGGATTATATTGAGATAAACAAGGGGGTTTAGCGTTGCTTCTGTTTGGAAATCACTCTTGTTTTTCTTTTTTGCATGGAATTGCAAAAATGGCATGCTGATTTGGGGGTTAGACAATTAATAGAGTTTAGGATTAGAGAAGTACTTTGTACTAGTTATATTCTTAGAGTAAAAGATGTACGTATTCTATATTTGTACCTGTAACAGAGAAAGTCGGAAGTCATCTCCTTTCTTTTTCTTTTCCCTCTTCTTTTCTCCCTTTGCACTTTTAACTTTATTTTTTCTCTGAACTTTTCATTCTCTCTGTTTTTTCTGTTTTCTTATATTTTACTCTTTACTGAAAATTAATATAGTTTTAAGGAAAAAAAGAGAACTAGGGAGGGTCAAGTCTGAGATGCTTTCTCAAATTATATTTCTGCCCCAGAGTCAGACTTCTTTCATCTGACCCTCGTCTTGGTTGCGGCTTGTCCTGCTGTTCACCAAGGTTCCTCCTGTCTATTGCAGTAACTCTCTTTCCAAAGAACACTCAATGCTTCCTTATACACAGGTCTAATGCTTTTTTGACATAATGAACCCTTCTAAGAACTATATGGAAAATGCTTGTTGGGTATGACACAGGCAGATGCTTCTGAAGAACCCAGGTGTCCAGTCTATCCTGCTGTCCCATCAAAATGGCCATGGAAGGATCATGGGACAGGGAACATGTCAGCAACAGAGAGTAGCTACTATAAGCTGGATGTATTCTTCCCTACCGGACCAAATTGTTGATGAAGTGTGCTAGATTTTGTCCACAAGAAAAATTGCATCAGGAGAAGAAGGACAATGGCTTCTTTAAAACTGGAACAGCTAAAAATGTCTGTAAGCTGTCTCAGCCATGGGGTAGAAACTTCTTGAAGGCATGGCATCAAAAAATGTTACCAGCACATGGCTGCACTGTGGTTGGGGGATGTGAGGATCCATTTGTAGTTTTGTAGATGGTATCAATGGTTTTTCTGGTCAAGATTGCTTCAGATCAGCAGCTGTTATGACACAAAGGGTTATTGGATTAACTCTCACAGTTCTGAGGCTTCTTCACTCAAGATTTCACCACGTGCAATTTGGTACTGTTAAACCATAGCCCTTGCTGCTCAACCTCTTTCTTTCTGCTAAAGCAGTCCTTGGATATTTACCCCAAAGTCCTTCTCTAAGTGCACCATGGCTTGGAGAACATCCCAATGTAGAACCAGTTCCATAGGTGGTGGACTTCCCTTACTGGCTGTGTTCAAATAGCCATTTGCTGGAAATGCTTTAATTTTGGATTCCTGAACTGAGTGAGAGGTTTGACGTGAAGGTCTCAATGGCTTATGCAGGTTCAGGATTTCTGTTCAAAGCAGGGCAGAACTTCACGGCAAAAGTCAAGAACCTCTATGAAAAGGACAGGAGTTTTCCCTTTTTCAGTGGATAGCTTGCCACATTTTGAAGTAAGCTACACAATCATCTGAAGAATTTGGAAGAGAAGGACCTTACGTCCAGAATCTACAATGACCTAACTGTGTCTCTGATCACAAAGTCCCTGGCTCTGAGTGATCTTCAAATTCCCAGTTTCTACCAACAGCACAACTCTTGCTGGAACTTGTTCTGGATCTAGTCTCGAAGGCAGGATTCGTGCTGCATGTCTTGAAAGGAATGCTAGCCAAATCCTGTCCTCTGTCTTTGTGGCGTGGAAGCCGTTAGACAGCATGGAAAAGCTGTCAAAGATCTAATCTGCATAGATCGCACAGCTCCTTGAACAGGGTGTAAACATGGTTTTTTGAGAATGTAAATACCCCTTTTTGTAAAAGTGGCAGCATTTGAAAGTTGTCCACAATCCTCACTGAAAAACAAACTGCAAAGAAGCACTAAAAGCTTTTACGTTTACTCCATGAAGTCTATACACAAGCCTCCTGGGAGACCTCCACTCACTTTTATTGGATGGCTCTTCCTATTTCCTCTGTTTAGATCTTTCGGAAACTTCTGGTTATATTTACTCTTATAGCAGAGAGGAATGATTTGAGGGAGGTTTTCTTCTTTTTTCCCCCCAAACAATACCATTTTTCCCCTCTCCTGCACAGTTTCTAATGACAGACTGGCCTACAGAATGAAAGAAAAGGCTGGGGGCTTTTTGCTACCAATAACGGGAAATCACTGAACATCTGTAATGTTGTGTTGATTGACTTTTTCTCCTTCACGGTTTCCTTAGGGAACTGCAGGACTAAATACAAAGGAAAGCAAAGAAACTTATATACTAAATGGAGATTTTAAGGGGAATTTTGAAAGCGCGGCTTGTTAAAATAGCCAAGGAAAGTTCAGGAGGAGGAGGAGGAAAGTTTTGAAGGGTATTTTCCTTTGATGAGGCTTTGAGTAGTCCCTGCTTCGCAACGTTCACAAACCTTCCAAGTTGCTGCTTCATAAAGCGATGTGCCTCCCCTACATCTAATGAGCAAAATGCAGCTATAATATTGTATGGGACTCCCATGGACTCTTTGGCACGTCCCATATGTGCTGCCTGTGCAGAACCATCTTTCAGCTGTTGAGACTCTTGGAGAAACCCCAGAAATATTCAGCGGGGTTGGGTGTGAGCTAAGTGTGATGATACTGCAACTTTTATAGGGACCTCCATGTCAACCTCATCTCTCCTCCCCAAAAGGATCTACCAGGTAGAGAAGATGAGGTATAAAGATCACTTTTTCTCTCAGATCTCCAGACCAAGGATATACACTCCAAAGTTTTGTTCCACAGTGGTGAAAATCTGCTCTTGGCTAACATCCACACACAGGGGCCCTTGGCAAACCTGCAACAACACATAAACTGCCAGTTGTTCTGTTTTGTTCTCTTTGTAATGATCAAAGATAAATTTATCCATTTTGGGAAACATAAGTGTCCTACACATACTCCTGATGGTAAGTGACATTTCATTTTATTTCGTTTAATGACAATGCTAACAACAGTTTTATTTGATTTCAGGGCCCAGCTAGGAGATCTATCTTAGATGGTCACGTAGTCCTCACCAACCGGTAGCACGATAATGCACTGTATATTTTATTTGCTGTGTTGTTTGCCTACTGCCTCCTGTTTGACCCTCTGTCTGACATAGACAAATAAACACACAGTATTTAATGGAAGCAAAGTAACCCCTCCTCGCAGAGACCAACTAAAATATCCTCAGCTAAGACCTGATGATCTGAGTTTGTAGGAAAAAGGATTATATGTGCTCCTTCCAATCCGTGGCCACCAGGTTTTGTTGATAACAATAGCAATACCTACAGTAACTATAATCTTCCTTGGTGGTTTGCCTGATTACAACTGAGGAGGAGCAAGACCAGGTCCACCATCCTCGCTGCTATTGTTTCATTGCTCTCTATCCCATTCCTCACCACAGGGCCGTATCTTTAAATGGGATCCTGCTCTAGGTGGTGAAACAGAGTTTGGGACATCAAGTTACAAAGCCCCTTACCTAGTCCCAGAATAAACAAAGGGCTAACTCAGCTATAAATCAGTTAGAGGAAAGGAACTCTCGGCTGAAGAAGAAAATGGTATTAGGTAGGCAATACCATGCTCAAAGGCACTCATCCCCTCCCTACGTGCACTTTCTCAAAGGAAAATAGATTGCTAGACACAAGGAATGCTGATTCAGCTCTGTAGAGGTCCTGAGAAGCAAAGGCATTTGGGAGAATAACATCTCCAGAAGACACAGTCTAAGACCCCTTTGTTTTACTCAAGTAAGCCATATTCAGTCCCATTAACTCACCATCCTAAACTCACTAACACACGTTGCCATAGCCCACTCACACTGACTAAATGTATATTATGATTTGTCTATAAGGAGGGCCACTAAATGCAGATTAGTCCGCACCATCGTGTTTCCCATACCTACCCATGGTTGTGAAAGCTGGACCATGAAAAAACTAGACGGGAGGAAAATTGACTCGTTCGAGCTGTGGTGTCGGAGAAGCCTCCTGCACATTCCTTGGTCAGCAAAGGTGACAAACAAGCAAGTTAATAAAGCGTATAAAACCAGACATATCGCTGGAGGGCAAAAGCACTTATTTCGGCCACGTCATGCGATCAAACTCTTTGGAAAAGGCAGTTATGCTCGGAATGGTCTGTGGTAAAAGGAAATGAGGCCACCAAAAGTCATGGCTAGACACCGTCAAAGCCGACACCAGCCAGGACATAAAGCAACTGAAAGAGCTGTACAAGATTGGAAAATGTGGAGATTGCTGGTCCATAGAATCGCCGAGAATTGACCATGATTGAACAGAGAGCATCATCGTCATAAAGAGGGACTATAATTCCTCCCCTTTTTAGGTTTGTCTTCACCTCTGGCAGTATCACTAAGCAATTTGTGCTTCAGTGAAGGTCTGTTGGTTGCCAGTTTAGGCAAACTCAAACTTTCTCTCATAGTAGGCAGGTTCCTCCCCTAACCCCCATGACCTGCCCCGACTTCCAGATTGTCACCGTCTTCACTCTGCCGAAACCATGAAACCTTGAGACGGTCCTTACTGATCCTGCCCTGGATATGCAAGTGCCCCCAATGGGCTCCTTCTGGCTGTTTACGCAATTGCATCCTGAATCTTTATTAGCCCGGGAACAGACTTTGACACCAGTATAGTTATTTCTTACCTAAGGAGAGCATTTCAACTCAACAGAGGGGAAAGGCCCTATATCGTACTTGATCGCTATTTTGCAGTGTCACATCAGTAGAATATGATGGGTATTTTGAAATTCTTATGATATGTGTGCTGTAATATTTATATCAGTACCTATGCTGACATTGTGGTTATGCCATTATTTCTGTACTGTGTCCTGTTGCACCTCTCTTTGTTTCGTTTTGTTTTTTCAAGAAAACAGTGAACATTTTTTAAGCACGTGACATGTTTCCAAAGCTATGACAGCTACATATTTCCACATAGGTGTAACAGATAAGTAAGCAAATAAGGAACAAGGATTGGATACAACTCTTTGCCGAGAAAATCCACTACATTTTGGGGGCAACCTCAGACTATGTCTAAAACTGCTCCATCTGGATAAATGCATGATTTTTGTGAGTGTTCCTGACATTCACGAGATATTATGCACTTCAGAAGACAAATGAAGGACCTGACTTATAATAGCTGAGTTTGACACTTGGAGTGTTTATTGTATTTGGCAAACAGATGCTAGGTGTTTTAAAATATTTTTAAACATTCTCCACCTTAGCTGTTCCTTGGGGAATTGACTGTTGTTTTTCCTAGTGCATTAAATACTTTCTGCGCGTAAATGTTTCCAAGAGACTGAATTGAAAAGAACTATGCATGAATTTACATGCATTAATATGCTATTAAACCTCCCAAGAACATTTTCCTTTATCCGGGTGAAAACCAATAATTTTAAATCAAAGCCTAATTAATTTAAAAGGTTATTTTCTTTTCCTGGGAAAGTTGAAAGAGAACACCACCTTAGTTGCTGAATGCAATCAGAAAATACAAATAACACTTTTTTAAAAAACTAATTCCAACGCTAATTTTTCTCCCTTAATGCCTTGCATAAAGTCTTCCCCCCACCCCCAGTTGCTAAGAGAGAGGAAAGGGTGGGGCTCGTCAGCAGACATTCAGAAGCCCCAACTCTCTTGATCAGTTTCCAAATTCCACTGCCTGAAAAAAAATACGAAAACTGCAATCCTACAATACAATTTCCCCGGCCAGTTAAGAAAGCAATTATTGGTGATATTTAAGGACCAACATAGTGGTCTATGGGAGGAGGCAAGTGACAGCATACACATCATTACATCGTTGTGGCTTGAACTGGACATCTATTTTTTTAAAAATAGCAATTGTATAGATGCTGCAAAGTTTTTCCAAAAGCTCTTTTGACTTCATTTCATTGCAATTTGTACTAGTTGAATAATACTTAGTGGTCCCAAACATGCTGGGTTAAAAGATTCTCTTGCTTCCTTGGCCGTTACATTCACAGGTGAGGCCTTCTCTCTCCCACCACCCCTACGAAGAAAGTAGAAACCATTCCCATCAAGAAATGGTAAGGCTGGAAGTTGGAAGACCGTTTTACCCAGTAGTGCAGATCGGTTGCGAGTGTTCCTACATCCATGATGCAAAAATGGCACCTTTGCCTTGATGCTGGACTGGCCTTAGCCAGCAACTCTCCCCAGCCCCTCCCACCTGTTGGAGGACGGAGCTGGGCACATTGCCCGTGCCCTACATTTGCCTGCTCCCCCATTGCTAAGCTCCCCCTGCCAACCCACTTGTCCCCTCTGCTGCAACAGATAAGGAGATGCCCATCTGGTCTCCCTCAACCAGCAGGACGTCCTAGATGAACCCAGGCAATTTGCTCTAGATGCCAACACTGTCCTGCCCTGTGCAGAAGAGAGAAATCACCCACTGAGAAGGGCTTGTCTTTTTAATAGAAAACGCCTTCCTTTCCCCTCGGTGAAAAATTGCAATAGCAGCAGATACCCCATTGTCTCTTCAACCCCCCACTCTGTGTTATTTATAGTCCAGCCTAAAATAGGAACAAACTACTTATTAAATCGACTCAATAATATTCAAGAGATAAATGGCCAGGCCTTGCGCAATAGGCTGGAGACAGGGTCTCGAATGCTAAAGCGGCTGCAAAGCCACAAAACGTTCCCATTTTTTGCCTCCTTCCCCTCCCTCCCTCCTCCTCCAGCCCGGCTTCAGATTTCATTTGAGCGACATCAGTGCTCCGAGGAGGAGGAAATGTGGAAGCAGAGACTGATTTCTGATGAAAACAGCCTCACGAGCCATTGATAAAGTTGTCTCTCGCTGCAGAAGGAACCGACTGGCGGCTGCATTATGAGCCTAAACTTCAAAGTTCGTAATCACCCCATTTGTTAATGCAATTATGGGACGGAGCTGCCAGTCACAGGAGCGGTGGGTTAAATTTGAAGGTTTTTTATTGCCTGGTTTAGAGGCACCTCCAAGGGAAAATAAATATTTCTTGCAGAATTTGCTTAGGAAGAGCTGCAGAAAGCTAACAGCAGTCTCCTATAAACCTTCATCTTGACCTACATCTTAGAAATGTATGTGACATCATTTAATTCTAGACCAACATTTGGACTCTCTCTGGTGATGGGAGAGCTATTAAGAGGTCCTAAAGCTGAATGTGAAAACTATTTGCTGGTGGAGGCTGTCAAATTAGCCCCAAGGCGTTATTATGCCCATAGCCCAAAGAACTCCAAACTACAAACAGGTTGTAAGACTATGAAGCAGACTGCACTAGAATCTCCAGATTGCATTCATGTATTTATTAATACATCCACAAACTGCCTTTCTAAGCCAGTATTTTTTTGGAAAAGAAAGAAATCAGACCAAACCCCAGTGAAATTAATGGAAATTGTTAGTTGCTACAACTATTTTTATGAGTAACTTAGTCTGAATGGGGCCCCATAATAAAGCATGATTTCAAAATGCATTATTAAAAGAAAACAGAAGAATGATGTTAATAATAATATCTCAAAACCAATATAAGCAAATTCAGGTTGCGTTTTGCAATCCCAAGGAAGAATTTGGCAGCAGCAAAGGAAGAGGAAGAACAGAACATGTTCTTCATTATATAATGATTTTTCTAGATGGTAGGGACAAGATCTACGTGTTTTCTGTTTTGTCTGTTTGTTTTTAAAGACGTTCCAGCCATTCTTGCTCGTGAACAACAAGGAACACAACGGAGGGAATGTCCATCTTGTTCGTATGGGGAGATACAACAGCCAAGGAAATGGAAAAAAAGGGGCTCCGTCAAGCACTTTTTCATGCCTAAAGAACAAGGAGATGGTGACGTGGTGGTACAGCGCCTTGGCTTCAGGAGCGAGAAGATCCCAGAAGATGGGACAAGGTGAGTTCCCAGCAATGGAGGAGCATCCATCTTGCAGCGCAAGAGGAAACGCTGCCAGTCCAGTGATGTCTCACCAAGATCTTGTAAGCCCCATGGTGTTGAGGGCACAGAGAGGCAGTTTGGGGGCAGCTGTTGAATGTGGAAGTGGTGGGGGCTCTGTGGACATCTTCAGCTCTACCTTGTGACGCTACATGTATATTCTCTTATTTTTCCTTGGCTCCGCTCCACTGTCCATTTTCTGCACCATACACAAACTGTACATAGATACCCATATTACAAAACTGTATAAGGAAGAAACCACATTACGTATTGCCCATCCCATGTGCCATTCCCACAAAAATATTTCCAAATGCTTCTTCTGACTTTTCTTCCAGGTATGTCCTCATTTAGCACTCAGTAAGAATAAACCCCAAGCAGACCAGTGACCAAAAACCCATCCTCAAACATAGACACAACGTTTCGTCCCCCGGTTGATGGAAGGATGAGAGCACATTTCTCTTCTGTTCTGTAATCTTGGCTGAACGTTCTTCTTGCAGTTCCTCCTTCTTGGGACAAAGGTGGGAAGCTGCTGGCCTCCTTTCCACAATGTTCTTTCCTAGAAGCCAGAGACCACAGTTGTCCAGTGCTAACTGCCATGATCTACCAAAGATCATGTTCCAGGAAAAGCATCGGGAAAGCTCAGTTTGCAACATGTTCAACTTCCTTCTTCGCTGCCACGTAAGCCTGACTTTAAATGCCTGGGATTTGGGGCCAGATCTTCTATGCCAGAGGATATGGCTCTGGCGTGACAGCCCCCTTTTTAATTTAAACCCAAGCCAAAGCCTGGATGTAACCTTTCCAATGAGATGGGTGCCAAAGATATTAGCATTTTGGTTCGTGTCGCAGGGTAGAACGATTTATAAAAAGACCTGATCTTTAAACATATGAACTGCGAGGTTTTTTCCATACTCGCTTAATTCACAATATGGAAAAGGCAAGAAAAGGAGGCTTTTACAGGGAGGCGTTTCGGTGCAGCGCTTAATCCGAGCTTCGCTTTGGAACCTGGGTTTAATCGTTGGCCTGGAGTAGGCGAAATAAGACAGACGGGGCACGGTGGTTCAGCCTCCGCCATAGACACTGCCAGGCTCTCTGTGGCAGTGCCAGCCCTGGGGCGCCTGGCTCCGGGAGGCCTGGCTGGCCCCAGCCCTGCTCATATTCCAGAAAGCCTTAAAAGGATGGCTGTTTTCCCAGCCTTATGGGTCAGGAGGTTGCAAGGAGCCCATGGGACAGTGGTTACGGGTGCAATACTTGTTTTCTCAGCTGCCGTGATATGTACAGTGCGATGATTGGTTGCACACGCACACTCACACACGTGCACAAATGCACAACTACTTCGGCTGCAAAGAAACAGAAGACTATCCTGCCATCTGGTGGCCTCCTAATTTTTTGCAAGCCAAATGCACTAGCCGTAATAACGCACAATTAGGTTTTTTAACAGTTTCCTTCTTTTTTTTTAATTAATTGCATTTACACAAGTCTGCTCCTCCCCTTCTTAATCCCCCAGCTTCTTTCCCACGCGTGAAATCGTTGCGGAGGCTCTACGAAACCACCTTGATGTCTGCGCCCCAAACAGCCGCCAGGGGGCAGCAAAGCGACGCAGGAAACCGCTGCCGTCTAGTGGCCGAGGCAATATTTGCAGCCGGTCTGGCAAGTCTATTTAAATACAGGCACGGATGAAATGCATTTAATTAATTGCCTTCATTAGCTCCCCTTTTTCGTCCTCTCCCATTCGCAGTCCATCGCATGCACCCCCGAACAGCGGGGGATTTGCTTCCGAGTAGACCTACTGAGCACCGCGCCTAAGCCGTCTAATAGATCCCAATGGACGGCGCTCGTGCCCGTAGCCAATATGGCAGCGGCTCTTCGGCTGCCCGCTCCCAAAATGGCCGCCGCTCTCCCTCCGAGCGGAAGCCTCTCGAACTTTCCGCCCGGAGACGGCCATTTGGCGAGCGCCCTCGGAAGGAACGTCCGTTGCCTTCACTCAAGATGGCCGCCGCCGCGCGGTTCACCCACTCTGGGGCGGGGCCCGTACCACGTGATCCGGCCGAGCCAACGGTAGCGCGGGGAGGGCGGACGTCCCTCCTCTTGGAGACGCCGACTTCCGGGAGAGCCGCTGCGCCGCCGGCAGAAGGACGAGCAGGGGGAGGTGAGTGGGCCGCGGCCGGCGGGTGGACGCTTCTCCGGGCTTGAGCGGCGGTGGCCTCCAGGGCGCCGCGTCGCCGCCCCCGCAGTCAAGGGGCGGCGGCGGCGGCAGCGGCAGCAGCAGCGAGCCTACCTCGCAGGGCCGTTGTGGGGTTCCCCTCCTTCCTGGGCCCAGATGCCCCCGGGGCCTCAGGAGCAGCGGCTTCTCTGCTGGAGGGAGGCGGAACGGGGGCACCTCCCTCCGCGCAGAGGCCTTGTTTCTCAGACCGGCCTACCTGGCAGGGCTGTTGTGGCAGGCCGCGCATTCCTCCTGGGCCTCCCTGGGGAAGAGCGAGCCGTCAGGAGGGGCCGTGGGGGGGGGCCGCTGAGCGACTTCTGCCTCAGTTTCCCTGCGCTGAGCCAGGGCCTCGGCCGCCCCGAGCGGGAGGGCTTCCCCGGCTCAGGGAAGAAGAGGAAGGGCCGCCCTGACGCCCTCCGAGGGCCGGTGCTGGATGGGGGACCACCATGAAATCTTTCGGCTGCAGAAACGCCCCCAAAGACAAGAATCAAGCTTGATCGGGGGAGGCTTTATGTTCTAACCATCCCATGTACCTTTTTATCTCTTTCCTTACAATTAAGATCAACTGTCTATTCATCTGAAACACTGGTACGGCCGCCCACCTTAAAGCAACTCTGGGTGGCTTACAACCAATAGAACGGCATAAATTAATGTAAAACGGCATAAAAACCCAACAAAAAATAACAACGGAGCGTGTACAATGCAGACAAAATTGGTGCAATAGCAAAATTGTTTTCTGTATGAGGGGATGTTCAGTTATTTAAACTGTATTTCAGTATGGAAATACTGTTTCTCAGCGTAATGTAACCATGGGATAATACAGCAATTTATTTATAAAAGTGCAAAGAAATTAAGAGATCTTGGTGATCTGTGTTTAAAAACTCGGCGTATTGGTGATCATCAGAACAGCAATGCTTTGCCCTTCATGCTAAGTTGCCCTGTCTGGTGCAGTAATTATCATTTCATTTTAGGGTTAGGAGACCTGGCAGATGCTGGCACACACATGGCATTACTCTTTGTGACATCATGCAGTTTTGACTCAGCATTTACTGGTTTGCTGTTAGGGACTGACACTGCACACTAGACTCCATGCCATGGAATAGTCAGTCTCTTGCCTCCCTCTGTTGGCAGCTGCGCCTTTCTGTTTTAAAAACTTCAGGAGAATTGGAAGTAAAGTCGGAGACAGAAAGGCTCAAATGATATACTTCTTGGGCATCTTGTTCTTTTTAAAATGCATTGATAACCTAGCCTTATACATGTATGTTCAGATGTAAGTTATATAAAACTAAAGCTGAAATGAGAATATTTTTCTAAGTTTGCCTACCAGTGAGTGTGCTGGATTTAAAACCAAATTGTTTAATACGTCACAAAACAGTGCTGTCACGGTGCTTCTCATTAAAACGGCATATTCGACCAGCACTTGTTCAGGAATTATTTCCTATAATCTCTCTGACAGAAGGATCCCTTTTATCTCAACTGTAATTACTAAGAGGCTCTGGGTAATCTTATCTGCAAGAGGCATTCGTATTTCTGTTCTTTCTGTTGGAAGTTGCAATTCTGATAACAGTGCAAGCGTAGGTACATATATAAATGGTTGTTGATTTTCTCAGTTTAACGTGGAATGCATATTCTTTTAATAGCCCAGCAGCTGGATTTTATTTAAAAAATATATCGGGGACCAATTATTACTGGCTTGGTTTTCTTCTCAATGAGAGAGTCCCGAGCCACTTGCATACCTAATTATGTCTCTCATTATTCCAAAACCCAACTTGGTGGCATCTTCTGCTTGTCCTTAGCCCATCTTGAAAAGCTAAGCAGGGTTGGACCTGATTTATACTTGGATGGGAGACAAGTAGGAAATCCTAGGACTGGGAAGCTGGAACTAGGCTGAAGCTGCCATAACCTAAAGATGAAGCAGGCAGGTAAGCAGAGAGGACAAAAGCCAGGAAACTTATCTATGAGATCCCTTCAGGGAGGTAGATAAGAAGGAAGCAAGTAGTTAAGGAAAAAACAAAGGACCTGAACCAGAAAAAGGAAGTTGGGCCTGAGCACATGGAAACCCTCACCACAATCCCATCAACTTGTAAATCAACCCAGCAAGGACTTTTGGGGATAAAATGGGTCCCAAAGACCACCCACTCTGAGTCGTCTGAGTCACCTTTGGATCCAGACTTGGCGGCTTCCGTCCCTCTAGCTAGTGCCTGGCAGCTTAGTTGGGAAGGATATGGGTAAGTGTGGATGAGCGTGTGTGTGTGTGTGTGTGAGAAAGAGCAAATGTACCTTGCAACCAGTAAAGTTTTGCTGTTATTTTAAATTCACTGGGTCTCCGTGTATTCCAAAGAACCTCTTGTGCCTCAATGTTCGGTTGGAAGTGATTTGTGTGTATCCCTAATTATTTCCCGGCTGTTGACCAGGGCTGTGTGTCTGTCTGCTCCAGCCGCACCTCTCTGGAAAACCCAGGTAGAAAGCAAGGGGGGCTGACAAGATCCGCGTGCCTCAACAGGCTGTGTGTGAGTGAGTGACATAAGCACTGGGAGCAGCGTGTGTAACACCTTCCAGAAGAAATTTCTATCCTGGCCATGAGGTCCTCAGGGGTCAAGCTGGCTTAAGAATATTCCAATGTGGTCCTGTGTTCTTTGCATCATCATGCAGCCTACTGCAGCCATGATCCCCCGCAAGAGAAATTGGATTGGACTGCTTTTATACAACTCTGTGAGCAAGTGCGGTGTTGCTCAGTTTTCTCCTGCTTTTGCTGGATCAGACCAAAGTTGCTGCATGGTAACTGCCTTGCTTTCATGTGGTTGCAGGCAGAATTTGCTGTTGACTTGGTTCCCGCAGCCATGCTGGCAGCAAGGTTGGTGTGTCTTCGGGCGCTCCCCTGCAGGAGTCTTCGTTCTGCCGTCACTCAGATTTCACCAACATTGAGAAATCCCTCCCTAAAGACAAAGCAATGGCTCATGCAGCCTTATCAGGTATGTGTCTCCAGAATCTCATCCTTGCATCATCATCATCATTATCATTATTATTATTATTATTTCCTTTTATGCACAAGTCCTCAGTGCCAGCACCTTGTGGAACTTGGCTAAACCTGAAGCAGCTGAGCAGGGTCGGTCTGGGATAGAGCTTGGAGGAGAGATCACAGGGCATCCTAAGCTGGAGGCTGGACAAAGCAAAAAGGGAAAAAAATGCTGGAAGATGCCAGCAATGCCAGGATGTGTCCATGTGGACATTGGGAGGTGAATGTGGCCCAAGGGAGTCATTCCCTTTTTTGCATTTATTGAGTTCATTAATCACCCTTTGATATGAGCAATTATATATTTTTTTCCATTCAGAAAGGCAGGCAAGGGATCTGGCTCATAACTGGAAGCCTAACAGGATCAACTGGCCAGCGTGGACTTGAGTTCGCAGAACAAATGCAGCAGAAAGAAGAGGGGAGACATTAGTTATGGGGTTTGAGCTTAATAGAAAACCAGTTTTGGTTGGATGCCCCAGGGACTGGAACAGGTTTAAAGGGAAAAGTCATCTGTCGCTCTTGGTTTGTGAAAGAGGAGGGGTGAAACAACAGAGCAAGGCTCACTGGCGTGCCAGGAAACCCTACGTAATAGTCATGGTGAATCCAGCCAAGAATCTCTGTAATCCAGCTAGCGATGTAGGAGAGGCCCGTAATCAGAATCTGAGTGATGTATTCCTCTCTTAGGTACACATTTTCCACAAGTTGATGTAGCTGTATCAGAACCCACGATTTTCCTCTGTCTTGGGCTTCTTTCACAGGCATCTGTGTTGACATGGAAACCATTTCCTGGGTGCAGGACCAGGTGGATGTCTGCAGAGGATTGACCTTGCAGACATCTGACTTTCAGGTTGTGACAGGAGAGGCAGGAAGTTGGCTGTAATGTAGCCATGTGAGATAAAGTCAGATGCTCAGTGCTTGTCCTTGTCAATGCCTAAAAAAGGGGTTGTATGTGTTTGCAGTCAAGTTACAGAGTCTCCCAGCTGGTTTCAAAGTTTAGTATTTATTCCTCCAGAATCCATCCTTTTACTCACACAGAGTTTTGGGGGTTTTTTGTTTTGCTTTGGTTTTTTTTTGGTAAGTGAGATCTCTCATGTATGCTGATCTTATTGACCGACCCAAGGCCACAGAACACAGGCATGCAAGCCGTGCTCCTCCACATTTCACCCCTCTTGAAAATGATCCTTGACTTGCTGTTTAGTTTTCCTCCCAGTGGTTGGGAGGCACAGCTGTCAGCTATGTTTCCTTCGGACCTCTAGAATTCACTTTTCCTTTTTTGAATAACAGGGATATGCCTCCAGGGTTCGGACAGGGATACGCCGAGGGAAAACTGGTCAGGAAGTTAAAGAAGCAGCTTTTGAGCCATCAATGGAAACAGCCTTTAAAAGTAGGTGTGCATATGTGTGTGTGGGTCTTAGCCCTTTGCCAGAATCAGTGTGGCTATAAATCAGTAGGTTTCTGTGTTTTTCCATCCCAATTATTGTAAGTTCTGATTGAAAGAGGTATGCTATGCAAACAAAATATACAATCTGATTATAAATTAAACTCTGGAGTTGTGCAGGATTCAGAGCTGAGCCAGCAAAGGTACTTTGATTCTGGTGTGGGCGCCCTCTCTTTCTTTCTTGGCAGCGCCTTAAAGGAGCACACAGGTCTTCAGTGGGGTCTGCAGAACAGGAAAATGTGCTTTGTTTCATCCAAAGCAACCCCACTTGGAACCACCCTGGTTAGAACAGAACTTGAAACTGCCAGAGATTCTGTTTCAAACGCAGAACAAAGGTTTCCCAATGCAAGGATTTGTTCTGAGCTTAGGCCGTTTGAAGTGCTCTGCATTCAAATTGTTTGTCATGCCCCTGGCAAACGAGGAGAGGGATTTAGCAATTCAAAGTCCTGGGGGACATGATGGCATTTTCACACATACAATTTTATATACAAGATATATAATCCAAGCCAACTAGTGTGTAGTTGCATAAGTTCTGTTGGACTTATTAACTGGCTGGCATCACTGTGTTTAGATCCAAAACTTGGTATTCTAGCCTCCGCACAATCATCTACTTAATCACCTAAAAAGTTGTGTATTTCTGTGTTGTACCCAGTAATTGCCCAAGATTTACAAAACTGTTCATGCATAAATTGTCAGTAACTAGAGCACCTTTATTTTCCATTCATATTTAAGGAAGCAGTCTTAATCCTATTGTTCGTATATTACAGAGCGCTCCAGAAAATGCATTAACTTCATAATTCCTCACTGTCCTGTATCTTAACTGGACATAATTTTACCAGGCACAAATGTGTAAACCAAACAAACGTTTTGAAGCCTGCTATGTTTTAGTTTCATTATATGCTTCAAATGTGCCTTTTTCAGGAAATAGGGTTTAAATCAATTTCTGTTCATGAAACCTTGTATCCACTTTGTGGCTTGAGGATAATTGCTGTCTTCCTGTAGGTTTATGAAACATCTGGATAGGCACAAAGTGAACAGGCTTTGAAGCAAAGACACTGTACTGTCTCTTTTTGGAGATGTTTGATTTGTGGCTGAGCATAACTCAGAATTCAGTGGCTCATATTTTAAGTAATGGAGAACTCAGTGCAAAGGACCGAAAATGACTCCAGGTTTTGGGCTCTCTCTTAAAAAATATTTGGGGCTGCTTTCCTACCTGTCAAGCTGAACACAGACCCAAAGTTACAAATCCATTGTCCACTGTAGATATGGCCAAGTTTTGAGGGCTGCAAAAATACAAAATGGAGCTAATGAAGCAATCAGAAGGTAGGGTGGCACCCATAATAGTTAGACCGCCTGCAGTTCCCTGGGATCTGCATTGTAATTTTTGCTGCCTTCCGGTGGAAAAGGAAGTGTGAGAAGCTTAGTGCATCTAAAGCAAACACTTAATGCATCTAGAGTAGTAACCAAAAACAGTACATCAAACTGCAGAAAGATTGTCCTCCCTGTCTTTGAAAGGTGGGCAGGAAGGTAAACAAAAACATAAAAGACATTGAGCTAATAGTCTTTAAGACATGGTAAGTGGCTGCTGAAGTGAAATTGGCCGAATGGATAGCAAGTCAGGCAGGCCAGAGATGTATGTCCTCAAAATTATCCTGTGAATCTTTGTTTCTCCATTCTGAGCCTCTCTGTTCCTGATGCATGTTCAGCTTTTCAGCACGTATTCTGCCGTAAAGTAGGCCCTTAGCAGAAACATTTAGGAAATTGCCTTGGTGTTACCCTTTATTAAGGAGAGAATTATTTCAAGTCAATTGCTGTTTTCTCTTTATCAGTTGACCAGGCGGGAAGATGGATAGTTGCTGGGGGTGCTGCTGTCGGTCTTGGAGCCCTCTGCTATTATGGGTTGGGGATGTCCAATGAAATCGGCGCCCTTGAAAAAGCCGTGTAAGCAATTTATTTCTAATAGGAACCATTTATAGAGTGTCTCTTGGCACACCGGCCTTCTGGAAGCTCAGCAGATATGGATCGGTTTAGTGACCTAATAGCTATGTACATGTCCTGGCTAGAATTCCATAATGGAGGAAACGTGACATATTCATCTCGCAATTAAAGTAATTACAGTAAAAATCAATTTATGGGTAGTTTTGAGCACCCACTGGAGAAATTGTAGTGGAAGGTGATTTGTGATTCAGAACACAGCAATAATATATTTTTAAAGATTCACTTAAATTACTTCAGAAAAAGACTCACAAAGCTGTGTATCGATTTAATCATTATGCCAAGAACTGAGTTTGCAGAGTGGAAAGGCTTTGGCACCAAAAAGAAAGAAAAAAAAAACTTAAATGGTAAAGAGAGCCCTGTTTAGCATTTTTGCTTGTTTGCAGTTTTCTTGCTTGTTTGTTTGCTTGGCTGAGGTGAACGAAAGGTACTTAATGAGTACAGAGTCATCCTTAAATAAAGGATGCCTTATTCTCATTCAGAATGGGCCTCCCTTGACTTCTGTGATGTCATCCCGTGAATGGCTAGATTTACTTAAGAAAGAATGAAACAAAGAGAAGGGCTGCAGAAGATACGCATTAAATATTGTTGGTCTTACTGTACAATAGAATTTCAGTCACAGGAATATTCCAAATGTTTTTTGCAGAAAGCATGGTACCTTTAAGCTTTAACTGAGTGGTTTTGTCAACTGAGAAGATAATTCAGAGTGATGAGCAGTCCTTAGCCCCAAACAGAGAGTTCACTGGAGCTGTGCAGATCCTTTAAAAAGAGGCATGTCAGAATACCCACGAACATATACAGAGTGCCTCTGTTTGCATGGCTGAAGAACCTGTGTTGTTGGCAAGGCTCAAGTAGCTATTTGGGGAGTAGCTTTGCTGGGCGGAGAATGCAAAACTGAATAGCTGCATTTACAGGCCTGTAGGGACAGCCAAGGGCAGCTTCAGAAGCATCTTCGTGGGCCTGGAGGAAGATGGGGCTGCTTTAATGGTTCAAAAAGTAATACTTTGTATGCATTCCAACATGTTCTGTTTTGAAGGATTTGCATAACCCTGGTATGCACCAGTTTTCCTTGATGATTTGGGTTCTGGTATGTAACCATAATAAGTCCAAATGTGATCAGAGAAAGGGCCTTAGCTGCTTGCCATATTCATTTTGTGAAATGCTCAAATACTCTCTGTGTGTCTTTGTTGGTTTTCCAGTATTTGGCCACAGTATGTGAAAGACAGAATTCGTTCCACCTACATGTACTTTGCTGGAAGTGTTGGCTTGACTGCCTTGTCTGCCGTGCTAGTGAGCAGATCTCCCGCCCTGATGGGACTGATGATGAAGGGGTCCTGGCTGGTAAGGCCTTCCCTCGCTGTCATCTACCTGCCCTGCGTGGAAACACCTCTGGAGAAGTCCCCAGCCTCTCATTGACGGAGCCGACTCCCCATGAGTCCTCACAAGGCATTGGCCTGTTGTACAGCCCCTGCTCTCCTTTAACGGGATGGAGGCAACCAACAGCTGAGAGGTTTTCACATGACTTCTCAAGCTGCTTTAGTAAACTCTCCACCATTTTAAGGAGGGCTTAAGAAAATCCACCTGTCTTGGTTCAGACAGAGGGTCTTGGTTCAGGTTCCAGAAAATGGGGGATATTTGTCCCTTCTGTGCTCAGTTTTGCTTTCCAAGGGCTGATAGTATATTTTTAGTAATTGCTATAGGTTAATTGCATAGTGTGAAAGACCCTATGAAGCTTTTGTTAATTTGCCTCTCAGTTTTATGGGATCTTACAGGGAGTGAAACAGGAGAGCAGTATTAAATAAGGGGCCCACCTCCAGCATAACACAATGCTGCAAAAGGCAAGCTATAAAATAACTCACCATGGTCTAAATCAGTGTTTTTTCAAACTTGGCTATTTTAAGATGTGTGACTTCAACTTGCAGAATTTCCCAGCCAGCATGCTGGCTAGGGAATGCTGGGAGTTGAAGTCCACACATCTTAAAGTGGCCAAGTTTGAAAAACACTGGTCTAAATGCTCTGTCTTTATGCAGTTCCTGCTCTGCTTCTCTAACTCTGCGGATGGTAGCATATTCACAGACAGAAGTCCCCCAAGGAGGTTATTTTCATTAACCTTTATATAAAAAGAGTTATCAGAAATCTAAAACAGTGTTTTTATTTTTTCCAAAAGTTGTTTAGAATCACTTGTTTAGCTATATTCTAGCCTTGCCACTGGATGATGTTTAGGAGACAAATCAGAAATGCTGGACCTTCCTTTTCTACGTTCTTGTGCCCTAATGGGAGATCCAGCGGTGTCCACAAGAGGGCACGGAAGCTAATTTAGTCCAGTGTTTCTCAACCTCAGCAACTTTAAGATGTGTGAATGGAAGTCCACACATCTTAAAGTTGCTGAGGTTGAGGAACACTGATTTAGTCAAACGTTGCCTGTATATAGAAGGTCAAAGGTAGTGGTATGTAGTTCAGTGCAAACAGAAGGCCTCAAAGCCTCCATTGTGCAGTAGCTTACGTGTTAGATGGTGGTCCTGTGGAGTCGTGTCTTGCTATTGAACGATTTGCATGTTTTATCAAAAACTGTTAAGAGTTCTGATAGTCCTGATGCAGGAGAATACTTTTCGCCGTTTCTCCTGCCCTCTGCCCCAGAACCCTGGGCACAATCAAAGCCTAACTCCAGGAAATAGGGGCCCTCCACATATTGTGCAGCGTAAATGAACACATTTATTGAGTTCACATAGTTAAAGAATGAATTAATAGCAACGTTAAGACAGATAATACAGAACACCCCTTCTGTAACTAAGGATTTAACTAATGTAGTTTGTTTAATAGATGTGTGTGCTTTTTGGTAATGAAGCGAACAGCAAGCCCTGGGAGTCAGTCCTTTACTCAAAGTAAGCAGGGTTCCCTGAACCAAAACATCAAACCCCATTTAGTTTTAGAAAGAGATTTATATACCTGGAAGCAACACATGAAAGGCTGCTGTAAACTTCTTAAAAATTCAGGAATAGCCAGTCTTCCTCCCACCCACCCTATTTTCTGTTACTTGAAATCGTGACTCTGTGTGGAATATGATTAGCATTTAATATAGGAAGTTAATTTTAGGTCTGTACCTCAAATTATCATGTATGTATGGAAGACATACTGGACTGGTGTCACGAGAACAGAACAGGTGGGAAATGGATTGGGATCACATTTTCATACTGGAGTCCTGTTATCTGTGAAAATACCGGAAAAGAATAGTCTAAGGGAAGCTTGGATTGCAAAGTACTTATCCAAATGAAACAGCTGTGCTACTTGTTAGTCTAATTAGTAATGTTTTATTTACAGGCAATCGGTGCCACCTTTGCAGCAGTGATTGGAGCTGGCATGTTGGTCCGATCAATCGATTACGAACATAGCCCTATCCCAAAACATGTGGCGTGGATGCTGCATGCAGGTGCTCATTTTTCTGGATTTTTAAAAACATTGGCAGCAAATACAATGCATATTGAGAAATCCCTGCTGATGCTTTTGATTCTGCTTTTTTTTTTTCCCAAGAGCACTGAGATCCTTCTTCAGCTCAAAACCTTGCTTGTCATTGAGTTAGTTGGAAATATCCTCCTTAGTAGCCAAAAAATGAACACGTGGCATAACCTGGACCATTGGAGTCCCATCAAGTTCAAGGAGATAACTGCTCCTACATGGTCCCATCACCTGAACCTCATTTAGGGAAGAACTGCTTGTCTCTATAATTGGTAGCAGGACTGGTGGTTTTAGCAGCTTGCATTTCAAGTATTTCTGCATGTTCTGCCATGCAGTATTGGGATGATCTACAGTAGAAGAAAAATTAAAATGGGGGCAAGCTTAAAACTTCTGGAAGAGGCTGGTTTTGAGACCCTGCAAATGGTGTGTTTAAAGATATGACCACATACATTCCCAATACCATGTGAAATATTCTACTCATTGTGTCATTTCCTTGTATTAGTTTTTTTTAAAAAAAGGAAGGAGAGTCTCAGGTTAGGTGAACATTGCTGGACTTCTGTGGCATTCAGGGTTTCAACTTCAGGAGAGTTAGGATGTAGGGCTATTGTATCTAATATTCTTCTGGTTTGCAGTTGGCCCATAAGGAGTGGTAGGACTTGAATGTGGGTCTTTAGTGGGTTTGACTAGCAGTGTGGGAGAACATTGCTGCAGTTGGAGGCAAAATATCCTTGCCCCATCATCACTTTTCAAAAGGTGGGTTTTACTGGCAATCCTGTGGGGGACGGGTGCCGCAGTGTATGTATCTTGAGGGTGTGGAGCGTAGCTTTTCAAACCTTTTACACCATAGCAATCATTACAGTATATTGACTCAAGATGTATCTTCATGAAGACATGTCCCTCCAGTATCACACTGAATAAACAAAGCTGCAACATATCTTAATGTTCCTTGCAGGAAGTTTCTCTGTCAAATTCACACCAGCATCTTTTTCTTTGCCTAGGTGTTATGGGTGCAGTGGTGGCTCCTCTGACTCTTCTTGGTGGCCCCCTACTTCTTCGAGCTGCTTGGTACACGGCAGGAATTGTAGGGGGTCTCTCTGCTGTGGCCATGTGCGCCCCAAGTGAGAAGTTTCTGAACATGGGAGCTCCTCTGGGTCTGGGCTTGGGACTTGTGATTGTTTCTTCTGTGGGTAAGTGGATCAGCTCTCCTAAGGGTTGGACTGAAAGCTCTGAATTGGCTTTGCTTGATTATCTAATGTAGTCAGTCAGTTCCAGGAGCTTAACACATACAAATGTATTCCTACTGGAGCCAGGCAATTGGCTAGGTGGGTAGCTTGCCATATTGGAGATGTTTGACTGGAAATCAGCCACTCAATCTTACATGTAGCTAAGCCTCTTTTTTTCCCCCACTAAACTTTTGTGTATCTGTTGGACTTCTAAAGTATAAAATTACAGGTAGTCCTTGACTTAATGACCACAATAGGGACTGGAAAGTTCATCATTAAGCAGGGTGTCACATGACTGCACCCGATTTTATGATATTTTATGCAGTAGTCATTAAGCGAATCACCGTGGTCATTAAACGAATCACATGGTTCCCCATTGATTTTGCTTGCCAGAAGCCAGCTGGGAAGGTTGCAAATGGCGATCACATGATCTCGGGATGCTGCAACCATCGTAAATATGTGCCAGTTGCCAAGCACTCGAATTTTGGTCACATGACCGCAAGGAAATACGAGGACCGGTCACAAGCCACTTTTTTTCAGCGCCGTCGTAACTTCGAACAGTCGCTAAACTAATGGTCTTAAGTCTCCTAAGGGACCCTGCTGAACTAACTTGCTGGGATAATTCTTACCATTCTGTTGGGTGTGGGTGGTAAAAGTGTACATCACCAACTTAATGCTTTGTTCTTGGGGGCCTTTGGGTATGTCTTCCAGGATCTATGTTCCTGCCTCCAACTTCTATGTTGGGTGCTGGCATGTATTCTATCGCGATTTATGGTGGATTGGTACTTTTTAGCCTGTTCCTGCTCCACGATACCCAGGCAATTATAAAACGTGCAGAGAGTCAACCACTGCTGAGTGGGTTTGGAATGCAGAAGTATGATCCTATCAATGCGTAAGTATTTCTTCTTGCTGGATGTAACACAATTCAAGCCTCAGATAGGTATAACACAGAGGTGAAGAAGAGACCCATGGCTTTAAAACCAAGCTGGAAATTTCTGTTCCATCCCATTGACATTAATAATAATAATTCTCATTAAAAACGCACTCTGGGGCAATCCAAATCTTGGATTGGCCTTCGACAGTTGGAAGGTTCTGCTGGAAAAGCACAGAGCCGTGCTTGTAATAAAGCAGAGGAAATTTGAAATATCTTTTGCAGGCATATGATCAGCTAAACTCCTTTGCATTTCAGACTTATTAATAAAGCCTGTGAAAAAATATCCAATACTTTTCAGTAGGGTTGTACAAAACATGTCATTTTGAACTGTTTTCAGTGTGATGAAACATCCCATTTCAAGTGTGAAACTGCCATTTTCCATACAAAATGAGGTGTGACAGGTACTTCCACATCATGGCAGTTTTGCATATGAGGCAGAACCTTTTTCAAAGTTTTGAAAAGTTTCACACTTTGTAATAGTTTGAGGCAGACCTTTTACCCACCTGTAGTCTTATTAATGATTGCTTAAAAGTCAGCCTAAGATTTGAACACAACTCAGGTCCAGCAGATTCTGTCTATAAATCCAAAGCCCACCATGGTCTGTTAAATTGAGGGTTTACTGCAGTGTTTCTCAACCTTGGCAACTTGAAAATGTGTGCATGCTCCCTGGGGAATTCTGGGAGTTGAAGTCCACACATCTTCAGGCTGCCAAGGTTGAGAAACGCAGGTTCGTTGCATTACTATCAAAACCATAGTCTGTGTCAGAGACTTAGATATAGTCATTTGTATATAGGAATACTTTCCAGGTAGTCGAACAGGGCTGAAGAAAAATGTATGGGCAAATTGGCTAGTAAAAATAATATGGAGGAGTATGTTGGCCTTATTTGCAATTGTAAAAGAACAGTGAACTTAGTTGAAAGAATACAGAACAGTTCAACAACTTTATGTTCTTCTACATACAAAGTAAATGTTTTATTACTAAACTCTGCCCACAGAATGTCTTTCTGTCCTGTCTTCCAGGTGTATGGGCATTTATGTGGACACGCTCAATATCTTCGTCAGAGTGGCTACTATGCTTGCTGGTGGTGGTGGGAGGAAGAAGTAGATGCAGCTGCCTTGAGGGGTCATCCATCAGTTTCTCTGCTTAGTGCAAACTCTCCAATAAAGCGTTTGTTGCGTCCAAGCAGCTTTCCTGTAGAAGTTTGATATTCTAAGCATTTCAACATGATCTCGAAGTTCTTTTGGGGGCAGCGTGACTCAGGTCTTGGTTTCCAGTTCTAATTTGTAAAGCATTCAGTGGAAACTAGTTGGCTGCATGCCACTCAATCACTTTGCTTCAGTTGGAGGGTTTTTTTAAATGGAAAAGAAGTTCATATCAATAAATCTGTATTTACAGCAACTATTAAGTTCTCTTCTCCTTTCAAAAGATGACTCTCTGCCGTTCTTTCTGGCGCCATATATAAGATAGGCCTAGAAGAGCATTATACACTCTTCGGTAAGAGTTGAATTCAGCTGTGGATTCAGAAACTATAAAATTATTTTAGCAGAAATTCAGGAAGCTATCCAAGCATATTTGCTACTAATGCATGAATATCATCAACTGAGCGTGGCTTATTTTGAAACAAACCTCATTATGGAAATCTCATTAAATGAGGAATGTTGGAGAATAGCATTCTGTCCCAAAGTCATATCGGGACCCCACCTTCATCTTGAGCCATGTTTTCCTCTCAAAATCCTCTGCAAAATACTAGCATCCGACTGGCCATTTCTTTTGATAAGTGGATAGTGGTTTCTACAAGAACATTAAATGGAGCTCTCCCCTTAATTCCAGAATCGTACTTCTACACTCTTAATTTATAGGCTGGGAAGACAGTTGTATTTAAATTTGTAATGGAGAAAATAAATTCAGAAGTGCATGAAGCTCCCAGTTTCTGTAATACTCCATTTCTTTAACAGATACAGCAATCCAGTAATGTAAGTTTCTTCCCTTGTCAGTCTGTGCTATCAGGTTCTTAATAAATAAAATCCTTACACAACATTTCACAGGTCTTGTTTTCTTTGAGGAGTGGTCTCTATGTCTTGGATAAAATGTTCACCACCATTTATGTCATTTGCATAGTGACTTAAGTTTGCTTATAAAATAAGAAAACTGCAAGCGGAATTACAACAGATCTTCCACACTATTGTGGAAACAGCACTTTGTGTCTGCCCCCTATGATATATCCAAAGTGGCTGGTGGGTATCGTTTTCTATCTTGTAAAAAAAAAAAAAATCAGGGCAAACATTAATAAAGGTGATCATGGTCTATTTAACATGATACACTTATTTACAATTTTCGATTAATCCCAATTACATGGAAAAACAATACGTAAAGCAGCATTTGTTCTGGATAGGAAGTACTGATTGGATATATTTATGGGGGGGGGGGGTTGTTAAAATAATTGTGACCAAACGGAATTCCTCCCCCCACCACACACCGTAGTTTGCTTTCGTTTAAGCTGCATATATATTTAAATAACCAATATATCACTAAAATATATTAAAAAAGCACCAGTTTGCCAACTTTACTGCAAAAGTTGTGGATATATACTTATAGACAAAATACTATTTATTTGATGCATATATGCGTGCAGATAACTTAGCAGCAACGTGGTTTGACTTAGAAAAAAAAAATTGCCGGTCTAGTCTATATTTCCCATCTAAGTCCTGACCAAGCCTAACTGCATAGTTGAGATTAATATATGTGTAGTAGTGTCAATGCATTTGCCAAAATGCAACAATTTTATTGCATATTAGAACTAGGGATGTGCAAAATCTCCCATGTGCACAGAACACTAAGTTTGCGGGTCCAAACCCAGACCAAAACACATTCAGTTGAGTAAGCATGCTGCCATCGGATAATGGCTGGGTAAATGCTGGGGAGATAGGTGCGTAGGCTGAATACTGTGATGGAATGGAATTATGAAGGCCAGGCTCAGGGAGATAAACATTTTCTTAGCTTGCCGGAGGAGCGTGGGAACAACAAGAGGATGAAGCTGGCACCTCCCTGAGGAATTCACACTGTTGTGGCTGGAGGACTTTGGGAGCTGGGGTTTCAGTCTGGGAAGATTGATGTCAGGCCTAGCCCAAGGAACTCCAAGAGACAATGCAGATTCAGTTCAGCTATGTTTATTAGCTACAACCTCTAGCAAGAATCTTCCCAGACTGAAACCCCTGCTCCCAACACACACAGCCAGCCACAACTGTGGATTCCTCAGGGAGGTGCCAGTCTCATCCTCTTGTTGCTCCCACGCTCCTCCAGCGAGCTAAGAAAATGTTTATCTCCCTGAGCCTGGCCTTCATAATTCCATTCCATCACAAATACACAGGTTATGGAGAAGAAGGCCCTACAGGACACCTGGAATTTGCCTCGGCTGAAAGTAAAACCCGAAGCAATTTTGATTCAAACTGACCCTCCTGGTATAGTTCAGCTAAACTCCAAGCCAAACATACTGGTTCCATACAGGAAATAAAACCCATTTTCAGTTGTGCGTGCAACAAGTGGAGATCCCATAAAATGGATGAAGCAGTTGTGTCCTGCTTACTCCCCCAGAGAAACCACCACTGTTCTATCAGTCCCAACCTTTTATAGTTAGAAGAAGGAAGCTGTGAGCAAGCCCCGGAGAAGTATGAACAGAGCTGCATCAATTTAACATGCATGGATTCAGCTCAGTATTAATTCTGTACTAAATGTTCTTACAGAAAGAACCTAAGGAATGGAAGAAATTGCATTAGTCCGTTGTTATAAAACTGGGATTTTGTGTCTTAAGTAAGGGGTGGGAAAAGGGCAACTTTGGCCGCCTATGGCTCACCACTATTTCCATGGGATCCAACCTTTTGGCCCTACCCATTTTTAGACACTGGCCTTCAACTTGCTTTGAAAAGCGCCACGTAGCCCTTGAACTGATTTCCATAGACAAAAATAAGGAAGTGGATCACCCGGTGGTTTGGGAATGGTTCTGGAGACCCTAATGAAGCACTGAAGTGCAGGCCCTGTTCTACCAGGGTCTAATCTCGTTTGAATAAATGAAGGGGTGGCCTTGTCACACCTGTCCAACCTAGCTGTATCACAGACTGTTTTGTGCACGAGTCTTGAACTTTGGCACTCTCTTGGTCTGGCTGCATATCTTTACATTTGCATTTTTTTTTCCCTAAAGGATTTATAAAGGTTTCCTTCTGTAAGGCCCAAGAAGGTTAACCATAAACGTATTCCTCTGCTATGTGGCAATCTTATCACATAGATTTAATGTGTTGATCCAGCAAACGAGTCATCTGTGAGAACAGATTTATGCACGTAACCTCTTAGGGTTAGGTTTGGGCACGCATGCAATATATATTAATATTAATAATATTAATAATATATTAATATATATCATAATTAATACGATCAATTACCAGATTTTACTTCCTTAAAGGGTGGCCATCTGTGTTACCATTCCTCCATTTTGGAAGCACGAAGAGATTAGCCACCGTAATATAACATCACAGACTCAGTAGAGATACAGACGTGCCACGTCTTTCTGTCTCAAAGGGGCATGATTACAGTCAAAGGGAGAGAGAGAATAATCTATATGGGTTGGTGGATGGTTTTAGGGGCTATCAGAAGTTATCACAGGAAGGAGGTGTGTAGAAACTGCAAAGTGACAGTCTCTAGATGGTGAAAAAAAAAAATTCTTAGAGGTGTACCTTCCCACCCACATTTACTAATATTTTATCTGAAAATATTACAAAGTTTTCCCAAAGTATGTGCCCCCGGTAAATTGGTATCATAAAGCCCAGAATTCCCAGCAAGCCTTTGACCATGATGGTTGGGAATTCTAGGAATTTAGAGCACCAAAAAATTGGACAGCATCAGCTTGGGGATTGCTGATGTAATGTATACTTACACAAATGCCCGCCTGTCAGGAATCACAACCTGTCAGGGATCCCACCTTGTCAGGAGTATTGCCTTCATGGGAACATGAGTGTTTAATTTGGTTTTTGGCTGGTACCTGAAGGCCTCAAACTGAAAAGTGCATTGAAAAGTGTATGACAGTGACGAATGATGTGTGTTAGATCATTGGTCCAATACCTGAATGTATCATTCGCTGCAGTGAATAAAACCTGAAGGTGTGTTTTTACAACATGTTTAACCACACCAGACAAAGACTACGTAAATGCATTCACACATGTTAAGCTTGGTTAGTTTTAATTTTGGTTTGTTGATCTTCTGGCTTAGCATTTCATGCAAGTAACCATCTGGTAAAATTCCTGTTCAAGGTATTGTGTGAACTGAGAAAAAAGGTGGATTTCGTAACTAGGTTGAGCACGTTATGTGAAAGTGGCCCTGTTTTATTTCTAAATGAGGTGGACTTCCTTCACACTATTGGTACAGTCTGGGTTAAGGAGACTCTGGAAAATGTCCTTTAGAGGTCCACATACCTTCCAAGAAGGCTCTTTGTCTTCCCAGTGTCTTACTCCATAATTTCAAGTCCCTTTCCCTTCTCTCTCACTCTGTTTTGCTTTGGTTCCCCAAAGAGACCCAAAGAGTCTCTAGGGAAAGAGGAATATAAGAGACAGCAGGACAAGGCCTCCACTGATCTTTTTTAACAAATTGCACGTGTAGCACTAAAGCTGGGCCTTGGGAAGCGGAGCAGGAACACTAACCCTCATCCTAGCAGTTCCAATGGGTAGGAAACCCACTTTAAGCCAAGAGCTGCCCAGGTATCTTACTTGCATTTATAGAGCAGTGTGTACTGGAGCAACCAGGAGACCAGTTTTTGTCACTTGCTGGTTTGGTAAAAACTGAGAAATCAAGCCGTGACACAGTATGCCTAGAACAGGATGGATTTCTCCTTGAAGGAAGCTTTCCAAAGGGGGCTGAATAGCCTCCTGTCAGAAATGATTTACTAGATTCTGGCACTGCACAGCGTGTTATATGAAGTGGCCTACAATTTCTCTTCCAAGTCATAAATTCTATAAGTCATTGGAGCAGAGTCTAACATGATCAAATTGTAGCGACCAGCTCCAAAGTTCCCCGAGCAGTGACATTTCTGGCAAACGTCCAGCTCTGAATAGGAGAGTGGGTTAGCCATCTTCCTGTCCTACACGCCAGTATAAAAATCAAGACTCTTTCCACCCATAGCAATCACGTGAGGTTTTATATGCCATATAAATAAACACAGCCTAGTATTAAGTTCCTCAAACTTCCTCTAAGGGAGAGAAGTTCCTACATTAGCCGAACTCATGAGGATTTTGAAAGTCTTGGGCTTGCTGCTCATCTTGATTCTCTGCCTTGGGACCTTCTCAGCTGATAATGCAGGTAGGTTTTCAGCTCCACCACATAGACTTAATTTAATACTTAATTTAATTTTCAGAGGAACTGCCAAGCTGAATTGAGGAATGGATTGGTCTCGTCTAGCATACTGTCTCCAGTCACGGGACAGCACCTCCAAATGGGAACTTTGCAAGGATAAGAATCATCACAATGTATATATACTCAGGGTTTGAAAGGATTGTTCACCACTGTTAGAAAAAAAGATTTAAAAGACCTGGATTTCAATTGCATACCATTGTGTTAGTTATACTGAGATTAATTTATATTTGTAACTGATTACATTATTGGCGGTCTGAATTGTTTTATATTGTACTTTGAATTAATATATAGTTTGTTGCACCTTTGAAACGTTAGAAACCCCTTGGGGCACAGTATTGAAGAAATGATTGAATGAGCAGCATTTTTAAAGCAAATATAATGGGCATTGATAGGTATTAGAGATCTGTGTTTTAATTGTGGCTTGAAATACCAAGCAAGGGAAAAATATTTATATGACTTTTTCAAAGCAATATCCCTGTTTGTGGAGAATAAATACCAATGGGTTAGTCATTCCTTTTAATGAGATGAGTGCAACTGCAGGTCTAAGGACTATGTACTGCTGCGGTTAAGAAACTAAACATCTAGCACATCAGCTCAGGTGAAATTCTTCGCAGTCGTTTTCAGAATACCAGCCCTCGCCTAGAATTTGCAAGGGGCCTCCTAAGTGTTGGTTATCTAAATCTCACAAGGGAGATTTGCAAAGAAAGGCGCAACACCACCACACCTTCAGCCAAGTTCATTCCCTCCCCACATCTCACCCAGCTTCCTTTCCATTTGACCTTCAGCTACTGAACACACTCATTTATCATCTGGTTGTTTGGAGTTACCCCTTCATTTAGATTTTAAAAAAAAACTGTGGTTAATACTGTGGAAAACCTCAGACTTCTCCGAAACTGCAGAACCTCCTCCTTGTTCTTTAGTGCCCTCTAATGATTTCAGTTATCCATCAGAGGGAGTGATGTGATGTTACCACCTCAACATTGTTGTTCTTTGATGTGCACTGCCCATTTTCACTGTATCATCTTTGTGTTTGCTTGTTTAATTATTTATTTAAAATATTTATAGCCTGTCTGCTGTCTAGAGGATGCTTTGGTGGATTGAATTTCCATGTTTTTTTATTCTTTGCCACTAAATGCTGTGTGCCCATGCATTCTTCTCAGAATTCTCCTTCTCCTTCTCCTTCTCCTTCTCCTTCTCCTTCTCCTTCTCCTTCTCCTTCCCCTTCTCCTTCCCCTTCCCCTTCCCCTTCCCCTTCCCCTTCCCCTTCCCCTTCCCCTTCTCCTTCTCCCCCACCTCCACCTCCACCTCATTTATTGATACCTTTTTCTTTATTATTCCTTAGGGCCAAGAATGAAAAGAAAATGCTTTTGCAGATTGAAGAAAAACTCATCTGGGATGGACAGAAGTATGTTTACCTGTTAGTTTTCATAAGGATAAATGAGCACATCTTCTGGAGTTAGAACTTTGTACGCTTTGAGAATCATTTGAAGTAACCGTTTGGACTTCACATGGACACAGAACCTCTCTCTCCTAATTGTTACTGTAGCCCCTCTTTTTTTCAAGCTTCCAAGCAGGTCTGGGGAAAAGATACAACTGCTTTAAGAGAGGCAATACTTTCAATGAATCGACTCCCTAAAACAACTGAATATTTTTTCTGCTTGGTGTAAAACCCAGGAAAAAGAGGGTCTGCTTTAATGAATAGCAGAAAGGAGATGTCCTGTCCCATCCTCAGCCCTATTCTGCAGATGAGTGCTATCTGGCAATACTATTATCCATGTTATGTTAGATGTCAGCTGATAGAAACCCAAACTGAACTAAGGGCACCTAAGGACAACTTTCCTTGAAGGGTGATTACTGTCTTACACTGAAAAATGGTAGATACAACCCACGTGTTCATTGTGACAGTCTCCATGTTGATTTCTTGTTTGATAGTTCATGCAGTTTAGTCTAGCTTTGCCCAGGTTGAGGTTGTCTGAATGTTTTAGTCTATTATCCCACACCAACATGGCCAAAGAATTAAGGGAATGGCTGGAATGCTAGACTACTACTTCGGGCATCCTAGGTTGAAGTCCCCATTCATTTATGAATTTCCTTAGTTAACCCTGGATGAAGTTTTCCCTCTCAGTCCAACCTGCCCTACAGGTTTACTGAGAGGATAAAATTGGAAGAAGAATATTATGTATCCTGCCTTGATTTTCTAGAGGAAAAATGGGGTATAAATACAAAGGAGGAGGAGGATGCATAACAATTAAATAATCTAGAGGACTGGATCTAATTCCTACTGTACACCCTGCCTCAGGAAAAAATAATCCCCAAAGTCCATGCCCTTTCAGCCATACTGGTTGGGTTCATGCAACATGTTTACTGGTTACTGAATTAACCATGTTCTGGGTTTGTATAGTATGTTGAACCACCACCCAGCAAAAAGGCTTTCAATTTTCACTGATCCAAGAGTGTTGTGTCACCCCTGGAGCAAACTCCAGTTGAAGAATGCCAACCTGGATGCTCTTCTGTTCTCAGAATGATAAGATTGGAAATAAATGCTAGTGTAAATATTCACTAGATCCCAGGTGAAATGATAATGGTGGCAGCCTAAGCTAATCCATTTGGTCAGTTTAGCTGGTTTGTTTCTTTGGACTTTCTGGGATTTTTGGTCAAGGCAAGAACTCAACCCTGTGGCAGGATAGGGAACCTGTAGCCCTCCAAATACCTGATAAGAGGTTGGGGACACATGTCCTTGATTAGTGACTTTGCTGGACCTCACTTTTTCCCCCTAGGAGCATCTTTGAAAGCTATCAGTTGGTAAAGATTTGTGCATATGACATTATCTGGAGGTTGGGTCATGGCAACTGGACTTCTTTTCTTTTTGGTTAGATATGTTTCACTGCTTGTCCAAGCAGCTTCTTCAGTCTAGAAAGTTGGTTAGGGGGGACCCCATAAATGTCTTCCAGGGTGGCTGCGTTTCTCACTAACATGATGGGCTCATTGAAGGGACAATCGGAGATGTGATTAGTAGAGTCTTTGGGATGTGGATGTCTTGCTCCTAATCCCTCACTCATTCCAAGTGGGTCATTAAGTGCTGCCTCCCTGGTGAACTTGTGAAGTGGTCTTAATTTTCCTGTGGACTGATGAAAGGGCAGCATGAAAAATGGGAGACAAGTTGTGTCTGAGGCCTCTGCCTCTATTGAGGGAAGGATTTTCTACTTTGGCATAAATGGATTCCTTCACTCCTCTCTCAAACCACCTATCTTCTCTATCCAAACTGTGAACACTATTGTCCTCAGATGAGTTTCCTTTAGATGAAGGTAAACGGCTGATTCTGGTCCTGTGTTGTTGCTCCTCCTGCGCTACACCATCCTCTTGGATAAAGGCTGTTTGGTTTCTCCAATGTAGAGCTCTGAATACTCCTCACTGCACTGCAGTGTGGTGAGGAATGTTCAGAGCTCTACATTGGAGAAACACAAGAGGATGACCCAGCACAGAAGGAGCAACAACACAGGACCAGAATCAGCAGTTTACCTTCATCTAAAAGAAAAAGGACACTCATTTGAGACTCTACTAATCACATCTCCTATTGTCCCTTCAACAAGCCCATCATGTTAGTCAGAAACACAGAGACGCTGGAAGACATTTATGGGGTCCCCCAAACCAACTTTCTAGACTGAAGAAGCTGCTTGGACAAGCAGTGAAATGTATCTAACCAAAAAGAAAAGAAATCCAGTTGCCATAACTCAACCTCCAGATAATTCCGCCTGGATGACTGAGAATCTTCATCAACATATTGCATATGACATTATTTCAATTAAGTTTAGTCTCTCTTTTTCCCATTCTGTCTTACAGGGATTGTTGGACAACCCAAGAAATGTTGCTGTAAACCTTGTAAAGCAAGCAAGCAACCCTCTTATGTTTTTCTTCCTGGACCACTGTCTCACATGTGAAGGGAAGACTTAGACAAATATACAGTATCAGCTGCAAATGAGCCTGTTGTTACTGTCATAGTTCTGGTCTGTAATGATGTTTGGTTTCTGTCAGGAGTTCAGTACATCTGAAGGGTTTCAGATTGGGGGAAGCTATGTCAAGAGAGGTCTTGGGAAGAATTCTAGAAACCCTGGAGACCTTTCATGGAACCCCAGTTGAGACTGGCTGAAGGAGCAAGGGGTCTTCAGCACATTTATAGGATGTAAGAGCAGGGCTGCACTATCTCACAGCTTTAACCAATAAAAAAAATGGGTTCTAGATAGCAAAAGCCAAATATCTCATCAAGAATTCAGAAAGTTAGAGTCTACCAAATAGCACTTCCTTTTTTAAATGGAACACATCCATTAAGTGGGGACCAAATAGAAGATGTCCATAGACAAGTCATCATAGAACAGCTGCTATTCTATTATGCTTCTGACATTTAACTGGTGGCTGTGAAATCAAAGCTCGAAATATGAGGTTGGTATCCCCCCCCCCCCCCCCCCAGTCTCTGTCTATCTCTCTATCTCTCTATCATTGTCTCAGTGAGGTTTCCTTATTATTGTTTCATCCTTTGGGAATGGTTCTGTATTTTTATCCCATTCTTCTCTCTATGAGCAAATTACAGAATATAAGGGAGAGATTAACCCATTGTATTACTAGTCACAGCTCTACACAATAGCTAGATGAAATAAAGTAATAAGACCAAGATTCTAAATGACATTCATGGTAAATGAAGAGTTGAGCCCATTACCTAGTCTTTACCCAATACTCTCTATTAAACTACCCAGCTTCATCTGAGACCAGAGGTGGAGAACCTGGCCCAGTTCTAGACGTTGCTGGATTGGAACACCCATCCTGGTGTTGGCCATGCTAAAAGACCACTGATGGGGCTTAAAGGTCAGCAACCCAGAGGATACCAGTTTGGCAAAGATTGAGCTAAAGCAAAAAAAATATATATATATATTCAGAAACTGATCCACAGGCTATCCAGCTCCAGCAAAACTATCTCAAAACTATCGCAAAAATATCAAATGTGCAATACTAAAGAAGTTTGCCTTGTCCCTTCACATTGGTAGAGAGAAAAAGAGGGGGAGGGAGAGGAATGTAATGGTATCAACTGTGATGCAGTCACAAAAGCCACATTTTCTTTCTGTCTTAATCTATCACATCTGCAGCAGAGGCTTCCACAGGAGGGTTAAAAAAATCAAGATGTTGGTCAAAACCACATGATCAGAGCCCTGCCCCCTTTTCACCTGCATCGCATCTTGACTTTTGGATACCCCTATTCCATGGGAATATTCATAGGGGCTGTTTATCTCTCAGCCATTGTGTTTGAGCTTTGTGCTCAGATGGCAAACCCAGTTGGCATACTCTGTATTGCTTGTCCTATGTCTGTTCTGCAGTCTTAGCACTGGAGGAGATGATTCCCCCTGCACTGTCTCATGCCCAGCTCCAGTCCTTTGGAGAGACAAGTCCACCTCCCACATCTCACCTCACTTTTATACAGCGGTCCTTTTCTTTTTGTAGCCAACTTCCAGATGTCGTGCTATCAGGAAGCTGACTGGGAAGAAAAGAACGAAAAGACAGTTTCTCAATTGTAAAAGCAAAGTGTGGCCTTGAACGAACACACACGCACACACCTCCTGGACCTCTTAGATGAGGTTAGGAAACTTGAAGAAGGATCAGTGAAAATGGGAAGTAAAACCTCTATGCTGTGAGTTCCCAGCCAGAAGCAAATGAACGTAGTAATTCCCCCACCTTCTTCCAACAGATTTAGGCGCCCCCCATCCTGAAATGTTCCAGTTTTCTCTTGATTCAAGCACTGGGGAACATCACCACACATTCTTCCATGAAAGAATCCCTTCTGCCCGAAAGGAATGGAGAAGATCAAGATACCATTTTTCCACCTGCTCTAATCTTCTGTTACAGCAACCATCTCATTCCCCATCTTGATACCCGATAACATATCCTCCAAGGAAAGCTATGAAGGCAGGATCCCACCTCATCTATAGATCAGATCTTCCATAGTGACAATCAGTTGCCTTCCCTGACACTTTGAAGTGGCTAAGACAAAAATATCGTTCATCCTGCTGATGGAGACAAAGTGCTTCACAAGGAACATCTCTGACTCTGAGCTGATCTACCTGACTGTTCTTTAACTTGGAAGCATCATACCTGGTTTCCCATGAGCAAAATGTTCTAAGCTGCTTTCTCAGGGTCACACCTGCAGTGAATGCTGTGAAACTACAGGAAAGAAACATTACACCTTTCACTCCCCACACTTAGATGTGAACTCCTGCTAGCAGCAGGAGAGACTTAAATAGAGCTAAGAATCATTGGCAGAAAGTAACATAAAGTTAAAAACATAAACCAGACTTTCAGCATTATGCAAACCTGAAATCTACAGCCAGCCACATTCCACCTGCTACCATTTAATGTTAATTTGGACATTTCCTACTTATAAATATACATACACATATCTACTTACCCGTCTGATGTACGTACATAATCAATGTGTCCTAGCAAATTAGAATATCTTCCTTTTCCTCACTCTTGTGTTTCATTTCAGCCTTTTGTTTTTCTTCTGGATCCTCATCTGCAAAGGTTGAACCAATGCTTACAGGGCTGAATTTGCTTTCATCCTCTTGGCACTTAGGCTCCAGGACTACATGCCTGGGCTCTCCATGCTCTGGTTTGAGATAAAACAAATGATGCTTCCTTGGGTCTGGGTCAGTGAATGATGGAGGCCCATGTTGGACTGATGGTGGAGCATGAAGTGGTATTACCTCTGCCAGCTGTAAAAAAGTCGTAATAGAAGTCCATTAGAAGGCAAAAGACTGGGACCAAGAAATAGGAGTGAATTTATCACCTAGGGGAATTTAGAACTGCTGAGCAATATGTCATATATTAGATAGTGAAGTGGCCTTTAAAGCAGCTTGTGCAAAAGAGGAGTTGTGATATTTTCCATGTCTAGTTGTGTACTTTTGATTTACCATCTGAAGGTTTGAAAGCATCAGTTTTGTGCAAGATGTAAGTTCTGGATTACAACTTACAGAATTTTCACCTAACAGGGCACCTGGGACTATATCCTATATAACCGGATCAGACCACATAAAGGGAAGTTGATGTATTCCTCTTTTTAATGCCATCTTTCTGCTTTTAGATCTAACTAATGTAGTTTGCAAAAAGGGGTTTATGGCCACAGCTTCATTATGATGGCTTTGATTTAATGGATGGTTTAAACTGTTAGAATTGAAGTTGTAGGATAGGTTAGGTAAGGTCAGTGAATTAATGGACATGATGATAAATAGATGACTTAAGGGCTATCCCCAGCAACAGGAAGACGATATGCACAAATTTTAGGAGACTCATTCATGTAGATCAGTGAAGTACCATCTGGCTATAACTTCATTAAAAGGGCTGAGAATGATTCCTTCAGATATAAAGCTCAGGGAAGTAGCCTATCAGGGAGAAAGCTTCACATTCTTTCCTGATTTGGTAGAGTGAGAGTTTAGGGAAAAGTCTTGCTACTTGAGAAGTACAGCTTTTGGGAAAGAGAATATGCAGGTAACCCTTCCCAAATGAAAACTGGGGGTTATTGTTTACTAGGCAAATGCAGGCTGTGTGATGGCCAGGAAATGTGCAGAGATCAGCTAGATAAATATCCCCTGCTGAACCAGTAATGGAATCTACTGGGATCTATGGCTAAGGTTTATCCACCTCTGTAGTGTTGTTCCTAATCATGGCATTTTACTTTTTGTCAACAGAAGAATGGTGGCATATATTTAGAGAGGAGAAAGTTAAAAGAAAACAGGGTGGGGGATGGGGTCCTTTTAAATGGAATATGTAATTCTGGAACTTGAAGACCATAATCCTAAGGTCTACAGAACTTCGTTCTGTCCTAGCTTGCAAGCTGTCCTGCAGAACTTGATAGAGTCTAATGGGAAATCTCTTTTATCCCATTTCCCTGTCTTTCCCTGCCCCAGACCCAGACACACACAAAGACAAGGAATGCAGTTCAGCCTTGATCCAATTTGCATCACTGATTCAGTGTAAGAGATGTGGTTCAGTTTGGACCTTCTATCAAGAATTGGGTAAATTTGGACATCCAAGTCAATCTGAAGAACTTGAGCGGATTAATACAACTGCATCTATTTAGTTATTCCAAAACTCCCTAACAAACACCCCCTTCCCTGCCTGGGCCCACCTCCACCCCCACCCAATTCTGAGTCAATCTCTTGCAACCAGAAATGTCAGGGTGGCTAAGTCTCACGTTGCCCACTTGCTTCTATTGGCACAGAATGACCTAATTTCTCCATTTACACTTCGACAAGGTGGACAGATGGTTCTGTGCTTCTGAGAGGATTAGCATGCATCAAAGCAAGGCTCTTATCCACTCCAAGCCAGAAGGGGTATTTAAATAAAAAATGGGAACACTAAATCTTTCACACCTGACAATATTATTGTAAATGCATATGGAAGCAGAAGTTGAGCAGTGGGGTAAGGGGCAATTTCTCCTCTGAATTCCTAATCTGATATACTGATTTTAGACCAGTCCTTTTAAAACCTGTCAATAGAGGACTGTGCCCTCCTCTTCTTATTCATAGCTTGCCTCTAGATTATATTATCAAAATGAGGTTGGCCCCCAAATTTGGCCTGTGTTTGTTCTGGTTAAAAAGCAAAAACAAGGACATCAGTGATGCATTGGGAAAGAGATGCTTCATCAGAAAATAAGTAGGTGTGAACAGATTGCAGGCAATCAGTCTTAATAGGTACATCAGAAACCCTTGATGCAGCCAAGGGTTTTCCAGAAGGACATCATTCCACATTTGCAGAATGTGGCTGAGATCTGTCTACATTAGTTGGCAGACCTACCTCACTGTCAGTGACTTCAGGGCAAGTTCTGCATATGGATAGATGCTGCTGTTTCTGGGTGAAGCAACCGGGACCACTGTACTTTGTGGAGGTGTTTTGAAGGAGCATTTCACTCAACCCTCTATCAAAGCAACCATCTCTTCAAGGATCTGCATTGCCCTTCCCTGAAGTCCATCAAGGAAGATATATTGCCTCTTACAATTTGGTTGCGATGGTGACGGCTCATTTTTGGCTTTTTCTATTGCCTGATAGGCAAACTCTGATTGTGAACTAGCAGGCACTGAGAAACCTCACCTCTGAGAAACACTGATAAGTAGAGCAAAGAAAATGAAGTTCAGTGCAGTTCAATGAGTAATTGAAATCCAGCTGTCCAGTTACATTTCTAACTCATTTCTGTTTGAATCTGATTTAAAAAAAAAAAGAGCATGAATATTTGCATTTATTTTCATATGCAACTTCTCCTAAAACATGCATTTTGAACACGTTTCCCCCTAAAATGTCCTTTTTTTCTATCCCAACTTCCCTGACATATAACTTTTTGAGTTAATTTCCCCAGAAGAGGAATTTTCATACTTGCACGTGTTTTATACATTTTGTAGATATTTCAACCAGTTACTGAATTGTAGAATTTAGAGAAATGCATGCCCAGAACATTTTTCCAAAAGTGACTGGAGTCGATGGATTTATTCTTCATGACAGTGCAATGCTTTCTCCATACAAATCATTTTCTGATGATAGGGCCACGAACCATAATGATTCTTCTGCTAACATGGTTTCGGACTTGAGGCTGGTGCTGAGATTGCCAGTGGTATCATGTTTCAGTCCCATCCACTAAAACGTATTTATCTTAGGGAAAAGCACAATTCAGAAAGTCTTTGATAAAAATGTTGATTTAAGTAAGAATCTTTCTCATGACTTCCATTAAATGCATATTTAAATTAATGTTTTGTTGGGTTATATTTTTCAAAATAAAAAGGCAGTTTAGACCGCTTCATTTACCTCTGATCCCCCATACTCAGTAAGATATTTTTTGTGTGATTAAATATGAAAAACAAGATATATTTAGCCATTTATGATGTTTTTCCCCTCCAAACTATAGATATAAATTGTGCAATGAGTTATCTCATGACTTGGTGAAATCCCTGTTAAAAAAAAAAAAATGGTTTATCTCATGATGTGGTAAAATCTCTTTAAAAATGACTGATTCCAAAATATCCATTTCTTTTAAAAATGGAAATCCAAAAATGAATTAGGACTAAAAGCCTTGCTTAATTCATCAATGAAGAGTTTGTTTTTGTTTTGTGGTGTTTTTATAGCTTTCTGTGCTGATTATAGGATGCTTCATTGTCTTTTCAATGAAGCATTAAACTAAATAAATGCCTCCATTTTACCACAATGATTTTAAAAATTAACCATCTTGATCAATTCTGGATTGGCTGCCCTTTTTGATATAGTCAGCGGCATATTTGATGTATCAATTTCCTGACCATGAAAAAAAATGTTATGGACAGTTGCTAATTCAAGTAAATCAAGATGAAGTTGATTTAGAGAGATGACTCCTTACCTGTTTTGGGGAGGAGAAAATGAAGAATGCCCTGGGAGTTTTTAACATCTTTTTATTTATTTATTTGGGGGGCTGGGAGTGAGAAAAATGAAACCATCAGAAAAAGATAAGTAAGCATAAACCCAACTTGCCTTCTGGATCTGGAGATGTTTCTTTGGACAATACAAGTAGGATACAAAACACACAAGAAACCTTCCAACTCAGAAAGATGCGGAATGCTTGTAAATAAGTCTCCCACTGCTGGCGAAGTAATTGGACTAATTAGGTGGAAGGAAGGAACGCCTTTAAATGCCTCCGAAATTAAGTCGGGTCATCCGCTTAACATCTTAACAACTATTGGTGCCTCTCAGCCAGTTTCCTACCGCCAAGTTCTGAAGGAGGTTTAAAGCAGGGACTTGGGGGGACGTTTCTCCCACCCCACCCCCCAAATTAAGAAGCAACGGACCCTCTGTTTGGTGGGATGAAGCAAGGACGCCACGTTCCCCCAGCGCTATTTCTCAATTTGATGCACGTTTGCTTTGGTAAGTACAGCAAATCTCTCAACTATGCAAGTTAGAATCATACAGAAGCAGATGATTAAGCTTCGGTGTAATCCTGCTAATAGCACCTTTCACCCCGAGAACCACATAAATAGCAATATTCTTTTCTTGTTCCTTCTTTTCTTCCCTTCCCTTCTGCTGTTCATATATCTGCAACCTGAAAAGGGCTGTTTTTAAAATAAATTAATGATTGAACTATACCTAATGGGTCTTTCCTCTTCTTTTTCTTTGGATTTTGCTGTTCCCTTGCAGCAAGTAAGTAATTATTTCCTTAAAGATTCGGGGCAAGCCTCCCCTTAAAAATTCAACATGTTTAGAATATTGTTGAAATTGCTTAGGAATTGCCTGGAGATTGAAGTTGCTCCATGGAAAAGAATAACCACATGCAGTTCAGGGGTGCTTTATGAAGGCTGATTAGTATACACTGGGGGCAATAGTAGGTCCCCCTTATTTTCTTCCCTGTGCCTAACATTTGTTTGCTTTTTAAAACGTTGCCTGATTCGTAGCAGTTTGCATTGTTAACGGCATAGCGCAGGTTCCCTTTGAGATGTTCAGAGACTCTCTCAAACATGAATGGATGCATTTCACCTACAGACTTAGATGATCACTCCAGGGGTGGATCTGGGCTTTGTACAAAGAAGAAAGGAAGTTTGGTCACCAAGTTGCAATTTATAGAATGCTTCTTTCATGGACTGTGTTTTCTCTTGACTTGTAGTTCAGGCAAATTATGCGCCCTACTTCTTCGACAATGGAGCAAGCAGCTCTAATGGGAATATGGCACTCTTCAGCCTCTCAGAAGATACGCTTGTGGGTCAGTGTTATGATCTTGTGCATGTGTGTGTGTGTTTAAAGACAGAAATGTTGAGGTTCTGTTTCTCCAAGAAAGCTGCACCATATTTATTGGGACTATAATACCAATCTCTCCAACTTGGGGTCCTCTGGCATTTGATCCAACTTCACTTATTCATCCTGCCTATCCTCCAGGAGCTCACAGTGGCTTATATGAAGATCTTCCTTCATTTTATCCTACAACAACTCTTCTGTGTTAGATTGGACTGAAAGACTGGCCCAAATTTACCTCAGGAGTTTTCATGGCTGAGGGTGGACTAAACCCAGATCTTCCTGGTCCTAGTCCAACATTTTAACATCTACACCATACTGATTGCTAACAACTCCCATATATGTCCCAATAGGTTTGGTGCCAGACTGGAAAAGAGTCACAGAGATACTGATCTTTTTGCCTTTTATACTGTGGGTCTTTTGATGATGTCAACTTGCATAGCAAATGTTTTTCTCTATCCAATACTACTAGTTTATATATATGTAAATGCAGTCATTCCTAAATTTGTGATTTTGGGGTAAAGTTCTTTCTGGGATTCACACACTCATGCACTGTTTTCTGGCACACACCATCATGATCTGAGTCAATATCATTCTAGAACTCTTTTCAGTTTTCAGACCTGAATGGCTGGCTTCAGATATGGTGCTAACACCGAGCCAGACAAACCATTTGAACATCATACATGAACCCAGCCCTTCTTAATTTCTTCTGGATTAATACTGGAGGCACATTTCAGTTTTTTACTAAATATTAGGGTTGTGTGAAGTTTCAGAGGAGTGCTTCGTTTCAGCCAAGAATTTCTTCAAATGTACTTCATGAAGCCCCTGTTGTTTCCTTGCTTCTGAAGCAAAGCAACCATTTTTCTTCCCAAGCATGGAGGTTCCTGCATGGGCTGTAGAGAATCCTCCACTGGACAGATCTCTCAGCTGAGGGTGGCCAGCAGTATGGGAACGCTCCTTTCGTGCCTCTGGGTTCTCCCAACTATTCCCCACTGTCCATCAGTTTAGAGAACACAGATGGAAAAGGACCCATCTTCTTTTCTCAGTGACCAATTATTGTCAAGGGGCCAATGGTGGGAAATGACCAAAAGAGCTTCTTCAGGGAGTGCTGCAGGAAAAATGTGGGCAAGAGCCTTTTCCAACAGTGTTGGCAAAAGTGCTTCCAGGCTGAGAAACCCTGAAGACTTCCAAGCCCAGGGACCCCTCAGCCTGGAGATGCCTTGGCACGAGGGACTTCCAAGTTGGTGCCTTCAGTGAAGTCTGTTTGCAATCCTAATGCCTTCCAACAGTGGCCCAGAGGAATTGGGGGCCCTTCGCATTGCTTTGTCAAGGTGAATTGGATAGGCCTCTTCATGGTGATAAACTAAATCAGATAAATTCCAGGATCCAATTTGCTTTATTGAAGTGTAATTTCATACAGGTGTAAATTCACACAGACTATAGTGATTTCTGCCATAGTCACACAGTCTACTCTGGAACAAAGAGCAAAGCATTTTCTTGCAATGATAAGTCTTCTTCGAGTCAGGCTCCAATCTTGGTGCCTACATAGATATGTGGATTTCTTGGCCACTATATAGAAACATTGATGGAAGTTATTTACTCTTGCCTTCTTCCTGAGGCTGAAAGAGAATGATTGGCCCAAAGACACCCAGTTGGCTTTGTGCCTAAGGCAGGACTAGAATTCATGGTCTCCTGATTTCTAGCCCAGCACCTTTAACCACTGCACCAAATGGCTCTCCGTTGCTTTAACTAGCCATGCCTTACTTTGGGCTGCAAAGCCATGCATAGCTGCTATATAGCTGCAGATCTCTGCTACCATTTACTAGTTATCTGGTATTAGAACAAAAAATGGTGCTTTCCGAACAGAAAGGCAGGGTGGTACACACATTCTACATCTCCTGGAAAAATTATCCCATCTGAACAGGATTTGGCAACCCAGATTTGGTATCCTTCATATAATAGGAGAAAATCTTTCTGCGTTTAGGAGTTTCAGGAGAAGCCAGACAAGTAATTTCTAGGGAAAAATGGAAATGGTGCCAACTGACCAGTTTCTGAGCATGTTGTAGTCTGCATTTTCCCAAGAAGGAAGGGCTTATGGTTTCTAAAAACACTTTTTCTAATGCATTTCCTCCAGTGCTTTATTGGTTCCTTTATAGCTTGCTATATTGGGAATGCGGGTGAATTTACACCATGGTTAAGTTTCAACACCATTAAATCCTCACTGATGGACAAGGGAGAAACATTCTCTGCTCCATTGACGAAGACTCTTTTGTTGGCATTTTTATCCACTTGCTTGGACTCATAAAGATAAGCCTTTATTTTAATTTATCTTCCTTTTCAGCAAGAGCTGCCAAGGATAGATTTTAATTGGTGTTAATTCCATGCTGGAAAATGTTCCCAGAGTGTTAATGATATGGAGAGTTGGTGCTGAGAAGGTGTAAAAATTATCAGCTAGACACCAAGTCTAATCTAGAATAGAAATAGAAATAGAAATAGAAATAAAGCCCTCCAGTTTTAATGTTTTATTAACATTTTGATTGCACACAACCAGCCTAGCATCAGATAATATTCAGGAGCAAAAAGAGGCAGGAAAGATCAGTCAATTCCACTGGTTTATGGGTGAAGAAGAACTTCCTTTTTGAAAGAGTTCGTGCAGATTAATCTTTCATATTCTCCAGTGTTTTTCATCACACTGCTAAGCAAACACCTTCAATGCAATGAAGGGAAAATATTTCCACTTCCCTGTGAGTCTCAGGGTCTTTCCCCACTGTGGAGCTGAAGAGCTCTTACTCAACCAGAAGCTTTCCAAAACCTATTACAAGCACAAAATGTGCTCTCCTTGTTGCCAATTTCAATTTTGTTTCTATTGCCTCTGCTTACAGTCATTACCTGTTTCCTGACTTTTTGCTAAGGTAATGTGTAACAAAACCCAATGTTTTATGTACTCTTGGATGGTGTCAGAATAAGGGGAGGAAAGACCAATTTAACACCAATCCAGCTGTGGATGACTCAATCCTGTCTCATTCATAGGCTAGGGACAGGTTGAAGACAACTTCATGGGGCCATGACTGAAAAAAAAGATGTTGGCAGGAGATTTTTGTGGTGTGGTTAGGTCTTTAGACTTTCCAAATAAATGACCAGATTCTATTTTGATTTTTTTTTTAAATCTTATTTCTATAACTGAGAAAACAAGGGTTAAATGATTTAACTGGGGGGAGACTGGAATTGTTAAACAACCCTACAATGTCTACCTACACTTTATTAATTTCTGCCTTAAAAGCTAGAACTGGGACGTAGAAAACTTTCCAAGAATTTTCATCAAAGTGCTGAACACCCTAGACCAGTGTTTCTCAACCTTGGCAGTTTTCAGCCAAGGTTGGCTGGGAAATTCTGGGACTTCCCTTCAGCCAAGGTTGGCTGGGAAATTCTGGGACTTGAAGTCCACACCTCTGAAAACTGCCAAGGTTGAGGAACACTGCCCTAGACCCATAAAACCATTCATAGAGAGATCTATGACAACAGATTGAGATAATAACCCTTCGAGTGTTTAGCCTGAAGGAATAAATTCTACACTGGTTGTGTATTTCCAGGAATGAGATTGACTTTAAGACTTCTGATGACATGGCTCCTGTCAGATCCTTGCCTCCCAGATTCTATGGGGGGAGAGAATGTAGGAAGAAAGATCTTCAGTGCTTCTTTTCCATGTCCCCAACTTACTTCATTACCTTGCCCAGCAGCATTGGGCCGGGGGGGGGGGGGGCGGGGGAAGCTTGCAGAAGCAAAATCCAGAATAGAAGAGAGGCTCAAGATTTTCTTTCCTTTTTTAAAAAATATTTTTATTAGCATTTTACAATGCAATAAAAGTATAAAAAAAGGAAAAGGAAAACAGGAAAAAGAAAAAAGAAAAGAAGTGAAAAAAGAAAAAAAACATGGAATTTTTAATTGCACCCTTCTTTCTGTTGAGTAATTGCCAGTTTATACTTTCCCCTCCCTTTTAACCCTTTTTAACCCAAAATCCTAAATCATCCGCTCTGTCTTTCCTTCTCTCAGCAAAAAGTCCATGAAAGGCTTCCAGTCTTTTAAAAAAGTCTTCATCGTTTTTTCTCTGACCAAACTGATCAACTTTGCCATTGCTGCCAGCTCTGTCAATGTTATAATCCAATCTTCTACTGTGGTTGTTTCATTATTCTTCCATCTTTGTGCATACAACAATCTTGCTGCAGTTACCATATACAGGATTAGTTTCCCGTATTTATTTTCCAGTTCAGCATCCATAAAACCCAATAAAATCATTCTGGTTTCATCGTAATATTAATCCACAGCATTGTATAAATTTGCACCCAAAATTTCTTTTGTTTTTTCACAGGTCCATCATGCATGGTAAAAAATCCCCTCTTTCTTTTCATACTTCCAATGCTAGTTTGATATTAAGATTTTCTGACAATCAATAGTATGAGAGGTTCCTCCTTAACTTCATTTTGCCCCATAATGCTGAAGGTTATGATTAGGATTTCAGGGAGCCATCCCCTTAATTTGTCTTGGAGATATAACCTTGCATTTCACACTGTAATTTTTCCTCCATCCCTACATGATTTAACAGCTCCATTAATCTCTGTGAGGGCCAAACTGAGAGTGAGTCTGTCACCATGGCTGATCCACAGTTTTTGATACATACCCCAATTTATCCCCTACAGCATTTTCCCACCCCATAGCAGTGAGGTTCTGATACCTTCCTTCATCAATTGAAAGAAAATTATGCTTGAATAACTAGAGTGCCTTTGAACACAAACTTTCACCGGGTGTTCAGCTGACTATAGGTTGTTCATCAAAGCGTTAGCATTTCAACAGGTCTCAGTGATCTGGGAGATGATTTCTCATGAAGATTTCCCACCCTGCTCCACTAATTTTGAATGTCCTGGCCCAGCTCTATATTTACTCAACTTTTTTTTTTTTAGTAATGGGCAATTCTAAATTAAGCCATTAAAAGACAAGATCAAGAGAATCAATGTGGTGCAGTGATTAAGGTCTTGGACTGACATCCAGCAGATCCAGGTTGAAATTTACTCACAGATATGGAAGCTCACTGGGGGCTTGGAGCTAGTCACTCTCTTAGCCCAACCTGCCTCAGATAGTCATTGTTGCAAGTAAAACAGTGAGGAAGGAAATCCATGTATACCATCTTTAGCTCCATCCAAATACTAACCAGGCCTGACCCTGCTTAGTTTTTTTGAGATCAGCCAAGATCAGTTGGCTGATGGAGCCAGTATAGACAGTTTGGTGTTGTGGTTAAAGCATCAGGCTAGAAACCAGGAGACCATGAGTTTTAGTCCTGCCTTAGGCACAAAGCCAATTGGGAGACCTTGGGCCAGTCACACTCTCTCAGCCCTTGGAAGGAGGCAACAGAAAACCACTTCTGAAATCTTGCCAAGAAAATTGCAGGGACTTCTCCAGGCAGTTGACAATCAAAACTGACTCGAAGGCACAGACACACACACAAGGTCAGTTGCTACAGAAGTAATCCAAAATAGATGGAGAACATTAGATTGATTTTCTCAAGAATTATGGACGTTACACTTTATTTATTTATTTATTTATTTATTTATTTATTTATATTTCAAATTTGGATACCACGCATCTCACGAAAAAGTGACTCATAATCATAATTGTCATAATAACAAAGTCTTAATAAAACAACAACAATCACATCAACTCTTAGCAAAAACATTTGAAAAACTTTGAGAAGTTCTACCAAAAGTCAAAAACTCTCACTGTTGTAGGTGCACACGTTTATACGCTAAATGGAACAGATCCAGAAGGAGATCCGGTAACCTATGCCATGACCTTCGAAGCGGGATCAAGAAAATACTTTGCTGTTGATGAAAACTATGGAAATGTTTCGCTAATTGCAGAGCTGGATCGAGAGGTATAACACAAAAGAATCTTTTTAAAATCATATGTTCACATGGCTGCTGTAGTGATCCTGGTATGAACTAGGCTATTTAAAATTCAGAGAGGAATGGAGCTGAGAAAATCACGTGATTAGATTCTTCATTTCTTTTGAAAAAGGTTCCACATGGAGATCTAGTCTAGAATTCTTCTCCCTGTCATATTCATATTCATTATTCTCTGCTGGATTTAGGAATGTTCAGTCCACCTCTAGTCTCAAGTGGTATAGCCCAAACATAGGTTTATTGCTAAAATAAATATTCAAATATTCTCTATCAGTTACAGACAAAACATCAATTGCTGTCAACAGATGAATCCATGATTATATATCCAGCATAATCGGATCCTAGCAATGACAAATACTTGCATTATTTTTCCTGACTGCCTCTTTTTTTTAGAATAATTTGATTTATGGGATTAGTTGGGCTGATCGTAACTTATGTACAATTTATGCAGCAATTGAAAGAGCAAGTTGTGTGAACAACTGCTCAGAAATAATTGCTGTTATGTTCACAGAAGCTTACTCTTGGGTAAATATGGATGCATTTGCCTAGAAGGAAGCTCTATTGAATTTACAGGACTCGGTGGGGAAACACACATAGATTTGGGTTGTGAATTTTCCATAGAGATTGCACTGCTTAATGTTACTAAATGCAAAGCAAACAGATGTTTCAGAAATGAGGTATTTGTATGTTATGAACAATTGCTAAAACACATCCTTTCATACTTCCTTAGACAGAAGATGAGATTGAGGTGGTGGTTAGTATTTCTGATGGCTTAAGTACAGTAAGTATATCAATAGAAAATATGCTTTGTATAACTACAGATATTTCATTTCATACAGATGGAAATGAAAGTGTACTTCAAAGCTAAGCACTCTTCTAAGATGACTTAGCTCTGAATCTGGTTCCAGCTTTTCCTTTACCCTGCCTTGCTCCATGTTAACTGGGTTATACATCATTGCCTCTGGTTTAGGTTGCAATTCTGAAACTGCAAATTAAATCATTCCGTACATATTTTCAATTTTGGGTGACATAATGAATCATCCCGAATGGCGGGTCATTTATCTGGGTCATTGCCATGCTAAATCTGTTAAGCTGATTCCATAGTTATACATTCAGCCCAGGTTCTGAATACCAGAGAGAAGCCAAAATTCACATTAGGGAGATCTTCATAACTGTTGAGCTAAGGGAATCAAACCATGTGATGTCTTGGTGCCTTGTGTGAAATATGTCTTTTCTGTTTGAACAAGAATATAAGTAAGCAGCCCAGTTAGAAGTGAGTCTCCAGCTGAAGTCAGAAACTGGATCAATGAGAAGGATTCAGGAAAGAATGGAATCCATTACAGAGTCACATTGTTCAGGCAGCTTCACAACATGCTCCAAAATGCTTTGGATTAGTTGATGCTTATCTCTTTAGATGGAAATGAGGCTCATTCTGGAACCCCATTTTCTTGACTTGAGTCCAATGTTCTTCCCTGTCCCCTGGGCCCAGCCCAGCCCGGCCCCGTCTCTGCAGTTCACTTATTCACTTGGTCTTGAAAACTATTAAGAATCCAAAATGTGTCTGCAAAATTATATAGGGAGGACAGAGACAAGAAAAAAAAGTGAGAGCTCCTTTAATAGCACTGCACAATATAGGCTGATATATCTCATCATACCTTATTAATTTGGAAAATAGAAGGGGAAACGGAAAAGACCATCAAAGCATTATGCTCATCATTCAAAGACGAATGCATATATGAGGTGTGTGGACCATGGATAGGGAACCTGAAGCCTTCCTGAATCCTTCTCATTGATCCAGTTTCTGACTCCAGCTGGAGACTCACTTCTAACTGGGCTGCTTACTTATATTCTTGTTCAAACAGAAAAGACATATTTCACACAAGGCACCAAGACATCACATGGTTTGTTTCACTTTGGCTTCACTATGAGGTGTGAACCCAGCCATTGTCATTTCCAAATTGTGGTTTGTAGCTTAGCATTTGGTGTGACCTGATGGCTTTGTCAACAGAGCATGGTTAAAACTACTATGGCTCAGCATGATTTCAGCTGTTGGGGAAAATTGGAAGCTCTCGTAGACTGAGTTTAGCTTAGGCTAGTTTTCATTGACTGCAATTCTCTAAACTCCCAGAAATCTATCTGGGACTCCTCTAAGCAATTTATCTGTTTTACCATTGAGCCACTGTGTCCTTTAAAAGCAAATGTTCAGATTTTTTTTTAAAAGCCATTGATTTGATTTTTCTAATTTGTTCTGAACATAGTACACTTCCTTTGAGTGTGACCAGTGACACTTCCAGAAGGTTCACTGCTGTAAGTGCTCTGATTGCTAGCTCTTCAGGGTATTTTTCCATGTTTAAACTGTAGTGCTTTGTTACCGTTGTATTATTTATTTATTTATTTATTACCACTAGACTAGGATGCAACAAGCAAGCAAGCATGCATAGAATTGCACGTAGAATGTCATTCACATTGCCTAGCTGAAGTGTTACCATGTTCAACTTCAGGTGGCTGAGAAGGTCAGAGTCCTTATAACAGATGCAAATGATGAGAGTCCAGAATTTATCAACACGCCTTACATCGTTCAAGTCCTGGAGGTTGGTGGAACTTGTTTAGACTCTTGGTTAGGTGGAAAGACAATACTTCATGAGGGGCATACCTATTAGACTAATATAAGAGCCAGTTTGATATAGTGGTTAAGGTGCTGGTCTAGAAACCAGAAGACTAGGCCTCCTTTAGGCATGAAAGCAGCAGATGACTTTGGGTCAGTTGCTCTCTCTCAGCCCAACCCACCTCACAGGGTTGTTAGGTATGTTTGCCACCTTGAATTATATATAAAAAAGGTGGAAGGAGAAGGAGAAGAGAAGGGGCTAAGTAGGCATCTCAAGGAATCGAGTATAAGAAAGCTGTTTCTGCAGACCCCATCTCTAGGAGATTGGGTAGCTTCTGCAATCATACCCTTTTGGGACTCTGCTTTGGGAAAACCAAGTTCACCTGAAGGCAGGGCAATCTCTCAGCAGTCAAGAAATTCTGTAGTTGCTCCCAAACCTGGCATGCATCCTTACAGTAGATAAGATTCACCCTTGCAAAGTAGCCTTGAAGCAAAGTAAGAGCCTGTCTCTCATACTGGTAGCTTCACCATTTTCTTGATAATATGTGGTTATCTTTAGCCTTTTAAAGTTCACCTGAAACACAGTAACGTGCAAAATGGATCTAGCAATTGGGAGGTATCCTTTGCATGAAGTTATGGCAGTAGCCAATCAGCGGCAGTCATCAAATTCTCCTGGAAACTGGCAACCTTTTTTTAAATCTCCAGAGCTTGAAAAATAAGTTTGTATTGACCAACACAAGCATGTATTTGAAGAGATCCAGTCTCTAGAGATGTCATATCTGTCAAATGTTATATCGACATCATATCTGATTTTTTTCTGGGAGAGATGCAGCTGACATCAGGTTAATTTCCTATTTGTTTTATGTCTCATTTCATCACTGTTATGGCAGGCAGGGGTGGAGAAGGCTTCATTTTCTTGTTCTGCTTCATCTCAATGCAACTTCTCATTGTTTCCTTCTCTAATACATTCTTAGTCACTTCTTGCCCATTTTTTCTCCCCCTCCCAACCTTTCATTACTGTACACTTCCATCCCGTCTCTTGCTACCGTCACTCTTGCTTTCAAGCCTGATTCTTCTCTTTTCTGGATTTTCAGAACACCCCGTCTGGGAGCAGCATCTTCAGAGTTGAAGCAGTGGACAGAGACACGGGTTCAGGAGGAAGCATTACTTATTTTCTGCAGGTAAAACGTCACTCAGACACGGAGCCTTTGCACTATTCCAAACTGATTACTTTTTGCTTCTATTAAATTTAGAGGCTGACCAGCAGTTCTGGATGGCTTACACATTTAAAAAGTAAAGAACAATGAGATAAAAGGAAAAAGCTTGTGCACATCTGGAAGAAACAAATACAGCACAGTGATGGCTTCACAACACTCTGGGACCTGGGAGAATAGCCAGGTTTTGAAAGATTATTAGAACATCATCAGGGTGGGAACCATACGGATGCTTTTCCAGATGGTGGAGGCCATGACAGAGAGATGGACAATAGGGATTCAGCCCCTAACATCAACATCTCTGTTCAGGAGCTGAACTGCTTTGTTTCTGGTTTAACAGCAGCATGTATGAAACCACAAGAAAATGCTGTGGGTGCATGGAGGTTTTAGGCAGTCCATTTCCCCGTTTGTGGGAACCAATGGCTCACTACAAATCCAGGTTCCTAGGCTCCAGGTGTCAGAACCTGCATCACCCATCTGTTGTTGTTTGCCATTATATTGCAGTCATTGGGAGTTAGAGTGATTTGGTTCTGCCACTAGTAACTAAAGGGGGGGGGGGGGTTCTGTTAATGGTTGTAATGGGAGCTGGGAAGCAGCTTAACCATATATGGGCAATTTCACCTGGCTTGATTGCTGGCAAGGCAGCTGGGGCCCCCAAGAGCCAGGAAGAGGCTCGGGGAGGAGGGGGGAGGACGGAAAGCGGTCACCACCCGGTGGAGAAGACTCAAGACGCCAGGCAATCAGGGGAGGGGGGATAAATAGAGGGAAGTTTAACCAAGGCTTTAGTTTTAGCAATGTTCTGTTTACAAGCTACCTGTGCCACTCAATAAAGAGTATTTTTCTGAACCAAGCCTGGTTGCATGAGAATACTTCGGAATTGGGAGTCAGGCAGGGAGGACTTGACACCAGGTTTTTTGAACGGAAGGGTAATTGCAGAACTTTTGCAGTTCCCACTCATGCAAATTACTCAGATCCTCCTTCCTTCCTTCCTGGAGGTAGAGGGAAGAAAGTGCAAACTTTTTATTTTTCTTTTGCCTGATGTGGGGATGATTGGATATTTATTATTTCTGCCCCTGCGAAGCTCACAGTGAAAGATCAGTGGAAATGAAGACAGTTGTGGAGCATCTTTAGAGCGCTTGTGAGTGTTTGGGGAGTGGAAATGGTCACCCTGTAGAAGTGTCCAATGACAAAGAGCCCACCTGGGTCATGTTTTGATTGTGAAAGCCAAGCTACTGTTTTATAGCAAGGGGGAAAAAGCTAGTTTTGAATGAGGAACCAGCCCAGATGTGTTTATTCCCTACCAAAAATAAAAGTCCAATTAAAATAAAGTTGGGTGCTACCTGAACTGTTAGAACTTGCAATATAAAAATCTCATGGCAGAATAATGTTGTTTTCTGCCCAATTTGAGGTGCAAAAAAAAAAAAAATCCAGGAAACCAATTACTGTAGCATTGCTGTAGATCTAGGACAACTCACTGATCAAGTAGCTTCTTTTGAAAGCACACATATTTAAGCAGGATTAAATGTAATCTCCTTAATAAGAGAAACACACTGAAAGAACATAAGCTGCAAGCCAAGTTTTGTTCATGGCCAAGATACAGAGGAAGACAATTGCCATTCTTTCTTGAATGAGACTTGGGGTATTCTGATTGTGTTGTTGTTTTATTTTATTTTATTTTATTTTATTTTATTTTATTTTATTTTATTTTATTTTATTTTATTTTATTTTATTTATTTATTTATTTATTTATTTATTTATTTATTTATTTATTTGGCTTGTATGCCGCCCATCTCCCCCAACAGGTGACTCTGGGCGGCTCACAATAAAAACACAGCTGTCTCCGAGATGGCTAAAAACTATAAATAATTAAAAACATATTAAAAAACCCTAAAAAACCTCCTCTGGTTTATGGCCCTAAAAAACCTGTAAGATGCTGGGGGGGGGGGAGACAACCCATCATCCCACCAGCCATCTCCACAGGTGCGGGCCCCCATCCAGCCCCCAGGCCTTCTGGCAGAGCCAGGATTTAATACCTTTCCTGAAGGCCATGAGGGAGGGGCACACCGGACCTCAGGAGGCAGGATGTTCCATAGGGCGGGCGCTGCAGCAGAAAAGGCCCTCTGCCTAGACCCCACCAATCGGAATTCCTTGACCGGTGGGGTCTGCAACCTGCCCCTTCTGCTGGACCGAGTGGGGCGGGCTGAAATAACCGGGGCGAGGCGGTTCCTCAGATAACCTGGTCCTGTGCCATGAAGGGCTTTAAAGGTGATGTCAACACCTTGAATTGGACCCGGAAACAAACTGGCAACCAATGCAGCTCACGCAACAGCGGTGTTATATGTGCCCTCCTAGGGGCATTCAGAACTGTCCACACCACCGCATTCTGCACCAGCTGTGGCTTCCGGATACTCTTCAAGGGTAGCCCCATGTGGAGCGTATTCCTCTTCTATTAAAGCAGACTCCCTACAAGCCAATCCAGATATTTAGGTTCACATTTATTTTCAGAGATTACTACTACCACTTTAGGAATCTCTGCAGGGAATTGCTTCTTTGTGTTTTGGTTAAATATAAAATCTGAATTATTATGTTGTGTTGTATCTTGCTTTGTTTTTGATGAGCTGCACAGAAGTAGAAGGGGAATCTTAAGGCCAAACACTAGGAAATCCATGTTTTAATACACAAACAAAATCCTGCAGTCCTTTGTCCCAAAAAATCCTTGTACATGGAAAACTAATTTCTGGGGTAGGAAATCTAAACCAGTGTTCTCCCCCAAATGTTCCCCATAAATACCCACAAGCATTGAATGAAGTTTTGGGCTGAATTTGGTGAAGTAATTTAAGAAACGCTTAGGGATTAGGTTAGGGTGAGAAATGGAAGCATTCTGCACCCTCTTCCACTTCCTCTATTATATTTGAAAGAAAACAAAAGAAAATTCTCCCAGCTGAAAATTGGCCATTTTGAACCCCAGGGTGCTTGGAGGCCACTGGTGGGTTACTCAGCCTTGTTTTCATAAGTTAGAGCCAAATTATGATTGGAAGAAATCTGTGAATGCAAGTGGAAGATGAAGGAACCAAAGTTACCAATCATTTCTTCCTACGACAATTCTTAGAAAATCTGCTCAGGGTGTTGGGGATCCACACAAGCATTATGAAAGGGATGGCAGAGAGAATTGGTGAAAATTCAGTTGTTTCCATGAATAGAAGGTTCCCTCTGGAATATCACCAATCAGTGCTGTTTACAAAGGGTCCTTGAACTCTAAACTGTGCACATTTCCGAGATTTCATTACCTCTGTCCTGCAGAAGAAAATAACATGCCTTGCATCTGATATAGTGGACTGTAGTTGAAGAACACGTCCTGCTTCTTGAACTTTGGGACACCCCCCTCCAGGAACTCACCACTCCTGTCCCCTTTTTTGCAACATAGAAGATTGGCAGTGTAGAAACGGTCAACACTTCATCCTAGCGGGCAGTGCCAACCGCTCCTATTTTGCTGCCGAGGAAACAATAGGGTGTGTTAATGATGTCATTCAGAGTCAAGTTCGACTTGAGGGAACCTTACCTTTTTCTTCAAAGCAAGTGATGTATAACTGGCTCCTTGTATGCAAAGACAATTGGTTACAGCCAATGTAATACTTCCTGTCTTCTTTCTTTCCAATTTTTTTTTTCTTCCAGAATATCCATACAAATAAATTTACTATAGATCGTCATAGCGGTGTTCTTCGCATCAAAACAGGGATCACCCTTGACTACGAAAAAGCAAGAACTATTTTTGTTACTGCAGTAGCTAAGGTAAAATATATTCCCCAAAGGGACAAATGCATAATTATAAGCCAGATGTGCAGATAATGGAAAACAGCATAAGTTCTAACAATGCCTTAAACCTGTGTGTTTCTGATAGCAGCATAGGTGGTCATATTCAATTTTCTGGGAAGGGGCTCAGAGGCCAGCATCTTCTGCAGGAGCTCCCCTCTTATGGCATTCCCTGCCATTGGAAATTGGCATGTTCACTGCTGGTATTTAAGAAGCTGCTAAAGATCTGGCTTTTCCAAGAAGCATTTGGGACTAAGCAGTGAGGAAGGGATGTATTTGAGGTGAATGATTGGTGCTGTTAGTATGAATGCAATGGATTGCTTCTATATGGATTTTATATGGTTTAAGAGAGGTTGTACGTGCCTATTGTTCTGGTGATGTTTTTATTTTATGATATTGGCTATTAGCCACTTAGAAGAACTGGAGTTGGACCTGAAATAAATAAGTAAATTACTAAATAAGAGTATATGAGGAACATTCAAGCAAGTCCCTTCCCACTTTCATTTTGGAGAGATATTGTCCAATACTTATTTCTGGTTCAGTAGGTTTTTCAGTTTTTAGATGTTAAATTGGCGCAGGAGATTTCTGATTCGATGCAAAGCAATGCCCAGCTTATAACACGTTCTTACCATTCCTTAGCATGTCAAGGGGTGACTCAGCCCTTGTCAAAGTCTCAAGACATCTCCCAGACTGAGACACAACCAAGAAACCTTTGTGCCAGATGAGACCACTGCAGTAGCCACTACTGAAATCCACACTGTAAGGAGAAACTGTTTCACCATGTATCCTACTGCTCATTTGTCTAGATTTCCTTTCAGGTTCCAGTCTCTGTACAGCTGTGATGATGACTGGGATCTAGAAATCTTTTCTTGGTCCATGTGCCAAATTATGATCGTTGCCTGAGCTTCAGGCAGGCCCCAATTCCCTTACCATCCCAAAAGGGATTCTAGCCTTGCAATTGCTCCCAGGTGAATCTGAAAGAGATTTTGTTCTGTGATTCCCCTTTAGAAGCAATGCTACCAGGCCTGACCTTAAGGACATGGGGCGGGGGGTCCATTGCTACACAATCAATAGACATTGAGCTCCACAATTCTCCCCCTCCCCCGACACCCCTGCTTTTTCTATTATATTTTTTTTAAGGGTTTCTTCTGAAGTCTGGCAGAAAGCTGAAAGAAAGGACGAACCTGCAGAAGAACCTAACAGTTTTATCAGAATGATGAAAAGAGAGTTGTGACATCACGCTGCAAACTCCACCCCTTATGTTAGTGCGTATGACATCTCAATGCATGTATGAAAGGGGCAGTGTTTACGTCATGATGTTGCGATTTTCATTTAATCATTTGCCCATCTGACTCTCTGAAAGCATCTGAAAGCAAAGGGGTTATTATAAGGGTCAACAAGCATTTTTTGAAACCTCACAAGGGACGGCTGTTGGTTAGCTTTGGCTAGCAGTGAAGAAAGGTAGCACCAAGGTTATCTAAGACAGCAATAGGGGTTAAACTCTTTCTTCCCTCAGCTATATTATAGAAATATTAAATAATATCAAAGCTCCTGAAATTAGAACCTGAATTGAATAGCTTCAGGTAGTGGAAAGAAAGGAGATCCTATTTTGAGATGATGGAGACACTGATTTTTTCTTCCTTTGGAGAATCTAGTTCCTGCAAGTTACCCATAAAACAAAGGTAAGCTTTGTTTCTCCAGAAAACAATCAAAATTAACTGTTAACCCCTTTAACCATAGGTAACAAAACTGAGAAAGAGGAGGCACGTGTCCCCAATATTTGGGGAATCAGCTGAAATTCTCCAGGAGGGGAGCCTAGAAAACAACTCTTACTGAATTTCTCACAATGGTCTTTTCTGGCCCAATTCAGTTTTGGCTTCATCTAATGACACATAACAATCTTGGAATTATTTTGTATCCCAGGATGGTGGTGGAAGGCTCCATGGGAATCACAAGGTGTTTTCAGCCACAACTACCATCACGATCAACGTTGAAGATGTTCAAGACACCCCACCAATTTTTGTGGGTACACCCTATTATGGGTATGTGTATGAGGACACACTGGTGGTGAGTATTACAGGGATCCTGCTTACTCTACCCAAACAGTATGGATTCTGCAAGGGGAACTCAAAAAACAATGGCTGGGATTTAAAGATATCTCTATTTGCAAAATATCCAGGCTATATCTGCCGATTTCCTTTCTGCCCATAGCTCCCTTTTGGCATGCTACTTCAGCAGATCTTTAGAAACAACAAAGGAGCACAGGTAGGTTCTCTTAGAACAGGTGATTGAAAATCATTGGACCATCGTAAAGCAATTTGGAGATGACCTTGGTATGAAAGAAGCATTAAAGAGGGAGAAGCAATTACATAATCCAGGGTTGATGCAAGCGTGAGAAAGAAACGAAATAGTCCCACTTTGCTTTTGTTAGTATAAGAGAGGACTGAGAGAAACTTGGTCAGACTTTCAAAACTGATGCCAAGGTAGGCCAGGTCAAGAGACAGGCCCTGCAGGGATTCCAGGAATTCTGCCTTGGGGGGGGGGGGGGGGGCGGGGTTGTAGGGTATAATAACAGAATCTTGAAAGCTTATCCAAGTTCTTCTCTGTCTCTTTTTATGCAAACACAATCAAGGTGGAATTAATTGGAGATATTTTTCTCATGCTTGTTTGAACTTCTGGATTATGTAATTTCTTCTCCAGGTCTGTCTTTACCTCTTCTTTCATACCAAAATCATCTCTAAGCTCCTTTACAATCATATATGAGCCAAGGATCTGTGCATAAAGCATAAAAGTAAACAGAGCTATTTAGTAGTCTTAGGACTTTTTCCCACAACCCAGGTGATGTTCTTTCCTCCTGTCCTCCAGACAGGATCAAGGCCTATTACTCCAAAAACTACTAGCCCAGTTTATTTCCAAAACAAAGCCAGCAAAATTGCTGCCCGTATGTGAGGATGCTGTGGGGGAAGCCAGATGTAGGGGTATGTGCCAGGAGAGAAGGAGAGCAGGGAGCGTGAGGAAACTCTGTCTCCCTATGGAAAAACCAAGCAGCAGAGGTTATTGATAGGAGTAGCATCCTTGTGGATACTTTCCAAGGGGTATCTGTCCTACCTCAGCCCAAAAAATAAAACATTGGCTGCCAAGGTTCCCTGCCTGGCAACCAAAGCAGAAATACATGAAGGCACAGAGTCCCATGGCTGGATGGGAAGGGGCAGTCCTGCAGGTCATGGACCTACTGAGTCTCCTCCTCTATGCAAATCCAAATGTTAACATAGTAGGTTGTGCTGCATCTTCTGAAGGAAAACACCACTTTTCTGCCAGATCACTCTGTCTGCCTTCATCCTGACTCAGTGACAGGCAAGCACAAAGATGGAGGCTCCATTATGTGGTCAAGCCTTCAACAAACATTTAGCAGGCCATCTTGGCACGAAGATGAGGAGGTGTGTGGAACAAGACCTTAGATTATGTTGCTGTGGCATTGACCCTAATGTTTACAAGTATTTGTGGAAGTTTGATAGGAAGGAGATATGTTGAAGACAGGAAACAAATAAGAAGGGAAAAGAAGAAGAGAGGGATGTGGTAGAATCAGATAGACAATAGGAGCAGAAGAGACAGAATAGAGATATTGCTTAAAAACCTGCCTCTTTCTGCAGTGAATTTATGATGCTCTCATATATAGGGCAAGAGGCTGGGTTGTAACCTTATTCTTCTTCCAAGCACGGCCTCCATGCTGTTTCAATCTGCCAAACAGGAAAGCAGAATTAATAATCTAATCCAACTGCAGGATTTAGCCTCGGCAGAGATCCAAGTCCACCTTACAGCTGCATATGAGAGTTTGGTTAATTCTGCTTTAATTTGCAGGACTACACATGGATTTAAAATTAACCAGAGTCAAGGCCACTGTGTGAGTTCGCTCTGGGCCTCCCTGGAGCTTTCCTTGTAGCTTTTATTAATAGTGGGTTCTTCTTCTTATTTCTGGAAATACTGGCAGTGTTTTTCACGCACTTTGTAATTTGTGGCAATAAAAGGTGCAATAAAATGGTGAAACATAATAATTTACTCATTGTAACTATTAACCAGTGATCCGGAAATACCCTAATGATGAAATAGAGGACTTTTAAAGGAAAACCCCTGAAGAAAACAAGGCAATTGAGTGTTAATGACCTCTGCAAAAAATAAATAAATAATATCCTAATATATCGATGGGATGTGAATACCGGGATGCTCATATCTCCAGCCTTGCAAGGCAGGACCGGTAGCCAGATCCTCTTGGTTACATATTTCAGAGATAGATAAGCCATCATCATTTGTGTAATGAACAACAATTAATAGAACTCAGGCTGAATATGTGAGAATCAAGGACTGAGTATTTAGAAAAGGATACCTTCTATACATATATATCCTTTCCTGTGTTGACCTGTTCTTTCTTTAAGAGCAGTGTTCACCCAGCAGTGTGGCCCTTGGATAAGTCTGATCTCCAGGCAGAATAACTAAATCATCTCCAATTTCCAATTCAATATTTGGATAGTTTCAATATTTTAAAAAAAATCAAGCAAGGAGACATCAGAACCCATCAGCTTTTTTTTAGAAATTTTTTTAAAAAAGAACCTAGTTGCCTAAACTTTTCAGGAACTTTAAGATATTTAAAAAGCAATTTCCAGGATTTCTTAGCTAAGTCTGTCTTTTAGTCTTCAAGACAAAGCAGGGAAGACATTTTACGTCCACACAGACACTTCTACATGACCCGGGACCTTCAAGTGATGATCGGGGTTCCATCTCATGTGGAAGCTGATGATTCTGTGTTGGACTGAACATGAAAAGCTAACACCTCCACAGAGTTAAAAGTAGCATACAATTGTATAGAGATATTGATAGTATCTTGAAACCTAAATGTCAATACATTATCTCCCCCCAAAAAGTTGCAAGTTTCCTCTACCACTATGATGTCCCATCTCATCTCCTTGGAGTAACACTTCACATTCTTTTTACATCACTAGGACTCCTTATACAGAGGTTTTTCTTCTCTTTTCTCTCTAGGGATCTGAAGTCATAACTGTTGTTGCTATTGATGGAGACAGAGGAAAACCTAATGACATTCATTACAGTCTTATGAATGGTAGGTGGTTGGTGAAACTGTAAAGACATGACTAAGCCAACTAGAGGTAAAGGAAGGCAGAGACAACCTTGAAGAAAGTCTGGAGGAACAGTGAAGGCAAAATAAGAATCAATCCTGTCCTGGGAAAGGTGAAGATGTGAGAAACTCAAAATAATCTCACCTTGATTATGTTTGGTATAAGAGGGTGCAGAGAGGCACTCTAGCAGACTTTTAAAATTCTGCACTTACATCCTTCAATATTCAAGTAGCTTTCCTGAAACCTTTGTAGTGTCTGTTTCCTGACCTGGCCTCCCTCAAGGAGCTGACACTATGGTTCTGAATTAACAGCTATTTTAGTTGTGGTTTAGCATATCTAAGGAAGCATGTGAGATCTAATGAAAAAAAGAGAGAGATTTAAATTCATTATGGCCTACCATATCATATTGTGGGTCTTATGAGTCTTCCAGTTATCTTGTGAGTCTTATGACTGTTCCGCTATAAGCATAAAAAAAAAAAAAAAAAAATTAAAATGTATTCCCGATTGTAAGATAGGCCTTTTTAAGGAGATACAGATAGGAGGCAGTTTCTAGAGTAGAAGCAAACTTTTTCCTTATGGAAGTTGTGTACGGTAATGGGAATGGTATGTGGGAATGACCTTGGGAGACAGGGAGAAGAGATGCAGCCAAGGGAATGGACAGATAAAGGGCAACTTAGCCCACAGCAAGAATGTGGGCAGGGCAAGTAGCTCAGAAGGGACCCTCCCTAGTTTCTTCGGCTGTAAAGGGGATGGTTGATAATGAAGCTCAAGCTCAGATACTTTGGTCACCTAATGCGAAGAGAGGACTCTTTGGAAAAGACCCTGATGCTGGGAAAGATGGAAGGCAAAAGGAGAAGGGGACGGCAGAGGATGAGATGGCTAGATAGCATCACTGAAGCAATGAGCATGAAATTGAGCAAACTCAGGGAGGCAGTGAACGATAGGAAGGCCTGGCGCAATATGGTTCATGGGGTCACGAAGAGTCGGACACGACTTAATGACTGAACAACAAAAAGGGGATGGGGGGAGAAACGCACTTTCAGACTTGCAAGATTCTGTTAATGTAACCTTGCTGTAAAGTAGAATTAGCTCATCTGGCCATGCTTTCTGTCTGGTCTACCTTGCAAGGCTGACATCAATCTTGCAAGTCTAAAAGTCTCTTCTCCCTGTCTCCCAAGGTCATTCCCACCCACTGTTACAAGTATATGTTTATGTGTGAGTGTGGGTGTGCTCTCCTTCTCTTTCAGTGCACAATTGCAGGCCAGGGGAATAATTTTAGCTGAATGAGGATCTCAAGGTTCTGTAGGGGCCAACATACCTGGGCTGTAAGAATCCTGACAACACTAGATAGCAGTAAGAGGTATAAACATCTGCCTCCTGCCATCTAGTGCCGTCTTGATATTTGTAGTTGAGATCTGTTAGTCCTGAATAAATAAGGAATGTGCATTCCAGTTATCTCCCCTTCTCAGTTATCTCCTCTTCTCAGAAGAAAGAAAGAAAGAAATAATGCAATGTGTAAGTTGATGGACTATGATCAAGAAGGGATAGATTCAAGTTAGCTCTCAACCCCAGGAGAACAGGTGCAAAAAACTAGGTGACCACTAGTTGGCAGTAAGGGGGGGTTGTGTACTTTTGTAGACCAGATCTGGTAGGTCAAATACTATGCAGGGTACCACACTGTGAGCTTCTTAAAGTTCATCTCACAGAAGAACGGTACCATTGGATCAAAAACCTACAGTGTTATCCAGAAGGTGAGAAGCTGAAGAAAGAATTCTTTCCTTATGACAGAACTATACCTTGTCCTACTGGAATAAATGGAGCATATCAAGATGCACAGATCTAATTTTGGGGAAAAAAAAGTATACTTTGCAGCGTGGAATAAACATTGCAGTTCCATTTGTAGAAAAGCAGTCATTCTGTTGCATTGGGTGACATCCAGTATGTCCAGAATCAGCTCAGGTTGTTTGCAATCGCAGGTACATTTAAAAAGGCTGTTCAGAGAGAAGAGGCTATAACAGAGGAACAGTCCCTTCGCCATTTCCACAACTTACCTCTTTAGAACTTTTCCCCAGGCACCACTGATTATTGTTTAATAGCTCTGTGTTGCAGCAAAGATTAGAAAAGATTTCAGGAAGGGACTGTCTTTTGCCCCTCGCTGGCCCAAATTTCAAAGATGAGCAGTAGACTTAGAAGGGGCCATTGAATCTAACTCTCTGTTCTGTGCAGGAATTCAAGTTAAAAAATAAATCCTTTAATTTTTATTCATGCTGTTTCATTCCTAGTCCCCCGATCCTTCTCATTACCTTCTTTGAACCTATTCCAACTTGTCTGAATCATTCTTGAAGTGTGAAGCCCAAAACTTGACACAATATTCTACTTGAGGATCTGACCAATTTGAAATAAAATGGAGCAATTACTTCCTGTGAATTAGAAACTATATTTCTGTTGAAACAGCTTACAATTACCTCCTGGAGCACATCCCACTGCTGACTCCGTTTATAACAATTATTCCAACTTCTTTTTCACATGTTCTGTTACCATACTATACAAATCAGTGCATTTTATTTCAATTTCCCAAGAGAAGACTATTGCATTTCTTCCTGTTATTTTCAGCCCATTTCTCTAATCTATCCAGATCATGAGTTTTATTTCTGTATTCTAAGATACTAGCTATTCCATCCAATTTGGTGTCCTATGCAAAGTTGGTAAGCATTCTCTCCTCCTCTTCATCCAAGTCATTAATAAAAACGTGGATGACTCACTTAATAAACTTTGCATTGCAGCAAATCTTCAGTTGTGGGTTGTTTGGTGTCTGGAGCACCCTTATGTGTCTCAGAGCATTTCCTTTGACATTTCCTGAATTTGCTGTTCCTTTGGCCTTTCCTCTTGATCACAGTCTTTTCCTTTTCAGACTGTTAGCGCTCCCCATCTTATCACTCCAGTCTGTCAGTTTCTCCAGCCAGTTATTATCCCCAGTAGGAGAGGTTCATTATTAATGGAACAAAATAAAACTACAAATAAATATAAATGAAAGCTCAGAGAAGACTTTGGCAAGTACAGAACTCAGGACTGAATCTTGTACTTCACTTGAGAAGTTCTCTCAGTCTGATAAGCACCCTTTGAGCACAATTTTTGAGGCCCTCTATTTACCCATCTCACGGCCATACCATCCAGTCAACTTTTAACAAGTTTGCTGAACAGCCTGCCATAGGATACTTTGTCAAATGTCTTGGTTGAAATCAAAATATATAGGAAAGTTATCCAATCAAATAATAAGGCTAACTTGTTCTCCAAGTCACATTTATGAGATTGTGGCAATCACTGTTTTCTATTCAGGGTGCTCAAATCTATCTATATGGTTGATAAGGGTCAACACTGACTTGATGGTACATAATCAGTTCAAGGTACTTATAGGACTGCCTCTTGATCATCTGCTTTATCATCTTCCCAGGTGTTCTGTTGTTCCTAGATCCTCCTTTTTTTCCATCTATGAAGATCAAGGCCACATTTGACCTCTTCACCTCTTCTCCAGGAGTTCTCAGTGATAATATGTAGAAGTTTAACAACATGACCATCAGCAATTTCCTCTGGTGCCCTAGGATACAATTCATCTGGCTCCATAGAGTTAAAGTACTGTAAATAGATATTCTCAGAATCTTTGTCTCATTATCAAGCTTCAGTTCTGTTTTTGCTTTCCCCACTTACCTAGTGAAACACTTACCTTCTCACTGGAGGATACTAAGCCAAAATAGGAGATAAATCATTTTGCCTCTTCTTGGTTATCTGCTAGCATTTTCCCACCTTCACTGTGTGTTCTTGTTACCCCTTAAGCCTTTCTTTTTTTTTTGCCACCCCTGTTTCATACTGGTTTCATATGTATTAAACAATTGGATGGTCAGTAAAAAGAAATGTGTAATGTAAGTAGACACAAATGTTCCCCAAAGGACTTGATTACAGGAAGCATATGATGGGCTGGTTGAAAGCAAAATAAGTCACTGGAAAAGGTGGTCATCAGCAGCTGAAATTCTAACACTGAAAGGCTTAAACACCACAGATGGAGGTGTTGCTAATTGCCTGTGCCCTTACAGATTGCTTAGCTTGGCAAAATCTTTGTCTTACACACTACACTTAGTTCCCCACATTCTCAAGCACTGGCCTTCAGTAAGACATGGAGCAGGAGGACATGCAGAATCCAGAAGTCCTTCCTCATTGATGCCCTCATCTTGGCCAAGTCTAAATTTGATTAGGGGCCTCTGCCTTGGCTGGTTCTGTTGAGCAGAGTGCAGCAAAAGACCCATAAACCTTGCTCTCAGGAAAAATACACATCAGCATGAGAGCTTGCAAGTAGCAATGTCCATATCCTGAACTCTAAAAAAACTCCAGTCAGAAAATATAAGCTAACTGGTCTTTATGGATAAAAAATGCAAAAACGTCATAAAATACAAGTTGCATACAAAAGATAGGATATAACAAAAACTTCTTCTTAGGTTCTTCTTAGAAGCCACAATCTTTCACTCTCATCTGATGATTCATCAGAGGTAGGCATGGCAAGAGGGTTGAGGAGTAGATATGATGGCAGTCTAAAAGCAGTGCAGCTCAGAAACCAGTATGATGTAGTGGTGATGGAGTTTGTTAAGCTAGGACTGACAAGTCACAAATTCAAGTTCTCCCTTAGCCATGGAAGCTCGTGTGAGTGATTTTAGGCCAGTCACTCTCTCTCAGTCCAGCTTGCCTCACAAGATTGTTGTTGTGGGAAAAATTGGAGGAGGAAATGCTGTCTATACTTGGAGAATAGGTAGAATATCAACCTAACACATAGATAAATAAACAAATCATGACTGGAACACTGTAATTTTGATAGTTTGAAATTTTACTGGCATTTGAATTGAAAGAGTATTCTCATGGGTGTCATATTTATATGCAGTTTCTCCCATCTAACTGATCTGTGTGAGAGACAATTGTGGGTGAGTGTTTATAAACACAATCTTATTTCAGAGATAAGCAATATTTTGGAAGCCACACTTGACACTGAAGAAATGCTCCAGAAATCAAGATTCTCCCCACTTCAAATTAGCAAGTCTAGGACAAAAGAGTGGGCCAACCTGGGTCAAAAGCTAAATTTAGTTTGATTTAACTTTAATTTAGTTTACTTGAAAAGAATTCAGATTAATGAAATACTGGTGATATCTTCACTATGAATGTAGTACTTTTCTTCTCTGATCAAGTTAAAAATACAGTTTGGTACCAAGTTTTAGAACTTCTGTGGACCCAGATTGGCCCAGTTATCTGTGATATGAATAACATGAACTATGGTTACTTAAGCTTTTCTTTTGGGAGGAGTATTTTTTTTTAATTCCCCTGCAGACAGTGATTTATCTCTAACTGATGAATAGATCCCACATTTTCCTTTTCCACCTGCTTTCATCCGGAAGAGAATTTTCCCAGTGATTAAATCAATATTTCTCAGTGTTGGAATTCCTACAAGGCTTAGGACTGTGACTGTCACACCCTGTATCCTTGCAGGAAAGGCTGATAACAATCATAATTATTTCTCAAGGAAACTCATGTAAAATATGCTTAAATATTTATTTATGCAATGCCAATTTGTACTTGCCCCATGTTTGGCCTCATATGACTCACCAAATCACCTGCATTGCTGGATTGTCTTAGGCTTGGTCAGTCATAAACTCAGTCATCAGCCTGGGGGAAAAAATCATGTGTATCTAAAACCGACCGTTGTTGGCAAGAAGATTTAACTTTCTTAGCTGACTCATATCCCTTCACAAGTGTGTTTGTTTGCACGGGGGGTGGAGGGGTTAGATGACATTCATACTTAATATTAGGATGATTTCAAGTTGTTGCTAAAAGTATGTGTGAGTGTTTTTCCCCTCCAGAAACATGCATCAGAAATTAAACCTGTGAAAGTTAACCTTCTCACTTATCTGAGCTTTATGAGAGATATTCTCATGGTTGGAAGATATAATTATACCTCTGCTAATTAAAAGCGTTCTCTTTTTTTTAACTAGCTTATGCTTCATATAGCCAAACAATTTGGCATTCACAGATGGGGCATTGATCCTCAGAGTGGGCTTTTAGAGAGATCCAGGGCAGTTTCGTACACAAATTCATGCCAGCTGCTCTTTCAGATTTCTGTGGTTATTTTTCAGGAGGTCATTTTGTGATTTTTTTCCTCCTTAGACCAAAGTTTGGACAATCTTCAATGCTAGGAACAGGTCTAGTTTCCACACTTCAGGAGCCAGGAGCCACTGAATTGTAGTAGCACAGTTCCTCCAACCATCAATGCAGTTTCCCACCTCTCTAAGCATGAGACACAACAAAAGTGTGTTTCATATCAAAATAAGCCTAAGATCATCACTATAACAACCACCCCTCCAACTCCAGCCCCACCCAAAGGGGAAAAATGGAAAATCACAGCCCCTCCTATGTGTGAACCAGTCAAGTCTATTTGGTCTCATCACTTTGAAGCCCTTCTCCCCAACAAAAACAGTTAATTCAATCTCTGTCCATCAAACGTACGACTGCTGATCCTTTAGGCCTTGGGGCTCTGCTTTGCACAAAAATACGTGTCCCAACTCTCTTCCAGACACACTGATACATATTCAGTCCTGTAGTTCATGCTACTTCACCTGCCCCCTACCAACTTAGTATTCTTGAGTGAGAATGTAAAAATGTTTGGCCCTTTCTCTGGGAGGAAAATTTCTTGATTCACCTTCCCAGCAAATGCCATCGCTCATCTCTGATTTAGGGCCTGATCCATCCCCCCACCTTGAAGCTCACTGAGAGGAAAAAAAGGGGCGGAAAGAAACAGGACTTATTATTCCTACTCTTAAAATACATTTGTTTGAGAAAAGTACTGTAACTCTATCCTAAACTGGGTTTCTAGAGGAGGTTTTGGGTTTGTTTGTTTTTGCTCTCCATGGTCCTGAAAACTTTTCTCTTCTGTTTACTGAAATTTAAACTGGCTCCTGTATTGTATAGTTTAAAAATATCTCCTGTTTTTTCCAGAAAGACACTGAGCAGAGAAATGTTTTTGAAACAAGCATGGATGGAAGACATGTTCATTTCAACATAATAAGCTGAATGTGGATGCAATCATGTTTAGCACAGGCTGAAAGGAATGAGATCTAATTCACTCATAGTTATCTTAAATCCTGTTGATTTCAGCAGGTGTGCTCAAATGACCTCTATTTTAAGTCCAAGCCAATATTTTGTAAAGGAGAATAGATAATCTAAGATTGCTTTCATGCCCAACTTCAGGGACCAAGAAGAACCTATCTAGGTACAGATTAACTATTCAGCATGATTGCTGGTAATCTATCACATTTAAGGGAGGGGTGATCTTCTCCATTGGCATAGACATTAGTTAACTCTGAGGTCCCTTCCAATTTCCCAAGCAGGAAGCCATTTTGGGAAGTCCACAAAACTTCAGTGCTCTTTGGAATGTCCCCATCCAAGGTCATTAGTTGCTGTGTTCAACTAGTTGCATCATAATAATTGGACTGGGTGGTTCCTTCCTTTTACTCTTTCTAGGGAACAAAAATTCCCATAGGCATAACTTTGCATATCTCTGTTTTGTGACAGGAAGTGAAGGTTCATTTGAAATAAATAATGCAACTGGAACGGTTTCTGTTGTTAAAAAACCAACTCAGCTGAAGAAAGAAGTATACGAACTGAAAATCCAGGTAATTTGTCTTATCCTCCCACCATAAAATTCCAGCCTTACCATGGTTGTGATGGATTTATGCTATGCAGAATTTCAACTTCTGTAAAGATAGCACACACTCTCTTTCCCCCAGAGAACTGAAGCATCGAGAATGCTGCATCTACCAAAAAGATTTTTGGTATGATTGCAAGCAAAAGAAAAAAAATGACCTTTCTTAATCAGGACCCCAGAAATTATGGAATAAATAACCAAATTTGTTCATATGGACCTACAGTAGGCCAAGAACGTGTTACAGCTAGGTTTCAGGAAGCAATGCAAGCCAAAAATCACGGAGGATGTTAAAGGTCATGAGATCACTCCAGGACAAGCAAGAAATCCCTATCCTTCAAGACCCCCAATTCCAAGGATAGTGTAGTCAGGACACAAGTTGGGGTAAAGAGAACAATAGATCTCTATTTTGCAGCTTTAGCAACTTGCAACTGAAAAAGCAATGAAGTGCGATCTTGGAGTCCAAAAAAGAGGAAAGAACATAATAGAGATTTCCAAGAACCATTTCCTATGCATAGAAATGTAGAAAATCTCCTTCTGTGCAGTGACAACCTTTTCACTTGGCAGTGAATAGTTAGGGATGTGTAAGATGATAAGAAAGGGGATTAACCCAAAGCAGCAGCCAGGTCTCTTTCGCTACTTTACAGAGCCAAGGTGGCATGTAGTGGTGAAAATATCAGGTTGGGACAGGAGAAACCAACCAATCGGCTGGTCTTCTTAAGCAGAGACTAACAGAGCTCAGCCTGGAACCCATCAGTAAAACATCTTTTCTGAAATTCATAGCTTTCCGATTCTGAATGTCAGTTTTCTTCCATAATGTAACATTGATAAGCTTTTCATTTTCCATATTCTTAGAAGAAAGATTTCCTTTTCTTTTCCTCCCCTCTCTTCCCCTTGCCATATTGTAGATGAATTCAGCAGTGATTCAAAAACTGTCCATACATTATATAATGACTAAGTTAATAAAATTGGGATTGGAAGGTATTTTCTCCCTTACTCTCATGCTTACTTTATAGGAATTCAGCTCTAAGTATTTCTGGAATTATTGACCACTTTTCCATTAAAAACCTCATCAAAATGTTCAATAGCCCATATAAATGAAAGCAATTGCTTAAAGGTAGGCATAAAATTGCTGCATTTATTGAGTTTCAGATAATTGCATCAGGTTTTTGCTGCAAAAAATAATTTCTAGACAGAGTTATTTGATTGCTAAATCCACACCTACTAAAGCTGATTATCGCCAAATCTCTTATTATTGATTAAATCCCAATTTTCAAATGACCTGGGGTATTGAAGGAATGCATCCTAGTACTATTCCCTTGGAGGATCCATTAAAGAAAGTAACTTAATTCTGAATTCTGGTATGACAAGGTCTCTCTGTCTTTTTTTTTTCTGTTTGCAGATTTATGTAGATTTTTCCTATATTTTTTAGACCAGCAAACTGCACTGTGATGTTCAGCTGAAAGATGTTCTAGACTACACTTTAAACAATAACCCCCTTCTGTTTTTGCATCAGTTTGAAAACCTGCATTCAAATGCCAACTAACTGAATGTCTCCTTGACCCCTACAGACAGAAGGACTTCAAGTGGCAAAACTTATAGCATCAGTAAACTAAATACTTCACCCAAAGCAATTGCAGTTGGGGGTCCAGAAAGTCAAGCTGGCAAGGGAGACATCTGGGGGTGGGGGTGGAATAAACCTTTCAGGTGGCATTGTTGGCTTTTAAATATATTAAGACCTCCTCTAGAAAATATCTCCTCATGCAGAAGATATCTCCCAAAGGAAAATGGGTTATTTTAAGCAAGTTTTTAAAAATTGTAATTTGCTTGTTTATACTCCTGGCAAGGGGCATCATTTTTTTCCCAGGTTAACTGGAAAAGGTTATTTACTGATACTGGATTGTGTTTTATTTGTTTTATATGGAATTTAATCCTGATTTTTAGTGTTACTAGACATGTGTGCATTTTTTTGTTAACTTATTTATAATAGAAATGAATCTGTTGAGATATAGATAGATAGATAGATAGATAGATAGATAGATAGATAGATAGATAGATAGATAGATGTAGAAGTATAAATATATGATCGTGGATCCTCTCCTCTCCTCTCCTGACTATTTTATATAAACATACCAAGAAAATATATAGCTCAAGAACAATGTTTTAAAAAAGAAGATAGTACATCATAACACAAGAATGGATCTCATTACACTAAAGTGTTTTGGCAAATAACTATTTCACCTTTTCACTCGTTTGAACATTAAAGCTTTATTTTAAAAAAATCAAAAATACCTTCATTTATTTCTTTAGTAATTAATCTGCTCTCTTCCAAATCTACCTGGTTCCATGGGCAACTGCAAGGGTCAACAAGTAACCTTACATGTGTTATAACATCATTGCAAAAATGGCTGCCTAGGACCACTTCCTGTTTTTCTTCCCAAATAGATTCTACTGTTTCTAGCTCACGGAAGTGTTGCAGGAGGAACAGCACCCATAATATAATACAAAACCAGAAGGGGACGAGAGTGGGCAAGAGTCCTTATCCTTTTTCTCTCCTCTTTGCCCTAGGCTTCCGAAATTGGTTCAGAAGACACTGGCCCTGCGCACGCTTCCACCACCGTCATCATAAGAGTGGTAGATCTGAACAACCACCCACCAACCTTCTATGGAGAAAGTGGGCCGCAGAACCAATTTGAACTCACCATGTATGAGCACCCACTGGAAGGTGAAATCCTGAGGGGCCTCAAAATTACCGTCAATGACTCAGATCAGGTCAGTAGTCATCCAGCCCATAGACTCCTCCTTCTGGTTTCAGGACAGCTTCCCACACCATGCTACACACTAAAACTGGATTGACAGGCATATTACGGACCCCGTCAGCAAGAGCATGTTGGCTGGTAGGGCTCAGGAGGAGAGCCTTCTCTGCTGTTGCCCCCACCCTCTGGAATATTCTCCCCGCAGAGGTGCAGTGGGCCCCCACCCTCCCAGCTTTCCGGAAAGAACTGAAGACCTGGTTCTGCCAGCTTGCATGGGACAAGAAGAGCTTTACCCAACCCTGGGGGTGGCTGGTGCCCTGATGATGCTCCCCAAGCCTAATAATTTCTAGCTACCATCACTTCTTGGAAGATCCTTATTATTTATTTAGGACTAATTGTTATATTGTATTTTTAATTAATATTTATCTTTTCTGTAAACTGCCCAGAGTCATTTTCATATATATATATATATATATATATATATATAAATAAATAAATAAATAAATAAACAAAGCCTAATGCCCATGATCCCATCTCACATCATCATGTGATGGCTTAACATAATGCTGTGGCTCATTCAGTCCTAAAATACTAGCTGGGTCCATAAGCGCATGACAGTAAGTAAATAAAGAAACAGAGGATCAAGCATGCAGAATCTGAAATTACCCAAACCATTTTAGCAATTGTATCATATGTTGTAAAAATCCAACTTGAAAAAACATGTCGCTGTAGACAAATCACTACGTAAGGCCATTGCTTGCTTACCAAGCATGGCCGTCCATGGGGCGAGGGGCAAGTTACAAAATACACATTATGACAGTGTTGTCCAAACTTGGCCACTTTAAGATGAGTGGACTTCAACTCCCAGAATTCCCCAGCCAGCCATGCTGGCTGGGGAATTCTGGGAGTTGAAGTCCACTCATCTTAAAGTGGCCAAGTTTGGACAACACTGCATTATGACATCACTGTATAAGCTTCACCCCTTGCATATTTGCATCACCATGTGGCAGACCAAAAGGCAGAGTTTACATCAGGATGTTGCAATGCACGTTTGGTCCCATGGACAAGATTTGGGCTTTCTATGGATTCCTGTGTTCCTGGGTCAGGTTTTGAAAACTGGACCAGACAGCATCCAGCAAGCCTTGTGGCCTTTTTTTGGGTAGAGACTGCCCTCTCTTGATGACAGTATTACTAATTTGCTCCACTGCTTGATGAAATATATACACTAGCTCTTTCCTTCTTTCATTTTGTTTTCCAAATCCTTTTGCAGGTAAGCTATCCTAGCTCATGGCTTTGAAAAATAATCATTCCTGGGGTAAGCGCTGCTTTATTTCAGCAGAGCAATGGAATTTATTTACATAATAATTTGCTGAAGACCTTCTAGTACAGTGTCGCTTCCCCCAAGAAAAGTGGCAAAGGTTGCTATGGAAACCTTCGTAATAGCTTCGACCTGAGCTAACCCAAGAAGAAAACTTAGGACGGGATTAGTTAATGTACATGCATTATTTGCAATGATTGAAAATAAAACCTAGCCCATTGACAGGGAGATCATAATTAAATGTTGGGCCAACATGGCTACATTATTTATTTACTAGATCTATTCCCTCTCTTTACTTTGGACAATTCAAAATGGTGTACCTTATGCTCCAGCCTCCTATTTTTTCCCACAGTAACAACCCTCTAACAAGGGTTGGGCTGAGAGAGATGGACCGGCCCAAAGTCCCCCAGCCAGCTTCCATGCCTAAAGGAGGACCAGAACTCACAGTCTCCCAGTTCCTAGTCCAGTACTTTAACCGCTATGCCAACTGGCTCTCTATATACTACTTTATTTGACAATACACCACCCAGAGTCACACTCATGAGATGGGCACTATATAAATTAGATAGATAGATAGATAGATAGATAGATAGATAGATAGATAGATAGATAGATAATACAAAACGTAGGGTCTTCCCAGAAGTTAAAATAACAGCTTCTGAGGCAGAGTCTCACAACTGTTGCTGTTCTTGTTACAAAAAGCAGCCAAATTAAAATAGAACTGCTTCCTGAAGTGGAGACTTGCAAAACTTCATGGTGCGTTTTCCCCTTCTTTGTTTATTGTTTATTTGCTTAGTATATTCTCTGCCCGCACCCTTATAAAACAATAGGGTTGTGCAGTGCTTTGCGTTCAGTCTTGAAAAGGTACTTCAGAGTGTGCAACAGTTATTGAGCATGTCACCTTAAAGCAGCTGCATCTTTTCCTGGGATTGTACAGCTCCCCTGCACAGTGGCTGGGAAAAAACATGGCTGCTTTAGAGAGATGCAGACAGTTGTTTCATTCATGTTCCAAAACACTTTTTGGGTATCAAATCCAGAACATGCACAGTCCATAAAATAATCCAATACTGCTTTTCGACATCGGCAGTGGCTTTCCAGCTTATGAACTAAAATTATTAGCCCATTGTATTCTGAATTGTATAGAGGCTGACTATGCAAGTAAGAACAACGTATTCCCAATTCCTGCATCCTGTGATTTAGCTTAACTTTTTAACCTTTCCTGGGCTTGCAGCAACTTCGCTGCAGCCAACTAGGTTGCATATTTTGTACTGATGTTCAGCCCTGAAGCTTATGTTCCAGGTTGTTCTCACAGTTCACCCATCAAAATGAGGAATTCCAGCACTGAGGTTGGGTAAATCAACAACCACTACATCTATGTTTTATAAAAGCTAGCTAGGTCGTACAGCATGAAAGAGTTTACTGTCTCTCAGCCCAACTCACCTCACAGGCTTGTTGTTGTGGGGAAAAGGGGAGGACGAAGGAATGTTAGATATGTTCGCCATATTTGAGTTATTTATGAAAATAATAAAAGCGGGATAAAAAAAATCTGAAAAAAAATCAGTACTATGTTATCCAATAACAGGAATGTGATCTCAATTCTACCTGCCATTTCCAGCCTCAGGGCCCTGGTGGAAAAAAGAGAAACTGTCTCCAACTGTCAACTGTCATGATGACCTGAGAGCTTATGGACTTTAGTTCCCACATTCTAAGCTAACAAGGACAAGGTATTATGGGAGTTCTAGTCCAAAATTTTGAAGAACATGAAGTTGCCTTCTTCCTGGAAGTAAAATTATGCAAAATCTCCTGTTATGTGTAAAATCCTTATAAATGTTCAGTAGCAGGTACATGGTGAGTGCTGATCATAGTCCAATGATAGAAGGAAATTTGGACGAGGGGGGCTTTGCATGTGGAAACAAAGTACTGTATAAAAAGAAGGCTTTGTTTATGGACACACACTGTATGAGAAATGGAGCAATGCTGTTTCACACCACCATAAAGAGATCTAATTTGTTTTCATACCTTTTCTTCACAGGGAGCAAACGCTAAATTTAATCTCCACCTTGTTGGGCCTGGTGGGATTTTCCGTGTGGTCCCTCAGACTGTCCTAAATGAAGCCCAAGTCACAATAATAGTGGAAAATTCTGCTGCAATAGATTATGAGAAGTTCCAGGAGTTAACCTTCAAGGTATTGAAATGACTTTTGCTTTCTTTAATTAAAGCTTGAATGAAAAAGAGGGAATGGACTCAGTTTTTGCTGCCTTGAGCTCAGAATTTCAAACTCTTTGAGGAAGAAGAAAAATAACGGTTAACCACTTCATAGGTCCTAGAGGTGAAATGCTTACTAACTAACCAGGTCTGCATGTGAAATTTTACATCCAAAATATGGGTAGCTATTTTTGAAATGGTGGTATCTCATGTTTCTAACACCCTTAACCTGTAGTTTTCATCAGAGAATACCAAGATAATGGATAGTATGATTTTTAATGGAGAGACTATTGGAAGGAAATTTTGACCCAGATTTCTTTTAGGAAAGGACTCTGAGGCAGGAACATTTTCCAAGAAGGGTTTATTTGTGGCTTCCCAAACAGGAATGTGCACCAGACAATGAGTTGGGTGACCTCTTATGCGCCTTTACATCCTACTACACATGTGCACTTACCAGCTTCTTTTTTACAACTCCTTGGAATGTTCTTTATCAGTATCTTTTACCATATATGCATTGATGCTTAAAAATTTGCACACCTGTTTGAATTTTCAATATTTCTGTATAAATATGACCTAAAACATGATCTAAAGTCCTAAAACTAGATAAAGAGAACCCAGTTAAACAATGAGTCAAAAACATTATACTGGTTCCTTTATTCATTGAGGAAAATGCTACGCATAATGCCTGACAAAGAAAAGTGGCTTTTTCCTATAGATAGTAACCATTTGAACACAAATGTTAATTAGTTTAAATGGCAATCTTTTATACTTTTTAAATAACAATTTCCTAATTCCGTGTTTACTTCCTTAGCTTCTTGCAATAGAAGTTAACACACCTGAGAAATTTAGCTCAACAGCTGATATTGTCATTCATCTCTTGGATACCAATGACAACATCCCCAAATTTTCATCAGACTACTACATCGCCAAGATCCCAGAGAATTCTCCTGGGGGCTCCAATGTAGTTGCTGTAACAGTAAGGACACTTCATTCTTTTCAAACCATTCCTTGTTTCACTTACGGCTTTTCTAATAGTCAGTCTACTTGGTAACGTAGCGATCTTGCACCATTCTCTTTGAAAGTTTCGTCCTTTTTTGTATTTATTTACATGCCTAAATTAATGGGGATAGACACTAATTGGATTCAGTACCTCTTGCATTTCAGAAGGCACAGTAGCCTTCCAAAAATTTGCAAAAAGTAGCAGATACATAAAAGCAAAGTTTTTTCCCCCAAAGGGCAGGTTATAGTGACAATTTGGGGTAAAGAAGTAGCAGAAGGAAAAGTTACTACCCAAAAGTTGTTCCTCCCCTAAAAAATTAGCCATATCAATAGCTTACTGTACATTTGCATGTAAACTGATGTTGAATCTTCAGTATAATCTGTTCTACTGGCAAAATATGCAACAATTTGCAGAACTTCTGCATAATATGAGTGTTGGCTTGATTTCCATCTTAATCATTCAATTTTCTTCCTAAGGCAATTGATCCTGATTCAGGCCTTTGGGGTGAATTAAAATACTCAATTTATGGAACAGGAGCAGATCTGTAAGTTTCCAATATGTCTGTTTGTAAGGGTATGCATATATAAATATATACAATTTTAATATAAATAGAATATTCTAAAGGAAAATGCAATAATTTTATATGTGAGGAGCAATAAAAGTAAAGAAAATGCTCATCATATTCAAGCATGGTAATTTGCATTCTATTTCTTACCAACCTTATTCTAAAGTGGGCAAGGAACAAGGAAGGAACAAAATTTTCCTGGTTCCCCTTTCTTGTCCAAATCAAATGTTTATATGAAAGTCAATTATAAGTCTATAATTTGAAATGAAAGAGTGATTGCAGTCTCCAGAGTGAGGCAAGTATGGATGAGATTACAGTGCATCAGACATTAAATGCAAAACCTACCATTTATATACCATAGGATAGCAGTCAGTAAGAAATAGTCTTCACCATTTCATATTATAAATTAGATCTGGTGAACTGCATGCCACATACTGCATGTCTCACTATTCTCTTGCTAGCATTGCGAGGGTCTCTATTTGGAGTACTGAAAGAAAAAATGCAACTCAAGATGTGTTGATTGCATTGACACTTAAATGAAGTTTTCTTGGCAAAGAGATGAATGTTGCCATCAACTTCTTCAAGAGATAGATAGAGATAGATCGATGATAGATAGATAGATAGATAGATAGATAGATAGATAGATAGATAGATATTCAATCCAGGTTCATACCTACAACTCTGAGATATTCTAGTGGTTTCCATCTAACTGATAACCAGATCTGACCCAGCTTAGCTCTCAAGGATGGTTTAACTGGTTTTCAGAGGGTTGGACTAGATTATCCACATGGTCCCTTCCAACTCCACTATTCTGTGACTCTTCTTCCCAAGGCAGTCAACCCAGCCCTTCAACTCATTGTCCTATGTGTTTGCTTTATTTATTTATTTATTTATTTATTTATTTATTAATTATTGAAAATGGCTTTTGAAACTGTTAAAAAAGTAAACTGGTCTCAGATCTGAATGGGTACTTTATTATTGCAGTTCTGAATACTTTCTGGAATAGTAGATTATGTAAAATTTTAACTGTGTGTTGCTTTGAATGTACAGAAAAACAATTAATGGGATATGTAACTGAATCAGTTGATACATAATCTCCAACCTAGGCAAGCAGAAGCAACAAAGAAAAATCATTTTGACTGTAATGATTCTGAGCAATGGGGTGCTTCTTTTTCTGTGTACTTGATAAACATAATCCTTGCCCGTCCCCCCCCCCCCCCCCCAGATTCCTAATTCATCCATCTGCTGGGATTATCTACACTCAGCCATGGGCTATGTTGGATGCAGAAAACAACTCTAAGTACCATTTTTATGTGAAGGCAGAAGACATAGAAGGGAAGCATAGTTTGGCTGAAGTCTTCATCACTGTGCTTGATGTCAATGATCACTCTCCAGAGTTCAGTGAGAATATTCAGGAAAAAACCATGATTATTGGATCCCCGGTAAAAGTTGAGGTGGGTCACAATACTGTTGCTCTCTGTGATGTGAGGGTTCATGAGAAGAAGAAGCTTTAAAGCTAAATAATAGGGCTGAGCAGTGCTTTAGATTCATTTCCAGAAAGGTGGTTTGGAGAACATGACAGCATGAAGACAGCACTTGTCTGCAACTCTTGAAAGCAGCTACATCTTTTCCCAGGATCACAGTTTCCACATGAACCTGAGAAAAGATGAAGTGCCTTTCAAAGGTACCTTTTTGGAAATGAATCCAAAGCACTCCACAGCCCTGCTAAATAATACCATATTTCCAAGGGGCAATGTTAACTTGTAAGTGATAGAATTAAGTAAATAAGAATAGAAGTTATTCTTCTTAATGAATAGTGCTAGCAAGAGTCCAAATCAAGTGTAACTTCATTCCTAAAGATATTCCTCCTAAAGAGAATATTTTGTACTTTCCTGTAGACATAAATAGATGGGAAATAGTTATGAAAGCAGAAAACACTGAGCTTGCAGATGGAAAGAAAAACAAAATGCCATCTCTAGAAAGGAGTTGGGGGACACAGTAAAATGTTGAGAACATTCTGCAACTGAGCAATGAAGAAACTGAGATAGTTGAGAAATTTCTCTCCCCCTCTCTCTCTCTCCCTCTCTCTCTCTCTCTGAAATTTGAGATAGGTTTGGTAGGCCTTTATTTGGTGGGACTGGCTTATTGTGAAAGATAAATGAAAAGGATATTTATTTTTAAAAGCTTTGGATTCCTTCCAGCTCCCCCCATCCCCTCAAATTTATTATGAGGGATTGGTTCTATTTCACCCTTGCAATTATTCACCATTGCATCATTGTCCAATTTTGCAAACTGGAAAAAAAAGGGGGGGGGGTATAGAATAGTTAATAGTTTTGAAAAGAAAATGTAATTTCAAAATTGTAATAGTTCAGTTTGCTTCCAGAATCCAATGGGATTCCACTCCACTAAATTATAATCTGGAAATGGGCTGTGGCATCCAGGGCCCAGATAGGAAATACAATAACTAGTCATTAAGTGAATTCTTTTCCTTGCCTTCTTTACAATAGACTAACATTTATTAAAACATTATTTTTCATCAATCTGGGGGAAAAAAACCCAAACAGGCAATAGACCAAGATGCAGAAGAACCCAATAACGTTGTTGACTATGCCATTATGCAAGTTGATCCAGCCAATGTGTTTGATATTGACCAAAGCACTGGAGAAATAAAACTGAAATCTTACATACGATCCTTGGACATCATTCACAACATCACCAAGAAGAAAGATTGCATATGGTCAGTGGTTATCCAAGCAAAAGATCGGGGGTCTCCGTCGTTTAGTACTACAGCTATTCTGAAAATTGACATCACAGAAGAGGTAAGGGGATAAAATTAATGAGGAAAGGCAAAGTGGGAGGCCAAGGTAGATGGCTGAAAAGCAAAAGAGGAATCTGAGGTGCACAGCATTTATTAATTGTATTAAACTGAGGTTGGATAAAATCTTGGAGTGTGATCCGATGGAAACATTCTACTTTATTGAGAAGTGCAATTAATGGTCTTCTCCGGAGTCAGAGTCCAAAAGGTGTTGCTTTGGTGCCTTGAGTATCCCTTCTGGGCTCCAGTCCGTTCCACACTCTGAAAGATGTTGCCTGAAGATCTAGGTCATGATGCAGGTGACACACAGCTCTATTCTTTATCAGTTCTCTCCAGGAAGACAGCAGATGCTCTGAGGCTAATAAATAGAGATTTAATCCAACCCAGGGCAGAAATATCTTCTAAGAAACCTAACTGGGTGATCCAACTTCCTTTGGCATTACCACTCATGGATGGGGGATTTTGTTTTGAGAAGCTCCTAGATTTAGCTCTGTTCGTGGACAGGTGATTGCTCTGACTAGGAAGGCCTTTGCTCAGGTTTAGTTGGCTCACAAAGCTAGTACCTGGACTAATCATCCCATTTTGACAGCAGCAGTACCATTATCATAACACTGACGACAGCTTCTCAGTGTGAGCCTGTGATTTCACCCCATTCTTTCTGCATTGGCTCGCATTTTTACACCCAATTAAAAATTCTACTTCTTAGTACTTCTATGATGGCCTTTAAAACCCTAAATGTTTTAAACCCAAAATAGCTTGAAGCCTGATTTCCTTTAAGCCAGCTGTTGAAATGGGCAGCGGAAACCCTGATTCATGTTTCAGTGCAGTTCCAGTGCAGCCTGGAGGTTCTTGAAAACACGGTGGTCACTCAGAACTAGAACTTCCCTCTCTTGGGAGCCCCACCAGCCTCTTCTCTTTCCTCACTAATTCTGGACTGGAAGCCCACACTCCAGGGGCAAAGTTTGGAGATGGGTTATGAGCTTACTTTCCATCTGAATTCAGACTTCTTTCTATACCCTGATTCAGTTAGTGTTTTTTTAAGATAGTTCTGTTTCCTATTTTTACCTCTCCCTTCTCTCCTCTCAGTTTATTCAGTATTACATTGTTTGCATCTTTAATGGTTTTTATTGAAGAAGCAGCTTATTAATCTTATAAACAAACCAACAAATGAGCATGGACAAATGGAATAACTACAACATAGACAAGAATTTTAAATGGACACCAGAATGGCTAGGTAATATATAGGCATTTATTAAAATGCATTCAGGTTATATAAGGGTTTCCATTCTGTATGGAATAAATAGGCATGATTTCACTGTGGTAGGTAAAAAAAAAGCTGTCCATTTGCTCCAAGATTTATTGACAGCAGAATAGCAAATGTGAAGGCACCTTAGAAGATCCTTCTTGTATATTTGCAGTCTGACACATCCAACAACCAAAGTAATGAAGATGACTCATGGATAACATTTTAAAGAGGTTTCACAGGATGGGTCAAGCAAGTCCACCTGTCTAATTCATCCCTGGGCAGAAAGCATATAGAATTGTGCATATTTGTAACTAGCATACTTGGGTCTTCCTTTCCATGGACTTCTTTTTATATATATTGGGCTTGGGAAGAATGTTCTGACCAAGTCAAACTGGTTTTCAAAGTTTCCATCCTACACAGAGCTGTCTCTAGATATTTTCTTTCTGCAGTTCCCACTGTTACATAAATGCTTTGTACCTTGTAGGAAAGGAATGACTCCTAATGACAATTTTGGTTCCAGCACGTATGGAAGCCATATTGGTAACTGATTTGCAATTACTAGGAGAACGATGCCTTGCTGTAATATAAATATAATATAAATAACAGAGCTTGTATTCCCCTGTTTCCCAGTTCAAGAAAGTGGTATTTTCTGTTCTACTCTAGGCTCTAACTATGGCCTGAGACCTCAGGTATCTTCACTGGAAAAAAACATATTTAATTTAGACTGAAATACAGTGGTATTCTTGCATAAAAGAGCAGAACCACCAAAGTAATAGCCCTATAAATTTCTTCTCTATCTGTATACATCCAGTCCTGCAGTCTATTTATTATGTTTAGATTCAGGCTGTTACACAACCTTACCACTTTTAGCTTCAAATTAAAGTAGTGATTACTTTACATCACTTTTCTTGTCAATGTTCTAAAAGACCAAGAACATCCTCATAACCAAAGGTAGCATTTAATAATCAAGGAGCGGTATGAACTTATTTTATGACTGGTGTTTATGCGTTGATCCATCTTATTTTGTTTTCAGATCAAATCAAGGGTAAAATCCTATATTTTAGGCCTGCAGAAACATCCGTGGACAGTATTTGCAATCTGCACGTGTGGTTTCCTCTCTACCATTTCTTTAACCATGGTGATCTCCACTGCCATATACTGGAAAAGTTTGAAAAGATCCAGGCTTCATCCTGAGAGCAAAATCAGGAAAATTATTCGGAGGCCACCACAGCGCTCTTTGTGTTAAATTGCTAAACGAACTCTTCATTCATTTGTCCTTAATATGACCTCTTGAGAGACTACAGTGCATATTATTTGACTTGGGAGTTTGCCATAGAAAAAAACTCAGCCTGTCTCTTCAACTGAAATGGATTATCTCAGTGTCAAGGCTGTTTGTTTTATTTTTGTCAATGTCTGTAAAAGAGTACTGGAAAACAGAACATGCTCAGTTTCAGCCGTTGAAAATTGATCTGATGGCCTCCAAGTAATTGATATCAAAAGTTCAGCAATATGCTGAGCAAATCCTATTGCCCTAAAAATATTGTTTTGCTTTCTTGAGATTCAGAAATCTCAAGAGGATGAGCACCTTCAAGTTATGTCTATCTTATGAAATTATCTCAGTTTGACTCCAGCTTGTGATGGAATTCCTCAGAGAATCCAAGGAACTATAATCTACTGATATTGAACATTTTCTGTGGGTTATCATGCTCCTCCCTCTCAAACCTCCAGTTCCTTTGAGAAGTGGGAACATCGGGCTAATTTGTAGAATAGGCAGGCACGTGGTTACCTATTTCAAGGACTCTTCTGGATGTGTTTCCACTTGCAATTAACAAATTCTACCAGCATTGCGTAGGAAAGATCTGAGCGCTACTGTTGCATCCTGGACGAATGGCTCCATTATTTAATTGCCAGGGTTCCCTTTAGCCTTCATGATCTTTAGAACTGGGTGCCAAAAATCGAAATGGTTTAGGTGGTTGATCCATTCTAGTTGTCACGTGTTTGGGACCAATGAAAGTGCAATCTGTGTCTATGTCCGGAGGATGTCACCTGCTCTCTTTGTACTCTTTTACAGACTCTTCCCAAAGGGCCTATGGCTGCCTTTCTGATGCAAACTAAAGATAACCCCATGAAAGCCTTAGGAGTGCTTGCGGGCATCATCGGGGTAATGGTGATGATCATTCTTTTGATCTCGACCGCCATGTTCTGGCGCAATAAACGGTCTCCCAAGATCATGCCAGCACGACGGATCATCAAAAAAAGGCAGAATTATCAACCTCGGACCATCAGGATGGAGTGGTTGAGATTCAAGAGGTCCTCCAGCAACGCTGCAGAGAAATTTACTGTCGAAGGGGAGGCCGCCAGTCTGCAAAATGAGAACAGCAATAACAGCTCCCAGGTGCTCTCTCTGCCACCTCCACCGCCCTCGGTGCCAACTCCACTGCGAGCCCCGGTCTTCAAGACCCAAGATCCCACCTGGAAATTGCCCACGGTATCAGGATCCCTGAGCCCTCAGCTCCTAAATAAGCAGGGAAAGAAAAAGAGAGCTCTCTTCACAAACCACACTGCTCTGGTGTCCGAGCTCAAGCAGAGGTTGGAGATGAGGAATTCAGCAGTTGGTCAGCCTCACATTTAATGCAAAGCGGTGTGGGGCATACATATTTGTGTATTATTCCAAGACCATGGTGTGATCTGTTATTTTGCATTTTGTACTGTTTTCCCATTGTCCTGGAAGCGCTAAGCTCTTTTGCTTCATATCGGTGTTTCACATCCATCTGACTGGATTGCATGCCAAGCCTTATCCTCTTTCCTTTGCAACTGTTTCTCCTTTAAGGTTGTGATAGCATGTCATGCAGATTTGTTACCTTTTTCAATCCAAATTACTCAGAAAAAAACAAATCTTTTTGCTGCACCCAGAGAAAGTTATGCTGATTCTGGCCAATCTTTTTTAGGGGTTTCCAGTGATTAAAAAAAACTCAGTTTGAAAGATATATAAAAATTAATTTCATATTAGGAACTTGCATGTGTGTCCCAGAAAGTTATCAAGATGTGAAAGTTTTAGCTGACTCCTTGCTTGCTAGGCGACTTCCTCTGAAAATTTGACACTACTCATTATCATGTGCATGTCAAGAAAATGTATAAATATCCCACAGTGAAGTGTGACTGATCCATTTTTCCCCAAATACTCAAAGATAAGTTCTTGAATGCAGAATGCAAGGAACCACCACAGGAAGCGAGAAGCTAGTGATGAAATCAAGAATGAAAACCACAAGAGACATCATAAAGCACCACATGAGATGGAATAGGATGTGCTCATAATTTGAGGAGCTGTAGATGCTAGTGTTCACAGAGATGATGATGATGATGATGATTTATACAATTTATAGACCACCTGACTCTCAATGACTTTGGGCAGCTTACAATTAAAAGTAAAAAGGAAAGAAAAACAAAAACAAAGAGGCCATGAGCGGCCCAAAGAGAACATATAAAAAAATGAAAGCCTATCCAGATGCAACCTTCACCCCGACCCAAAGCCTGGGAGAATAGCTTTGATAACTTCCTGAATGTCACCAAGGTGAAGAGCATCCAGATCTCTGGAGTCAGACGGCAAGCATCCCAATGGAGAAAGCATGCTTCCTGGGTTCCACAAGATGACCCTGCTCAATTGTTGGGACCCAAAGCATGCCCACTATGCCTGATCCCACCCGAGGAGCAGAAATAACTGGGGACAGGTGGTCCCTCAAATGACCAGCTCCTACACCATGAAGGCCTTTCTACTATGAATTGCACCTGGAAGCTAACTGATCAGCAGAGCAGCTCACAGAGCAGTGGGGTCACATGGGCATAACAAGGCATGTCCATCACTGCCTATACCACTGCATTCTGGGCCAGCTGTAACTTCCAAGATGGGAGTCATAGTAGGACAGGAGACCATCTGATGGCCTGCAGTGATGGAAAACAACCTCCATTTCAAATGTAGGCTGTAATTTCCAGCACAAGAAAAGATAACCTGTTAGGGATGCAGGTCTGTAGTCCTGGAGAAGTTGCGTTATTTCCATAAATGGTGGCTGCTGTAACATGTTCTTTAATGTGGACATAGTAGATGTTATTCTGCCAAGTGAACCAAACCTGTCTCTCTCTCAAGAAGCCCCTTACTTTAACAAGGAAGAGGAAACTTCCCTGGGAAGGAGAGAGACAGGGACTTGTTATTCCTTGGTAGAGATAGTATAGTCTGTACATTCTCAGAGGTTCCTCCAGTTTTGCTAAACCTCAAGTTTGCTGATTTTCAGCAGGTCCTGGCTCAAAGTCCTTAGCCAAAGGACATTATCTCAAACAATGTTATCACCAAAGAAAATTCTGTCTTGGCTGATATACTCTAAACCAGGGTTCCTCAACCTCAGCAACTTTAAGATGGGTGGACTTCAACTCCCAGAATTCCCCAGCCAGCCAGTTGAAGTCCACCCATCTTAAAGTTGCTGAGGTTGAGGAACCCTGCTCTAAACTCTTCAGTGCAGACTTATTTCTGTAGATAGTGTTGCTCCAAGCAAGTGACATAAGATGTTTCCAAAATCAAATTACCTGTCTTTTTAAAAAAAAACAAGAATTGCTCCTTCCCCCTACCTATCAGCAAACAGGGCCACCCAAAAGAGGGGTTACTGTCCAACCTATTCAATTGCATGGTCACTCCAACCTTTTTTTTTTTAACCTCCCACCCACAAATGTCTCTCCCAGCAAAGCAGTTTTTTATGGTTTTTTGTACATATCCTTATTAGGGAATTATTCAATTTCTTTTATTAGTTGGGCCTGGATGATAGAAATGTAAGATATTTTATGGAAAGGACACAGATCTGCCATAATGCTAAATGGCTACAAATGGGGCAGTTCTATGGGAAATGTATTGATAGAAGTAGTTGACTGAAAGTGGAGCTGTGCAACAAAAATCAGAGAAAAAGAAGAAGAAAAGTGACTTCCCATACATGTTGCATATTGAAGAACAGTAGTGCAATCCAAGTGAATGTCTGCACTGATACCATTGACAATCCGAGTGCCTGGTGTTTTCACAGCTCCTGCTATATAGAATATATACTGTATCATTACATGCACAGGGCACCAAAAACATAATGTTTGCAAATCTGTGTTCTTACTTCCAATAGATGGTAGCAATTATCTCTTTTATGCATGTATGAGTCTGTGAGTTATCCTCCCTTGTACCTAGGATGGTTGACTCAAACGTGAGTCATCATTTAGAAGGTATACACACCAAGAGAGATGATCACCTGGCTATGTGCTAACATCTGCTATTCAGCACCCTTTCTACCATCAAGTTTATCAATGCTCGTATTTATTTGTGCAACCTCTAAACTAGGTTCCAAAACTTCAGGTGAAATCTAAACTTCTCACTAGTTTAAGCAAAATCCCAGGGTGAAGGTAAAGTTTTGAATCTGAGGGATGGAAGGAAATTAAATTTAGAAGAAAAGGAAGAGGGATGAGTGAAGTCAAAACAGTTTCAACTGGGCAAATCTATGTTCTTTGATCATTTGAATCCTGAGACCATGTTAGAACTGCTTTCTCCTTATAAATGAAACATAGAGAAAAGCATTCTTTTGTGCTTCTTGTACCCAGAATTGCTCATCCAATGTAAATGTAAATAATGTAAGCGCTTTTATTTCTGAATCTTCTTAATATGTTTCAGAAGACACCAAAAGCTTCTAGTGAATACCTGTGGGGTTGTTTCTTTGTTTTAATGGGGCAAGGATCAAGCAACATGAGGGTTGCTACTGTTTGTAACATAATTTATAGGAATGGTTTATATTTTGGGAAGTGTAAGCATGCAAGCAAAAGGCCATCAGAAACATGTTTTTGGATGGTGTGCTCCAAGTTTGATCTTTTATACATTTTACATGAGGTGGTTGAATAAGAGACAGAAAGCTTTCCAGGGCAGGGGGAAAAAACCCTCAAATGCAAGTGCAAGATGAAAAATAGATGGTTTCTTATACTCTCCTGGGATTTTCAGGTAGGAATAATGGTGACCATGTAAAAATAATAACAATGGTTTCTACTGACTTCTCTTCCAATGGCTTATTTAATCATTTAAAGTAACTCAAGAAATAACAGGAGGAAAATTTTTGACATGCATGTCACTCAAGTTATTTATTTAAGAGGTCATATCTCATCAAGCATTGGATCAACTAGTAGTAGAAATGACTTGTAGAAAGTCAGTCCAGCCCATAATCTGGCAAGTTAAAAGTTAGCCGTCTTAGCAGGAGACAGCATCTGGTTGACTTTATCTGGGCTGGAAAGCGAAGCAGGTTTGGCTTGGTTAGTACGTGGATAGGAAGTAATCAAAAAATCCCACGTCTGTAGACTAGGACTGGGAGGTCAATCAAACACACTCCATAAGATGGCAATTACAAATCTCTTTGATACTGCTGCCAAGAAAACTGCATGGTGATGTCCTTGGTGTCACAGGGAATCAAGCTCAGTTTGTGTGCATCTTTACCTTTTTGAAAGGTGGCAACCCAAAATAAAGCAAGAGGCATTTCAAAAAAGATACTACTCTGGGTTTCAAAATAATTTCAAAATAATTAGGGGGAACCAGTTTTTGTGATTTTTTTTTTCACTAAATAGATGTTCTTTATGGAGTAAAGTGTTGTTCTTTATCAAGTAAGGTCCAAATGATTTTGTTAATAAAACTAATAAAATGCATCTGCCCTGTCATATTGATTTCTTTCTTTTCTTCCCTTCTTTAACTACATCCTCAAGGCTGTTCACAGTCTGTTTACATCTTCAGCTACACAAAACATTGGTTGCTTTTTGCAAATCATTGTGTAAAAGGCTGCTTTTGCCCTGGCCTTGTTATTGAAGACCCTGAGATGGCTGTCTTAGCTGCTAAAGGGGTTGAGAGTGATGGCCGCAACAATCTCTCTCTTCGTATACTGGCTGTCCTAATCATGGTGGAGGATGGTTCTTCACTGTCAGTTCAATCAGTTTCTTTAGGTGGAGTGGAAGTGGCTTTAGTCTGTCATTAATCTCAAGCAGCATCTTCAATCAGTCGAAGACACAATGACAGTTGTCAAGTTTTCATCCAGTCTTTCCTATCCTGAAGTTCCAGATGATTTCTACCTCAATTTTTGGCCTTGGTTCCTATCCTGGAACATGTTTTTCCCTTCCTCTTTCCCCATCTTCACTTTACTCACGCCTGGCCTTGTTATCCTTCTGTCTTTACTGTTTCAGCAAGTTGCCTCTATTTTTACATCCTGTATGAGATTTTCAAATCAAATTAACTGATTTCCTCAAGAGCTGTCAACAGTCCCAAAGCAAACTCTACACATAATTTTTTTCTTCCTACCAAAAATATTAGTTCCAGCTGACAAACCAACAACTAATCAAGCCAAATTTTATTAAATCCATTAAAAGATGCAAGGAAAGTTCAATGATATGCCTCTATCTATCATTTCCTTGTTTCTGTCATTCTGTTTTCCTAACCTTAATATTAATGCCATAGAATGGTCAAGACTGAGTGGCAAGACAATGTTTTCCAAAGCTGCTTCTTGATTTAAATTCCCCAGTTTTGCATTTTGTTAGAATATCACCTACGTTTCACACTGGAAGTTGGTTTTCCCCCCTTTTTAGGTTTATTCAATATGAAAGCATTGATTTCCTATCTCCATCCTTGCTTGGCCATTTTGTACAATTAGGTGCATTATGGATTCAACATTTTAATTTTATTGTGTTGGGTTTCTCTTCTACTTTATAGATATCCCTGTGCCAATCACTATTTGCACGTGTTAAATAACAGCAGAAAATAAACACAGAAAATTTTAAAAACTAATGTGTTTAATTTTAAAATTGAATTGCTTTAATTAGCCATTTTTTTCAGCTAAATAAGAATTTATTGCTATCACATATGCCCTTGATACCAAAAGGTAAATCTTGTTGAAGCAGGCATATCTAAGAAGGGAAATAATTAGAAAAAACTTAGGTTAGTTTTACCCAACATGGTATTGTTCAAATGTGTTGCATTTCCAAATGCATAATCCTTCACCAACCCAGGATTAGGTTGAAAACACATCAGTAAGATGATGATGACAATGATGATGATGATGATGATGATGATGATGATGATGATGATTTCTGACTCTGAGTGGTTTACAACATATAATCTAGATAAAAGTTTGGAAACAGGATATGTTATTAGAAGTTATAATGTGGCACATAACAGAGAGAAAATTGGACTGAGAAGAACACTGTTGCAATCCTGGCTATGAACTCTGGTTGGGTAGCTTCGGAAAAGTGATCATCATTCAAGGAGAAAAGAACGTAAATTCATACCAAAAGCAATCACAATTTCTATTTATTGTTCTTTTCAACAGAAGAGGGTGAATGTTTCATATTTAACTCAAGATGACTTTTGATATATAGGCAGGAACTCTGCCTGGACGTAAGCTATAGAAATCTATGAAATAATTGTGTACAAAAGCATTTTGGGGGACATGAAGAGACATTTTATGATGCTTGGTGGACCTGTAAAAAAGCTTTAAAAATACTGGATTCAAATACATACTTTGATACAGAGGATTTTAAAGATCAATATTCAACTGAAGCCAGAACTTTTCCTTTTAGTATTGATGGATAAACAGTTAGAAAAAAGCCATGGAAGATTATCTCAGTACGTGATTACTTGGTGAGATGACTATATGCACAGAGATGGAAAGATCTGACACTATCCACTATGGAGGAATGGTTGGTGAAGTTGACAGATTTTTGCTGAAATGGATAAATTGACTTATTTGATTAGAGAAAAGACACTATCTATGTTTATTGGCAAGCCTTTTATGGACTTTTTGTGTAAAAAGGGAAAAAATGAACTTGTGATTTATGGCTTTGATGATTAGACAGGATAGATTGTAGAAAGAAGTGTATTACGATGTAACTCCAGAGAAAGAGGTTAAAATATAATTGTACTTAACAACTACTGTAGAGAATACCAGAAGCCACTTCTCTATCTTTTTTCTTTCTTTTCTATTTTTCTTTAACCTTTTTTCTTGCACTCTTTGATTTCTTTCTTTCTTTTTTCTTCCGTACTTTATATTAGCTTGTATTTTTTATCTTATTGTTCAAAAGTTTCAATAAAAATCATATTTAAAAAAACATTTTTGGGGAGAGACACAAAATATTTAAAAGAAATTGCTTCTACAGCCTCAAAAGCAAACAAGCAGCCTATTTTTAAGCTTTCTTCTGACATCTGCTCTACAGGTGGTGTTTGGATGACTTTGATCTATTTCCCTTTCATATTTTAATTGCAAATTGGCTTGGAGAATTATTATTCAGAAAGACAATGAGTGAAGCTTAGAAATAATAAGGATGTTCTGCATTCTTTTCATTTGTGTTTTGCTATTGTAAATTCTTCCCGGTTTTGGGGGAGATAGACTTAGGGCCAGAAAGCTCTTTTTTCATATTTCCGCGGAGAAAGCTTTATGCCCCTACAACAGCTTAACATACACATAATGCAAAGGATCTGTGTAGTTCCCCTCAATTATTTATTTTTACTTTTTCATGGAGCAAAAGAGATTGTGAACTGGTTGGTTAAGCCTTTGCAGAACTACCTTTATCCTGGCAGAATAAGAAATACACCTGAAGCCTCTGTTTCTCGTAGATAATAGATGGCTTGTACAATAAGGAAACTCTTGAGCATACTCCTATTTGGAAGGTCACTGACTACATGGTGTATCCATTTTGACAAGTATACATCTATGTCTAAACAGATGCCAGTTCATATATTTTTTTTTAAGCATCAGAACAGGACTACGTATGAGTATAGCTGTGTTTTAATAACAAAGAAGATTCTTTGTGCTTGATGCTTTCAAGTGATCTTAGCATCCTCTGTTATGTAGTATGAACTTTTATAAAAGACATACTGGCTTTATACTATTTATGAAGTTACTAGGGCAAGCTCACTAGAATGGCTAAAATAAGTGTGTGTTTGTGTACACACACACACACACTGTAGCTAAAAATGCTTGACTTGATTTGCAAGGGACAGATATAACAGCTTGAGAAGGCTAAGAAGTTCCACTGGATCATATTAGTTGATTTAGGCCAGTTGACTTAGGCCAGAAAGGGAGGCAGAAAAGGTGCCATCAAGAAACATTCACACTGGCCAAAAACTCACAGGATACTAAGAATGCCTCTCTCAGGAACCTGGAAATGATTTCCAACGTTGACTGACCTGTTCTTCATAATATTCCCATTTTGAAGGTATATATAAGTTCTAATTAATGGACCTCATGTGAAGCAGTTGTGAATATGGATCCACATGATACCATGAGGGCTTTTGATACTGATAGAGATGTGTTATCAACTCCCAAAGCCTCTAGTAGTTACAGATGAGTAAACCTAACTTGGGATGGACATAAATGAAGGAAAGAGAAAACAGCACAATTTACATTTCAAGAGAACCACTCCTTATATCATACTTTACTGTTTTGATCTTACACAATGCTGCATTTTCGAGCAGTTCCTATGCAGAGCAGTTTTCTTCGTAAGAAAGGGAATGCCCCCATTTTAAATCTTCAAAATGTTACTGAACAATTTTTTTCTTGATTTTCCAATGCAATTGTTAGCAGCTTCAGATCATATTTCTGAGCATTTCCAAATCAAATTGAATGCAATAAAACAGTTACAGTGAAAATAAGTACTACAGTTAAGCCCCTACCCTCCCAATAATCTAATAATCCAAGCTGTGGATATACCTCTCTAAAAGTCCTGGGAACACAAGCAGTTTGCAATTATATGATTGTCCACGTTCCACTGCTCTATTCTTTGCTTCATAAATTACGTTACAATCACATGGCCCAAAATATCAGATATTCTTGTTGGGCAATGTAAACTGAGTATTATTCCTTGTCGATCAATAACCTTGAGCAATTCAGGTTTTAATTCTTATTGTTACTGTTTTATTCACATCCTGCTTTTCTCCAGGAGTTTTAAGTAGCTTACATAGGAATCGCCCTTTATTTCATTTCCACAACAATCCTGTAACACAGGCTAGGCTGAGACGCAGTGTCACAAGTGAGCTTGCCCTGCAGAGGATGGACTTGAACTTACTGTAGATCTCTTCAGTCCTAGTTCAAAGTATTAGCACCTACACCATATTGGAGCCATTCTCTTTAGGTTCTGTAGTCTCTGAAAAATTGTATGACATTGTATAGCAATTGTATGTCATTCTCACTCACTGATCTAGGTCCCATCTGCTCCGTCTAGGCCCCACCAGTAAAGCAATATTATCTTGTGGGATCTAGGAAATAGGCCTCCTCTTTGACTTTAGCTGCAGAACAGTATGCCCCTGTAAGTCTATATGGCCTTGAGCCTCACAGTTCTTTAAAACCTTGGCTCTTCCAACTGGCTCTGGATTCATGCCTTATGACTGTTAGTGGACTTTATTTTGCTCTTCCCTAATGTGCTGTTGGATATTCCTCCCCCTCCTCCTCCCCCTCCTCCTCCTCCTCCTCCTCCTCCTCCTCCTTCTTCTTCTTCTTCTTCTTCTTCTTCTTCTTCTTCTTCTTCTTCTTCTTCTTCTTCTTCTTCTTCTTCTTCCTCTTTGCCTTCATGATTGAGGGGGCATATCAGTTGAATTGATCAATCAGTCAATCATTCTATCTACTGGTCCACCTGGATGGAATACTTCTGTCCATCCTTCTAGAGGATGTTTTCCTTCACTAAGATGGGGCTGTGGATGGACAATGGCTAATAGAGATCAGCACCATTTTGACACTCAGGTGTCTGTTTGTTGGCTTTCTCTTTCTCCTTACTTTCCTTTAGCACTGTCTGGTCATCACTGGAGTCTTGATGGCACAGTCCCTCTTCACTGCCTACTGGCAAACTATCAGATTTGCATTTTTTATGAACACATTTGATATTCTTGCTCCTATTCTTGCAACAGCAGCTAGTACATTTCTCTGTGCAGCTGCACCTGGCCTTGGTGGTGCACAGGTACATCATAGCAGGGACCACCAACACCATAGCACATACGATGACAATGATGTGGATCATCTTCTCCCTCTGTTCCAATTCACTGATGTCACTTCCTGTCACAAACACAATACACTGGCTCTTTGGGGGCACCTGCTTTCTCAGACTTATGCACACTTCATACTTGGTAGCAGGGAGCAAGTCATTGATGGAGTAAGTATTAATTCCAGGCCCAATGTAAATTGTATCTTTCTTGGAGTCATCGTATTTTCCAAAATGGAGGGTATACCAGATTTCTTCTGGATTTTCAGTCATGGTATACCATTCCAGAGTAATCCCATAGACTGTCTGCTTGGCAATCTGCACATCAATGTAGGAATTCTCATCTAAGATGGAGGAAGAATAGGAGGATGTCACTGGTAGAGGAGCTAGAATGTCCAGCATTGTGGTAACAGAGGAATTGCCAAGGAAATTGGCAGCTGTACAGGTATAATTCCCCTCATCCATAAGTTGAGCTGAAGGAATCACCAATTGTGATTTGAAAGTCTCTTCACTCATATGAGTAGTAGACACTAGAGAAAGAGGGAGAGAGAGAGAAACATTTTAATTTCTGTCTTCAATTAACAACAACTCTCTGGAATGCATGATAGCTGTCCTCAAAGTTGGTTTGAGATTGGGAGAAGGAGCAACTTGAAGGTACTTATCTTCCAAGTATGTTAGATGTGTACAACATAATTATTTGACTGTAAACAAACAGCCATTTTTAAAATGAACAATAAGCAAAGGGAAGAAAAATTTCCCAACCATAGCAAAGAGTATGATGCAACTTGTTTAGGGTTTTGGTGAAAAATGAAGATTTATTTGTTTGGTACTAACATTTCTATGTTGCTCTTTTCCAACCAACTCTGAGTGCTGTACATCATAAACCAATTAAAAACAGCAGAAAAAGCTATATCAGCCTAAATGATGCTACCAACCAGAAGCAGGCCAGCACTTAGCATCCCCCAAATGCTCTCTCCCAGGGCCAAGTTTTCACGTCTCTGCAGAAATACATCAGGGGACTGGTCATCCATACATCTATGAGAGCATCCTGCTGAAAGGCAACCACCACCTAACTACAGATTCCTTACAGACAGAACTCTGTTGAAAATTGGATCCCACGCAGGCCTTCTCTTCCAGATCTCATTGGATGGACAGATTCATTTCAGAGCTAGCAGTCTTGAAAATAAGCAGAACTTGATAGGAAATGGGCATTCCCAAACTTAGTTGGCCATACAAGTTTTAAGTCAATGTCATGGCTGCTGGTATTTCTACAAAATAAAATCTGACTCTTGTTCCTCTTTTGCCCACCAAATTTTTGTTGTCCACCAGTGAACTTTGTGCACCAATCTATTATGTCATATAAACTTAATAATAAATAAATAATAAAATGTCTGGTTATATCAGCTGTCTCTCACTTTTTTTCCTTCCAAATGGGTTAGGGATAGTGTTAGGATTTATGTACCCACATCATAATCATCAGAAGGTTGATGCACAAATCAACTATATCCATGACAGGGGCAAACTTTTTGGACATATGATTTTAACACTAGTGGCGGGCAAACAAGGAACAGGAGCCTAAAATCTCTCCACACTGTGCCCTAACCCAGTCATTAAAATGCAGTATCTGAATGAATTGCTTGATTCTACCTTGATCCTCAAATATGCAAAGGTAAATTATGTAATATTGCCTAATACATCCATAACTGCCTTTCAGCTTTCAATAATACTAAACAGTATTGATATATTTTTAAAAAAGGGCATGATCCCATAAGAGGTAGCTTCATATCATGCTGAAGAAAGAGAAAAAAGGATTTAAGCGTGACTCAGCTAGATCAAATTAATTTCAGTTGGATGTACTCATGATTCCCTTGTGCTTAATGACCACAGCTCAATACTGTTAAGGATGCTTAGTTCCTGTGATAAGTTGTCTGTGCTGTATCATGGCCGATATACAAACAGACTTCAAAAAAAATGTAAGAAAGCAGATGACATATATTGACAATCTTCAGCAGTGATCAATGGTTCACCAACACTGGAGAAATCCAATTAAATCCAATTGGGGTGCTCTAAATTGGGAATTTAGAAGTTAGTTTATTGTCTCAGACACTTTGTCCATGTAAATCAGTCATGCCTGTTCTTACTGACCACAATTTTCCAGGGTCTTGGACAAGTCTTTCCAATACCTGTAACTTAATTATTTTAACCACAGAGGCCAGAGATTAAGTGTGGGGCTTTTTGTAAAGAAAGCATATGCTTATCTATTGGATGAAGCTTACTCGGTGAAGTCAGCATCCCATGACTGACATTCTGATTTGGGGGGGGGGGGGGGGATGTTATGCTGTGAAACAATTGTTAGAGAATAAGTTATGGGATGCAAAAAAGTCAGTGAGGCTCACCAATATAATAACACATTTGATTTACTGGTCTTCTTTCTATCTGCTATTGTAGAGATGAAAGTCAGTGGTACAGAGTTAGGTTAGATTGAGAAGACCCAGGTTTAAATCCCCAACCTGCTATAAAGGTTCTCTGGTCACTTTGGGGTAGCCACCAGATTTCCTTATCTTCCTTATGGGATTGCTGTAAAGATAAAATGGGGAAAACAATAATTATGCTGTTTTGAGCTTTAGGAAGCTCAAACATAGAAAAATGCAAGGTATAAACTAAGAAAAAGGAAGAGGTTCAGATAATATTATCTAGCAGTAGAATTAGGATGACTTTTACTTGTATAAGTATGGTTCGAGTCTTGGGTAGGCTTTGTATTCAAGCACTGGCAGCCAGGTTTACCAAAAAACTACAATAATTGATCTTCTCCTATTACTGGACTATATAAGCCAGCATAACTAGTATATAGACCAATCTTTGATTAGAAGAATTTCCACGAAGAGAGAGGAAAAATTAGTTATTAATTTATAATTATTGTAAAATAAGCATCTCTTTTTACCATTAAATATTTGACCTCAGAACTACACTTACCGTTAAACCCTCGTAAGTGTTTTAATGTATAGTTCCACCAAATCATTGGAGAAGGATTAGCTTTTATCAAACAAGTCAACATTACATTTCCTCCAAGAAACACAGTAATATTTGGTTCAGAAGATGTCACTGAAGGTCTCATGCAGCTGTTCAGCTCCACTTCATGGAAGTATTTGCCTGCCTTAGTTTTAGGACTTGAACAAATTAAGTAGGAATTGATTAGAACAATAGGTGGACCAAGAGAATTGATGAACTGGACAAACCCTTGCAGACGGCAGTCACATATCCATGGATTATCATGCAAAGCCAAGACGGTACTGGAAATGGTTTCTGATTTCTTCTGGATTTTTTGGTAGACAGGCCAATTATAGAACACTTCTTTGGAGATGACAGTAAGCTCATTGCAAGATAAGTCTAAGTAGGTCACCCTAGAAAGGTAGCGGAAAGCGTGTTCTGGGAGGACATCAAGCCTGTTGCATTTCAGATCAAGTATTTCTAAAGCTGGTGTATCTCTGAATGCAGTCCATGGTATTGAACGCAATCTGTTCCCCTGAAATCTCAGCTCTGTCAAATCCTTCAGGTGCTCAAGACTTTTTAGATCCATGACTGTGATGTTATTAAAATTAAGCCAGAGATATTGCAAGGCACTCACGTTAGAGAAGGCGCCACGAAACAATTCTGTCAGCAGGGAATTTTCAATTCTGATTTTTTTGATATCTTGAGGGATACCTTCTGGGATCTTTCTCAAAAATGTAGATATGCAAAACAAACTCCTAGAAAGTAAATCAGAACATTGAACTCGATGTTTTTATGGGTAGCTGGCATTCATTTTTAATTCACTCTGTGCTATATCATTCAACCACCAGCATTCCCTTCCCTCCCTCACTCCAGGATCATAATAGTGACATCGGTTATTCTTCATTTCCAAATTATAAAACAAAAATGACATTTGAAGCATTATTTCTATAATATCCAAAATCTCTTAATATTACAGGAATAAATCACATAAATGTATTTCAGAAATACATTAAGATACATCTGAGTTGAATCTGGCTATTTAGTTATCAGGCACTCATTCCCACTGAAAAATGAGTGGAAAAATCAAGGAGTGGAGTACACAGATCAATCATATCCAAGTATATTCAGTTTTTTGTAGTTTATATTCAAATCTAGATAGGATGTCAGCCTTAGTGTTTATTAATATATTCATTTCATGGTGCAGTTTGGCTGAATTTCCCCATAGGATGTTATTCTGCTAAAGGCCCTTTTCTATAGTGTTGTCAAATGTTCTTACCTTCCAAAAGTAGCATTGAAACAGGAGCATCCAGTGACACAGGTTGAAGTTGCTGGATGTATCCCAGAGAAGTAAAAAAGAAAAAGAAGGAGAAGCATGTGACTGATGAGACCCATCTTCTTCTCCTCTAAATAAATAAGGTTCAGGTTTTGCAACAGACAGAGTGAGTATCCCAAATCCTATTAGGTCTAATCTTTCTTAACACTAGGGTAAAACTGCTTCTGAAGGACTTGTGTGCAGGAAGTATCTCTTAAGCTTAGGTATTTGATTGCAATGCCAAAATGAGAATACATTCCATTTCAAAGGAAATTGAAATGAGTCACTAGCCAAGACATTCCTGGCAGCTAAGTCATTCTACAACCTTCAGCAAGCCAAACTCTCTCTCAACCTCACTTTACCATAATGTGGGGAAAATAATTATTTTGTAAGTGTTTATGTGCAAAGCGATCATATGAGTAAGGATAATGTAATAGTAATCAAGAGACCAGTTTGGTGTAGTGGTTAAACTGTTGTCCTGGGAGTGAGGAAGCCTATGTTCCATCCTGTCTTAGGAATGGAAGCCAAATGAGTGACTTTGGGCCAGTCACTCCCTCTCAGCCCTAAGAAGAAGGTAAGGGCAAACCATTTCTGAAAATACTGCCTAGAAAACTGCATGGGCTTGTCCATGTAGTCACCAAGAGTAAAGTCTGACTCGAAAGTCAAAAACAAAAAAAGTAATTAAAAACAACATCTGAATGGAAGTAATAGCATTTAGGTAGTTTACACTTACTTGGCTATCCTGTTTCTTGACTGGTGTTCAGAGTTGTTCTTCACAAAGCATCTTACCAAAAAGCTTGAAATAAAAAATAAATGAAGTTATAAGACTGCAAAAGAGCCCTTTAAATCCACTTCAAGAAACAATAAAAGAAATCTTCATCTAATTGGCAAATGGTCTAGAAAAAAGACACGGAAGGGACTGATTCATATCAAGATACTCTTGACACCAAGACCAACCAAGAACAGAAAAATTCAGAATAAAAGAAGGAGATCACACTCCTTATGGAAATCACGATATCTAGTCATAGGCAGATGGGTCTAGCAACCTACTCCATAATCAGTACAGTGACATTCCTAACCCAAGAGATTGTTCATGTTGATGAATTTCCTCTGGAAGGTCCTTTAACATCCAGAATATATTTTGGGAGCATGTGAAGATCTGGAGCAAGGTGGAAAAAGTGCTCTCTTCTCAATCACTGACCAAATGTCAGTTGAAGAGGTTAAAGGCTGCATCTTATAGGACTCAATTTTACCATGACCAACACCTGGTTATCACCAATAAAGCCCTACATAACCAAGACTGGGTTATTTAAGAGATTGCCTAACCCCAGCAGTATCTGCCCAGCCCACATGCTTCAAAAGGATGCTCACACTTTGGGTCCCTTCCCTGAAGAAATGTCATTTGGTGCCATTTCTTCACAGCCCCTGCTCTCTGAATGATCCCCCTGTAATATACAATTGGCCCCAACCCCACTGGCCTTTAGAAAGGCACTAAAACCCTCCTAGTTCTTTCTTCAGGGCCAAGTTGATCGGCGTTCCTGCCTGGAGGGCTGTGATAGAAATTTGGATTCCAATGGTCTATTAAATTTTTGTTGTGGTCTTTAGCTACACTTCGTTATTATTTACTTGTTCGTTGATGGTGCACTGCCCAGAATCACAACTGCACAAGATGAGCAGCCATATATATTTATAAAATAAATAAATCTGATTGCTCATTTGGTCCAAGAAGAAATATTCCCCCTCCCCACAATTAATCATCCACAAAGTCTCTCTCTGCAATTTTTGTCTAATTGGCCAGACAATAGCTGCTAAGACTGCACAAGGTCTTTCGTTGTATATGAAAAATCTCTTCCAATTGTATGTCTGTATCATTAGGCAAACAGCTACCATATACATTTCATCAGCCTGTGCATTTATTAAACTTTTAATGTGGCAATTCATTCAGGATATTGCTGGTGGTATAAGAACAGAACTAGCTCCACTGAAGTTTTACCCCACGATGAAAATACCAAACTAATTGCTAACATGTCACCTTTTGCCTTACTTGACAGAATAAGATATCAAATGTATTATAAGATTTTAAATATGTCAAGGCGGGGCTAGGGGGCACATCTCGAACAGAAAAACACTTATTTGTCTCAGGACATCTAGTGTCAGCAGCTATTATGAGCACCATGTTTGAATTTATTTATTTCTTTTATAATGTATAAGTTGGGGGGGTTGAAAGTAAAGGTTTACAAAGGAACCATCTTATTGTGGCATAAATGTGGAGACTAACAAAACAAAACAAAAATGGTTTAATCTGATCCTAAAATAATCTGGAAACCAAAACAGACATTGTACCAGTGGTAAAATCTGCCATCTCTCTGATGTGAGATTGAAAACAAGCATGAGCTTGTTTTCTTGTAAAAAATACTGATATAAAGTACCGTAGGACATTTCAGGTGAAAAATCTCCATGGTTTTGCTGCCCTCTACTGTCTTTTATTTATTCTTTTATTCTTTTCAGCAGAAGCTACACTGATGAGGGGAGAAGGTAAGTCACATTGCTCTAAATTTCAGTGGAAAACAGGGTTCAGTCTAAACCTGCTTTAATTACCACTTCACAGGACCAGAACATACATACATACATATATATTCCCAGAATTATAAATGTGGAGCTTTTGAAATAATTGTTGAAGAAATAGGAGAAAATCCCCTTTCCTATGGATCTTCTAATTCACAGCATATACGATGGCAGGATGATATCTTCACTGCCTATCTGGAACTGTGAGAGTAACTACTGCAATTAGAAAAAGAAACCCGTTAGGCATCCTGCTTATTTCCCCTTAAACCTGATTATTTCATTACTGTTTAACCTTGAGAACAACTCCTTGTATTGCAGAAGGAAGACCAGAAATGGCTATGGTAGGGAAATAGGGAAAGGACTGTAGTCTACGCAGCCTGCTTCAGGCCTATGTAGATATTGCTACGTACAGTATGAGCATTATAAATATGGATCCCACTACTCTGAACCACAAAGAATGTTGACAATGTTCTTATAGGGCTTATGCCTCTGTACCTATGAATCAGAGTCTTGGTGTTGGTTGTTGATTGGTATGACCAAAATGTTGGGTGTAGGGATCCTGAAGGAGAGAAAGCTGTATGTTGAAAAACGGAATAGATTAGGTTTTGTTGGCATAATTTCTTCAGGATATCAAGCATATTACTTCTAACTATCCCAGTTTGCTCTTTAGGTTGTCAATCAACCTAACAGGGTCCTACAACGCCCTCTTGTCAATGGGTGCCTCTATAGCAGTCCTTGATGCTTTCCCATAATTTCAAGTGTATCCACCAGCCTAAGTACTGTCTATAGGAGCCCTCTACCATAAATTGTCAGGCTACTCATAAAAAAATGCTGGCATTCATAAGAAATTCAGATTGTCATTCATGCCATGGGCCAAACTTTGAGGGGTATCATTGTTTTGTAGAATGTCAACTTGAATTCCAATTTCAGAGGTAGTTCTCATTATAAACTATATACATCAGATCCAGTGAAACCCCACATTCCGTTTAATTTTTTTTAAAAAATGTTTCTCTATTATTCCATCAGACTAATCAATAAAAAAGAAAAAATGCATGCATAAATAGAGCTAACCAAATAGTACAGCATCAAAATTCTTCCCACAGTGGGGAGGGAGGGAGGGAGGGAGGGAGGGAGGGAAGGAAGGAAGGAAGGAAGGAAGGAAGGAAGGAAGGAAGGAAGGAAGGAAGGACGGACGGACATGGAGGGGGAGAGAGGAAGGAAGGAAGGAAAGACAGGGAAGGAAGGAAGGGAGGGAAGGAAGGAAGGAAGGAAGGAAGGAAGGAAGGAAGGAAGGAAGGAAGGAAGGAAGGAAGGAAGGAAGGAAGGAAGATATCACATGAATAAAATACCTGAAGAAAAGTTGATCTGATTGCTATAAAGTCTAAAGTTTAGTTATCTTTTTGCTGAGAAAATAATAATAATTCAAATGTTGATAGACCACACATTTGAACACTTAGTCACTATAAATCAGACAGGGATTTAGCTTTCTAATATTATATAATAACATTATAGATTCCAAATGCTGGGGATGTAGCTAAGGAAAACACACCAATACCCAAAGGAGCGCATCTACCCTTTATTCTCTGAGCTGTCAAATATATGTGAAATAGGATTTTCTGTGGTATTCACTTCAATTTAAGACCAAAAGGAATTAATTTCATGACCTTCCACTGGTTCACCAAAACAGGAGCATTTAAACTCATTACTGTATACCAAAGTTCATGTAAACAGTTAGTGTCAATTTTATACAGTTTCTTATAAAAGAAGTTTGGTTTATTCCTTCTAAGCTTCTTCCATGTGGAACTTTAGAGACAGCATAAGGAGGACCAAGCAAGTAAAAGTTGAATAAACAGCCAATAACCACTCTCAAGTTCTACAAAACTTTTAAAAATAGTCTACATCAAAACTAAATTACTAAAAAAATAAAAAAGCAATGCTTTGAATGGTTAAATTTACCTGAAAAATATATCTGCTGTTTTTAAACTAGAATTACTTCACAATATAATTTCATAGTAAAATTACATTAGAGTTATACTTATAACCAGAAGACGGCGGTAGTGATAGATGTAGCAGTGCCAAGTGACAGCAACATCAGGAAGAAGGAGCATGAGAAGCTGGAGAAGGACCAGGCCCTGAAGGAGGAAATCGAGAGGATGTGGAAAGTAAAAGCCAAAGTGGTCCCAGTGGTGGTAGGAGCACTCGGGGCCGTGACTCCTAAGCTGGGAGAGTGGCTCTCACAGACCCCAGGAACAACCTCAGAGCTCTCTGTGCAGAAGAGTGCAGGGCTAGGAACAGCTCAGATCCTGCGCAGAGCCCTCAAACTCCCAGGCCTCTGGTAGAGGACCCGAGATTGAGGAAGACACAGACCACCCATAGGGGTGAGAAGGGTGTGTGTGTGTGTGTGTGTGTGTGTGTATAAAATTAAGTCCGTCTTCCTCAAACAGTGATTGCAATTTACACAGTGAAACTCTAGAGATATGCTTCTGTGAAAGAGTTGTTTGAACTATGGAATAAAAATAGGAAGGCTTCTTAAAATATAACTCAATGTCTGAATTAACTTTATCTTAATCACATTTACTTTACCTCAAATTCTCATAGGAATACTAGGCCTTCTGTTCAGAATTTCTTCCCTATATTTAAAAAACAGGGATACTGTAAGTTCATATTTACCAGTTGAGAAAGTTTCCCAGGAATCCTTATACCCAAATAAACAAAGGAGCCAAAACGCCATCTAGAACTCCAGTCTTTGTACATGTCAAAATTATAACTGAGACCCAGTGTCTTCAGACCTGATTTATTCCAGTTTACAAAGTAACAGAAAGAGAGTACCAAAGTTGTGTAGTAGCAAAATGAGATTTGGAATGGTATTTGCTGGCTCTCTTATGAAACATAATGCATTATCTGTACAAAGCAAATCTTATTCTGCCTCCTTTTTAATGTTTGCAGAATCCCCAAAGGAATCCAGAGTAAAGAATTCCAGCAGATGGTCATTCGACCTCTGCTTGAAGACCTCCAATGAAGAAGTCCATCACCTCTCTGGGACATCCATTCTACAGTTGAGCTGCTCTGAATGTTAAGAAGGGTTTTTTTTTCCCCTAACTTCATGTAGGATTCTGCTTTCACCTGTAAAATGCCATGATGTGGAGAAAAGGGGCTGGCTGATGTCAAAAAGCTAAGCAGGGTTGGACCTGGTTATTGCTTGGATGGAGACCACCTGGGAATCCAGGGCTGTGAGTTAGACTGGGAAGGAAAAAAATCCAAAAGAAGGCAATAGTAAACTACAGCTGTATGGTTGCCAAGAAAATTATGTGGATGTGTCCACATAGTCACCAGGAGTTGAACTTAGCTCAGCTAGAAGGAGATTTGCTGTTTCAGTATCTAAAGATATTGGGTATTCCTGGAGACTACAAATTATTTTAATGTTGCCTTCATAGAACATTTAGATAACCACTATGCAGCAATCAAGTTATATTTGCCACCCATGGTGAAGAGTACTTGGATCCCATATTCCCCTCCAAAGAAAGGTTGAATTCAAACTCAGTTACATTAGAAGCAGATCCATTGAATTTAAAGGGACTTAAGTCAGCCATGACAAACACACAACCGGTTGATTTCAGTGAGAAATTCATTTTGCTGAGCATTAATACTACACACACAAAATGTACTGTTTCCTTAAAAATTCTGAATGTGTTAGTGGAACATGCTCACGTTCTAATATGCATATAATTAACCTGGATTTTCATATTTGAGAATTGGAACTTGCATTTGATGTGCAATGAGCTCTTCCATGTTGTTTAATTTTGCAATGTGTAGAAACAATGGAGAGAAAATTTTTAAAATACATAGAAAAATGTCACGAATATTCTCCAGAATTATAGTTTTAGCAGGGACACTTCCAGGAACCTGTGGACATTGTAACCCATCAAAATGTAAGAAACAACTATAGTATTTTGAGCTATTCAGTCTAATACTTAAGTGTTGCTTATTCACATGTGATTAGACACTAACTCTACTCATGGTCTTAAACTACAGGGAATATTGCCATTCCACAATATCTATTCTTTATAAACAGGAACGAGGAGACAGAGTTGAAATTTATCAGCAGTTCTTTTTTAATTCAAAACCAATACAGTTCTCTCATTTTTATTTTCTCATGTACCTTCATGCCACCTTCCATCACATTTGACAGACGGTCCAAATATTGAATGAGTACTAGCAAATTCCTCTTTACATATTTACATTATGTACATTCCTCTTTACATTCCTCACTTTCTGGGAGATCACAAAACACGCTCACACACAACCACTGACAATGGTTTGCATACGTTGGCCTTGCTTTTCAGGATGTGGAGAACGCTGGAGAACTTCTCTTCGGTAATGCATTGGTTGCGCTCTAGCGTTGACCCATTCGCCCTCCAAAGCACCAGGAACTGCAGCCAAGCATTCCTATCTGCCATCACCCTGGAAATGTCTGAAAACACTGAATGGCTAATGTTTTAGGAGGCCAAGGTAAGCTGACATACTTTGCCTAAACATAGCCAATTTCAGCCAAGGTCTTCAGGCCACCTCATTATGAGGCCCACCTCCTTCTGAATCACAGAAAGCAATACTTGGCTGGTCTCCAGACTGAATAATTTACTTAAAATATTTCTAGGCTGCCTTTTAGAGCCCTCCCAGCAATGCTTCATTCCTTTGAAAAAGTGAGTGCACCATGGCGTGATAACCAGGAGGAGGAGCAACCTAATGCTACCCATCCTATTCAACAGTTGCAGATTTTTTTTAACAAAAACCAATATTCATCCATTTTTCTCAAACAACAACTGATGTTCTTTTACTAGGCAAAAATTATGTCTGCCAAAGAACCAGAGGAATGGGTCTTGTTTTGTTTTTTCACTGACAGACGAATTGTTGAAGCGGAGCAGTACAAGGTGTGGAAGCTTAATCTCTCACCTTCTCTGAGATAATGATAAGGCACTCAATCTTCATAAACTCCTTTGTTTTCAGGTTAGGAACAATCAATCTTTCCATGAATCCTGGTGTAGAGGGGATAGGGAATGGTCCCGAAGGACAGGAGGAAGAACCGCTACCAAGGCAATGGTCAGATAAACAGGGCTTGAAACTAGTTTGATGAAACATCTCAGATGGGGCCTATCCTAGTTCACACCAAGATAAAGGGAGGGAGGGGGAAGCACATTCAGACTTGCAAGATTCTATTACTGTAGCTATTACAATAAAAGTAGTCTTGGCCTACTGGTTTCTTAGTCTGGTCTACCTAATAGGGCTGACACCTGGCTTATAATAATGAAAGTAAAGTGATTTCTCTGAATGTTGACCTAGTCTTTACATATCTTGCACATCTTGGCTAGATAACATCATCAGTGCAATATCTAGTTTGGTAATGAGTGTCTGTAGGAAAACAGGGCATTTTTTGTTTTTGTTTTCAATATTTAAGTTTTAATATCTTTGGTTTTAATATTTTTTATTATACATAGACGTGGTTTTATCTCTTGGCTGCGTGAGATGGGTGGCTACATCAATTTTTAAACAAACAGACAAAGAGGCTCAGAGAACACAAGAACCCAACAAGGCTGAGCTAAATATATTCTCTACTGTTATGTAATGGTTTTCAAAACTGAGAATGGCCGAGACACCATAATATACGTCAGCATCATCACATACATGTAAACGTATTTCTTTATTGATCTGAATTCATTTTGCCAAAAGGAAGAAGACGTCAGGTGGCTATAGATGGTATTTCAGTATCTACCTCGCTTTTTTCTTCCCAACCTTTAGTTTTCAAATCCCTTTTAAGCAACACACAATATTTAGAAACTGGTAGAGGTGAAACAATGTGAAGTTGTGGAAGGGAACTTGAATTTACATCACAACTCCAATCCTTCTAAAAATGCACTCAGTATCTCTCATACAAACTCAAATCTCTTCCACACTCCAACAATCACATGGATCCTCCCCCAGCCTCCACTCCATTCAGGCTTCCATTTCAAATCTACTTCCTTCCTGAAATTCAGAGAAAATATAAATCCAATAAATCTGCCTTTTCTCTTCCCTCCTTCTCCCTTCATGGTTCCAAACTCTCATTCCTTTTTTTGAAAAATAACATCTTCCATGGAATATTAAGGGACCCATCCTTGAATTTTGAATCTCAGAAACCAGGGGGAAAGTCCCACGAAACTTGCTCGTGATATATTTATACTACTGAGATTTTAACTTAAAAAAAAAACTCCAGTAAAGCTGTACATTGTGTTTTTATACGAAGCATGCATTTATGGCATGAGAGGCCCCAGGCAAAAGAGGGACTGCCAGATATCAGGGCAGTTGTCAGGTAGTTATGAAACCAGTATCAGCAGAAGTATTCATTTAGTTGTCCATCTGCCTTTGGAATCGCTTCAGAGTCCACACTGGACCTTGAAGAGAGTAACCTATTAGATTCGTCCGGTATGTGACGAGTCAAGTATTCCCCTTCTATCCCATTTGCTTTGGTTCCCAGAGAGAGGCTTTCAAAAGTGACGTAAGAATCCTGAATTTCCTTGGGTTTCTGAATGAAGCATTTTTTGCAGCGTCTTTTCAAGGCCCCGCAGCAGACCACCAGGGTCAGAGGGACCGCAATGACACAAGCCACACTGATGACCACCACGTTGATAAGTTTTTGGGTTCCACCAGCACTGGCAACTTCATCTGTTGAAAAAATTATGCATTGTTCCTTCTTGGGTATTAGTCCTTTCACACAAACACAGGCGATATATTTGGTCTTGGGCATCAACCCACTGATGGTGATCCTGGTCTTCCTTGGCTCCACATTGATTCTGCGCATGTCCCTTTCTCCAAAGATTGCGTAAAGGATACTGAACATAGTAGTATTATTGGCCTGGGGAGCTTTCCATGCTAAGGAGACACTATGATCAGTATCTCCAATTACTCTGACAGACCTCACGATGCACTCAGATTCTTGGTGAGTAGTGGGCAGACTTGCTAAAATATTTCTTGGGTTCTTCTTCATATTTAGTGCCTCATCTCGAAGCACCAGATTCCCATCTGTTTTGGCTTGACCTGGCCTGACACCCAAGGTGGGAGAAATTGAAGTTGTCATGACATATCTTGCTACCAAATTGTCATTGTAGGCTGCTGTTTCCATTCTTTTGACTTGTCCGTTCCACATTCCTTTCGAATCTGCCAGGGGGTCATCAATGCTTTTAGAATCGGTGATGATCAGGGAGATAAATGCTTCAGTGGCTCCAAGAAAGTTTTTTGCTTTGCATATGTATTCTCCAGAATCAGAGTAAGAGACAACAGGCAATCCTAAAATAGACCAGCTTGTTCCGTCACTGGAAATTTCTTGGTGTACTAGAGAGAGAAGAAATAAAAACTAAGTAGATAAAAGTTCTGCAAACATAAGCTGTTGGGAACTGTTATATTCTATGGCTTGAGTTTCTAAGATATTTATTTTTAATGGCATTTTTATTTTTAATGGCATTTTTCTTTTCGGTGACAATCTCCTTTAGTTATGGGTTAACTTCAGATTAGAATAATTCTAATGGTGTAGTTTAGAAAAATGCAACCAATTAAGAACAGAAGGGTTTTTTCCCAAGGGTTACTCATTTAATCTATTATATTTTTACTACTATGGAGAGGGACAAGGAGAGATGGAATAGAGAATAAGACTGTGCAGTCTCTTGGATTCAAAGTCAAAAGAGTGCTTCGGAGCACACAGATATGTCCATGTAACATCTACCTGCATTTCCTTAATGCATATTTCTGTGGAATTCATTTGCAACTACAGTTTTCCATCCTGGAAAAAGATGCAGCTGCTTCAAGAAGTTGCAAACAGATCCTCGGAACATGCACTCATGTGTTGCAACCCCCCCATAATCCTGCCACATTTTTAAAATATAGTCTGAAAAGTTGTCTTAATGTTCAGAATTGGGCAGGAACACTGCTCTTTGTTCTACGCCCAAACCTTGTAATCACTTCCCTCTTTCTCCAGCTCAGGCAGATGTGATGGGACAGGAGAACCAACCTGTGCCATTGAGTGGTTTCCCATTTGCCCTCCTCCAGCTCAACTCTGGAACGGGCACCCCAGTGGTCCCACATCGCAGCAGGACGGTGCTCCCTAGGATGGTCTTCACTTTAGCCACCGAGGTGTGCACAGCTGGGCTCTGACACTTCCTCAGCTCCACTTGACTGAAGAAAACTCTGGCCAGGTTCTCAGGACTGAAGCATTTCAGCTTTGGATCAATGAATGCGATGTTGGGGGACGGGAAATTGAGGAAGTGAGCCATTTCATAGAGGCTGCAGTCACATGTCCACGGATTGTCCTGTAAGGCTGGGAAGAGAAGCCATTTGGGGGGTCAACCATCGTGTCATCAAAAGGGCTCATCAGCTGTT